>JAKZAP010000002.1:29688159-30888159 GCA_023053575.1 Branchinecta lynchi
TGTCGCCGAGAAATACGGATATGCGTTCGAAACCAAAAATCTAGTTCCCGAGATGGAACAAAGTGTCGCCGAGATTGCTAGAAATGTCGCCGAGATTTCGCGTAATGTCGCCGAGAATGCAAGAAAGGTCGCCGAGATTTCTTTGAAAATAACATGCAAGTGAAAAAAGTGTCGCCGAGAATTGGAAAAAAAAATAAATCTGATTTTTGAGATGGGAACAAATGTAGCCGACTTGGTGGTTGGTGAGGTCCTCCTTAGTGTTCTATTTGTAAGTCCGGAACAAGTCAATCAATCAATCAATTTTATTTAGAACCCTAATAGCACTAGGTAATCTGGGCCGGAAAAATAAAATACAAGTAAGACGCAAACTAACAAACAATAAAGAAGAAACGAACATAGATCACGAACAGTTAAAATGTTTAGTAAAATACGGAACGAATGAATTAAGGTATCTTTCGGAAGATTTCGTAGGTGGGGGAACAATCTTGGGTTTTGGGTCGTCCTTGCTTCGCGTATTCGGTCCATGAGAGGGTGATTATTCGTTGCAGTACACACTCACTACCATTGTAAGTGCTATATTTGCTATCGCACTCTAGTTGGTATTAGTCTACTCAATAAACAATGTGAATGTGAACAACAGTTGCTCAAAAGTAAGATCCACAAAGAAGTTTCAAAGGAAAGGATATGGCTCAGAGGCAGGGGCGTTGCGAAAGGGGGGACGGTGCAACATTCACTAACTTATTCGGTAAAATTGCCAGGATTCGGTAGTTACCGCGAACATGAAGAGGTCGAGTGAAGAACTGGTAGCAGACAAAAGGACTGATCTATGATTTCATCGATATTCCTTACTTTTATTTGTATCCTAAAAACAAGCTCTTATCAGAAATGTCTCGAAAATTCTGCCTGCGGCGCTTTTCATAATATTCACTATTTTCCGGAAAGGTGCGTCATTTAGCTAGGTTTTAAACCAGTTTTAGGGATCGCGATTTTTCGAAACCCTAAAAGCTAGAACCTGCATGGAAATAGCTGAATTTGGCAGGAAAAAACGAACTTTGTGTGATCACGGCTAGTAATGACTAGTCATACAGTAGCTGCTGCTGCCGGGATGTCGCTCTATCCGGTTTCTGGAAATTCTTAGGATCCTGGTGTTTTGGCTCTGCACCCAACTACAAAAATTCACTTGCGACGCCCCTGCTCACAGGTGCTAAGAAAGCTAGAGTAAGTATAGTCGTTGAAAGAAATATAAAAATGAAACGCATTTATTTACGGATATATCATCAAAAAATGTGTTACCACCTTAAAATTTTTTGGAACAATGACTTTAGCACAAAAACCTGGTTCTGGGGAGCTTGACTTTGACATGGACGACTGATTTTCTCTTCCATTTAAGTCATCCACCAATAGCCTTGTATACTGGTTAGGGCTAAGGTTCAAGCATAGCAAGTATGATAGTTTGGTTCTTGCAATAGCCTTGTCACATGGTTATGGTTAAGGTTCAAGTCTCCAAACATCGTTTGTATGGTAGTTTTGGTTCATCTTAAAAGGAAATGTCAGGTAAGCAGCAGTTCATAGTATCTCCATGACTGGAAGTGCAAGCCCATCTCAGAACCATGCTTGTTCATGGTTTCACATTCAAATCCAAGATCAGAGCTTCTGAGAACTTAACACGTCAGCAGGCCAGGAATTGGCTCAACCTCACTACTTCCGAACTGTAGTTTCAATGACTTATTAGGACTGTGATTGTTCAACTCAACTTCAGAGACAAGAAGTGGTTTATCTGATAGGTGGAAATAAACAGGAAATTTCAGTCCGGTGATGCAGCTTTTCCACCTCGAAATTCCGGCTTCCTCACTACTACAGATCCCTAGAAGCTGAGGAATATATCCTTTGCATACACGCTCCATGTAGTGATTGTCAATTAATATACTTTTTCCAAATTTTGGCTATCACCCCTTGACTTCATATTTCAGGAAGTGCTCAAAACTGTTCAAAACTGGAGCTTGAGTACTAGTCAGCTGCTCCTGTTGGCTATGGGCACGAATGATCACTGCATGGGCTTTGCCTATTCTTTCTTGCGGACCTTTAATAGCCGATTTCCCCACACTGACTTCCATTATCGACAACTGCATCTAACACTTCGGAATCCATCTTCGAATTTCCGATCATAATGGCCGAGGCAGTTATGTTTCTTGATCAATGACTGTGCGCTGGAAAGGAGATCAAGTTGGGCACACATAGCACTCATCAGAAGAAACAATGGTATTCTCAAGTGTTAGGGTTAATTGTGAATGTATTTGTGGTAAAACAATTAAAGATTCTTCCTTAAATATCGGATGTTTGTGAATTTCTTCTCTGAAAATCAGATATTTAAGGAAGAATCTTTAATTCTTTTTCCACAAACTCATTTGCCAGCTTGAGAGGCTTGAGCCTGAAAAGGACTCTTGCCAAGAAGGGCTGAAGTATCGCTCTTATGAATAATGTAGCTGACTTATCGGTTTGCACCGTACAAGATGATTCGCAATCAGCATGGGCTGGAGGACTATCTACAACCTTCTTTATACTCTTGATGACTATCTCTCTATGCCGATTCAGAATCTCTGGGTACCTGCGGAAAAAAATGAAGAAATGGTGCCAAAGTTGCGCTGACTCAGGATTTGAGTCGTTGAGTTTTGAGACGTTACGGACACGTTTACTCCTTCTTCCCTGAGAATCAGTGGCGTGTTCTGAACTTAGTCATATAGAGTATTATCCTACAACTAAAAGTTCTCCTGCTTTGGAAAGTGAACTGTTTGCTAATTCCAGTCTCAGGCAAGGAGTTTTTAGCAAACTCTTTGCTTCAAAGACAATCTAGATCTGTCATGGAAGAAAAGCAAAAACGGCCTCCATAGAGTGGTGCCAGAGAGCCAATGTCTGCAGATACTTACATACAATTCTCAGAAAAAGAGCCATTGACAGTCAAAGGTATATCAGTCAATTCTGACTCAAACTATACTAAAACATGAGCTACTTGAACCACTGAAAGAACTTTAGAGAGGCTGCAATGGCCTTGAACTTCTGACTTTCTGTGGCATATGATGTCCTCTTTAGGGAAACGTAAATACCTCACTAATCTAGCAAATCAAGTTGACACTGAAGGAAGGCCCATGAATAATACAGCACGTACACGTACTTCCTGAATCCTGTACCACCTACTTCTTAGTGTTTTTCTAGATTATTTTGTCTGAATGATCTTATTTCTCTAGGCAGAGGTCTCGTTTCATGGAAATCTAGAGGGACAAAAGTCACTGTACAGGACTGAGACGCAGGGGCCCTTCCAAGGGTTTCGGCATGTTGAACAAGACCAAAGGTTTCGATGGGATCCCAAAAAATTCAATATCTGATCCAGACAACTGCGTCTTGTCTTAGCCAGACTCCTTGAACATTTTTACAATTAAAATTCAGAAACAGATTAAGGCCAAATAGCTACTCATCTGAGAAAACCAAGTTCAGATATGGATTCAGCATGTGTGTTTACCCCTATAAGTCATATCTGTTTTGACAAAAAGTTCCTGCCACTTCTGCCAATTTCCTGGGTTTCTGCCGAACTCCAGAACTAATTGTCCAGCGAAAAAAGAAAGCTCAAAAACGAACTCAGGGTATCTTCTTTCCCCAATAATGAACATCTAATCAACTTCAAATAAAAATTTAACTTATAACAAATTTTCCGACTCCAGCCGGATTCCGGTCAAACTAAATTTCCGGGTAAATTATGATTGGCAAACACGGAATCAGCATCTCTTCTTACCCTTAAATCGGTTATCTAATCAGCTAGAAATAAAACTTAAGCTTCTAACAATTTTCCGGTTTTGACCGGATTCGGGGGGAACTACATGTCAAGGTAAATATTCTTTGAGCCCAAGCTGACTTCGAAACATTTATTCAAACAATGTTTGCAACGGATACGTCAGCTACGATTTTTCATCAGCGATATTTCGGCCCTTCTTGGCAAGGGTCCTCGTCAGGCTGTCAATCTCCTTGTTCAACTTCGGGGAAGGAAACAAACTTGTAATAAATCATTTATTACAAGTTTGTTTCCTTCCCCGAAGTTGAACAAGGAGATTGACAGCCTGACGAGGACCCTTGCCAAGAAGGGCCGAAATATCGCTGATGAAAAATCGTAGCTGACGTATCCGTTGCAAACATTGTTTGAATACATGTCAAGGTAGAAAATTTTTTCACATAAGTGTTCAGCATGTCTTCTTGCCCTAAATCGAACATCTAATCAACTCAAAATAAAACTTTTAATTTTAACAAACTTTCCGGTTTGGGCCGGATTCCGGGCGAACTACTTGTCCGATGACAAAATGGTTTTCACCATCGTGTTCAGCATGTCTTCTTACGTCATAATCGACTTTCAAATTATCTCTTTCAAAATATTTTGTTTGCCCCTTAATTTGAACCCCCTCCCCCACCCCTAAATGTAGGGCTACAAAGCCCATCTACGAACTTGACTGGTCCGACGACCCAAGAATCCTCACACCAAGTTTCATTAAAATATCTCATTCCCTTCGAGATTTATCGTGCTCACAGATGGGCAGACGGACAGACGGACGGACAACTTTGGCGATGTCATAGGTATCCATACGCTTACGTTTTGGGATCCCAAAAAGTATCTCAAATATAAGACTAGCAGATATTTTGCTAACCTGGAGGATTATACTGGTTAGAAACAATAGACAAGAAACAACAGGGCCAAATAAATGCGCAAAACTGTGTGAATTGCAAGAAAAAGTAACAACAATTCTTACAAGTTTAAGGCAAAGGTTTATAGGTCATCCATAATAATAGGAATTTGCTACGAGTGAAGCCCCCACAGTAGTTTGTTATAACTGATGACAATTAACAGCTGCAAAATTTTTGCCCGCTGCAAATTCAGGCTAAATTTTCTGAATGATATTCTGTTTTGCCTGGGGTGCTCCAGAACCCCCCAAAAGCCAGTGGTCTGATCCCCCCCCCCCCCCCCAAATGACGCCTCTGATTCTAGAATTCTGAATCTCTGATTCAAGCAACTCTGGGCCTCAGTCTAACCTGAGTCTAACAATCCTGATAACAATCCGCTGAGCCTAATCTCTCAGCCTCATAAACTTTGTAGCAGGCACACTGAAAAACAACAACATAGGTTCGGACAGTAGCAGGACAGTAGGGGGTCAAGAGAACATAGGTTACCTACCCTGCTTTGTAAATGACATCTCGTTTTATCCATGAAATTCAATCCAAGCCTTTGGAAGACTCTGAGACCCCTCAGTGTGCACACCTTTCGTGGATTTTGAATCCTGGCAATATTGAATCCTGGCAAGCTGGAGGTACTGAAATCCCTAACGATGTAAGAACAAAGGCTAGCAAAATTCAAGAGAAATCTCAAAAGAAGCCAGAAAAAAATTAATGAAATTTTCTTTCTTTATCTCTTCTTAATCTTGACACTAAAAGCATAATCTTCAATGTAAAAGGTTGTTTTTCTTTTCATTTTCGGTGGTCTAATTATATTTTCAATAAGATGAACACAATTAAAGTCCCAGCAGAAGATTCCAATATAAATTTCGCTTGTCTTTTGAAAAAAAATTTAAAGTTCATGTTTTGGTAGTGGGACTGGTGGGGTCCGGGTGCACTGGGTCCACCCTGGGGTCTACCCGAAAATCTTTCTCCCCCCTGGCAACAAAAATCCGTCCGCCCTCCCTGAATGTAAATATATAGGAAACAAAATATAATTGGGGGGGAGGGTTTGGTCGGGGTGGTTCGGTACCCGAGGTTTTTTCGTACCGCCGGGGGGGGGGGGGTCGCTGGGGCGACTGTTTTTATAGAGTTTATATTAACTCGCTGTCATAATATATTTACTTTCCTATATATTTGCATTCAGGGAGGGCGGACGGATTTTTGTTGCCAGGGGGGAGGAGGATTTTCGGGTAGACCCCTGGGCGGACCCGGACCCCAGCACTCCCACTACCCAATTTAAATATGAACTTTAAAGTTTTTTCAAAAGACAAGGGAAATTTATGTTGGAATCGTCTGCTGGGACTTTTGACGTTCATCCTATTGACAATATAATCAGACCACCGAAAGTGAAAAGAAAAATAATCTTTTCGATTGAAGATTACGCTTTTAGTGTCAAGAATAAGAAGAGATAAAGAAAGAAAATGTCACTAATTTTTTCTGAATTCTTTTGAGATTTCTCCTGGATTTCTCTTGAATTTTGCTAGCCTTTGTTCTTACATCGTTAGGGATTTCAGTACCTCCAGGTTTCACTTTTCAGGTATTGCCAGGATTCAAAATCCACGAAAGGTGTGCACACTGAGGGGTCTCAGAGTCTTCCAAAGGCCTTGGATTGAATTTCATGGATAAAACGAGATGTCATTTACAAAGCAGGATAGGTAACCTATGTTCTCTTGACCCCCTACTGTCCGAACCTATTTTGTTGTTTTTCAGTGTGCCTGCTACAAAATTTATGAGGTTAGATTAGGCTCAGGGGATTCTTAGACTGAGGCCCAGAGTTGCTTGAATCAGAGATTCAGAATCCTAGAATCAGAGGTGTCATTTGGGGGGGGGGGGATCAGCCCACTGGATTAGTGAGGTATTTACGTTTCCCTAAGGAGGACATCATATGCCACAGAAAGTCAGAAGTTCAAGGCCATTGCAGCCTCTCTAAAGTTCTTTCAGTGGTTCAAGTAGCTCATGTTTTAGTATAGTTTGAGTCAGAATTGACTGAAATACCTTTGACTGTCAATGGCTCTTTTTCTGAGAATTGTATGTAAGTATCTGCAGACATTGGCTCTCTGGCACCACTCTATGGAGCCGTTTTTGCTTTTCTTCCATGACAGATCTAGATTGTCTTTGAAGCAAAGAGTTTGCTAAAAACTCCTTGCCTGAGACTGAATTAGCAAACAGTTCACTTTCCAAAGCAGGAGAACTTTTAGTTGTGGGATAATACTCTATATGACTAAGTTCAGAACACGCCACTGATTCTCAGGAAGAAGGAGTAAACGTGTCCGTAACATCTCAAACTCAACGACTCAAATCCTGAGTCAGCGCAACTTTGGCACCATTTCTTCATTTTTTCCGCAGGTACCCAGAGATTCTGAATCGGCATAGAGAGATAGTCATCAAGAGTATAAAGAAGGTTGTAGATAGTCCTCCAGCCCATGCTGATTGCGAATCATCTTGTGCGGTGCAAACCGATAAGTCAGCTACATTTTCATAAGAGCGATACTTCAGCCCTTCTTGGCAAGGGTCCTTTTCAGGCTCAAGCCTCTCAAGCTGGCAAATGAGTTTGTGGAAAAAGAATTAAAGATTCTTCCTTAAATATCTAATTTTCAGAGAAGAAATTCACAAAATCCGATATTTAAGGAAGAATCTTTAATTGTTTTACCACAAATACATTCACAATTAACCTAACACTTGAGAATACCATTGTTTCTTCTGATGAGTGCTATGTGTGCCCAACTTGATCTCCTTTCCAGCGCACAGTCATTGATCAAGAAACATAACTGCCTCGGCCATTATGATCGGAAATTCGAAGATGGATTCCGAAGTGTTAGATGCAGTTGTCGATAATGGAAGTCAGTGTGGGAAATCGGCTATTAAAGGTCCGCAAGAAAGAATAGGCAAAGCCCATGCAGTGATCATTCGTGCCCATAGCCAACAGGAGCAGCTGACTAGTACTCAAGCTCCAGTTTTGAACAGTTTTGAGCACTTCCTGAAATATGAAGTCAAGGGGTGATAGCCAAAATTTGGAAAAAGTATATTAATTGACAATCACTACATGGAGCGTGTATGCAAAGGATATATTCCTCAGCTTCTAGGGATCTGTAGTAGTGAGGAAGCCGGAATTTCGAGGTGGAAAAGCTGCATCACCGGACTGAAATTTCCTGTTTATTTCCACCTATCAGATAAACCACTTCTTGTCTCTGAAGTTGAGTTGAACAATCACAGTCCTAATAAGTCATTGAAACTACAGTTCGGAAGTAGTGAGGTTGAGCCAATTCCTGGCCCTGCTGACGTGTTAAGTTCTCAGAAGCTCTGATCTTGGATTTGAATGTGAAACCATGAACAAGCATGGTTCTGAGATGGGCTTGCACTTCCAGTCATGGAGATACTATGAACTGCTGCTTACCTGACATTTCCTTTTAAGATGAACCAAAACTACCATACAAACGATGTTTGGAGACTTGAACCTTAACCATAACCATGTGACAAGGCTATTGCAAGAACCAAACTATCATACTTGCTATGCTTGAACCTTAGCCCTAACCAGTATACAAGGCTATTGGTGGATGACTTAAATGGAAGAGAAAATCAGTCGTCCATGTCAAAGTCAAGCTCCCCAGAACCAGGTTTTTGTGCTAAAGTCATTATTTCAAAAATTTAAGGTGGTAACACATTATTTGATGATATATCCGTAAAATAAATGCGTTTCAGTTATATATTTCTTTCAACGACTATACTTACTCTAGCTTTCTTAGCACCTGTGAGCAGGGGCGTCGCAAGTGAATTTTCGTAGTTGGGTGCAGAGCCAAAACACCAGGATCCTAAGAATTTCCAGAAACCGGATAGAGTGACATCCCGGCAGCAGCAGCTACTGTATGACTAGTCATTACTAGCCGTGATCACACAAAGTGAGCGCCGCAGGCGAGATTTTTTAAGTTCGTTTTTTCCTGCCAAATTCAGCTATTTCCATGCAGGTTCTAGCTTTTAGGGTTTCGAAAAATCGCGATCCCTAAAACTGGTTTAAAACCTAGCTAAATGACGCACCTTTCCGGAAAATAATGAATATTATGAAAAGCGCCGCAGGCAGAATTTTCGAGACATTTCTGATAAGAGCTTGTTTTTAGGATACAAATAAAAGTAAGGAATATCGATGAAATCATAGATCAGTCCTTTTGTCTGCTACCAGTTCTTCACTCGACCTCTTCATGTTCGTGGTAACTACCGAATCCTGGCAATTATACCGAATAAGTTAGCGAATGTTGCACGCTCCCCCCTTTCGCAACGCCCCTGCCTCTGAGCCATATCCTTTCCTTTGAAACTTCTTTGTGGATCTTACTTTTGAGCAACTGTTGTTCACATTCACACTGTTTATTGAGTAGACTAATACCAACAAGAGTGCGATAGCAAATATAGCACTTACAATGGTAGTGAGCGTGTACTGCAACGAAGAATCACACTTGTTCCGGACTTACAAATAGAACACTAAGGAGGACCTCACCAACCACCAAGTCGGCTACATTTGTTCCCATCTCAAAAATCAGATTTTTCGTTCTAAGCTGTATTTTTTTTTCCAATTCTCGGCGACACTTTTTTCACTTGCATGTTATTTTCAAAGAAATCTCGGCGACCTTTCATGCATTCTCGGCGACATTACGCGAAATCTCGGCGACATTTCTAGCAATCTCGGCGACACTTTGTTCCATCTCGGGAACTAGATTTTTGGTTTCGAACGCATATCCGTATTTCTCGGCGACACGTTTTTCAGTGAAAATCTCGGCTACAAAGTTTTCATTCTCGGCAACAAACATTGCAGTCTCGGATACACACAAAAAATCTCGGCGACAAAAACAGCATTCTCGGCTACATTTCATGGATTCTCGGCGACATTTCGAGTATTCTCGGCAACATTTTTAACAATTTTGACCCAAAATGCATGCCATACTCGAGCATAGCCAGGCATCAAATTCTACAGCCGGGAAAATCTGTGCCTAGGCATTCGAGTGAACGGTGATGCTTGGAACGTGCCTAGACATACTAGGCATGCTTGTGAACGGGGTAAAGGAGTTTGATTGGTTTAGGGGGATGAGGATAAAGTATTATCAGCCGATGGGATTGTTCACAAATAACAGATATCTTTAGCCGATCCAGATATTTTTGGGGATCAACTAAAATAGGCGTGGCACGGCATTAGGAGGCACGATTAATAAAAAGATTAGCCAGTAGTAGAAATAGAGAGCGTGTTCCACCCTTCTAACAATAGTTACTATTAGTTACTATTTCCGTTCCTCCTCACGAAAAGTTACTACGCTGACCGTTCCAAGCTTGTCGGAATAGTAACTAATAGTTACTATTTGCTTACCATGCTCGTGAGCGTAGTAAGCGTAGTAACTACGCATCTCTGTAACGTGATTGGTCGGATTCACCCCTGGCGTGAAATCCGGCTGGAAAATAGAAAAATCGTTCCAGCCTTGACCGTAAAAAGCCAGAATTCGTGGCGTCATGCGTAGTAACTACGGTGACTAGGGTGGAACACGCTCAGAGACGTAAGTCAGAGTTCGTAACTCCAGAGCCAAAAAGAAGGCACGTTAGAGTTCCTGCCCCTCATTCTGAAGCATATGTCGTGCCATGTCGTACGTGACTCCTTTAATCGATCCCGTACTTTGGAGCTACTTTGACAGACCCAAGCTGACCTTGAAACATACATTCAAATAATGCATGAAACGAAGACGTCAGCTACGATGCTTTAGCAGCGATATTTCGGCCCTTCTTTGCCAGGGTCTAAATATCGCTGCTAAGGCATCGTAGCTGACGCATCCGTTTTATGCATTATTTGAATATATTATTTATTTTAGCGTGTAGAATCAATCATCATTAGTTTTCCTTTAAATAAAATGTTTTCCCTGTGACGAAAAAGCGCCAAGGAGTTTGTCAGAGCTCTTGTCGATACCGAAAACCGAATCCGTGCACCGTCTCCGCAGTGACAAACGCTTTTGTTTTCTTCACACACATACAGGCAGAAGTTTTCTCTACGTGAAAGGCGTCGCTTGATGTCAAAGAAAGCCCTTTCCTAAAGTAATGACACCAACCGCCTCCAAGGAAAAGTTTTTCTTTCTAGAGCAGTTGCTTTCTAACAACCAGAGCCAGTTTATGCTCTCTTAATTGGCATTGTATTTATTTGTAATGAAATTGGCTGAACAAATGATCTTTCCACGTCTTTTTTGGTTTAACCTTAAGCCAGGAGCTTCAAAATCGATCAGGCTTCTGAGATTGTTTCAGACACAGTATAAAAGCACTAAGGGCGGAGACTGACTAAAAGAAGGAAAGGAAAGGCATGTTTCGCAGCTAATTGCTGCGTTTTGTAACCCTTTTTGTGGTCGCGGCGCGACGAGTAGACAATATTGTCAGTAATTTGGGACCAACCTCGGAATCCTAAAAGCAATAGAGGTTATTTTATGAACCCCGGCCCGTGCCGAGACCCAGAACCCCTTTTTGAAAACCCTTCTTCTCGTTGCATTTTCCTCGTTTTGGATCTTTCCTCTTTTAGGATGCTTTTGTTCTGGTGAAGCTTTCGTCGTTAAGGGTGTCTTTCCTCTTCTAACGCTCCTACCTCGCACTATGCCTTTCATTTCCTTCTTTTGATCGATTTTTTATTAATATGTGTTACAAACTTATTTATTCTTGCTTTTTCGTCGCCATAGCTTTACAAAACCATACGAGAATCCGTGAAACCCCAATACTCGCTTCTAATCATAGACAATAAAACCTCCAACACGCCAAGAAAGATGGCGCGTCGAAAGCGAATTGGGCCGAGTCAGCATAAAACATACATTAAAACAATGCCTACGATGCCATCACAGTGATATATCGGCCCCCTTGGCAAGGGTCCTCGCCAGGACTTTTTTTGCCATTGTTTTAATATATATTTCCCAGTCAGCTTGGGTCCAAGGAGCATCTGTGTAATAGGAAACTCGATGTAATGGGTAAGGAAGACCGGAATTGCTGTTCTTGGGTGATAGCTCCGGTCTGTAAAACTAGAAGAAAAAATTGAATAAATGGATTCGTAGATTCTAGAACATGTTTAGGACCTTTAGTTTTTCTTCCTGGTTTGCCTACCCGATGAAAACGGATATTCCTACAGCATCTTCGAAAACAGTAACAGCAAATCATTGAACAGGTGAGAAATAGGATTTGTCGACTTTGAGACTGCATTGTTCATAATTGGATATGTTTTTTTTTTCAACTCTATTGACTGATGAAGCAACGTTTAAAGTTTAACTGAACAGGCAACTTATTTTTACATCTTAGATTCAAACACATTGAATTATTACAACACCCATTAGGGATTTTCATTCTGTCCACAGTAGTCTTCAGTAGGGACGTTGGGAATGTGGACGCTTTCCCATGGTGAATCCGTCCACAATTCGCCCGCGAAAATTTAAAATGTCGACCAAACGTGATTTTTCAAGCTCATATTTTGGTCGAGGTCAGATATGGCAAATATCAGTCGTTGCTCAATCCTTGATTATAAAAACAGCTCAGAAGACTGAATACTGACAAGGGTAACAACCAGAAGACTTGCCGTGTCAAGGAAATCTTCCAGTGTTCTTCAACGGAGTGGAGTCAATGGAGGAATTTTTATGAAGTCACATGGTCCTCTTGGAACGACGGATCGACAGAATCTTTACAGGTTTGTAGAATACTCATATACCAATTTTCCCTAAAGCATCTTCAAATAATACTGAAGAAACAGGACAAACTAGTGATGGACCTAAACTGGCTAAAAATAAACTAGACTTTAGCGTAGCGAAGTCAAGTCATCTGCAAATAAGTCACTTTTAATCCAAGTAAATTGCGCACTCAGGGTTCCTCAAAGAGTTGCAAAGAAGAAAGCCTTTTTTACCCTTGTGCTTTTCAAAAAAATAAGGTAAAAAAATGAATAAATAGAAATAAAGCCAAGCAAATACACCACATATGTAGTACCACACACCTATTAATTCAAATTAGTCCTTTGGGTTCTCACAACCTAAAAAGACCAAGTTCATATCATTTTTCAATATACTACGACAAGAATGACGTTCCGATTCTACATTTTTTAAGAAAAATGACTGGCTTTGTGAAAAAAAGCCATGGAGAATAGAAAGCCATACAGCCTGGAACATACTCAGCCTTAGGTCCATGCAAATAGCTAGCCTACCAAGAAAATAGTCAATCCCAGAAGCAATCCTTGGACTTTTTGCCTTTGCAGATCCTGTGATTTCTGGGAATAGCCTACACCTTGTTTACAATCTTGTTTGCATGCTTGTTGTTGTTGTTACCAGCTATAATCTTACACACTGCAACAGAGAAGTCTGTTGCTTTGCCTTCAAATATGAAACAAGCAAGCCTCAATGTACTTTGACGAGAATGTCAGTCCAATTCTGTATTTCTGAAGAAAATGGACTGGCATCGACCTGCCTGTACCATGTGAAAAGAGCCAAAAAGGGAATGGAATGCCAGACAGCCTGGAACATACTCAGCCTTAGGTCCCTTGCAAAAAGCTAGCACACAAAGCAAATAATCGATCATCACAGCAATCCTTGCACTGTTTGCCTTTGCAGATACCTACTGTGGATTCTGTCCTACACAGTGCATATTCTATATTCTTGTTTGCTTTATTTTCACAAATGAAATCAGTAAATGAACAGGCTTAAAAACAAACCTAACCAGTAAGCCCATAATGACACCATCTGCACAGACAGTATACCAACATAGATCATGCAGAAGCAAAATGTCAACGTGCAGAATCGCAACTCATTGGTAACTGTTGAATATTTTCTTGATAAGAAAAACCCAATGATAATCGCTTTGTAGTAGGCTAGGTCATCAAAATATACATTACATATGTCAGGTTTTTATGAGAAAAAAATTAGCAATGGTTGGTTTACTAGGAGGTAATCAAGACTCTCAACCATGCAAACAACAGGGATGACTTTGTTATGTATATCTGGTACCATGCTGATTCGCCGCTCCCTGTTTGAGACCAAACCAGTCTTACTGCTTAAGACTTTTGGGTAGCATATAAAAACATGGTCTGGCTCTTCAAAGAAACTATCTAGTCATACTTCTTGGTGAGGCCACATATAAATGTTTGGAGGAACTGTGACAAGATAACTACACTGTAAATGTCTCTCCTACATCGGACTTTGGTGGTTGCACATCACACATCATCAGAGAGTTAAAATCCGAATTCGGAGAGTTAAAATCCGAATTCGGAGGGTTAAAATCCGAATTCGGAGAGTTAGAATCCGATACAGGATTAAAACGCTAGAATGCAAAATACTGCAGAGTAGGATAACTTAATCTGCAGCAATTTCGCATTTTAGCGTTTTAATCCTGTATTCGGATTTTAACTCTCCGAATTCGAAATATAAATCACCGACTTGGTGATGTGCAACCTCTAAAGACCGATGTAGGAGAGACTTTTTACAGTGTAATTGGCTAGAAATTCCATCCTTTGAAAACTGTTTCTATTTTAGGTTGAAGTGCAGTCGAGCCTTGAGAAGTTCAGAACACCCTTCCAAGATCAACCCATAGTTACTACCCCCCAGCAATCAGAGGACACAGGTGACTAAAGGCAATCACTTTTCTGCGCCGCATCTATAGAAGCTTTGTTGGTAACAGCTGGTTTCAACCAACTTGATGAAGAAGAGTATCACATTAGGTAGGTTTCTAGCTTTTCAGTTGTAGATCTTGCATTTGCATTTGTGACACATGTATTAGGATTCTTTTTTTTTTTTTTAGGTATTCTGGGGGTGTTAGCAGGGGGACAAATAAAATGAGAGGATAGTCAAACAGGCCAATACTGTTGGCTCATTGGTGCGAAAACTGGTTATGCAAATTTTGCCGAGTTTGCCATCCAGGGTGAGGGGCTGTAAGGAGAGGCCAAGAAAAGCTACAGCCTTGTGTAATTTTCTGTAAGGAAAGCTAAGTTGTAAAGTAGTCAAATATCCCAAAATAGCAGAAACACTCTGTAGTGCGAGGTGTCCTTTAAGACGTAATAAGGGAATATATGAGAAGAATGCAAAATGAGCTTTAATTGTTTCTGTCAGTGGTTAAAAATGCAACGCCTGTTACAAATGAAACTTCAGTATTCGGAAATTCGCCATATTCCGGTTCACCGCTTCTAGGCGGACTAGTTTCTGTAAATCCCCCTCTACCTCACCACCGCAATTGACAGAGTAAAATAGATCCACAGGCTCATGAGTAGAAAACCTGCAATCTGAGTCCCTAATGGACGTTTTGCTTATGTCTCAGTAGCAGAAACTGAAAGTTACCCAATACCTTATGAATCCGACTGCTTAGTGTGTCTATACGAGTACTGATTCTGAGACAATGGGGGATTGGCAGAAACTAGTTCACTTTGAGCGCTGAACTGGTGTAAGGCGAATTGCGAGTTGAGTGTTCACACCTAAGAAGCTACTTACAAGGGCTTGGATGTTCAAAAAGCCGTTATTCACCTACGTATTTGCAGATGGTAATTATCATGCCGGTAGCTAATGGCAAGAATTTGTTAGCTAGGACTGAATCTTTGAAGCTTGTTAATTAGCATAGCCCCTCCCCCCTCCCAGGATGTTAGTTACAAGGTGTAAGTCGAAACTAACTCCCCTTCATCCTCACGAAAATCATACATTTCTTCATATTACCTTTCTTGCCCAAAACTAGTATCTACTTTGAAAGCAAATATTCGTTGTATTTTGGTTCCAGTTTTTTTTGGACCAGGTTTGCTTCGTCCTTACTCAAATTATGTAATACTTCTTTCACTTTTACTCCCTTTCTTGCTCTTCCTGGCAATGCTTATTATGCATAACATATACGAGACATATTACACCCATAACGATAACATATTCACCCATAACGAGTTTCAAACACAACAGATTACATCCAAGGTGTTGTCTGTTGAGTGTTGTCCATTGAACCTGAGCATCCTTGTGTTATCTGTTATGAAACTACTGACAGTGTTCAGTATTTTGAAAATAATATAATCTATATACCAATAAACGGGGTATTTTGGGGGGTTAATTAACTATGTGAGGACTGCTCAGTGCTCAGATAGCTGTGTGTTTGAAGAAGAAGACGGGGAAGCCATAGAGAAACAGTAGCATGAAGCTTTATATTCAAACATAAACTTGCATTCTAATTTTATGATTACTTTCAGGATAATATATGGACCTGGCGATTTCAGCCTTGCAGGCTTTTCCTTGTGCCAGTTACATTCGAACAGCTGTGTTGGTCATCATCAGTCAAAACTGCACCTGATTGGATGAAATTTAGTGAAGCATAATGGGCTTTACAATGTTTTGAAACTCATGAAGCTAAAGAGATATACGGTTTTATTCTAAGTGCTTCATTGTGTTTTTGGCGTAAAATAGTAAAAAAAAATAGACTGGTCTTTATTCTGAGCAGCTGCATTTCAGTAGTTTGGCCTAATAAATGGGCTACTTGTCTGGACAAACATAGTTTGTAGACTGATACAATTTTTTAGCATCTTGATGGTTGTCAGGGTTTGGACACAGTGGATGGAAGGCAAACTGAGCTGAAGGTGAAACCTGGAATGTGCTTAGAATGGTGGGTGCTAAAGGTGCTAAAACATTGTTCAGGTAAGGTGCGTTAAATATTGGTCCTTAACCACAGGGTTAAGAGGCACCAGCGGTTCAAATCAAATATCAATACTGCACCCAACGTAACAAAGGTGCCAAAATGCTAGTATATGTACTAATTGCTAGGTTTCATCCAAGACTTGAACAGTTTAGGCTCTGTTCCCCCTTGCTCTGTTTCTTCTTTCAAGGTTCCAAGCTTTCACAAAACAACACAACAGTCTGAAACTCAACATATTTTTGTCAATAGGTAACGAGCGTGTACATACTTTATCAGATTTTTTTTCCTTCACAGATACTTCGAGCACTCAAACCGACAGACAACTCATTCCATTTTTTGTTTTGTTTACCTCACAGTTGGTCGATTTGAACCAGCAAATTAAAGAAGGAAAAATTTCAATTCAAAGAATGTAGGTAAAAACAACTTTTCATTTTGTGACAGGAAAATTGCTGCAAGAGACTCCTATTTACTGATACGAAATTTGATATCTCACTATATTGTCAACTGTTTTGTAAACAGGGCCAAGATATGGAAAATTTAGAGAGGTGTCCAAATAAGTATGCTGCTACTGTTCTATCTGCATTGTACAGGCAAATCCTAGGGATTACTGAATGGTGGGAAATAGAACAGAAAATTTATAGCATTGGGTCTGAATGGTTTTGACAAGGTTATGCAGTCCCACTGAATGTTTTCGGCTCTGTTTTTTTTTCAAAGCTCCAAGCATTCACAAACAAACATATAACAGTCTGGAAATCAACAAATTTTGTTGTCAATTTTTAACAAATCAGATTTTTTCCTTGACTGGTAGGTCAGACACTCAAACTAGCCGACAACTTCGTAAAAATTATTTTACCTTGCTGCTAGTTCATTTAAACCAGCAAATGAAAGAAGGAAGAGTTTAGAATTTGCGAAAAACATTTTCATAAGCAAGAAAGAGTGGAATACGGCAAAGTTAGGGGAAAAAAGTGTGAAAGGCGTTGAATCGCATACTCTGCATTAAAGGAGGGGTTGACAACCTCAGAAAAGATTTCAATTTCCAGAGAAGTCTTGCCTTCAGAATAATCTATCTGGCTAAAAACGGAACCAACAAATATGACAAACACACTAGATCGAAGCTAATTGAATGGTTTACAAAATTGACAGATAAATATTGCTTCAGTATTTCTAGTTAAACATACTTTCTTTTCAGAAAAGATCCCTTCAGTTACCAAAGTCGATGACCCGAAAATACCTTTACAAAGCAGCTTGAAAACAAAGAAAAGGCACAAAATTTGAGTATTTTGAACACATTAATAAGGGTTCGAGCCCAGTCAGAAGTTTTTTTTTTTATTAAAAGAAGTCATATTTTACCTCTTGACCGTCAGACAGCATGCACATTTCATTTAAACATTTTCGCTGAAAAATTGAGTTAGTGTAAAATGAGGTCACGTACCCCTCCTTTCCCTGCATTGTACAACAATACAAGCAAATTCTAGTGATTCTGAAATGTCATGCAATTCTACTTTCCATATTTTTGAAAAAAATCTTATTATTAGGATAGAACGGTTCCGACAATGTTAGGCCATTTGGCAGCCATACAGTCCCCCTCAATCCTGACTGAATCGGCCATTCTTAGTGATTCAAAGGAATAAGGAAGGATTTACCTCAGTTAAGTAACAGGTGGCAAAGGTTTGTCGTATGTTGGTCCGTAACCACAAGGTTGAGAGAGACCAGTAATTTAATTAAACACTGTATCTCCCACCAACCCTGTAATAAAGGTGCCAAGACATTGCTAAAGGTGTTCCATCTGATGCAACAGTTGCTGATGATGAAAATCGGGCAGCCACTATCAATACACAAGACACCTTACTAGCAGAAACGACGTTCCGCCATATCTAGTTTGTTTTTGGCACTGCAGACACTTTTTTGTTTATTTGGTACACGATCACGCTTGTATGGAATTCCGTCACAATTTAGTCGACACCGGTTTATTTATTTGTTTGCTGCTGGTGTTGTTGCCAAATGTTCCAGGCACCATAGAGCTATCACAAAAACGGGAAGAGCGGCAAGCACAATGGTATAATCGCTCATTCGGAAATATCAGAAAAACAAACTAACGCTTTTTCATCGGGTTTTCAAGATTATTTAAGTGAACAAGTGATGGGTAACTAGATTGTCGTATCCTAGACCTTTTCGGTTAAACTTTAATCAACAACTGAGATCTCTAACTTTTATCACAAACGTAAGTCTTGCATCTTAATTGGTTGTTAGGTGTACATTTGTTTGGTAGGATGCAATCCCACTGCGAAGCATTTTCGATGAAATTTTCTAGTGATGATATGGCAGGAAAGCAGTGAAAATGTGATGGCAGCAGAACTAAAACGTTTACAGCTTTTATCACAAAAATAACTCTTGCATCATAATCGTTAGGTGTACGTTTTTTTGGTAGGATGTAATCTATGTGTGACTTATATTCAAATAATGTATACAGCGGATACGTCAGCTACGATGCTTCATCAGCGATATTTCGGGGTCCTTTTCAGGCTGTCAATTTTCAGGGTCAATGTCGTGTAAGGAAACAAACCTGTAATAAATAACTGAAGCTTCTACCGACTATCAATATCTTATTCGGGCAAATTACTTTCAAATACCACTGTAGTGAAAAAACTAGTCCTGAGATTTAATTTTTGACATGGCCGCTGTTTTTGCTGCACGATTGGGGATGACAGGAAAAAAAAAAATTCTCTTTTTTAATCAACTTCGGTTTTTTTTTTTTTAAGGGACTGCAAGCTTAAATTTTATTCCATTAATAGCCTCGTTCCACGTTTCTATTAGAGAGTACTCGCTTGTATCTGTTACTTTTCATAATCATTGCACGCAAAACCTAGTGCTGAGATTTGATTTTTGACAAGGCTACTGTTTTTGCTGCACGATTGGGGCGACGACTGGAAAGGTTTTTTTCTGCATTTTGATCGACTTCGGTTTTGTTGTTAATGAGGGCTGAGGCTTAACTTTTCTTCCATTAATAGCCCCATTCCACGTTTCCGGTAGGGAGTAGGCTACTCGCCTGTATCCCGGTTAATGCCTGCTCGGTTTTTCTTTGTTTTACCGGCTTCTCGAGTAGTTTGATGGAGTCGGTTGCAACTTATTTATAAAAAATTTCTGAAATTTTCTAGTGATGTCATGATGGCAGGAACTCAGAAATCCGTGGAACTCAAACTCCTCTTAGACCAAGAAACAATTAAGTCTCAGAAACTTCAGGAATCGATGAAGAAGCTCGACGACGAAATGAAAAGAACTGACGAACTTCTCTACCAGATGATCCCGCAGTCTGTCGCGGATCGACTGCGACACGGAGCAAGTCCAATGGAAACCTGCAAGGTAAGCAGAAGTGGACTCTAATTTCCCAAGTAAGACAGAAAGCGTACCACCGTTTGTTTTTATTAATACAAAAAAATACCGTAAAGGTCCTGTCTTACCTATAATGCTGATGCAACCTACTTCCATAATCAGTCCATGTTTCTAAACCCGGAGACACCAATTTCGTACTGTACATTCTAACCGCTCTAACAAAACTACGCTGATTTTCTCACTTGCCGTATATGAATATGAATATGAATATATTTAATAGCCAATTGGCCGTACAAAATACATAAGTTACAATACACTTTACATCACTCAATACTTATCTTTATTTAACTAGTACACTCTTTAAGAATTTGCATATTTTAAGTATCTATATATGCTACATTAGATGTGTATCACGCTGTCGACGGTTGTCTGCGAGAAGTTTTTCCATCTGAAAAACCGGTTATGGTAATTGTTTCCTTGTTTTCGCTACAAGTCAACGGGTCTCGGAAAAGGCTTAACAGCCAAAACTGTGGGTTCTTTCTTGAAAGCACAGCCTAGTTTTAAAGTATTCAAATATTTTACAACATTGTAAGTTGAAGAGTAAATAGTACGAGGGGTCCTTTGAAAATAATGCACTTTATTTCCTCAATAGCTTTATTTCCATAGGCTAGCATTGATTCCATGACAGCTCGCTATAAGACAACTCGCCACACTGACAACTGGGAACCGACAAGTCGCCACACAGACATGTCGGCTCACCGACAACTCGCCACACCGATAACTTGCCGCAGCGTCATTTCACTAGAGAGACGACTCGCCACAGAGAAAACTTGCCACACGACGAACTCCCACATGAAGAACTCGCCACAAAAATAATGTTTTAGAAAAAAAAGAAAAAAAGAAATAAATATGATAGACATTTAGCTTCAGTTGACCCAAGGGATTTTGGCTCCTCTAACTTTGGCTCTCTTGGAAGCAGTGTCCCTCTGTCTTTGTCGCGTATTTGGGCCTGCAGATACTTGCTATACGGGTCTCCTTCGATCCTCCTGTGCCTCTAGAGGCGTCCAAGAAGAGCCTCAAGTCTCTCTGAAAGAGCTCTTCAGTCGTCGCTGAAGCTTGCGGTTTCGATGGTTTCCTCCCAGTACGGCTGTATTCAGTTGTGGAGGCGCCGTCGGTCATTGCTGCGGGTGCGACCGAGTGCGCTTCTAGGTCTTGATCTGCCAGGTGTGCCTTCGGGTAATCAAAAGAATGTTGACTTGGGGATTCTGGAGTCGTCGATGCGCAGAAGATGTCCCGATATCCCTGTTTTGATGTCCCTAATTCATTCCATCTCAAAGTTTGGAGGCAGAGATGGGCAAATCCGGATTCGTTAGTCAGGTTGCAATATCTCCATCGTTTGTCCCTTTTAAGATGAACGGAAAGGTTTGACGTGCATGGTTTAACCTTAGACTGGTACCGGAGAACCGAGGAAGTAGACTAAACTTGACGCGTGGTTCGATTAGCCTTTTCAAACCTTTTTGGGGGTCTTGTAGCCTGTTGAGTTCCACAGATATTGTTGCATTTGGATTCCTGCTAACTGTTTCAGCACTTTATCACATAGTAATGCACTTTGACAAGGGTACTTCACCACGTCTGTGTTGGATAAGGTCTGCGTCGATGAGCTGGAAAAATTCCCAGTGGTCAGTTTGGTCCTGTATCCTCGAGACTTCATCAAGGCTACCGCAAGCATGAATCTTGACTGGAATTTCATTAGGCTACTGCAACTGTAAACAAGAAAAGAAGTGAGGGAAATTGCTTGGGGATTCTGAAGATAATCGAAAGCTTTTCATGGCACTTGCAACTATAGGGAATCGATGATTTCAAATAGTTTTTCATCCTAGCTCACGATGAAAGCGAAAACTTTGGCTCGGGATGATCTGCATCAACCTTTTACACACAAATACTAAATTTTGGGCATAGTGGCCCAATGTATGACCATGGTACTCATGCATCCGGCCACCACGCCATCCTGCAAGGTATGGTTCCCCCCGGAAAATCTGTTGAACTGAGAATCTGGAATGGGAATTTGCTTTTCAAACAGATTTTATATGGGTGCCATGCTCTTGCTGCAGGACATGGTGCCCCAACGTATGAACACCATGCCCATATGTTGGTTTGCCCAAAAATTTCGGGGCTGCTACAAAGTCCCTGAAAGTCCCTAAATCTGTCTTACTTACTTGTACTTGTAACGGGACCAGACGATTGCCGCCTCACCCGGCGTCCATGAGTTGCCGAACGGTGTCCCAGTTGCTTCTATCTTGCGTCAGCTCCTGGGCGAAATCTAGCCAGCAGTTGTCCCATCTTCTGCCGAAGCGGTGGAAACCGCCTACAGGCTCAAAATCCTTTTTGACGGTCGTCCACCTATTCTTGAGTTGACCACCCGGTCTCCTTCGCCAAGAGGGAAGGGGTTCTGCTAGGAGAACTTGTTTGACTAGGCGGTCATTTGGGCGTCGGAGGACGTGACCAAGCCAACGTAGGCGACGGGTTTTGATGACGGCTGTGGCGCTTTCTATATTTGTACAGTGACGGCGGACTTCAGCGTTCGATACTATGTCTGCAAAACTCACTCTGAGGATGTAACGAAGGCATCGATGGTCGAAAGTTTCAACAGCTCGCTCCTGTGCTGCTTTTATAGACCAGGAGTCAGCACCATAGAATAGGACTGATCGGACAGCCGTTTTATCTGTCTTAGGCCCCAATTGGTCCCCAAATCAGTTCTCAGGTCCCTTTAGATTTTTTTTCTGACCGAAATTTTACATTTTAATTGAATATCTTAGCTCAAGGAAATGGAAGACACTATGCAAAGTATAGTATACAATTTTGGTTTGTGGGAATAACTGTCAACATAATCATTAAGGCACCTAAGGCTACAAGCTTTACTCTGTGGTTGAAGGAGACTATTGGCGAAAAGGATTGACACCCTTTGCCTCTGAAGTCATCTAGGATTTGTTTACTTTTCGAAGAAGAGTCAACTTGGTTCGTCATCTTGTTCTTTTTCCATTCACTTTAGTTTTCTCCAATAAAGTTGATTCAAACCAAGTAAAGATAACCAGTAAATAGAGTGCACGTTGACAATAACATCACACGTAGAGCCATCCAGCCTTTACTTGTAAACTGTTGCTACAATCCATCTGAAATGTTATGCTCAGAGGCGTTACTAGCCAAAATGTTTGGGGGGGGGACGAGGCATTTACCGACTGGCTGGAAATTTTTACCGACTTTTTCGGCAGAAAAAAATACTGTTTTCAATAACAGAAATGACATTTTTGAAAATCGACTGATTTTCAGAAAAACCGACTATTTTGACGAAAAATCGACAAATTTTCGGAAAGTCGTGACGCCCCTGGTTATGCTACCGATAAGTGCACGGCTAGCTAAGTTTCTTGAGCCATTAACAAGAGCTGCGAGCTCATATGAAACTTGCTACAAGTAGGTAATATAAGAAAGTAGATGAGAATGTCACAAAATAACGTCACAACCTTCTAACCCCTAGGTTCTGACCTAGAAAGGGTTTCTCTCCCTGAGCATTTTTGGCATTGCCTCGATCATCTAGAACAAACGAATTTTCTACCTTCCTAGTTTAGATCCATTCATTTGATCCCTAGTCGTGCCTCACTATTTCCGGTACACCCCCTCCAACTCCCCCTACCGCTTCCGAATCTGGTTCGGACACACTAATGGATCATCCAAATCTTCTTCTCTTACAACCTGTCAAGTTTTACTCGAAGCTGAGCATTTTTCGAGAAATTATGTCATCTGCAGCAAATGACCTCTCTACTTTCCGAGTTTCATTCAAATCGCTCCACTCGCTTGACCACTATGCGAGCCACGGAATTTTCGAGACTCCCCCTCCACCTCCCCCCACTGTGGCTGAATACGACTCGGACACGTACACCTCGTGTATCTAACATCTCTTGTTCCCGTCCAGCAAGTTTGACTCGAATTGAAGCATATCTGCCAATTTCCGGATCCCCCTTTACAATCCTCCTACAGTGGCTGGATCCGGTCCGGACGGTTATGTCAGCGATATATCGATGACTTGTGCTTGTTCTTCCCACCATTTTTCATCCCGATTCCTCCACTCTAAGCGTTCCTCAAGATTTCCTACCCCCCCCCCCAAAGTCACCGGATCCGATCCGGAACGGAACTGGGACGTCTAAGACACGATGTCGCTCCAAGTATCAAGTTTCATTAAGGCCCGATCACCCGTTCGAAAGTTATGTATACCTCAACTTTCTGGATTCCCTATCCTTCCACCACACAGACCTCAGATTGTTGTATCGGGGAAGTGGCTTTTTTAAGTTAATCTGGTCGGGTCCCTGATATATGTGCCAAGTTTCATCGTCCTAGCTTACGTGGGAGTGCCCGAACTATCAAAACCCCTACAGACGGGTAGACAGAAATCGTAATCGCTGTATGGCACTTAGCCGAAGGGCAAGTGTCATAAAAAGAGATATGTTCGTTACGCTTGCCTCTGAAACACCTACAGGTGTAAATATTGTATTTGCATACTTTATGATATCAAACCTAAGATACGTTCGTCGCCATACAAGTTTGGGTTCAAGCCAAAATCTTCTACTGATTTTTGTGTATTTATTCTAAAAGCGGTGATAGAGTGTTTTTGGGATCCCAAAGCGTAAGTGGAGGGATACCTATGACATCGCAAAAGTTGTCCGTCTGTCCGTCCGTCCGTCCGTCCGTCCGTCCGTCCGTCTGTCCGTCCGTCTGTAAGCACGATAACTCTCGAAGGGAATGAGATATTTTGATGAAACTTGGTGTGAGGGTTCGTTGGGTCGTCGGACCAGTCAAGTTCGTAGATGGGCTTTGTAGCTCTACATTTAGGGGTGGGGGAGGGGATTCAAATTAAGGGACAAACAAAATATTTTGAAACAGCTAATGTGATAGTCGATTATGGGGTAAGAAGACATGCTGAACACGATGGTGAAAACCATTTTGTCATCGGACAAGTAGTTCGCCCGGAATCCGGCCAAAACCGGAAAGTTTGTTGAAAGTAAAAGTTTTATTTGAAGTTGATTAGATGTTCGATCTAGGGGTAGGAAGACATGCTGAAGACGATGGTGAAAATTATTTTCTCGACGGACAAGTATTTCGCCCGGAATCCGGCCCAAACCGGAAAGTTTGTTGAAAGTAAAAGTTTTATTTGAAATTGATTAGATGTTCGATTTCGGGGTAGGAAGACATGCTGAAGACGATGGTGAACACTATTTTCTCGATGGACAAGTATTTCGCCCGGAATCCGGCCCAAATCGGAAAGTTTGTTGAAAGTAAAAGTTTTATTTGAAGTTGATTAAATGTTCGATTTAGAGGTAGGGAGACATGCTGAAGACGATGGTGAAAACTATTTTCTCGACGGACACTTCGACCGGAATCCGGCCCAAACCGGAAAGTTTGTCAAAATTAAAAGTTTTATTTGGAGTTGATTAGATGTTCGATTCAGGGCAAGAAGACATGCTGAACACTTATGTGAAAACAAGTTTCTACCCAGACATGTAGTTCGTCCGGAATCCGGCCAAAACCGGAAAACTGTTGGAAGTCAAAGTTTTATTTCTAGTTGATTAGATAAGCGATTTAGGGGTAAGAAGAGATGCTGAGTCCCTGTGTGACAATCGTATTTTACCCGGACATATAGTCCCTGATTTCGTCTTTGAGCTTTCTTTTTTCGCCGGACAAGTAGTTCTGGAGTTCGGCCGGAACCGGGAAGTTGGCAGAAGTGGCAGGAAGTTTTCGTCAAAACAGATATGACTTATAGGGGTAAACACATATGCTGAATCCAAATCTGAACTTGGTTTTCTCAGGTGATTAGCTATTTGGCCTTAATCTGTTTCTGAATTTTAATTGTAAAAATGTTCAAGGAGTCTGGCGAAGACTGGATCTGGCTAAGACAAGACCCAGTTGTCTGGATCAGATATTGAATTTTTGGGATCCCATCGAAACCTTTGGTCTTGTTGTGTTTCGTTGTGTATTTCCTGTTTTGCGTTTCTTTATCTTTTGCTGTTCTTGTGGATTTTGTGCACCCTCTGCATCTCTTGTTAAGCGTTCATTTACCTTTTTTTCTGTATGTACTGTGCAAATGCCTTATTACTAGGCTCCATGTAGTAAACTCATTCATTCTGTTTCGATAAGGTTGGAACGGTCAGCGTGGTAACTTTTCTTGAGGTTGGAACGGAAAGAATAACTGATAGTTGCTACTGTTGGAAGGGTGGAACACGCTCCAAGATACACCAGTTCCTGCGATTGAATCACGTCAGAGTAACCCAGATTTTTTCAGACCGGTGGAAACTAAATAGTGACAATAAGTACAATATGTACAAATGTCGAAACATTAACTGACAACCCTCTTTTTAACCGAAGATTTTTTTGTTCTGGTTAAGGGTTTTATTATGTATAAGTAATATGTTTACGGGACCTGGCGAATACCATAATTCTACAAGACACAATTTTCTGGATGAAGTTCAATAAATATTCAACTCTTTTGAGATCCCAACGAAACTTTCGGTCTTGTTATGTTAGTTTTCTGCGTAAAAATTACATGCACCTTGCATTTGTGATTAGTCAGAAACATAATTTCCGGTACAATTAGATACACTTTTAAATCCGTGGTTGTGTGAGCTAGTAGTTGCTGTTAGCACTAGAACATGTTGACTGGACGACCGAAAGAACAGACAAAACCTGTCGAGTGAATACCTTCCACTTCAATGAATGAACTATAAATTCAGAATCGTGGGTTTTATTTACTCAGCTGTCTATTTTGGATGTTTCCTTCTCAGAATGACTGGCAAAGCGTGTCGATGATGGCTTTCCGAAGAATGAGAATGCTCGGATGAGCTGACTTAACGAACCGACCACACCGAGACCACACACAATGTTTATTTGCCGATTTCCTACTCGCCTCCGCGCCGGCGAATGTCAGATTAACTTCTGTGCCATCTGTCCGCACTGAGAATTTCTTGCAATAAGATACTTTTCAAAAGGAAAATCTACTTTACCGGATGGACACGCCAATATAATGCCGTCAGGGTCCTTGTTGTAGGTTCAAGGGCGGCCATTTTCGGATTAAAGTGCCAGTGACAGTAATTTCTGTAACTCGATTCTTGTCGGTGTCCTTTCACAACCCTATAGACGTGTTAAAGCATGTTAATAGCTAAAATCTTTACCGACTGGCTCGTCAGTTTTACTGACTGTTTTTAAGAAAAATCACGCCACTTCGCACCGACTCATC
Source organism: Branchinecta lynchi (assembly GCA_023053575.1). Classification (NCBI taxonomy): domain Eukaryota; kingdom Metazoa; phylum Arthropoda; class Branchiopoda; order Anostraca; family Branchinectidae; genus Branchinecta; species Branchinecta lynchi. The sequence continues at coordinate 29,715,140 of JAKZAP010000002.1, forward strand.
TTTTTTAACGACTGCATGGCGGAAAACATTGGCGGGGTGGGGGTTCCGTCCCGCTCGACATGTGAGACCTCTGGGTGGAAATAAACAATGTAACGAATTTTTAAGCAGATATGATTACGACAAATATATAGACAGCTTATACTCTCACCATGAGACACGTTTCTGAGCAGGATTTTCTGGAGAGTTTTTGTGACAAAAAACAAATCAATGACTAGCAGGCGGAGACTAACGGGCTCAGTTATTGATTGTATATTTCATTCTAATTGTGTTGCGAGAGCAACACGTTGTTTTTGTCATCTTTTTTCTTTTTTTTTTTCAATGCCACCAATTTCATTTTATTCCTAGTAACTGGTAAGGGTCTAACCTGTGCTGTTTTTATGGAAAGTGTGGACCTTAGGCCGGATTGATGAATATGACATAACATTTTGGAAAGCTCCGTAGAAATCTTGCCTTGGGACAAAAAGGATGGTTTTTGCTTGTCCTCGAGCCAGAGCCTACGGTGTGCGAAGTGAAGTCAGTTGTACAGCAAAGCATTCGTTTCATCAAACCATGTTTCTGCTATGGAGAGGGAAGCTCCAGTCTAGCAAGCAAGCAGGTAGGCACCAGTTTCAAATTGAAGATGGACTAAAACACAGCCAATGTATATTCTTTGAGTGATCTATAGAAAAATCTACAGAAGCAAAAAAGTGGCTTTTTCCCATGGGTCCGAAATTGCTGCCATCTATTGTTTCTATCCATTTCTGTTCGCGATTTCAGCTGAGTTTGTCATTCGTTTTTTTGGGATCCCAAAACGTAAGTGGAGGGATACCTATGACATCGCAAAAGTTGTCCGTCCGTCCGTCCGTCTGTAAGCACGATAACTCTCGAAGGGATTGAGATATTTTGATGGAACTTGGTGTGAGGGTTCGTTGGGTCGTCGGACCAGTCAAGTTCGTAGATGGGCTTTTTAGCTCTACATTTAGGGGTGGGGGAGGGGATTCAAATTAAGGGACAAACAAAATATTTTGAAACAGCTAATGTGATAGTCGATTATGGGGTAAGAAGACATGCTGAACACGATGGTGAAAACCATTTTGTCATCGGACAAGTAGTTCGCCCGAAATCCGGCAAAAGCCGGAAAGTTTGTTGAAAGTAAAAGTTTTATTTGAAGTTGATTAGATGTTCGATTTAGGGGTAGGAAGACATGCTGAAGACGATGGTGAAAACTATTTTCTCGACGGACAAGTAGTTCGCCCGAAATCCGGCAAAAGCCGGAAAGTTTGTTGAAAGTAAAAGTTTTATTTAAAATTTCTTTAGATGTTTGATTTAGGGGTAGGAAGACATGCTGAAGACGATGGTGAAAACTATTTTCTCGACGGACAAGTATTTCGACCGGAATCCGGCCCAAACCGGAAAGCTTGTCAAAATTAAAAGTTTTATTTGGAGTTTATTAGATGTTCGATTTAGGGCAAGAAGACATGCCGAACACTTATGTGAAAACAAGTTTCTACCCGGACATGTAGTTCGTCCGGAATCCGGCCAAAACCGGAAAACTGTTGGAAGTCAAAGTTTTATTTCTAGTTGATTAGACAAGCAATTTAGCGATACGATTTTTAGCGATACCCGGACATATAGTTCGACCGGAATCCGGCTGGAATCGGGAAATTTGTTATAAGCTAAATTTCTATTTGAAGTTGATTAGATGTTCATTACTGGGGAAAGAAGATACCCTGATTTCGTCTTTGAGCTTTCTTTTTTCGCCGGACAAGTAGTTCTGGAGTTCGGCCGGAACCGGGAAATTGGCAGAAGTGGCAGGAAGTTTTCGTCAAAACAGATATGACTTATAGGGGTAAACACACATGCTGAATCCAAATCTGAACTTGGTTTTCTCAGGTGATTAGCTATTTGGCCTTAATCTGTTTCTGAATTTTAATTGTAAAAATGTTCAAGGAGCTTGGCGAAGACTGAATCTGGCTAAGACAAGACCCAGTTGTCTGGATCAGATATTGAATTTTTGGGATCCCATCGAAACCTTTGGTCTTGTTTACTTTTCTCGTCACCTATGTCTGTGTGCTTTATCGACGCTAAAGCTGCGTTCGATGGAGTTAACCAGGCTAAGCTACTGAGTAAGTTGTTAGCAAAAGGTGTGGATCCTAGAATAGTCGTAACCCTTGCATGTTGGTTTAAAAACCAGAAAGTCTGTGTCAAATGGGATGGTATTTTCAAAAACCCATTTCATGTTATAAATGGTGTTAGACAAGGTGGAGTTTTGTCCCTTGTTCTATATAACCTGTATGTGGATGAACTAAACAGTACTCTTGCTAACGCAGGTGTAGGTTGCTTCATCCAGGGTGTGTGTTTTAATAATATTAGCTATGCTGATGACGTTGCGCTTCTGGCGCCAGACAGTTTATGCGCTGAACCGGCTCCTAGCTATTTGTGATGATTTTGCTTTACGCGCGCCATCATATTTAACACGAAAAAAATACTATGCGTGGCATTTTCCAAAAATGTGCTAGTGTGAATATTCTGAAAGATCCAGGACCATCTAGTTCTCATCTCAGAGAAAGAACCAGTCTGCCATCCGTCTCCATCGATCACTTTCCTTAAGTACCAATTTAGGTAGCTGTTGAATGTAATCTCTTCCTCTGCCCTCTCCATCTCTCAAAACGAAAGCTTGACATCAAACTGAATAGACACCGTCCCCCCCCCCCCTCCTCCGTCTAGTGATCGAAGACTTTTAAACCGAGAGATTGTAAATAGAGCTCTATTGATTGTGTCTAAAGGAGTTGTTAGAGCCAAAGCCAAACCCTTTATGCCAAGACAGTACAGCCAGTAATTTATGCTTTTAATGGTTAACAGTCCTGCTGCACTGAACGGCAGATAACTTTCGCATTTTAACAAGTGTGCCATTACGTTTTATATTTTAAATTACCTTAAGTCGAAGAAAATTAAACAAAACTAATAATGGAAATATGGAAATTAGAGCTGTATTTCGGCCCTTCTTGGCAACGATCCTCTTTAAGCTCAAAGCCGCTCAAGTTGGAAAAAAGAACTTGTCGAAAAGCAAACTAAAGATTCCAGCTTAGCGTTAAATATTTGAGTTCGTGAATTCCTTTGTGGGATTTGCTTGGAGTTAAAAAGGTTGCTGTGATTTCATTTTGGACACGGCTGCTGTTTTTGCTGCTCGATTTGGTCGTTGATCGGGTAGAGATTTGTCTGCATTTGGGTTGACTTTGGTTAGAGAAGAGCTTGGGGTCTGAATTTCCTTTCGCTGATGATGCCATTCTATGTTTCTGGTAGTGAGTATTCGCCCGTGTCTCTGTTGATCCCTGAACGGTTTTTCATAATTTTAACGGCTTCTCTTATAGTTTGATGAAGTCCGGTGATTGTTGCAAGAATCTGGGCTTTTTCAAAATGTACAACGTGGGATGGATTTTCGAATACGTGTTCTGCTAGCGCTGATTTGAAGCTTGAATTTGGACGGTGTCCATTGGAAAGGGCGTAGTCGATATTTAACGCTAAGCTAGAATCGTTGGTTTGTTTTTCCACAAGTCCGTCTTTCCAACTTGAGCGGCTTTGAGCCTGAAGAGGACCCTTGCCAAGGAGGGCCGAAATATCTCTAATAAAGTTCGCTGACGTATACGTTTTGCACTACCAAATGTGATTCGCAATCAGCTTGGGCTGAAGGAATGTCTATATTGAATTCTGAAGTCGAGGGACGGCTTTTCAAATGTTGCACACCTTGATGCCCTTAACTGGTTGTTGGCCTAAGTTAAGAGAAGTTTGTTAGAATTCTAGTGTCCAATAAGATATTGATGTTTTATAATGAGATATTTGCGAGACTAAGAGCGTAACTACTTCTCCGTCTTTGTAGAGAGAAATTAGTGAATTGAAATACATAGAAGAATCTGGTGCTTGTGTTAAGCTCGGGTTTTCTCGGTGGAACTTCTCAATTGCCGGTTACAAGAAATGTTCTCTTCTCTGAATTCGTTTACTCCAAAGAAATTAGCTTTCACATCACGACAAAGGAATTTGTATTCTTTAGAATTCCATGTAGCGTACTCTGTGTATAGCACGGTTTGCAACAATAAAACGTAATTATGTTACATGAGATGCTCTTTAATGAATTGGTCTTCTTCCATCATCTCGTTTCAAAGTTTCGGCATCGTCACGATCTCTTCTCCTTCAATTTACCCAGATTAGCTTTCACATCACGCAGAGGAAGTTGCATCCCTCCTTAATTCCATGTAGCCTACTGTATTTAGAGCATGGTTCGCAACATGTAGTCCTGACTGCTTTCCATGAAAGCTTCATCTTCGGCATCGTCACGATCCTCTTCTCCGCAGTGCCGTCGTCCATTTCGCCGAGATTTTCTATGTACTTTGTGGAAAGCACGATTAGCAATAAGAAAACGTAATTACTTCCAATCCCTTTCAAGGGTTTCGCCATCGTCACGATCTTCTTCGCTGCAGCGCCGTCCTTCACTTCACCGAGATTAGCAGCCCCAAAAGGGCGATGAAAGGTGTATGCCTTCTGAATTTCCTGCGCTTTCTGTAAAGCACGGTTAGCAACAATAAAACGTAAATAAGTTTCTCTTCTCGGACATCGTTCAATTTACCAACGTTAGCACTCTCATCACGGTGATAAGTAAGTAAGTAATTTATTTGGAACACACCGTTATTAAAAAGTGGATTAAATGAAATAAAATAAAATAAAACACAGAAAAAACACTAAATTTTCAATCCTCGGCCAGGAAACAGTGGGTAAGGTCGTGCGCTGGTTAGTAATCTATCCAACGTGCATCTACGGTCTAGCCGCCTGCTAAGATATGGGGATACGCGAACGAACCATACCGGCGATTAAACCGGAGGTTCATGAAAAAAATGGCTGCTAGACCGCCTTTTTTTTTTTTTTTTTTTTTTTACACTGCGAAACTCGCTATTTTCTTCCAACGGATAAACCGAGCAGGGCCCCCGCCCGGATCTTGTCCTTCCTGATTAACTGAGATCAACTGACGGCTGCGACCGCGCGTTGCGCGTAGGATAGTAATCTATCCAACGTGCATCTACGGTCTAGCCGCCTGCTAAGATATGGGGATACGCGAACTCCCAAAACCGGCAACGCCCCGGGGTACCTCTTACGTCCCCTGATCAGGTCCATTACGTAGAAATATCCCCACAGCCCACTTGGAGATCCAAACCTCAACATGATCTCTCCTTTGAGATCCAAACCTCATCAGGCCCACCCTTATAACTTAAAACTAATCATTACAACCAAAAAACTTCCATTCTTGAACAATATATCTATTTAATCCAACTAATAATATATAACCGGTAATTCACCATCGTTCAATGCAGTCAAATCATGGGAAAAGGGCCGTGAAATTGGTCAGTCTGTTTGTTTCTTCATACACATCTGACAAATGCAGTAGTGCGGCGGCGTCTCGTTTCCCTTGGAGGTCCATAACTTTTTTCCACGCAAGGTAGTGCTCCGCCGTTGCCACCGATCTCCATCCTACGGCGGACATAATTTCCGCTAGATCCGTGCCCGCGGCGGCTAGAGTGATAGCCCCTCCGGCCCTCAGACTGTGCGGCGTTTCTCCCTCGTCTATATTCAAAGTCCTAAGTGCCTCTTTCATGGATCTGTACACGTCACTGTACTGAATGGGCTCGTTTATAAACAAACCTTGTTTGATATCCCGGAAAAAGAATCCGTAATCGACTCGTAATCCGCATTCGCTGACAATGTCCATATATTCTTGTGTCGCAATCAGGGGGCACACTGAAGATTCGGAAGCGCGGAAGACGCCGAAGCTGTTTGTTCCCCCTTGACGCAAGGTTTTACCAACTGTGTGGTTAAACAGGATACCTTCTCTGTTTGGGAAGAACATCAGCTCCTTACTTTTGGTCAAAGCCAAATCAGACGCCCTATCACCCCCATAAAACTGAACAAGGAAAAATGCACGATTTCTTGCTATCTTCAGTCTTTCTAAGCTATCCGTTGTTTGTCCCAAACGGTTCTTCCACAAAACGGACACGGCCTTCAACTTGTGCAAGAATAACGGTTGGGTCTGTTTCGGTACTATGGCCGCCTCGGCTTGTTGTGCTTTTACTGCGCGTAAAAACTCTCTCACTTTTACAGACTTGGCAGGGTTCCCCTCCCGCGACGTGCCCTTCCATTCGCCGCTCCTGTCTTCCGCATTGAATACCGCCGTTAATTGACCTATATAACTGTCCACCGTACCTGCGGCTAGTGTTCTTTTACACAGACAATTAACTTTGTCAGTAGCCAAGTTGACACAGTTCGGATTGTGGAGAACTGTCTGACCGTTATTTTCTTTTGAAATCAAAAAATAAACTAGGTGTACTGGTTCACAATCAAGGGTGGTGAGTCCAAAATTGGCCAAAAAACTGCACAGTTCAGTTTTTAACTTTTCTTTCTTTACCTCATACGGTGAACGTTTCAGGAACCCTTCCAACTCGTTCTTTCTTTCTTCCCATTCAGCTGGCACCATTTTTGCCCAGTCGGTGCTGCTCTGTCCCTATAAAATTGAAATTCCGACCTTTCTCTCTATGCACCTACACTTGTATATATATAAATTTCATTTACTAAATCATATCATATCACACGACAACAATAAACCAATCAATTTAAAATTGTAAACGAACTGCCATAAACGGGAAATCAACTCCCCGTTTGTCCTTCACATAACCTTTACGAGAAGGGTACAACAGTAAAGACCTATCGCCCACTTCGCCCAGGACAATTCGCGCGACCTCATGTTGTCGTAATAGGGGGAACCAAGCGGTGGCCCCTCCCTTATCGGGCACGAGCATAGTGACTGCTATCCCTGTTCCTTTAAAAAATGATAAAATCGGGCCAATCATACAAAAAGGGGGAAAAACATAGTAATTCTCCTTGTTTGTCAACCTTTGGCAAAAGAGATCCACCCCTTCCGCGCCCGGCTGCGGGAAGGGTGAGTAGAAGGGTAATCTACGTCCATCAAAACCCCGTCTTGCGTTTGACTCCAGCGCCATAAGGTCCCAGGTGTGACCCCTTCTACCCCCGAATCGATCTTGTACCACTTTCCATGCGGATTCTGTCAATTTACAATGTTGCTTATCGATCGTCCTTGACAAACTATCCGCGATATTTTCTGCTGAAGGCACGTACACCAACGTTAAAACTATGTTCTTTTGGCAAACAAAATGAAATATCTGCTTTATAATGGTGTTCAGCTGTCCGGATTTTCCCCCCGCGTCATTCCATGCCTGCACTACCGCCATGTTATCTACCCGGGCTCTTAAACGAACATTGACCAAATACTTTTCCAAGGCCATCAACCCTCTCAAAAGGGCTTGAGCTTCTTTAACGTGGATTGGCAAATCCAGTGATTTATTTGTGAAAAAATCAGCCAATTCAACTGGACCTGTAGGCCCGGCTAATGATGCGCCCCACTTAAAGCCGCTAGCATCGGTATGAAGTTCCATCCACTGGTGAGAAGGTGACCTCCACGGGAAGGAACGTGGTGCATCGACTAAAAACGCCCAAAAACGTATCTCTTCCCTCGCCTCTCGGGTGACTTGCAACGAAAAAACACCATTTTTCATCATATCCGAAATGAGTGAACTACACTCCTTTACGAACGTACGGGCGTGGGGGAATGCCGGTGTCAAACTAACGGCTTTTCCGACGAAACGTTGGATTTCCGTAATGCCTACTCTATCCTTCTCAACCAACTGCGACCTGAAATCCTCAAACTTTTTCACCTTGTCATCTGGTACAATGAAGGCTCCCTCTTTTACATTAATCAACATGCCCAAATAACGCAACTCATATTTGGGATCAAAATCCGATTTCTTCGAAGACAAACAAAAACCCAACTTCGCGGACAATGCTTTTACAAAATGCACCGCCGCAACCGATAAGGCTTCACAATTCGGTCCGGGCGGAATGAAATATAACGAATCATCCAAATATCTCCATGAAAACCCACCTGCTTCCCTAAAAATGGTTGGAATGGGTTGTCCTATAACATGGTAAACGTATGGCGAAAGTTTACTACCGAAAGTCAAGGTAGTATGCACATAGTACCAATCCGAATCGTCATTTTCTACATGCAAGCAAGGCCACCTGCACCCCAAATACTGGTAACTTCCAACCGTTAAAGGAACTTGTTTAAAAGCTTTTGCGTCATCGGCCTTAAACAGTAGGCCACCCACCGAAAGAAATGGCTGTATGTCGCCCAATGTGTCCAACTGAAATGGGTTATCTCTTATCCAACAATTGAGGTAAGACTCGTCATGACAAAGGCGAGGTTTTGTTGGTTCTACCGTCAACGGCATCACTACTGTTGGGGGCACACATTCTCCTACCTTCCCCCACGGGATCATAGACCCGTTTTTTATACATTCTTTTAACTCACAAGACACAAATTCCTCGAACTGGAGCACCGACTGACCGTTCGGGATTTCGACGCTGACCGGAGTGTCTGAATCATAATATCTCCCACGGTAACTACCCCGGAACGGGCGAAAAAACGAGGGAAAATGCACTCCGTTAGTCAACCATTCTAATATCGTGTCCTTATCCTTCAAATTAAAAGTCAAAAATAAATCCTGCCACTCATTCACATGGTTCGATAATCCCCCCGCACGGAAAGATTTCTCGTCCAACTGTTTATCACAACGCTTATTCTCCCAATTCGATATAGACCGGAAATCGCCTGCTCTTGGGAACCGTATCGGGGCTTCAGTCCAATTGCCCTTAGCGTCGACCCATGACCAATCTTTTTGAGCCTATAAAAACCAAATACATTTATTGTGATATATGTAATGAACATGACAACTCAATTATAATCATAAAACTACGAGATGCTCTTGCTTTAACTACACGAGCCAAAATAGTCAATGTCCCTCTTTATTCCTTGCGTAATCCACGCAACCGGAAGAAATATGGCCCACTTTTCCGCATATATTACACGTGCGCTGGTCGAATCTTGGCCGTTGGTATGGGAAAAAACGCTGCTGATACGGCCGACCTCCTCTCCTATTTCCATAAAATGGGAAAACTGAAGTCCCGAACGCTGGGGCTGCTATGGGTCCAAATGCCGCAGGTGCGTACTGCCCTTGCTGCGACTGGCTGGCCTGCCCGATCGCGGCAGTAACCGCTTTTTGAATCATTTCCTCCATCGTTCCAGATTCTTTCTTCGCCCCTTTTTCATTATCCGCCTGCTTCGCTTTATGTTTTGTTAGTCTCAAAAATTCCTTTGCCCCCTCCTTTTGGGTTTCGGAACCCATCAAGTTTATGACCGTTTTTGCTAACTCGTAATGCGGCACATCCTGGAACGCCAATATTTGCGTGTACGCTACTTCATATTTCTCCGTTTCTTTGTCTCCTGCCCGCTTTGCCTCCGACACCAAGTCGCGCATGCGAGACAATAATTTACCGGAGTCAAAGGAAGTCGACATCACAACGTCAAAAACTTCTCTCCGAGCTCTTTCAACGGGGTTAGATGCCCCAAGTTGGGCTTTGAGACCAGCCAACTCCGCCATAAACGGCTGCATCGCCTAAGGGACAAATATCAACGAATTAACTTCAAATGACACATCACATGAATGCATCCCCTTTATTTAAAGCCACAAAATCAAGCGAAACCGCCAAATGGCGTAAATGCCAAAATGGCCCTTTTCCGATTACTACCCAATTTACCTCTCAAATTCTTTATCTCTTATTAACGGGAAAAAATTAAACCACTATGGGTGAGTTAAGATACTCACCGCGGGCCTCCCTTAAGCAGGGAGGGGGCCTGAAGGGCCACGCTCTTTTATTTATGTATATATTTATGAAAATGGGTAATTCTTTACGAACCTCAGGTGTGGCCGACGGGCCTTGGGCTGCGTTTTCTGCATTCGCTGCCGCTGCCGCCCTAACATTTTGGGCCGGGATGGCCTGAACCTGTGGCCCCTGTCCAATCAACGGTACCATATGTCTGACGAAGGCTCGGGCCTGGTCCACGTTTAACGGCAATGTCGCATCGAAAAACGCCTTATCTTTGCCCGTAAGCCACCCGATGGCCGACCAAATCTCGGCTTCCGTCGCAACATCCAACTTCTTTTGTTTTATCTTAACTAAAGGACTGGAAGGCCCGCGATCATCATTCTTGGCAGCAAACATGGCCGACACGTAATCTCGGCCATTCAAAGTTGAAGCTTCGCATATTACGAAAGTCGCCATAATATCTCCTAAAATAAATAAAAAAAAACACCGTAATAAAAGTGACCCATGAAACGCTTCAACGCACGGAATCCGTACATTACTTTGGACGACAAACTTCCCGTGGGTTTCACTTTCGTTTCGGCCCGCAGCTGGCTTCCCAAAAGGGGTATGTTCCGTTTGTTTTGAAATTCATTGGCACGAAATAGGGTGCAAAGATGACAACAGCTGGCTTCGCGGAAAAGGCATTGCATTGTTTGTTTGTTTTTAAGTTTATTGACGCGACCGAGGGTGCAAAGAACTCGGTTGTTTTTGCTAATTAAAATATTTTATAAATTAAAACAAAGCGCTTGATGGGTGAACGCACTGGGGGTGAATTGCGTCATGGAACGGTATTCCCTGATGCGGATTTACTGTTTCAAGGACCAAAATTCCTTTGAGTTGCCATTACCTGATAAATCCATGGAATATTTCGTATCGGGGAAATTGAACGCCAGGCTCAAAATGACCTCCAGAAATAAGCCATTTTTGTTTGATTTTCACACAACATTTCCCTCATTATACTCGCGAGTACCTAATTAATTATCCTCAAATTATAATACTCGCAGGCATTAACTGAATTACTCCGTACTCGCAAGCACCCTTTCAATTTACTATAGCGTACTCTCCAGAATCCTTTAATCCATTACAGCGCATTCGCAAGTACGTGCCAATATATCTCCAGCGCTCACAGTTAATTAATTTATCACAGCGTACTCGCAAGTACGTACCAATATATCTCTAGTGCTCACAAGTAATTAATTTATCACAGCGTACTCGCAAGTACGTACCAATATATCTCTAGCGCTCACAAGTAATTAATTTATCACAGCGTACTCGTAAGTTTTTAATCCCTTACAGCGTACTCGCAAGTACGTGCCAATATATCTCGAGCGCTCACAAGTAATTAATTTATCACAGCGTACTCGCAAGTACGTGCCAATATATCTCTAGCGCTCGCAAATAATTAATTTATCACAGCGTACTCGCAAGTACGTGCCAATATATCGCTAGCGCTCGCAAGTACCTGATTTATCACCACGTACTCGCAAATACATACCAACATGCCTCTCAAACTCGCAAGTATTTCCTGAACTTACTTCTCCGTACTCGCAAGTACTTCCTTAATTTCACATTTGGTGACTCGTAAGTTATTCCATATTTCTAAAAACAAAATCAATCACCGCTGCAATATCCATAACAACAAATTTTCTTACCTTTACCTCCAACGCTTTACATAAACCCTTTTTAAACGATCTCGTGAAAGCCGGCGGGAGCCAGTGGGCTCTTTCCTCCCTGATTAACTGAGATCAACTGACGGCTGCGACCGCGCGTTGCGCGTAGGATAGTCTCAGTTGTCAGTGTTGATGCATGCCACCTTTTCCATGTATCTCTACAATAGTTTCGGCATTGTGGCCATCTCTTCTCTGAGATCGTTCAGTTTACCAAGGTTAGCTCTCACGTCACGGTGATAAGTAAGTGAGCAAGTAATGTATTTGTAACCCGCCATTTTTAGTGAAGTAAACGAAATAAAATAAATTAAAAGTACACTAAATTTTCAAATCTTCGGCCAGGAAGCAGTGGATAACGTCGTGCTCTGAGCCTCGTTTTTGTTGCAATAGCGCTGCCGCATCGCTGCTGCAGCACTTCTTTGCTTTTGCATAATATGCGTTTTTGGATTCACTTTCTTCTTGGTTGAAGCGGCAGCGCTGCAGCATCTTGCAGGGAAGCACGGACTTAGTCGGGGAGCAAGTCCGTGATTCTCGAGAAGCGGTGCCGTCTTCCTCGGAAGCGCTGCAGTGCACAAATGGATGTAGAAAGAATCAGTCCGGAATCGGCCGAGAAGTGGACCTGCAGCATGCAACAAAAACGAGGCTCAAGTTGGGCTCAGTTGTCAGTTCTTGATGTGAGATGCATGCTAATTCGTGCATCATTGAGATGCATTTTCCGTGTACTTCGCGCAGCTTGGATCCTTAAAACCTTGTCGCACCTATAACACTAACCCAGTCTATTTCGGCAAAATATTCTTATTCCCGGGGATCTTCATTTCAGAATTTGAATTTTATCCAGGGGTCAAGAGACTGAATAGAGTCAAGGGGCCTGTAGAGAGGCTATAAGCAACCAAACCCGTGTAGAATTTGTTGAAAGCGGAATTGAGTTTCAAGGTATTAGTTGTTCATAGAATATTGGAGCAGGCCAATATTTGGTGCGAGGTGTACTTAAAATAAGAACCTAGTTGCTTCTCTCTTCATCTCTTTCATAATTTCACTTAATCAACAATAAAAATCACGGCAAAGGAAGGGTCCCTTCTTATTTCCATTTACTCTCTTTAAAGTACGGTTAGAAATAGAACCTGATAACTTTCTATTAAGGCTTTATTTCCTTCCAGAGTTTCGACATCGTCACGATTCTCTTCTCCGACGTCGTTCAGTTTACCGAGATTAGCAGCCGCATTACACCGATGGAAGTTGTTTGCCTTCTTAATTCAATGTACTCTGTGTACGACCAGCTGACAGAAATCCATCAGGTTTACAAGGTAAACTCGTACCTAGTTTTCACCTCTTCCATTCTAAGTTAAGTTTCCACCTCAATTCACTTCAGTTCCATATAGTCTATGTGCGATCAGCTGACAAAAGTTCCATCAGGTTTGATAACATTCTCCTTAAAGTTCATCTTAAACTAGTCTATGTGCGACAAGCTGACGAGATAAACTGTCACCTTAAAGTTTGTCTGGAAGGTACTCCCTTACACAGTCCGATTTTCGTAGCCGGGTGCGAATTTCCTCCTTCGCTCCAGAATTTTTGACGCATCGCATGCTCAATTCCATGTAGTCTTTACGACCAGCTCACAGCTGAGATCCGCCTCGTTTATTAGGTAAGATCTCACCTTAAAGTTCATATTAAGTCCATGTACATCTTCAGACGCGCAGCTGTCAGAAATCAATCTGTTATACTTAAAGTTCATCGAGACTCCATGCAGTCTATGTACGACCGCCGATGCAAATTGGTAAGGCTTACAGTGTAAACGCTCACCTTAAAGTTCGTTTTAATTCCATTTAGGCATCGACCAGCAGACAGAAACCCGTCTGGTTTAGAACGTAATTTCTCACCTTAGACTCCATGTATTTTATGTGATACGACAAGCCGACGTGAACCCCTCAGGTTTACAACGTAAATTCGCACCTTAAATTTCATCTTAACTCCATGTAGGCTATTTACGACTAGCCGACGGAAATCCATCTGGTTTACGAGGTAAGGTAAACTGTCCCCTTAAAGTTTAGCTTAATTCCGTGTGTACGACCAGCCGATGGAAATCCATCATGTTTACAAGGAAAACTCTCGCCTTCAATATCGTCTTAATTACATGTAGTCGGTCAGCTGAATTCAAGGTAAACTCTCACCCTGAAGTTCTTAATTCCATGTTCTATGCGCGATCATTTAACAGAAATCCATCTGGTTTACTGGGGAAAATCTTAATTCCTCGTAGTGTTTATGCGACAAGTTGATAGAAATCAATCTGGTGTACAAGGTAAACTCTAACCTGAAAGATTACCTGAAAAACAGGTCCTGAAACACAGAAAAACAAATAATTTGGTAAAAATAATTTGGTGGCCTTCGTCGTTTCAGGAAGTTTCTCAAGTAGGCTATGGAACATCGAAAGTGTTTTAGGGGTAAGGAATTTGTCGATGTTCAGATTCAGTTTAGTGTCTCTTGTTGTATTCTTATTTTCTCTTTCACAATTTTCACTATCTGTTATTATTTTCTCTCTCATAATTTCTCTTTATCTTATTTCTTTATGTATTCCATGTTTTTCACTTTGTTGTTCAAAGTGAACAATTCTGGGCTTTCTGGGAATAAATTCATTCATTCATTTCTAAATTCACGTCACCTTGAATCGTGCCGTCTCTGAAACACCTGGTCAAAACTCACGTAGTGTCTTTTCGTGTTCCTATTTCCTTTTTTCGTTTTTGCTCGTACATAATTTGACCTTATAAAGGACCCTCTTCAGCCTGCATCTGAACATCCGAAGATGACCATCATATATTTTACCTACGGCGGAAAGAAGACTGTTGCCCTCCCTCCGACCAAAGGTTTCGATGTGACCTCAAAGGGAGATAGTTCTTGGACCTCCTAAGCCACACAATTAGGTCTTGTAGTTGTTCGGTCTTCACCATAAGATTTTCAGTTTCCGCAAATAATCAGAGTTAGTGAATTTACCGCTTCCGCTGGATTCTGGCGAATCCAGAAATGGGTATTTTTTCGAAAAAATAGATCCATTTCTTTTTTTCGAAAATCTATTTTCGATGTTATCTTACCCCTGTATCAAAATTGATACAGACAAATACGATATTTGACGAATTTACAGTTTTCGCCGTATTCCGTGGAATCCGGCAAAGCCATCGACTTATTAGTAGGACAACGACCCGAAAGATCGATTTTCTCAGTCACTTTACCCCTGGATTTCCGGTTTCCGGTTTTTGCCGGATACCGTCCGTAGTATCAATTGAGCAGGAAAGCAAAGCTGATAGATCGATTAAAATACTCTGAGCCCTTGGTCTAGCTACTCGTAACTCCAATATCTTCCTTCGGTGTAGTCTTAATCTCGATTTTTAGCCCTTAAAGTAATGACATCCGATCGTGGACCCCTTAGAAAGAGAGGGCAAAGAAACTGGTGTTGGTGTCCTTTGTCCTTTAAAAGCGCCGAATCCGCTCACATTGTCACGTAGCCGCCCTGATAGTCTGGTTCAGTAGGCTCCTTGTAAAAGAACTCATTACCTCAGAAGACAGATGCAATTCCGATAGCCATTTGACTGTGAGCTTACTTGTTTTAGGTGGAGACGATTGGAGATGCATACATGATTGTTGGAGGGGTTCCAGAAGCCTGTCATGACCATGCGGAAAGAGTCTGTAACATGGCACTTGGGATGATAGAAGGGATACGAGATGTGACGGAACCATCGACAGGTAAGCTCACAAATGAGAGTGTACTGATTTCCGTTTCTTACTTTTAAAAAAAAAAAACATTATGAATTCGTGGGTTCGGCTAAACATATACCACACAAAACCCCACCCGCCTACCAGTACCACCGAATCCCCTGCCAAAAAAATGTACCAACGTTCTCCCTGACATTTGACATCCTGACGAGGACCCTTGCCAAGAAGGGCCGAAATATCGCTGCCAAAGCATCGTAACTGATGTATCTGATTTATGCATTGTTTGATGCTATCCCCCCCCCCTCTTAAAGTTCAATGGGCACATCAAACTACCCCAATCCCACTCTGTAACAACCTAGGAACAATGCTTACCCCCTAGCTCAGCAGCTTTTTCAACAGTTTCCTCTCTGTGATATTTCAAATCGTAATTTTTTGGGCCAGTACATGCTCAATTTACTAGCTTGGACAAAGATAAAAGTGATGTTTCTTATAACACTTAGTAGATCTTTATTTTATGCATAACTCAGCTTGGATAATACAGATTTGAATAGGTTCTTTGTTTCGAATGATTTCTGTAGCTATATTATTTTTTATAAGCTTATTGCATATTCTGGTACATTTTATAAAGCAAGTTAATCAAGCTTCACAATACTATTCACAAAGAAAAAACTTTTAATAGGCACTTTAAGCCATGGAACTTCTGATGAAACACTAGAACAATCAGGTAAACTGCATCTGCGGCTCGACTTATTGGTGACATCTTAAATATATCCTTTTCTATCAAGCATTGCTGGGAGTTTTTGAATTTCCTGCCACGATATCCCAGCTCCTAAGATTTGGATCGCCGAAATGCCAGAGAGGTAAAGACAAGCGATATCAAGAAAACGGCCGATTTTCGTAGCGCCTTCTAAAGGAAGTCGGAAATGTTTATTTGTGAAGCATTTAAAACAAAATAAAGTATTAGAAGTGTCCATTGTGCTTTAACTCGAGTTTTGCATATTTGGCGGTGCAAAACGGATAAGTCAGCGAGATTTTATTATAGCTAGATTTCGGCCCTTCTTGGCAAGGGTCCTCTCCAGGCTCAAGCCGCTCAAGCTGGTGGAACATCTATCGAGTTTTGTTCTCAGAAGAATTTTTCGTGTAGAGCTGAGGGCACTTTATGATACGATGGTATTATTAGCCTAATATTATAATTATTATTGACACTCAACCGTTTTTCCTCTTAAGCCGTCACCCATTAAAGTTCTCTCTTATCCCAGGCTGATGACTTGTTCACCCCACCGATGTCATAAAATTTTCCGACAATTCAGCGGAAGCCCCCCCCCCCCCACCTGCTGACAACAAAACCCCTGACGAAAATCCCCCGGGCAAACCCCCTGACCACCACCACCCAAACACCATACTAATAAAATTCAATACTTTTCTGTGGAAAGTGTATAAAGCGGCGAGCGGCCAGGGAGCCGCCGTGACGTGTTTACAATTAACTCGCGTGTTAATGAAAATTCTTGAGTGCTTTCGGTGCAAACTGCAGTTTTTATTAAGATTTTCGAATTTCCTTGTGTTTGCATTCCGGGGGGGGGGGGGGGTCCAATTTTGCCACGTTTCTGCTACAAGTCAACGTGTCTGGGAAAATCCTTAAAAGAGCCGAAGCGGTGATAATTTGAAAGCAGAGCTTACTTTTACAGTAGGCATATTCAGATACTTTTGAATATAGGAACATAAATCTTAAATATTGGAATAGAAACGGTATCCAGTCCGACTTGTGCTTTAAAATTTGTTTGGGAAATAATGTAGGTCAACACCCAGCTGTTAGCCGAGATTATGCAGTTCTAAAGACCAAAAGAAAATGTTTAAACAATTGAATACCAGCATTTCTTTTCTGGTCGTCTTTCGTTATGCGTATTAGTTAATTTGTCAATTTTGTAATGTTTATTGTAAATATTTTGCATTATAGTAGTGTTATCTGCTGCGAGTTGCGCTTTAAAAGATTTCGAAGACCCGTCATAACCGTTTTTGGGATCCCAAAACGTAAGTGGAGGGATACCTATGACATCGCAAAAGTTGTCCGTCTGTCCGTCCGTCCGTCTGTCCGTCCGTCTGTAAGCACGATAACTCTCGAAGGGAATGAAATATTTTGATGAAACTTGGTGTGTGGATCCGTTGGGTCGTCGGACCAGTCAAGTTCGTAGATGGGCTTTGTAGCCCTACATTTAGGGGAGGGGTTTCAAATTAAGGGGCAAACAAAATATTTTGAAACAGCTAATGTGATAGTTGATTATGGGGTAAGAAGACATGCTGAACACGATGGTGAAAATCATTTTGTCATTCGAAAAAGTAGTTCTCCCGGAATCCGGCCAAAACCGGAAAGTTTGTTAAAAGTAAAAGTTTTATTTTAAGTTGATTAGATGTTCGATTTAGGGGTAGGAAGAGATGCTGAAGACGATGGTGAAAACCATTTTCTCGACGGACAAGTAGTTCGCCCGGAATCCGGCCCAAACTGGAAATTTCGTTAAAAGTAAAAGTTATATTTTAAGTTGATTAGATGTTCGATTTAGGGGTAGGAAGACACGCTTAACACGGTGGTGAAAACTATTTTCTCGACGGACAAGTAGTTCGCCCGGAATCCGTCCCAAACCGGAAAGCTTGTTAAAATTAAAAGTTTTAGTTGAAGTTGATTAGATGTTCGATTTAGGACAAGAAGACATGCTGAACACTTATGTGAAAACAATTTTCTATCCGGACATGTAGTTCGCCCGGAATCCGGCCAAAACTGGAAATTTGGTAGAAGTTAAAGTTTTAATTCTAGTTGATTAGATAACCGATATAGGGGTACGAAGAGATGCTGAATCCGTGTTTGACAATCATATTTTACCCAGACATATAGACCGGAATCCGGCTGGAGTCGGAAAATTTGTCGTAAGTTAAATTTTTATTTAAAGTTGATTAGATGTTCATTATTGGGGAAAGAAGATACCCTGAGTTCATTTTTGAGCTTTCTTTTTTTCGCCGGACAATTAGTTATGGTGTTTGGCCGAAATCGGGAAATTGGCGGTAGTGGCAAGAAGTTTTTCTCAGATGATTAGCTATTTGGCCTTAATCTGTTTCTGAATTTTAATTGTAAAAATGTTCCAAGGAGTCTGGCGATGACTGGATCTGGCTAAGACAAGACCCAGTTGTCTGGATCAGATATTGAATTTTTGGGATCCCACCGAAACCTTTGGTCTTGTTAGCCATGCAGAGCTCTCCTAGAGCCTATCCCAGGATCGTGACTCACAAACGTCACGGGACCAATATTCACATGGCATTTCTAGGCCGAGTTTCCTGACCTATCACAACAAACAATTCCGCAATGACCGTGTAGGGTACACACAACAGTACAGGAGGGCAGTGGCCTTTGGGATGCAGTAGAGGAGGTGAAAGAAAGAATAGTAGGCAATGCTAAATAAAGAGGAATGGATAGGGCCCACGGGGTGGTAACGACGGCGGAGATGAAACTCGATTAAATATCAAGGAACGCACGCTAGGGGGGAGGGATGGTCTCTTGCGGAACGGGTCAAGACGGCTACGAGGAAAATCGATTGAATGGCAGATGTCGTCTTCGTTTCCATTGGCTGATTTTAAGCCAGATTAAGTAAGGAAGAGTTAAAATATATTTTAGAATTGAGAGCGAATAGTTTACCACTTAAGAAAAGAAGAGAATATGTATCGGGAGGCGGAATTGGATGGAAGGTCCTTGTTTTTTCCCTATGTGTGGAAGTATGATTGAAAGTTGGAGTCGGTTGAAGACATTTACGAGGAAAATCGGTTGAATGGCAGATTTTGTCTTCTTTTCTCGATGCCAAGCGAGATTAAGGAAGGAAGAGTTAAAATACATTTTAGAATTGAGAGCGGGTAGTTTAGCACTTCGGAAAAGAAGACAATAGATAGGGAGGGGGAATTGGAAGGAAGGTCCTTATTTTTGCCCTATGTGTGGAAGTATGGATGAAAGTGTGAGTCTTCTGATGCCTGAGTGCGTTGAATTGCGGAAGGGAGGCGTTTGGTACATGCCTGTTTGATGAGAGGTGGCTAGTTAGGACAATTGGTGACGAATGCTTTGTAAGTGTGGAAATGTTTGGTCGTTTCCTAAGGTTGGCAATGGAGCACAAAAACAGATTTTTCGGCTTGAATTATTTAATTTCGTGAAGTTAAGTAGTTTATCAGTGATTTTGCTGTTTGTTTTATGTTTTTTTTGCCTTTTTGGGATCCCAAAACGTAAGTGGAGGGATACCTATGACATCGCAAAAGTTTTCCGTCTGTCCGTCCGTCTGTCAGCACGATAACTCTCGCAGGGAATGAGATATTTTGATGAAACTTGGTGTGAGGACTCCTCGAGTCAAGGGAAAGGTCGAGTTCGTAGATGGGCCCGATAGCTGCATATTTATGGGAGGGGGAGGGGTTTCAAAGTAAGGGGCGACAAAATTATTTTTAAAAGCTAATGAGATAGTTGATTACGGGGTAAAACGACATGTTGAACGCGAATATGAAAACCATTTTCTTGCCGGACAAGTAGTTCACCCGGAATCCGGCCAAAACCGGAAAGTTTGTTAAAAGTAAAAGTTTTATCTGAAGTTGATTAGATATCAGATTTAGCGGTAAGGAGATATGCTGAATCCGAATATGAAAATGGTTTTCTCGTCGGACAAGTAGATCGGCCGGAATCTGGCCGAAACCGGAAAGTTTGTCAAAAATAAAAGATTAATCTGAAGTTGATTAGAGGTTCGATTTAAGGATAGTGAAACATGGTGAATCTGAATATGAAAATTATTTTGTCGCCGAACAAGTAGATCGTCCGGAATCCGGCCATAACCGGAAAATCTGTTAAAAGTAAGAGTTTTATATGAATTTAATTAGGTGTTCAGTTTACGGGTAAGAGGGCATGCTGAATTCGTGTATGACAATCATTTTATACCTGGACACATTTCACCACGAATCCTGCTGAAATTTTTTGCAAGACAAGAAGTTCGCCCGGAATCAGGCAGAAACCGGAAATTTGGCAGAAGTAATAAGGCAGGAACTTTCGTCAAAGTAGACATGACGCAGGCTATCGCGATAAACTGACATGCTGAATCCATATTTGAACTTCGTCTTCTCCGATGATTACCATTGGACCGCTACAAGACCCGATTTTCTGTAAATATTGATTTTTTGGGATCCCATCGAAACATTTGACCTTGTTGTTCTTTGCTATGGCCCTCGGCCTTTTGAAGCAACAAACTTATTAGTATTATAAATTATCAGAGGAGAGGTCTGCGTGTGTAAGGACGTCCCTGGGCGAGAGGTTTGAGTTTGTAAAGACAGGCAAGGAAATCATTAAATGGCAAAGCTGTCAGTCACAGAATAGTAAATGCGTGCTAGCGGGCAGGAGGGGGGGGGGGGGGGGGTAAGACGGTCGTGAGGCAAATCTGTTAGATTGCAAAGCAATCCGTCGCATAACAGAAATGCCGAGTGGGGTCAAAATAGGCCGATCTTAGCGAATAAGAGAAGCAGGCGGCGATAGTCTGCAATTACCAACTGACGGAAATTAATGCATGTGCAGTTTTGTTTTAATATTGTGACAGTTTGTGGAAAGAAAAGTCATAAATTTCAGGAATAGAGAGTAGAGTTGGCTTTAAGGAGAGACAGTGTTATTTGAGGCAGTCTTTAAAGGACCTGTCCTACTCATAATACGAACGTAAATCTGCTTACTAAACTCAGATGATGACAGGGATATACTGCCAGATCTCATGGAAGAGGAAGCCGCAAGGGACACAAGAAGAGCGGTTAAACTTGCTAATACACCCCCGGCTGAAACTCCCTCCAGCTCTATCATCCGAGCGGTATATGAAATCTTTTGCGCCTTTTTTTATTCGTCATTTTAAACTCTGTTTGACTATATTGTTGTTCTTTTTATCAGTTTGTGACGTGACAAGTTTATTATTTGTATTATCCAGGGTGATTTTAATGTGTTTGCAGCACCTCTATGCGCTGCACCTGTGTTTTATGCTTGACAAAAACGATTTACGAAAAATCAGTGGTCGCGCAGTGAGCTACCGGCAGCGAGATAATCACTGGCCATTGAAAAGCCGCGTTTTTATTCATATTCAAATTTTCCATGTCATAGTAGAATTTTGCGGTGTAAGGAAGGTCGTAGATATTCCGAAAGTCATGCTGGAGCAAATAGTGAAAAATAAAACTATCCCTTAGCACAATCCAAATCATGTAGTTTATTCATTTAAATGATACAAAAATAAAATGGTTTTTGAGTTAAACTTTAAAAGTAGTCATAAGTATTTGACCGAATGATCAGTTACTATTGTAATAGAAACAAATTGTATATAATATTTATGTATTAGTAACATTTAATTATTGACCAAATTATGAAACCAAAACTGTATATTGCATGAAGATTATGTATAGGCTACTATGTACTTGAATGTCAGTGAAATTTATTGACATTTTCCTACGCCATTTTTCGCAACGAAGAATTTTTGGAAAAATTAAGTGAGTAGAATTGAATCAATGAACACTAAGTGAAGTTGACGCTTGATTTTATACAAATGACACGAGAATGGTTACGCGATTATAGAAATATAAATGTTCAAAAATAAAGTATAAGAACCATCATAGTCTAGTCTCGCATGGTATTGGGGGGGGGGGGGGGGGTAAGATCGAAGAGAAGACAAGAAAAAGTGCGCCCTTTTCGTGTTGGCGTATTCCTGGTATTCCCTACTGTGTCATTGCTGAATTGTTCGTTGTGATAGGTCAGGAAGCTCCGCCAAGGTTGGCATGCCATGTGTATATTAGGCAAGCACGTTGGCTGGTCTTTCCAGATCCCAAGGGCTAACTGAATGTTCCGTGGTAAACGCTGTAACCCTTAGGAATAGCATGTAATGAATTATAAATGCTGTATTTATTTAAACAAGTCTTTTCCATGCCGTGCATTACGAATTGTTCTTCTCTGCCGGGCTCTGGACCTTTTGTTATTTGGTTTGTTATTAAAAGAACCTGAACCTGAGACAACGATTCTTATTCATTTGTTGTACATACATCTTTTTCAGGAGATCCGATACAAATTCGCATCGGGATTCACTCTGGACCAGTTGTTGCGGGCGTCGTAGGTTTGAAAATGCCTAGATACTGCCTCTTTGGAGACACGGTTAACACAGGTGAGAATCTTTTTCGTTTATTTGTTTGTCTGCGAGAACAACTGCATTTGTTCAAGATTTGAAAAGTTTACTTCAGTTCCTTCTTCGTTGTCATTGTGGCGTTTGTGTTCCTGTTGAGGGGGTGGGGGATATAGTTAACTATGTATTTTTTTTACCGAATGCTACAACAAAGGTACTATGCACTGCATATTTTGTTTGTATTTATTATAAGGAGTAGTGTATTTTAGCGTCCTGACCCGTCTGGAAAGGCTATGTCAGCTACTAAAGGTTAACTTCCGAGTTCCGACACCGAGGATGCATATTTTCCCGTGTCCGCAGGAAATTGTATTATGACAAATTACTTTTCTGGAGGATCCGGAGAGGCTGATACGAAGCCGTGTCAACCTCCGCAGATGTTCATCGAGCACTTTCCCTCAGAGACTGAAAAATAGGAAGCTGGTCTATAAAAATACACAAAAAAACATTACTTTCAGTAAAAAAAAACATTATAGAAAAAACACAGTAAATAACGTTTAAAAAATTAAAGAATATCTTTCTCGCTTTGAGAACCTGCCTATGCCCTAGGTCATACCTTGTCACAATCAGATCTCTACTGAAAATACAACTTGTCAACTGAAACAACATCCTACTATCCCTTGCTTTCCAAAAGCTAGTTATTCAGCCCTTCTTGGCAAGGGTCCTCGTCAGGCTGTCAATCCTCTGGTTCAACTTCGGGGAAGGAAACAAACCTGTAATGAAGGACCGAAATATCGCTGACGAAGAATCGTAGCTGACGTAAACGTTGTAAACATTGTTTGAATAAAAGATATTGGTGCCAGTTTCGGATACCAGCTAGTCTCTTACCCAAGTTGAAATCCGTTCAACTTTTGAGGGTACTAGCCAATCAGATTATTTTGGGGATTATTGAAGAATATTCTGATTGGCTATAGTCTCGAACCAAGCCCTTATAGATAAAATCACATCCACTCCTTGCTGTCTTGAAAACCGAAAGTGAATTTAGGTCATTGATATTCGGTCTGACGTCGTTCAGCATTAGCCAATCGGAACATTCCTGAGTATTCCCCTAAGTAATGTGATTGGTTAGTACCCTGAAAAGTTGAACTGATTTCAACTTGGGTGCGAGACCAGCTGGTACCCGAAACTGGCACTAATATCAATTGCGAACGGCAGAAACCCAGCTAAATCTCGGTCTCAGAGTGATTTCCGGAACTGGCTGGTACCGAGTATTAGCTTAAACCCGTTGTGAATGGGCCTTTATATTCTGCCACCTATGAAACTGGGTACTTTTCTACCAACGATTAAAAAGAAACCTTGCTTTGTCATCTTTATAATTATATTCATCAGCTTGTAACATTTTTATAGTTAGTGGTACGGAACCGGTCGCAGAATTCTGGCTCGCTTTGTCGAAGAAGAGAATATCTGTGACAAATTGCAGGATCTGGTTCAACACTGATTCAGACTGCTACGACATCTTGGTGACAAATGTTTTTGACTGATTTTTAATTCTGCTGCCGATAGATGGCATCTGCATCGCCAAAAATGTCTAAGACTGTAGGCTATTGGTAGAAACAGGACATTGGTAACTTTAGTTCTTCTACATTAGCGATGAGTTGCTACTCGCAAACAAAATTCCCTAACCCAGTAGCAAAAAAAGTATAACAAAAGAAGACATTTTACCTACAGAAAAAATATTCTGTTCGAAAAGTTATAGTAGTTAACATACCTCCATATCGGTTCATATCAAATAACAACCTCGACGGCCATTTAAAATATCAACCTCGCCTTCGGCTTTGATAGTTTATTCTCAGTGGCCATCTCAGTGTTACTTTCCGATATCAACCTCGATGACGGAGATGAGCCTTTAATAACAACGAGACCGTCATAGAAAATAATCAGTCCGAGCCTTAGGCGAGGCAGGTTATGAAAAATATCTGCCGAGCACAGCGAGGTTGTTATTTTTAAATGGCCTTCGAGCTTGCTATTCCGATATCAACTGGGATGCATGTATCTCATTAACTATTATAACTTTTTCGAACAGAATTTTTGTTTAGGTATTGGCCTACCCGGTCTTCTTTGGTAGTAATTATTTTCTACTTTTTAGGTAATTTTGTTTAGTGAAAGGGCTGCCAAGCCCTAGCCTATTGTAGACATGTGAAAATGACTAATGTTGTGGCCTGGGCACTCCTGTTTTTATGGTACTTGCCCTTTGGCCAAATGCGATATAGCGATTGCAATTTCTGTCCGTCCGTCGGTCGGTAGGTCTGTCCAGGTTTTGCTAGTTCGGGCACTTCCACATTAGCTAGGACGATGAAACCTGGCAGGCATATCAGGGACACAAAAGATTAAGTTGGAAATATTCACTTCCCCGATCCCAGCATCGTGGGGGGAGTGGAGGGAGGGGGAATCCGGGATCTAGAGGTGTTTATAACTTTCGAACGAGTGATCGGATCTTAATGAAACTTGATATTTGGAAGGACCTCGTGTCTCAGACGACCCAGTTTAAATCCGAACAGGATCCGGTCACTTTGGGGGGAGGGAGGGGAAGAACCGGAAATCTTGGGAAACACTTAGAGTGGAGGGATCGGGATGAAACTTTGGTGAGAAGAACAAGCACAACTCCTAGACACATCGTTAACATAGTCGGACCAGATTCTGGCACCGTGGGGGGTTGAGGGGGGGGGGCGTGATCCTACTAGTTCGGTACTTCCGGATGTGCTAGGACGATGAAATTTGGAAGGCATATCAGGGACCCAAACAGATTGACCTGATAATAAGTGTTTCCTGGATCCGACCACCGTGGGGGGTGTGGAGAGATGAGAAGCCCGGAATCTGGTGGCATGCATAACTTTTGAACGGATGATCGGAATTGAATGAAACTTGGCAACTGGAAAGACATATCGTCTTAGATGTTCCATGTCAAGCCTTAATCGAATCAGGTACTTGTGGTGGGGGAAGGGCGGGACCGGAAATCTCTTGAAACGCTTAGAGGTGAGGGATTGGGATGGAACTTGGTGAGAAGAACATGCATTAGCTCTAGATACGTAATTGACAGAACCAGATCCGGTGATCGCCAGTTAGGATAGTTCCAGCTATTCTAATGATTAAATGATTTATCATTCTATTTGTCATCCTCATCTGTCTTATGGGTGCTCCATATGGGCAAGTAACTTCATTTCTTGTTATAAAAGAGTTCAAATCATCCAAAATAAGGCAATTCAAATTATATCACCGGTTCAACACATTGATAACATTAATCTTCATTGCAAATATGCCAGGATATTTGACGTATCGAAGACTCGAGATTTCCAGATCGCAACTTTTTGCTACAAGTATTTCAGTAACCTCCTTCCGTCTTCATTCCAAAATATGTTCTCACTAAATCAAGACCTGCATTCTTATGACACGCGAAACTCTTGTGACATCGTCCAAGAAGCGCCCTCAACAAAAATGGCTTCTTTCTTAACTCGATTTTTTGCGCCGTCAGTTTGGAATCTGCAAGAAAAATATACTGAAATTTGAGCAAAATTTTGGAAAAAGACTGTGGTAATTGCTCAATAGCAAAGGAAGCTTTTCCTTCTAGAAAGCAAGACGTTGTTTCAGTTGAAAAGTTGCATTTTTAGTGGAAATGCGATTATAATAAAATATTACGTTGGCTAGGAAAGCAAGATTTTCTTTCAGTTGTTGAATATTTTTTTTCTGCAACGTTTTTCAACTTTTTTGGTCTGTAAATTTTTTATTTTTTTTTCTGAAACTGATACCTTTTATTTATTTTTGGCAGGCCAAGTTTTACTTTTCAGTATTTTAGGAAAAGTGCTTGGTGAACTTCTGCGGAGGTTCATACGGCTTCGTATCACCCTCTCTGCAGGCTGATACGATATCTTATCAACCTCTACAAAACTCATTGTCACAATATAGGATACATGTGTTACAGACCTGTTCGAGAAAGGTTATTTTAGAATAAATGATGCCGTCCGACCTCTGACTGTCATTCTTTACTCATGAAAATATTCTTGGGATATGCTTTCGTAGGTGTTCGTCAAGCGACTGTCCAAGGATTTCACCTCTAGTGTCTCGGAGGGGGGGGGGGGGCGTATTTAGTTTCGGAGGAAGATCCGCAGAAAAAGCAAAAATTGGTACTTGTCAATTTCATTTCTATTTGCTTGTCTGTTTTCTGGAGTCAAATTTTCCTTGAAAGGTTATTGTAAAGCCTTGTAAAGGTTATTGTATACAGAAAAAAATTCTAAACCATTTTACACTCTTTCTTTTTCGCAAACAAAAAAAAATCATCGTCTATACGTTAATGGCCTAAATCAAGTTCAGGGTCAAATTACCCCAATCGAAACTGTGTAATGAAAAAGAAAGGGCTGCGCTTGTAGCTTCGTCATATTGCAACCTTACATGAAATTCTAGTCATATCTTGTAAGTGTATTAGTTAATTTGTTTCGGGCCTGTGTATTTCGTAAATTTGTATTCCTCTTCTAGCTAATAGCTATTTGGATTAAACTTGATTGATTGATTAATTGATTGATTAATTGATTGATTAATTGATTGATTAATTGATTGATTCTGTCTGTTTCAGCTTCAAGAATGGAATCAAACAGCCGTCCAATGTGTATTCACATATCCCCCCGGACCCGTGCGCTGCTGGACTCGAGCTATCGAATTACAGACCGAGGCGAAACACAAATTAAGGGAAAGGGTATAATGAAAACATACTGGCTAGAGGGCAAGGAAGGATTGGCCCTGCGACGTATCACCTCAACGGGCCAATTTAGTGATTCGCAACGGGGCTATACGCCCGTTAGTGTAGAAGACGTCGCAAAACGTCGACCGAGTGACGAAAGACGGATTAACGGGAATCATGAACGAATACTGGATTCATAGGTAGGTGGCGATGGTGAATTGATCAGGGGACGAATCGGTCAGAGCGATCAGTCGATCGGAGCGGCGGAATGGTTTAGTGTGTTGTATGTTACGTCCCTGTACAGAGACTCTACAGGCTGTACACCTCTAAGGCTTTGGTCGATTAAAGGATGTTGCATGGTTGGATAGTACCTCAAAGATGTACAGAGACTACTAGAAGACGGCTGTCATAAAATACAGGCAATAGACCTCTCACTAGTGAAAGGTTTGATCATTAAGGGACGTTGCGCGGTTGGACAAAATCTCAGTGTGTAGTCAGCCAAAGCGGCGGAATGGTTTAGTATGTTGTTAGGTTCGCCGATTTACAGAGACTGCACAGGCTGTAAACTTATGGTTATTGAAAGGCTTTGATCAATTAAAGGACGTTGCATTATTGGATAGGAGCTCAAAGATGAAAAATGTGTATCCTGCGTAGCTGTATGATAGTTGTACGAAAAATGTGCATGTATTGATATGTAATAGTAAAGAATACTATCATTTAATGTGCCTCAGACTGGGCCAATCTTAAGCAGTAGTATCCAGTAGCATCCTGTCTTGCTATAGCGTCCTGTCTTTCTATATTATATGTAATAGTAAAGAATACCATCATTTAATGTGCCTCAGACTGGGCCAATCTTAAGTAGTAGTATCCAGTAGCATCCTCTCTTGCTATAGTAGCATCCTGTCTTGCTATAGTAGCATCCAGTCTTGCTAATAGTAGCATGCAGTACAATGCAGTAACATGGTAGCATTGAAATAGAAGCATCTAGTAGCATCAGTTAGTACTACATGCTACTTTTTCATACAACTTCATACTACTATTTTGAGATAAGTTTTCCATTGGGAAATCCGAGCGAGGAGGGTTTAATATGTTGTTTTATTCGTCGAAGTGCAGAGACTACTAGAATCTGTCGATCAAAAATACAGGCTGTACACCTCTCACTAGAGAAAGGTTTTGATCGATATAGGAACGTTGCGTGATTGGATAAAAGCTCAAAGGATAGTAAATCAGAGCAATCGAAGGGTTTAGTATTTTGTTTGGTTCGTTGATTTACTGAGACTGCAAGCGTATTCTCGCCTTTCCCCGAGGACTCCTTTTGAGGATTCCCTGCGTTTTTGTTTGTCCAAGGGATTCACTCCCCGTATGCGAGTCCACACGGACGGGGAATGCTGCAATCATCATCACCATCATCAAAAAGGACTCCCTTTCAGATTCGGAGGGGAATCAATTTTTGCTGGTGCTGGTGCAATGTTAAATTAACTAAAAACAATCAGAATAAACAAAACCAAAAAGAAAGTGGATCCAGACTAATTTCGTCAACTGCCTATTTGTTTTTCGAGCAAAATCCATTTTGGAAGCATTCCCCGTATTTTCGTTGTTTTTTGTACGCAGAGTCGGCGTGGAGTGACTCCCTCTATTCTCGCCGTTCCCCTTGATTCCCCGAGGAGTCTTCAGGGAACGGCGAGAATACGCCTTACGGGTTCTCGTCTGTAAGACGCGCCGTGACGGGACAACCGAATTGATATTTCTTATGCTGTTTACAATACTATTTATTCCCAATATCTCTTACAATAAAACAAAAACAAAAAAACACTCGACGGATCGTACAAGTCATCAGTCTTTTCGGAGATTATAGTTTGTGAACAAATACAGATATATTTACAAATGGGGTCCAACAAGTAAAGCTAAAGGAGAAGAGTAAAGAAAAATGAATACTGAGATAAAACTAGAGACACAGAAATTCCGAAGATGGAACATTCTTTGTAAAGATGTTTCATGAAATATGGAAAAAATTTATTTTTGTTCTGCCGATTAGGCCCATGTTTTAATAATAATAATAATAATATATTCGCAAATTGGGTGGCAGGCCGTTAAGCCTCTACCGAGTCCCGGTGACCCCCCCCCCCCCTGCTGGTGCTATGGTTACTACCCAGCTGGAGTGTGTGTGGATATTTGTTGGTCTGATAGTCATATTTAACTGCGCAGATATGTATGTTTTGATTTATTCTAGCCAAATTTCGGCCCTTCTTGGCAAGGATCCTCTTCAGCTACAGAGGTCCAGCCAGAGGTCCTGGTTGAAAATTGCGGGTGAAGAGTATTTTTGTCTCTCAGTTCGCTACTTATATTGATCCTCTTCAGGCTCAAGCTAGCATATGGAATCCAGGATCATCAAAGATCACATCCTCAGCCGCCAAGGGTCTGGAGTCATTTTAATAAACACTTTCAGTCTAGGCTGACTTATCCATTTTCTTATTTAAAGATCTCATCATTCGACGTTGAGCCACCTAAAGGTCGTAACTGACATTTTTTTCAAAAACGAGATGGCAGCAGCTTCCTCTCTGTTTTTTTTTTTTCCTTTTTCATATTCTGTGGCCAGAGTACAGAAATATGAACGTGAAAGGTCCCGACTAAGACCGTTGAAAAGACGTATGTGAAAACCTTGTCCCACCTAAAGGTCGTAAGTGGTAGTTTACGACCTTTAGATGGATCAGTTTTTATCATATCATGTCAGTTACGTCTATTCGTAAGTCCATAGTCATGCTTGACAAGGAGTGTTTACAATAAATTCTGGGCTAGCAGAAAGAAATCCAAGGTAAAACGTGATATAGTTTTTGTTCTATCTTGAATAGCCTAACCTCATGTGAGGAAGTTCTACTTTGTGACCGATTGTTGTGGGGGACAGTTTAGGAACCAGTTCATGGTCGCTATGTGTGCATTTTCGGTAATGACCTTCCCCAAATGTCCAGGAAATAAACCACATTTTTCTTGAATCTGGGCATACGCAGAAGGAGGGGGATACAATGCACGTCTGCATTTAACGGGCTGACAAGAACGTGCCAGTGTTTAGCATCGAGGTATGGCGGACCATCTAACTTCTATGAAGAATTAACCCCTTTTCGTACACTGTTAATGCTATTGACCATCACAAGTATTGGTTGGACTTTCACCAGCTTGGAGAGGATCTGGTACGAAACAAAAAAAAGACAAGTGATCACTATTCTTTGGAACAAGATCAATCACATTTGTGTTCGCAAAGACTCAAATGTGATTTTGAATCCGACTTTAAGTCGTTTGATATTAGTATGGGAAGTAGAAACGCCTCTGAGTCTGAACTGCAGCTCAAGAAGGCTTATCCAAAGCCTCTGCCTCTTGCTGCTGCCAAGTATAAGGATTTGCAGGATCTTTGCAAGTCAGTAGCTATTTCTCGAATCCATCATGACCTTCAAAAAAATCTGCCATTGCCAAAGTGGTGAGAGATGCCCTAGAAGATTCGGATGTAGAAGAAGTCGATCAGCAGGTCGTTGACGAAGAATCAGATTGAAAACGTACTAATCTTTGCACTTTAAAACGTTTTTTAATTAAAATTAGATATCCGGTTGCGGGTCTTAAGTGACTATAGGCATATATTCTTGTCCCACCTAAAAGTCGTAAATAGCTGTAGCCTTTAAAGCGTGGGGGCTAGAGAGTTTTTGACAACAGTACTCTACAACTTTGCTATTTTTATTGAATGTACGGAAATCTTGATTATGTCAAGCAAGTTTACAACTTTGAAGGTTAAAATTCTAAAATTGTCAGTTACGACCTTTGGGTGGCACACCGTCGCATGTTAAATATATCTGATTCAAAGTATCAGACAACCGTAACGAGTCCCTGTCCCCACGTCTCAATAACGCTTACTAGACAGCTGGAACGCAGATGTCTGGTTTTCGTTTAAATCGCTCTCTCCAACTGGATCTGATTCTAGAGTTCTTATTAAATTAACGTTGTTTAAAACTCTGGAATATTTCCACATTTTTCTCCCGAAGATTCGGGGACAGCATTAGTGAATTTTCGCTTTTAATAGAATATCTTTACTGACGCCGTTCCCGCACACGTTATACGGGCGACTATAAAGGCTATTTCATATCCCTCTGTTGCGGGGCGCACACTGCCGTTTTGGTAAAATTAATGACTCTAGTATTTAGGTTTCTCGAGTTGGTTAAATTTTGTTGATTGACAATCACAATCTCCGCCTGTGGGGGGTGCCCATTCCGTGCCTCTCATCGAACAGTCCCAAGCCTGGGCAAAGGAGGAGGGTCGGGCGACGGACTTGCAATCCGTTCCCGGAGCCAGAGGAGTCCTCTTCTTGGCAAAAAACCTCTCGCAACAGAAACGTTAAACAAGAGCCCGGATCGGAACCCCTACCGACGACGACAAATGAATGCCCCGTACACGACATCGTCACAGCCGCAAGTTTCACAGACGAGTGGAGACTCTTCTTGGGTGCCTCTTGAGGCACAGGAGGATCAAAGGTCTAAGGTGAAGTCTCTGTCGAAGTTCCAATTTCTCAAAACTAGCACTGCATAATGCCAATGTATTTGTGTATATGTGTATAGTCCAGAAATGCATTAATCCTGCATACAGTTTTTGGGTTCGAACATTTATTAATGTCATAATACGTACACCATTCATAAAAGTCTTACGTGGAGTTAGTTCCAACAGATAGTTACCTATCACTTAGTGCCTTTCGTTTACCGTTGGCTGACAAGCATCGACATAGAATATAAGCTGTGTAAATGGGATCTGGATAATCCGACAGAGCATAATACTTTGGCATGTGCCTAAATCCAACCTCCTTAAAGGACCTGTCATACCTATAATACTAACGCAACCTACTTCCATAATCACTCCATATTTCTAAACCCGGAAACCCCAATTTCTTACTGTACATTCTAACCCTTTAACAAAACCATGCTGATTTTCTCACTTACCGGGTTTTGCTACTGTCAGAGATGTATCACGCTGTCGACGGTTGTCTGCTTCGCGAAAAAAGGAAACCGCAATGTGCATTAGTTCAAGTCGGTATCGGAATGAATTAATGGGTTTTTTGGGATCCCAAAACGTAAGTGGAGGGATACCTATGACATCGCAAAAGTTGTCCGTCTGTCCGTCCGTCCGTCCGTCTGTCCGTCCGTCTGTCCGTCCGTCTGTAAGCCAGGGTGGGGAATGTGGTCCACCAGTCTCATTCGCGGAACACACCAGTCTCACTGTTTTGAACCATCAGTCTCAGAAAAATGGCGCCGGGAACCACCAGTCTCGGAAACGAGACCAACAGTCTCAAATTCAGACCAACAGTCTCATCTAATTTCCAATTTATTTAAAGTAAAAAAGTGTTTTCTTTGTTTTTCTGTGTCAGTCCCTTGAATTACGCGCTTGTGTCAGTACTACAGGTAGAGTGAAGCTTGGGCTTTCAATACATGTATTCATCTCTGCTATTGGCTTGGTACTTCTCAGTGAGTAGGGCTCTGAAAAAGCAAACAAATTTATTTTTTTGTTTTCTGTGTTGTTTAATAGACTTCTGCTACTCTGCCAACTACAACAGGTAAAGTGAAGCCTGGGCTTTCAAACGATATATGATTCACTGTTACTGGATTACCAAGTGTCACATTGGGTGGCTCTGAAAAAACTGTTTTCGTAAACAAATGTAATTTCTAGGCTGTCTATGAGATTTCTTGGAATTTTCTAACTTTGCGACCAGTTTTGGTATATAGACATCCATGTATCTCTGATACTGGCTTAGTCAGTTTGTTGCTGGGTTCCTATGGTAAACTCATTAGCTGTTTTTTTTTAACTGCTTGCTTGATACTGTTGAATGTTTTGTCGCCTCTGTTCAGTTCACCTGACTGACTGGTCCGGTATTAGTTTGTTCCATTCTTTTTCCATGCATTTTCCATGCTTAAAATACTATTCTGAGGCTGTCTCTACACAACTACAGTAAGCGGTCAAGTAACACTCAATGGAACCTATTATCGCTCACCAGAGCTGCATTTTATTTGCATTTCTAGTTGACTTAAGTTATTATTTTGCCGTTTTATTTGCTATTCTCAGTTGACTGATAGCGTTCAATTTATCCAATCTATTGAGATTGTCCATTAAAAGTTGACTTTGGACGACCGACAACAAATGGTCATTCGTTCCATGGATCACCGGTTAACCAACAGTGGAACATTTTATCGCTCACCAGAGCTGCGTTTGATTTGCATTTCCAGTTGACTGAAATAATCTTTTTGCGGTTTTATTTGCTATTCACAGTTAGCATTCAATTTATCCAGTAGACTCAGGTTGTCGACAAAAAGTTGACTTTTGCCGATCGAGATAAAATGGTAATTCAATCCATGGTTAACCGGTTAACCTACAGTAAGCAGTCAAGTATCGCTCAATGGAACCTATTATCACTCACCAGAGCTGGATTCTATTCGCATTTCCAGCTAACTTAAATCATCATTTTACTGTTTTATTTGCTGTTCTCAGTTGATTCATATTGTTCGATTTAGCTCTTGGCTTATCCAATCTATTGAGACTGTTGACTGAAAGTTGACTTTTGACAAACGAGAACAAATGGTTATTTGCTCCATGGTTAACCGGTTAACCTACAGTAAGCTGTCAAGTAAACTCAATGGAACCTATTATCGCTCACCAGAGCTGCGTTCGATTCGCCTTTCCAGTTGGTTTAAATCATCATTTTTCTGTTTTATTTGCTATTCTCAGTTGACCGAAAGCGATTGATTTGTCCAGTTGACATAAATTGTTGATTACAAGCTGACTTTTGACAACCAAGAACGAATGGTCATTCGTTCCATGGTTAACCGGTTAAGCTACAGTAAGCGGTCAAGAGTAACGCTCAATGGAACTTATTATCGCTCACCAGAGAATGATATGAATCAACCAGAGATGGGTCCGATTTGCATTTCCAGTTGACTTAAATCATCTTTTTGCTGTTTTATTTGCTATTCTCAGTTGATTGACAGCGTTCGATTTATCCAGTCAACTGAAATTGTCGATTAAAAGTTGACTTTTGGCAACCGAGAACAAATGGTCATTTGTTCCATGGTTAACCAGTTAAGCTACAGTAAGCGGTCAAGTAATGCTCAATGGAACTTATTATCGCTCACCAGAGCTGGGTTCAATTTGCATTTCCAGTTGAATTAAATCATCTTTTTCTGTGTTATTTGCTATTATCAGTTGACTGATAGCATTCAACTTATCCAGTTGACTGAGATTGTCGACTAAAAGTTGACTTTTGACAACTGAGAACAAATGGTCATTCATTCCATGGTTAACCGAGAATATAAGCGTAGGTTGAGAAAAAGATTGCGGAATCCAACCAACCGGTCACCTTTTACTGGTCATTTCAAATTGCGGCCATGAGGCCGACATTTTATCATGTTCTAACAAATCTGGTGCTACAGAGTACGCTACCTATCCAATGATGGTAAAAAAAAATAAAAAAATAAGCTTATTCTTAATGTTTTACACTGGCTATGGAAGTCCTAGCTAAAAGTGTTCAAGTTAACCTACATGACCTAACGCACCCACTCTGGTAATTTTGTTTTGTTGGTTTTGGTGATTCTTTTTTCACATACCATACGTTCTTTACTAGTCCTCCATGAATATTCCTCTCACTCTTTTTTTAATTGTTGAAGTACTATCTCCTCTGCAGATGTTGCTCTTGTTGTAGGAACATACTATTGTTTGTTACAGACATACTATTGTTTGTTACAGACATACTATTGTTTGTATGTTCAAGTACTATAGATTGGTGCACGTAAGAGGTCTCTTCATGAGACCCTCAAATTGAAGCTGCTACGTACAGCATCATCAAGGAGACAAGCAAAGGGTAATTTTAGTAATTGTCTAAATGTTATAGAACATGATTAGGTCGCTTTGTCATATTGTTTTAGTGATGTTCCCTTACCTTCTTAAGGTTTCCACACCCTTGCCAAGAGCTAAATCGAACAATATGAATCAACTGAGAACAGCAAATAACAGAGTAAAATGATGATTTAAGTTAGATAGAAATGCGAATAGAATGCAGCTCTGGTGAGTGATAATAGGTTCCATTGAGCGATACTTGACTGCTTACTGTAGGTTAACCGGTTAACCATGGATGAATTACCATTTTATCTCGATCGTCAAAAGTCAGCTTTTTGGTGATTCTTTTTTCACATACCATATGTTTTACTAGTCCTCCATGAATATTCCTCTCACTCTTTTTCTAATTGTTGAAGTACTATCTCCTCTACAGATGTTGCTCTTGTTATAGGAACATTCTATTGTATGTTACAAACATACTATTGTTTGTAGGTTGAAGTACTATAAATTGGTCCACGTAAGAGGTCTCTTCATGAGACCCTCAAATTGAAGCTGCTACGTACAGCATCATCAAGGAGACAAGCAAAGGGTAACTTTAGTAATTGTCTAAATGTTTTAGAACATGATTAGGTCGCTTTGTCATATTGTTTTAGTGATGTTCCCTTACCTTCTTGAGTTTCCACACCCTTGCCAAGAGCTAAATCAAACAATATGAATCAACTGAGAACAGCAAATAACAGAGTAAAATGATGATTTTAGTTAGCTAGAAATGCGAATAGAATGCAGCTCTGGTGAGTGATAATAGGTTCCATTGAGCGATACTTGACTGCTTACTGTAGGTTAACCGGTTAACCATGGAATGAATTACCATTTTATCTCGATCGGCAAAAGTCAACTTTTTGACGACAACCTGAGTCTACTGGATAAATTGAATGCTAACTGTGAATAGCAAATAAAACCGCAAAAAGATTCTTTCAGTCAACTGGAAATGCAAATCAAACACAGCTCTGGTGAGCGATAAAATGTTCCATTGAGCGATACTTGACCACTTACTGTTGGTTAGCGATTATAGGTTCCATTGAGTACACATATCTGTGGAAAGTCCATGCTTAAATCTACCAAAACTGGTTGTAAAGTTAGAAAATCCCAAGAAAGAGAATCTGAGTCGACTGGATAAATTGAATGCTAACTGAAAATAGCAAATAAAACAGCAAAAAGATTATTTCAGTCAACTGGAAATGCAAATCAAACACAGCTCTGGTGAGCGATAAAATGTTCCATTGAGCGATACTTGACCACTTACTGTTGGTTAACCGGTTATCCATGGAACGAATGACCATTTGTTGTCGGTCGTCCAAAGTCAACTTTTAGTGGACAATGTCAGTTGACTGGATAAATAGAACCTATCAGTCAACTGAGAATAGGAAATAAAACTGCAAAATGACGATTTAAGTTAACTGGAAATGCAAATCAAATGCAGCTCTACTGAGCGATAAAATGTTCCATTGAGCAATACTTGACCGCTTGCAGTTGGTTAACCGGTGATCTATGGAACGAATGACCATTTGTTGTCGGTCGTCCAGAGTCAACTTTTAGTGGACAATCTCAATAGATTGGATAAATTGAACGCTATCAGTCAACTGAGAATAGCAAATAAAACGACAAATTAATAACTTAAGTCAACTGGAAATGTGAATCAAACGCAGCTCTGGTGAGCAATAATAGGTTCCATTGAGTGTTACTTGACCGCTTACTGTAGTTGTGTAGAGACAGCCCCAAAATAGTATTTTAAGCATGGAACGAACTAGTACCGGACCAGGCAGTCAGGTGAACTGAATAGTGAGACAACAAAAGATTCAACAGGGTCTAGCAGGTCAGTTAAAAAAACACAGCTAATGAGTTTATCAAAGGACACCATGAGCAAGAAACTGACTAAGCCAATATCAGAGATACACATATCTGTGGAAAGTCCATGCTTAAATCTACCAAAACTGGTTGTAAAGTTAGAAAATCCCAAGAAAGAGAATCTGAGTCGACTGGATAAATTGAATGCTAACTGAGAATAGCAAATAAATCAGCAAAAAGATTATTTCAGTCAACTGGAAATGCAAATCAAACACAGCTCTGGTGAGCGATAAAATGTTCCATTGAGCGATACTTGACCACTTACTGTTGCTTAACCGGTTATCCATGGAACGAATGACCATTTGTTGTCGGTCGTCCAAAGTCAACTTTTAGTGGACAATGTCAGTCGACTGGATAAATAGAACCTATCAGTCAGCTGAGAATAGGAAATAAAACTGCAAAATGACGATTTAAGTTAACTGGAAATGCACATCAAATGCAGCTCTAGTGAGAGATAAAATGTTCCATTGAGCGATACTTGACCGCTTACTTTAATCGGTTATCCATGGAACAAATGACCGTTTGTTCTCTGTTGTCAAAAGTCACCTTTAGTCGACAATGTCAGTCGACTGGATAAATTGAACGCTATCAGTCAACTGAGAATAGCAAATGAAACAACGAAATGATGATTTCAGTCGTCTGGAAATGCGGATCGAACCCAGCTCTGGTGAGTGATGATAGGTACATTGAGCGTTACTTGACCGCTTACTGTAGCTTAACCGCTTAACCGTGGAACGAATGACCATTTATTCTCGGTTCTCAAAAGTCAAATTTTAGTCCAAAATCTCATTCGACTGGATAAATCGAACGCTATCAGTCAATGCAAATCAAACGCAGCTCTGGTGAGCGATAATAGGTTCCATTGAGCGATACTTAACCTCTTACTGTAGTTGTGTAGAGACAGCCTCAGAATAGTATTTTAAGCATGGAAAATGCATGGAAAAAGAATGGAACAAACTAATACCGTCAGTCAGGTGAATTGAACAGTGAGGCGACAAAACATTCAACAGTATCAAGCAGGGCAGTTAAAAAAAACAGCTAATGAGTTTACCATAGGAACCCAGCGACAAACTGACTAAGCCAGTATCAGAGATACATGGATTTGTGGAAAACTCATGCTTAAATCTACCAAAACTGGTCACAAAGTTAGAAAATTCCAAGAAATCGCATAGACAGCCTAGAAATTACATTTGTTTACCAAAACAGTTTTTTCAAAGCCACCCAATGTGACACTTGGTAATCGAGTAACAGTGAATCATATATCGTTTGAAAGGCCAGGCTTCACTTTACCTGTTGTAGTTGGCAGAGTAGCAGAATTCTATTAAACAACACAGAAAAAAAAAAAAAAAATTTGTTTGCTTTTTCAGAGCCCTATTCACTGAGAAGTACCAAGCCAATAGCAGAGATGAATACATGTATTGAAAGCCCAAGCTTCACTCTACCTGTAGTGCTGACACAAGCGCGTAATTCAAGGGACTGACAGAGAAAAACAAAGAAAACACTTTTTTACTTTAAAAAAATTGGAAATTAGATGAGACTGTTGGTCTGAATTTGAGACTGTTGGTCTCGTTTCCGAGACTGCTGGTTCCCGGCGCCATTTTTATGAGACTGGTGGTTCGAAACAGTGAGACTGGTGTGTTCGATTTTCAAAACGGCCGTGAGACTGGTGGACCACATTCCCCACCCTGTAAGCACGATAACTCTCGAAGGGAGTGAGATATTTTGATGAAACTTGGTGTGAGGATTCGTTGGGTCGTCGGACCAGTCAAGTTCGTAGATGGGCTATGTAGCCCTACATTTAGGGGTGGGGGAGGGGGTTTAAATTAAGGGGCAAACAAAATATTTTGAAACAGCTAATTTGATAGTCGATTATGGGGTAAGAAGACATGCTGAGCACGATGGTGAAAACTATTTTGTCATCGGACGAGTAGTTCGCCCGGAATCCGGCCAAAACCGGAAAGTTTGTTGAAAGTAAAAGTTTTATTTGAAGTTGATTAGATGTTCGATTTAGGGGTAGGAAGACATGCTGAAGACGATGGTGAAAACCATTTTCTCGAAGGATAAGTAGTACGCCCGGAATCCGGCCGAAACCGGAAAGTTTGTTAAAATTAGAAGTTTTATTTCGAGTTGATAGTTTTA
The DNA here is from genome assembly GCA_023053575.1 of Branchinecta lynchi. NCBI lineage: Eukaryota > Metazoa > Arthropoda > Branchiopoda > Anostraca > Branchinectidae > Branchinecta > Branchinecta lynchi. Next base: position 29,754,073 of record JAKZAP010000002.1, read on the forward strand.
TAGTCGATTATGGGGTAAGAAGACATGCTGAGCACGATGGGGAAAATCATTTTGTCATCGGACGAGTAGTTCGCCCGGAATCCGGCCAAAACCGGAAAGTTTGTTAAAAGTGAAAGTTTTATTTGAAGTTGATTAGATGTTCGATTTAGGGGTAGGAAGACATGCTGAAGACGATGGTGAAAATCATTTTCTTGACGGACAAGTAGTCCGCCCGGAATCCGGCCAAAACCGGAAAATTTGTTAAAAGCAAAAGTTCGAGTAGATGACAGATTAAGGGGTAAGAAGGGAGGCTGAGTCGGTTTATGACGATGTTTTTTTACCCGGACATATAATTTTTCCGGAATCCGGTTGTAACCGGATTTTTTTTGTAAGTCAAACTTTTATTCAAAGTTGATTAGATGTTCTTTATAGGGATAAGGAGACACGCTGGTTTTGTTTCTGTATTTTTTTTGTTTGCTGGGCTAGTAGTTCGCTCGGAAATCGGCAGGAAGTCCCGGTCAGTATCGTCAAAATAGATATGGTTTATAGAGGTATATCTGAACTTGGTTTTCTCTGATAATTAGCCTGTCCAAGACTGGATCTGGCGAAGACAAGACTCGATTGTCTGAATCAAATATTAGATTTTTGGGATCCCATCGACACCTTTGGTCTTGTTGTCTAACCCGTCACACTATCTTAAAACACAAGACGGCGTACCACAAAGACTAAAGATAAATAAGACCTTATGAATCTGATAAATAGCAGTGCAATGCCTGTTCTGAATAGCTATGCCCTAGATAAAGGTGCTTGATTTCTTCTTCCGCCATCCGAGTTCAAAGGCACCTCGTAAAGAGATAAAACAAATTTCTAACGTAACTTCGACATTTCCTTATCAGTCCCAGTTTGCCATCGATAATCAAAGAATGAAGACCAGGATCAAACTATTACTTGTGATATACGCCATCTCACTATTTACGACCGTTGTTGGTGCAGTCCTACTAGCAATAGACTTTGGGAAGAGAAAGACCAACATCGGCAAAGCTTTGTTGGCGTCTGGCGTAGTTGCCGGATCAGGAAATCGTGGCTATGTTGCTGGTTCCGTGCTGGTCATTACGGGTCTTTTGACAACCCTGATTGGTTTCTCCTACCAGTTGATGTTTCTTTGTGGGACCTTTGTGGAACCAAGGGAAACTTTGGTGCGAACTGGTGAATGTGAGGGTGCTGATGATGAATCAATAGATGCCATTCTTGGCGCAGTGAGTCCTTCTGGTGGATCGGTACAGTTTCAGAGAAGACAATTCTCATCGTTTCGTCAAAAGGGGTCTCGTACTGCGAGTAAGTCACCTGACGACCCCCCGAGTTACCTAGAGCTCATTGAGAATGGACAAATCGAAGAAGTGTGACCACGAAACTGTAATCTCTGTTTCGGGAGAAAAAAACATTCTGCCACTTTGCGGATTCCGGTTTGCAGTGAATCCAAGGATCGATTTGCTGCGATTATTTCTGTATTTGCGAAAGTTTGGGTTAGATGCGTCGAGTCCAAGTTACAATAAGTGGAACCATTTGTATCAAGTTTTGCCGCACAGAATGAAGACTTACTAAAGGTTGAAGTCACATTCTGGTACGAGAAGTTGCGCATAAAAAGCTGATCCAAGCATATATCAGAATGAGAAAATATGCCGAGGTTCCACGGAAGAAGTTTCGGTTCCTCGTATGTTCTTGCACATTTCTCCCCACAATGAAGTGACGCTGCAATACTATTGATCGCTAACTCTTCGCTTGATGAAGAATCACCGCATGCCTAGCGAAGAGCTGAAAACGTCACCACAACCTGATCACAAGAAACGTTGTTAATTGATTTACATACAGTCTGAATAAATTTTTGATGATTCGGTCGTCTGACGTTTCTCGTTCTTCCCGAGGTTCACTGACATGTTGTGGACGGTCAGATAGGGTATACGATATTTGTATGCAGTGACCCTTCTTTCTTTGATCTATCGGAGCAAGCTGTCTGCAATTGGTTCGCGCGTTAGCGTACAAGCATCTAATAAATGAGCTGAGTTATAGAGCGAGTGCCTCGATTACTGTGAACGATGGAGGATAATTTAAACGTAGGGGAGCTAGACCCAAGGTCGTCAGTGATTGGGACAGTGGGAGAACGGGGGTCCGACCGCCAGTGACAACGCGATCTTGCGGCAATAGAATAGCGTAGGCCTTCAATTCTGCTTTCAGTCTGTCAGATTCAGGTTACTTGAAAAGTCTGCGAAGAAACATGACAATCGGACAGATAAGATGACTCAGAGATAACTGACTGTGCTTCTTTTTTTTACCGAGCCTTATCTCAGTCTCTGTATCTCCCTTGCCCTAAAATGAATAAAAGAAAGTTCGTAACTGTTACGGTTTTCATGACTTTTGGCTTACTCAGTCTCATTGGAATTCTTCTGATGGTTTTCTACGGTGGGTCATCCAACACAATTGTAGGGGGAGTGTTTTTGGCCGCTGGCCTGATTTTTTTCGCAAGTGCTTTCGGAGTCGCAGTATTCAGACTTTTCGTGAGGAAACAGAGTGATGGTACTCCAAGTGCACCAGATATACCCGTGGGAGATTTAGATGAAGCGTGGGATCCTTCTTTTACAATGGATCCAGCTGGACAGGAATATGGAGGAAAACCCGGGAAAGGGCTTGCGGATGACGTTCAAAGACGTTTAAATTTAAGCATGAGAATGGAGAGGATGCAGCCACCACCAAGATACGAGGACTTAGTATGAAGGAAAGATAGTTTTCCTGAAAATGTTGTTACTGTTTTAATTTTATATACGATACTTTTTAATAGATTACTGGATGTTGAGCTGTTCGGCCACGGTAGATCGCTGCTTGTTGTTTTAGTTTTGGTTTGAGGAACCAGGAACTGAATGTTCTATATTTTGGGAAAAGTACTTTGTTGGGAAGACCCTAGCCGGCACGTCAATCTTTCCAGTCCAACGTTAAATAACGTTTATTGCAACGACTATTTACACTTTTAGGTGGTAAACCTAAATCCAAATTAACAATTTAGGACCCTGGAACAAACTAATACTTGTGCTTCCACTACAGTCAAATATAGAACAACTACTTGTAAACATATGTAAACTACTACTAATACAACTTGAATGATTTATCTTTTGTTTAATACCCAAACCATCTAATTTCTAAACCAACTGGAATTGTTGGTTACGGCATAATGGCAGGCTACGAACTTGACAACAGTATACAGACTAAAACAAGCTCATATGGCACTTGTAAGGCTGGGTCAGAGGATGAAAGTAGGAATTCTTCAGTTCGTGGGTTTGTTGTGATTATTTTTAAGCAAAACCCTTGAGATAATGGGTCCTTGGAAATCACGAGAACATATCGTTTGGTAATACATTTGGCTGTGATGATACGCACTTTCGGGGCGCTAGAAATTCATCTGTAATCAAAACTCTTGAAGCAAAAATGATGATGAGCTCATCGGGATAACGAAATATATATTTTAATCAAAAGTATCATTTGTACTTTAAGAAATTCAGTTGTAAGCAAAACCCATGAGGCAAAAATATTCTAATCATGTCAAGTCTCTAATGTTCAAGTTTCATGGTCCTAGCACATCTGGAAGTACTTTAACTGGTGATCACCGGAATTCCGGACCCCCCTTCCTCCCCCCACAGTGCTCGAACCCGATCCAGTTCTGTCACTGATGAATCTAGGGCTTGTGCTTGTTCTTCCCACCAAGTTTCATCCCAATCGCTCCACTCTTAGCGTGTCACAAGATTTACGGCTCCCCCTCTGACCCCCCCACCACAATAATCGGATCCGGTTCGGACTTCACATGGGACATCCGAGACACGAGGTCTTTCCTAATATCAAGTTTCATTAAGATCTGATCACCCGTTCCAAAGTTATACGTACCTCTAGATTCCGGATTCCCCTTCCCTCCACTCCCTCCACGGTGGTCGGATCGGGGAAGTGACTATTTCCAAATTAGTTCGGTCGGGTCCCTGGTACGCTTGCCAAGTTTCACTGTCCCAGCCCACCTAGAAGTAACTTAAACTCCGTATCACCGGAATTCCCCCCCCCCCTCCAACTCCCACCACAGTGCACGAATCCCGTCCGCTTCTGCCAATGATGTACCTAGGGCTTGTGCTTGTTCCTCTCACCAAGTTTCATCCCGATCCCTCCACTCTAAGCTTGTCATATGATTTCCGGTCCCCCCTGCGCCCCCCCTCCCACATTCATCGGATTCAGTCCGGACTTGAAATGGAACATCTGAGACATGACGTCTCTCCAAATTTCAACTTTCATTAAGATCCGATAACCCGTTCGAAAGTTATGCTTGCCACTAAATTCCGGCTACCCTCCCTCCCCCCTCGATGGTCGGATCGGGCAAGAGACTATTTCCAACTAAGTTTGGTCGGGTCCCTAATATGCCTGCCAGTTTCATCGTCCTAGCGTATCTGGAAGTACCCTAACTCGCAAACACCGGACTCATCGACCGACCGACAGACAGACCGACGGAAAAGTGATCGGTATATGGCACTTGGCCGGAAGGCAAGTGCCATAAAAACTAGATGGCATGGTGTTAAGGAAAAGGTACGGAGAATTCAAATGATGTGTTAACCGCAGACGGACGATTCCCAGCACACATTACATGTCGAAGAAGTCATATGACGACGAAGTCATATGTCGACGCGAGTGATTCTGTGGTCCGTGTAAAATCGTCAAATAGCAAATGGATCATGAAAGTCAAAGACAAACAATCAGCACAAATCATCGCAAAGCATTTCCATGGAGAAATAAAAGAAGACGAATTTATCGGTGTTGGTAAAGGAATTCCTTTATCCGTTTCGGAACGTGAAGTGCAACAGGCCGTGGTTGGCTGTACCCGCGTAACAAGGATCGGCAAGTCTCTTGCCGTCAAAATTTATTTCGAAACACAAGACGATCTCGAGGAAATTTGAAAGACGGCTTTCATATTGACTACGACTACATCCGAATATTCAAGTACATCTATGCCCCAAAGCGGTGTTACAAATGCCAAGAGTTCGGTCACTTAGCCTGTGACTGCAAGAACAACTTCAAATGCTCTAAATGTGGTGGGAGCCACGAATCCAGCCGTGAGAGCCCGTGCACCTCAACCTCTGTGAAGTGCGCAAATTGTGGGAGTGCAAAACACCCTGCTTACAGCCTACTCTGTCCAAAAGTGATTGAGTTAACGAGGCCTGTGAACTACTAATGCGGAGTCCCTTGAATCGGATTTGACTCAAGCTTATTTGGATTTTGTTGTTCTTTTGTATTTCAGTTTACTCTGTTCACCTATTCATTTAATTTTTGTATTTTTTGCTCCTTCTTTTTGGCCCCGGCCAGTTGATGGGTTATAAATAAATAATAATAATAATATCGCCGTTCAGTAAGCTCTTATGCTGAAATGCAGCACCATCTGTGAGAAAAGGATCATTTTAGCGTAACCCCAGTGGCCAGCTTCCATGAACGACCGTAGAGCTCTGGGGATTGGGGGAGCCAGAAGCCAGATTCTCAGTCAACGGTGCATCGATAGCAGAACTTAAATACAGCAGATTGTGTCATCAACTTATTTCTCCCGTCCGACATGAACACGACAGAAGTTTAAAAGTTGAATTACATTTTTGAAACCTATAAAGTAGAAGACTGCAAGTGAAGTCGTGAGTCTTTGCGTGCAGAGAATTCGTCAAGTCTATCATATGCGTGTTTTTTGTCACCACAGGTTTTCTGGATCAGGGGTGGTTCCGAGTGGTTGTGTATAGGGGGGGGGAGACAACCTCAGAACTGACTGATGTCCGTCAAAGATCTAGAATTCTGCTGGTCAGTAAGCTCGTCATTTATGGCAGAATCACACTGAGAGCCGCAGAAGAAATGTTTGAAATCCACTTTATTTCTGGCAAAATTCCCCTCGACTACAAATTCCGGCCCAAGCCTAAGGCTGCCCATTTATATGACGCACACTTGCACTAAGCAGAGAATACTACGAAAGGCTCCGTGCGCGAAACTTTGGAAACGTTTATGAACATAAGGCACTTGAGATCCCAAATGAAAATAAGTGTCATACAATATCATAAATCAGTCCTTCTGTCGGAGACCACGAGAACTACGGAACAAAGTGAGAGATTTTACCAGAAGCTGGTACATGGCATTTGACCCTTCTTGAACAAGTAGATACAAATTAGATTTGTTTTGAATATACAGTAAAATAAACGTAGTGCAACCATCAGGTCCGTCATTTTACCTTCACTCAATTGCTTACATCACCGTTTTGTGTTGCACCTTACCCTGTTTTCTGCTAAAAAGCAAAGATTATGCTACAAAACCAGTTGTATTCAAACTGTGCGCCGCTGTGTGAAATTCGCGATTTGGTAACTGACTTTCTTATTATTATGTAATTGAAACAGAAAACAGAAAAGGGTTTCGCCTCTAAATAACTCTAAGAAATTATAAATAACTCTAAGAAATTATAAATAACTCTAAGAAATTGTAACAACAAGATCAGCGACTGACAGCTGAGAAAACAAACAGAAGACTGAGAGTGCCATTCTCACAAGCTTAAATGGACGACTAAGTTTAAGCGTACGAAAAACTTAAACTTAGGACTGTCATTCGGAAAACCTCTTTACAGACGACTGCCATTCTTCCGCTCAGTCCTATGTGCTGAATCCTGACCCTTAATGGTTGTTCCAGTGTTTCTTAAAGTTTAACTGAAAGGGCTGAGAAAGGACAACCTAGTTACCCATCACTCGTTCACTCCGTTCCTCCGTTCCTCCACTAGTTACTCCGTTCCTCCACTAGTCACGAATAATGATTTTTATGGCACTTGAGCTCAGGGGCGTCCCGCTACATTCCTGATAGGGGGGGGGGGGTGCAGCTTCAGAATTTCACCGGAATTTTTCGAAGTTTTACCAGAATTTTTTCAGATTTTACCGGAAATGTCTCCGTAATGACCACCTCTACAGAAACTCTAGAACAGGCCTACTGTTGTGTTCTCACTTCTATTTGTGTTACAAATAACACACAAAAGCTTTACTGAAAATGCAGCTTATTTTTTGTTCTGATATTTGAATACTGAAATATTTGGAACACATCTGAGGGATTTTGTAGTTTTCGTATTAACGTTCAGAGCGTGGGCTGCTTGCATGTCAAACTAAAATTTATCCTGACACGGAGAATTTGAATTTAAACAAAGGCCTGCCTTTCCAGGGCTACGTTAGTAATTTCGGCTAAATGTCGGTCCTTTTTTGCAAGGGTCCTCCTCAAACGAACTTGTGGGAAAACGAACTTATTGGTTTTCCCACAAGTTCGTTTTACCAACTTGAGCGGCTTTGAGCCAAAAGAGGACCCTTGCCAAGAAGGGCCGAAATATGCTCTTATAAAATTCAGCTGACTAACCCGTGTTGCACTATCAAATAAGAAAATGATTTTAGGATGTCTTGCAATGAATCTTATATTTTTATTTCATTTTTCGGCAATGGCTTACATTTCTAATCTGAATATTAAGTGAATACCGCGTGTTACTAGACGTCTTGGACCTTAGACCTATTTGGTTAAACTTTAAGATGGTCAGTTAAGACTAAAGAGTCCTCGACCTCCAGCCCACCCTACACATTTTTTCATAACGTTTTCCATTTGTTTGCAACATATCCAATCTCACATTTGTCAACTAGATCGGTTTCAAATGCGATTAGTAACAGATGTTGGTCAGCCAATGTTGAAAACAAAGTGGCTTTAACTAACACTCATCTTGCTAAAAAGTCTTTCCCTTTTTGCTGAGGTAACAGAGATTGTCTTGGCCAGCTTGAAAGCTTTCCATAATTGTGAAGACATCTTTCAATTTTTGTCTGTTTTCGAGTTCGTTTTCGAGTCTGTCTGTTGTCTAGCTGTTAAAATTTTGGTATGGTCATTCTTCAGTAAGGTTCAAATGGCAAGGTAGCTTGTCAGAGAGTATTCCTATCCGAACTGGTGTTCGCCAAGGGGGAGTCTTGTCTCCCTACATCTTCAAATCGGCCATATCTTCTTGTTTCGATTCTTTACATCCTGCTTACTTCTATAAGGACTATGCCTTCAGCTACAAAGCCTACGCGGACGACTTGCTCTTAGTAAGCCGTAGTCGATCCACACTCCCAAACAATGTAATTAAGCTGTCGTCGGAACTTCTCAAGATTGGCCTTGAAGTTAACCTGTCAAAATGTGAGTACCTGCATTTCAACATGTTATCTTAAATATGCGAAAATTATGTCATAACCATACATTGACGGAGAAATTCAAGATGCAAGTCTCGAAGGGAATGAGATATTTAGATGAAACTTGGTGTGAGGATTCGTTGGGTCGTCGGACCAGTCAAGTTCGTAGATGGGCTTTGTAGTCCTACATTTAGGGGTGGGGGAGGGGGTTCAAATTAAGGGGCAAACAAAATATTTTGAAACAGCTAATGTGATAGTCGATTTGGGGTAAGAAGACCTGCTGAGCACGATGGTGAAAACTATTTTGTCATCGGACGAGTAGTTCGCCCGGAATCCGGCCAAAACCGGAAAGTTTGTTAAAAGTAAAAGTTTTATTTGAAGCTGATCAGATGTTCGATTTAGAGGTAGGAAGATATGCTGAAGACGATGGTGAAAACCATTTTCTTGACGGACAAGTAGTTCGCCCCGAATCCGGCCGAAACCGGAAAGTTTGGTAAAATTACAAGTTTTATTTAGAGTTGATTAGATGTTCGATATAGGGCAAGCAGACATGTTGAACACTTATGTGAAAACAATTTTCTACCCGGACATGTAGTTCGCCCGGAATCCGGCGAAAACCGGAAAGTTGATTAAAAGTAAAAGTTTAATCTGAAGTTGATTAATTGTTTGATTTATGGGTAAAAAGACATGCCCAACACGATGGGGAAAATCATTTTCTCGCTGGACAACTAGTTCGCCCAGAATCCGGCCAAAACCGGAAAATTTGTTAAAAGCAAAAGTTCGATTAGATGACAGATTAAGGGGAAAGAAGAGAGGCAGGCTGAGTCGGTTTATGACAATGATTTTCTCTGATGATTAGCCTGTCCAAGACTGGATCTGGCGAAGCAAGACTCGATTGTCTGAATCAAATATTCGATTTTTGGGATCCCATCGACACCTTTGGTCTTGTCCTCATCGCTTTCAAAAATCATGGACAACAGGGCCCAACGAGCGCACGACGTCGTCCACTGCTTCCTGACCGAAGATTGAAATTAATTGTCTTTTTCTGTGTGTTTATGTGTTTTGTTTATTTTCTTCATTTACTCCACCTTTTCAAAATGGCGGGTCATAAATAAATTACTTACTTACTTACTTAGTGTTCCTGGTAACTTTTGAGATCATGTCGGAACAAGCCTAACTCGTCTTTGAACTCTTCTCGGCTTGTCACCAGCTGTCGAAACTGGAGGAGACGGTACTGTGAAACTATTCCTGGAACAGTATTTGTAGTTGGAAATGATGGATTTCAGTAGGTTGCCTAATTCTTGAAAGCTACAGAATTCTACAGCCAAAAGAGCTAAAAAGCCAAATTCTGGTTGATTCCGTGGAGAAAAGTCCAGATCCCCGATCCAGCCTCTAGTAAATTCCCCGAGATAAGCTCTGATATATTCCTTGAGAAAGACTTCGGTAGATTATGAGAAAGACTTCGGTAGATTCCCTGAGCAAACTTTCGGTAGATTTCCTGAGCAAAATTCCGGTAGATTCCCTGAGCCAGATTCCGGTAGATTCTCTTAGCAAAATTCAGGTAGATTCCAAAATTCTAGTAAATTCCGTGGGGCAAAGTCCGGTAGATCCCCTGATCCAGCCTCCAGTAAATTCCCTGAAAAAAATTCCGGTAGATTCCAAAATTTTAGTAGATTCCGTGGGGCAAAGTCCGGTAGATCCCCTGAACCAGCCTCCATAAATACCCTGAGACAAGATCCGGTAGATTCCTTGAGCAAGATTTCGGTAGGTGCCCTGAGCAAAATTCCGGTAGATTCTCTGAGCAAAGTTCGGGTAGATTCCCTGAGCAAAACTCCGATAGATTCCAAAATTCTAGTAGATTCCCTGGGGCAAAGTCCGGTAGATCCCCTGATCCAGCCTCCAGTAAATTCCCTGAGACAAGTTCCGGTAGATTCCTTGAGCAAGATTTCGGTAGGTGCCCTCAGAAAAATTCCGGTAGATTCTCTGAGCAAAGTTCGGGTAGATTCCCTGAGCAAAACTCCGATAGATTCCAAAATTCTAGTAAATTCCCTGAGACAAGTTCCGGTAGATTCCTTGACCAAGATTTCGGTAGGTGCCCTGAGCAAAATTCCGGCAGATTTCCTGAGCAAAATTCTGGTAGATTCCCTGAGCAAAATTCCGGCGGATTCTCTGAGCAAAATTCCGTGAGCCCCGAGGAATTATCCGTAGACTCCATAAAAATCATCAAGTTCAGGTGAATTTGACAAATTTTGACTGGCGGGGCTTGGCCGCACCAGTCAAAATTTACCGGAATTTTTTTCCACAGACCTTCTGGAGGGGGGTGCAGCACCCCCCTCGGAACGCCCCTGCTTGAGCTTACTCAAGTGCCATATAGCGATGGTCTGTCGGTCGGTCTGTCCGCATTTTGCTAGTTTGGGCACTTCCACATGACCTAGGACGATAAAACTTAGCACGCTTGTCAGGGACCCAACCGGATTAACTTGGAAATAATCACATCCCCGATCCAACCATCAATGGGGGAGTAGCAAGATGGGGAATCCGGAAATTAGTAACATTCATAGCTTTGGAACGGATAATCGGGCGTGCATTAAACTTGACAGGTATCAAGAACAAGTGTCTTGGATGTTCATTGTCAAATTCGGATCGGATCCTGTAACTGGGGGGGGGGGGGGGCTGGAGGGTCACACCCGAAATCTCTTGAAACGCTTTTTCTAGTTTTTGTCAAACCCCTACCCCTTTCTTCACACTAGTATAGCTCTGCGCGTGGATGAGTCATTCTTTCTTCATACTAGTATATCTCCGCTCGTGGAAAAGTCATTCTTTGCTTAAATTCGTTCGGAGAGAGCTAGAGCAATCGAAGGTCGAAGGGGTTGGTATAATATATTGTTGAAGCTTAGTAGGGGTTGATATAGATTAGGGGGTGCTAGTACGATGAAACTTGGCAGGCGTATCAGGGACCCGACCAAACCGACCTAGAAGCTGGAACCGATCCGACCATATGGGGGGGAGGGGTCGAAGGGTCGGGGATCCGGAAAATTGAGTGGTTAGTAACTTTCGAACGGGTGATCGGATTGAAATGAAACTTAATACCTGAATAAATGACATATCTCTGATGTTCCATTTGAAGTCTGAACTGGATTCGACAGCCATGGAGGGGTTGGGGGGGGGGGAGACCGGAAATACCGAGAAACGGTTAGAATGGAGGGATAGGAGTGAAACTTGCTAGGAATAACAAGCATCTGCTCAAGATAAATCGTTTACACATTTGGACTGGATCCGGACACTTGGGGGGCCATATTGAGGACCATATTGAATACCATTGAACCGCCCAACGAAGAAGAGGAGTTCTAGAAATACCTTTTACAGTATTTTTTACTTACTAGTGTATACTAAAATAAGATTCGACTCTTTACAAAACTCCCAAACAAAAAACTCCGCCAACATTTTGCCTATTCTTGGAAGTGCCATATGAGCTTTCAGCTCTTGTTATATAGTGGAATTTCCTTGTCGGATCTGTGGTACCTGCATTCGCTTGTTCCTGTGGTATGGCTGACGCAAAAGATTTACGAGAAATAAGTGTTGATGCAATGAGCAGTGATCACCTAGTTCACCGCTGGCCACTGAAAACCCGCGTTATGTTGAGATTGAAATTTTCCTCTTCACATTATAATTTTGCGTTGAGGACGGCTGTAGATATGCTGAACGTCATAAGTGCAAATAGTGAATATAGCAAATAGTGAAAAATAAAACAATTGCTTTACATAATCCAAATAATGCAGCGCTTTCAATTAAATGATACAAAAATAAGTTGGCTTTTCAGTTAAACTTTGAAAGCAGTGGAGGAACGAGCTGTCGAAACAGTGATGGCGACTATAGAAAAAGCTGCAGCAGTCATCAAAACAGTGCCTGTGTTGGCTCGTCCACTTTCCCCGGCGTCGGAATAACCTCCGTTCAAGCTTATGGTTTAAGCGTACATTTCGATCAGCCTCACTTTCAAAAGTGACTGTCATTCTGAATCTGAAAGCCCAACGACTTCCATTCTGGCAAACCAAAAACAGACAGCTTATCAGGGGCGTAAATACCTTCCAAGGGTTGGGGGCAAGGCCGTATCCAGGGGGGGTTAGGGGGTTGACCCCCCCCCCGAAACATACAAAATTAATGATTTGTATAGGCTTTTCCCTCTGATCTATGTGTTTTTTATACTTTTTTGTCCGACAAGCAACCCCCTCCCCCCCCCCCCCCGAAATAAATTCCTGGATACGGGCCTGGTTGGGGGGGACCAAAATTTGCTGACAAACTACTGAGTAAGCCGACGAATATCGTAATACTGAGGGACCCTCACACTGTGCCCGATTCCGATATTGTTCTTAAAGCGATAGCGACATTTGCACGTAGTTACTAGCCTGCGAAACCTCACTTGTCAGCTAGTGCCTCTGCGTATATGTGGAACTTTTGAATAATAAAGGATGAAAAGGCAAATTATTTGGCAGGCCAGTGCCTGGCCAACAACAGCAGAACAGCATGTCCCTCATGTCAGCTTAAGGTGGACGCAACGAAGATTAATATTAACCTAAGCCTCTCAGCCAAAAAGGGATAGTTCGCCTTTCCTTTCTTCTTCCCTTGGAAGAATATATCTAGTGCAACCCCAAAATCCCAAACGTCAGCCTACGTAAATGACATGCCATTATGTTGAACAGAGAATATTATTTTTTTTTTCTTTTAAACCTCACCTACTTCCCGTAACATTTTTCTGGGATCTCAAAACATAAGTGACGGTGTACAGATGACTGTTACCTATAAAAGTCGTCCTTCTGTTAGCAGGATGACTCTCGAAGGGGTTGAGACATTTTTTCAAACATAGTATGTAGATTCTGTGCGTGAAAATAGGCTACATGTCAAGTTTGTGAATGGGCTCTGTGTCTCTGTATTTAGGGGTGTGGAAGGTGGTTCAGATTAAAGGCGGAACATTATATTTCTTAAAAGCTAACGAGATAGTCGATGTATGGGTAAGGAGACATGCTGAATCCGAATGTGAAACTTATTTTCTCGCCGGACTAGCAGTTCACCCGAATCCGTAAAAAACGAAAATTTGTAAAAAGTTAAAGTTTTTTCTGAAGTTCATTAGTGGTTTAATTTCGGGATGAGTAGATATGGTGAGTTCGACTTGAACTTCATTTTCTTGCCAGAGAATTAGTTCGCCCAGAATCCGGTCGGAACTAGAAATTTAGAACGAGATAATCTATATCGGATGAGGAGACATGCTGTGGTCATGTCGATCTTCACGAGATTCACTGGCATGTTTCGGGATTACTTCATATCTGAGTCATAAAGAGGAGTGGCGCCATTTCAATTAACCTCATACGGGGGCCAAAAATCAGTTTTGGGCATTCATACTATTTTTATTTTTTTTAATCAGACGTAAAAATCAGTTGCTCTTTTGGGGGTACAATTAAAACAATTATTGAATAGCAAATACGTAAGGAGCAAATACGAGAGTCGCACGTTGTTCAAAGACCCATCAGAAATAAAAATAAAATCACCAGAGCGTGCAGTTAGATGGAGTTAGAGGTCTATCCTAGACCATCCTTACTACATAATACGCTGCTTCAAACCTTCTGAGGCTCTCGATCGAAGCCTTATCCAGATATATCTTTGATTCGTGAAATCTTTTGAATTCGGACATGGGCTTTACATCTTAATACACCTCACATACAAATTTCAGCTTTTAAAGTCTGTCAAACACCGAATTCCAAGCCTAAAACCAAACCCAAATCACACGCTCTTCGGTCTATATAGAGAACACTAAGAAAGGCGCCGAAGGCAAAATTTTACTGAAAAGTTATGATCAAAGCATCTTTTTGGAATAATAATAATAATAATTTATTGAGGCCCGCTATACAACAAATGAAAGAGCGGAGTAACAGAAAGAAAGAAAAATTAATTACACACAACGAAAACGAAACACTACATGAATCCTTCCCTCTTTGCCCACGGGCTTCTCTCTGTGCCCCCTATAGCTCCCAAACAAACGGATAGTGGGTTTACACATTGCGTAAAATCCGAGCGTATCTTACCCATTGAGCTCGAAAAGATTTCTAGCAATTACAGACTTATTTATATGCAAAACGGACCGATTTCTCAAATACTTCCGTATTGCTAGAAATCTTTCAAGCCCAAATGCGTGCGTAAAATACATTTGGATTGACGCAGTGTGTAAATGTAGCATGAGATGTTTTGCCCAAAGTTGGTATCTTGTCAGTGTTATCCCACGCAATCCTTTCGAAAACAAGCAGGGGTCATCAAATACAAAGTAGGTTTGTTCGAAACTTATCTCAATGCTTAAACTGTTGAACCAAGCCTTACGGGACGAATTTCAAAAATTCTACCTTTTGTCAACTTAAGACGAAATCTAAGAACTCAACACCAAGTTATATCAAAGCCTTCCGCTGCAGGCAAAATTTTCAAAACATAAGCCTGTTTTCTATTACAAACTACATGTTGCTCGGTGAAATTCACGATGTGGTAATGCCGTCATGGTAAATGCCAGACAACAAAATCCCTCGGATTTGGGCCCTACCTGCCGCCCCCCCCCTTTCCCCCCTAAAACGGTGCCACTGATGTAAAGAGTAGAGTATTATTTATACTCTATATGACCAAGAGCAAACAAAGAGCGAACGAAGAACAAATACTCGTTATTTGTTCTTGATATGACTAAGTCCAAAAACGCCAGCGATCCTCAGGAAGAAGGAGTAAGCGTGTCTGCAATCAATCACCGCGATCTTTGAGAGCAGCTGTTGACACCACTCTTCTGCCTTTCTTCCGCTAGATACCCTGAGAAGCCGGAGATTTTGCATCGGCAAGGAGATAATAATCAAGAGTATTCTTAAAGGAACAGAAAACTTGACTCAAACTTGACTCGGGGAGCTAGCTGACGTATCAAAAATGTACCCGGAGTCGATATTGAGAGTAAGAAAAATTCTCGTTACGACCATTGCAGTTTCCGGGCAGTTTCCGAGAATTCGACTTTTGAGTTAGTAGAAAAAAAAGCAAAAGCGTCGTGTGCCCGGAATAGGAATCGAACGCACGACTTCTTGACTACTATTCCGATACTATGGCCGAAACACAGCCAAAGGCGAACTTTTACAGTGCATAAACGCATAATTACAGTGCATAAGGGGCAAGCAGGGGCGTCACTATTTGGGGGGGGCCTCCCCCCCCCAAAGGTCCTGAGAAAGTACTTTCGTCGGGCGAAGCCCGGCGAAAGTCCACTTGTTTGCCAGCGCGAAGCGCCGGCAAACACAGAAGAAATAAAATGTTGTATGCTTTTGTCAGGCGTCGGTTGGCACATCGGGTTCTTTTTATACGCAAGAAATGAAATCCTGAAATCATTTGTCAGGCAAAACACTGAAGAGATCAAATTCTGCACGCTTTCGCCGTGCCTCGGTATTCTCGTCGGCACATCGGGGTCTTTTTAAACATACGGAATCTAGAAGAAATACATTTTTTATGCTTTTTTCGGGGTCGGTCGACTCGTCGGCACATAGGATTCTACTTATACGTAAGAAATCAAATTCTGCAAACTTTGTCGGGCGCACCCGGGAAGTTTCAGTCTCAAGGGGTTATTTTTGCACGTAAGAAATCCAATTTCAAATCAAAGCAAAACACAGAACAAATCAAATGCTCGATTGTTTTGTCGGGCGTCAGTATTCTCGTCGGCACATCAGGTTATTTTTACACGAAAAATAAAAATCAAATTGTGTAAATTTATGTCGGGCCCATGCCGAAAGTTCAAGTCTCGTCGGTACATCGGTGGTACGTCGGTACATGGTACAACGTAAAAAATAAAAGTTCTTTACTGTCTTGTCGGGCAAAACACAGAAGAAATCGAATTCTGAATGCTTTTGTCAGGCGTCTGTATTCGTGTCGGTATATCGGGTCTTTTTGTACGTAAGAAATCAAATTCCGCAAAAATTCGTCGGGCACAAATCTTTCCGGAAAGATACAGATTTTAAAAAAAATTGCCGACTTTGCTTAGTTCAGCTTGTTTTGGGTACAGTCGTTGGAAGCTTCGCTTTTTAGCGAAAGTTGAAACGAAAAGCCGAATATGTGAATTTAAATATATTTATTTACGTCAAAGGAACGATCACAGCAAATGCATTACCGTTAGTTTTGCAAAAAATTTCGCCTGCGGCGCATTTTGTAGTATTCTCTATTTGGAAGAAAGGTGTATCATTTAGTTTTCGTTTTACGATAAAAATTCTTCGGGTTTTAAACACGTTGAAAGCCGGAAATTGTATGATACTATCGCTAAATTTTTCCGGAAAAAAAAAGGCAGCTTTGAAAAATTCCGCCTGCGGCGCTTTGTTTAGCTTGTCTTGGTACAGTGGTCGGAAGCTTCGCTTTTTAGAAAAAGCTAAAATGAAAAGCCGAATATGTTAACTTTAATATACGAAATTATACCAAAGGAATAATCTCAACTGTTGCATTACAGTCAGCTTATACAAAAATTTGGCCTGCGGCGCATTTTTTAGTATTCTTTATTTGGAAGAACGTGTTTCAATTAGTTGGCGTTTTAAAATTGAAATTCGTGGGCTCTGAAACACGTTAAAAGCTAGAACTTGTATGGTAGGTATAGCTAAGTTTTTCCGGAAAAAAGGCAGATTTAAAAATTTTCGCCGGCGGCGCTTAGTTTCACTTGTTCTTGGTATGGTCGTTGGAAGCTTCGCTTTTTAGCAAAGCTAAAATGAAAAGCCAATTATATGAACTTTAATATACGAAATTGCATCAAAAGAATAATCTGGCTGGCGGGAAATGTACGCAGTTGCCGCTTCGCGGCAACGTCGTGTTTTGTCGGCACATTTTTAACAGGGACTTATTTTCCTGTCGACAATAAGTCCCTGTATCTTTATCTAAGCCCCCCAGGTCGGTTGGATGACCGGAAGTTGCGTAGTCAAGTTTTCTATTTCCTTTAATCAGTTCCTGAAAGCAACTACCCTCCCTAATTCTCTGTGCAATTCACTTTAGCTCTATGTGGCATCAGGCAAAGGTTTGGTTTTCAGAAAGAAAAGAAGAAAATGTTTATTGAAGCTTGGGTGAGCTGAGATTGTTACACCAAATATGTGAACATATGGGGGATGGAGATCATCATATGTGAACAAAAAATAGTTAAACTTTGACAGAGGAAGGTTGGTAAGCTCTACAACTTTGGTGCTCTTTACTCTGTCTGACAAAACTCATGTTTATTATTTATACAGAGAGTAGACATCAGAAAAAAGATGGTCCTATTCGTCACTTATAAGTAGGCTTAAGCTGAATTATCCTTGCAAGCCAGCTAAACCTAGTCATGATTAAAAAGGTGTCCTCAAATATACTGGAGCCTATACTATGCCTATACTATTTCTGTCGGTTTCTATTTCCGTCAGCACCCGATGGAATTAGTTTTCTAGCTTAGATGTACCTTAGATGCACCACAACCTGTCTAAAATAGTTAAACCTCTTGAAAGGTGTGTGTTTAAAATCATATTCGCTGATAAATCTTTCTAAATTCAGATATTTAGGCACTGTTGTGACGGAAATAGAATCACGGCATCCCGCATTGTTACAGTACAAGAGAGTCGACGTCAGTTTCTGTAAGTAAAAAACAGGCCCAAAAAGACAATGTTTGTTTCTAACAATCATACAGTTTGCTCCCATATTTTTCCAAGTACCTAGGTTAAACAATGATTATGTGATGTAAACGAAATTCAGATGAACCAGCCATAACGGTAACAAAGCCCCCAGAAAATGTGTGGGTCATCACAGATAATCATGTACTGGCAACGCAGCTTGCACGCTATTATCTCGTACGAAAACCTAGGATGAAGAAGAAGAAGATGGCTTTCTTTTGATATATTGTTGACCTTTTTTGGAAATTTCTGTGGTGATAAAAAAGACAACCAAAGCTGACTAATGGAATAGACAGGTTAACTTCTGACGGAAATAGTATAGGCTCCAGTAATAGTTGCTTTAGGCTATTGCAGATACCATGGTAAAAAGTTGTTTTTGCTGTTACCCTAGTATCTGATACCATTGTCTTAGGGTACGAGCAATGGTAGTCTGGCAGTTAACTCCTCACTTAGCTTTCAATCATCTTAAAAACTAAACCACTCAACTCACAGATCGCGTTTACGGCATGTATTAAAAAATTCATCTTAAAATCACGTTTCTTTTTGCAGTTTCTTGACACCACTGTTGCCAAACAAGAATGCTCCACTTGATTTTTGCATATTCCGCCCAAAACTATATTCACAGGCAGTCCTTTTTGTGCTCAGATAATCACGGGCAGTCATGCTTAAACTCGGGCAGCTTCATTTCGGTTTTGACAATTCTGGTGGTTTGTGCTGCTGAGATTTAGATGGCAATAGTGGACGGGTGTTGAGCTTCAGCAGAAGAAAAGAATATACAAGGCGCAGTATTTAAAATTATCTCACAACAAAGAAAAATCAGGTAGCTTAAGCCAAGTGCCTGAGATTAACTCTTGGCCGGGCGCTAGCAGGAACTGGTAATGTAGTGCCCGTGTTTATCTGCTGTCCGCGTACTGCCACTCATACCCTATTATTCTCTGTAACCTAATGCTTTTTTCTATTTTTGTTGAATAAAGTTGCAGCATTGTATGTGCATTCTATAAGTACAAAGTTGTCAATTGTTGTTTTTGCAAAGTAACGGTAGCATCAGATAGCACTGTAACTCAAACCCAGCTACTGTGTTTTTTCCAAAAATGTAACTAATAGTTAATGTGCTTCATTTAAGTTACTAACTTAGTCCCCTTAGTATATTGGATTGGAGATTTTTCCCAGGCAGCATGTCACTTTGATTGCTGAAAACAAAATAACAAAATTTGAGTAACATGCAAATACTAGTGCACAATCCTGATGAGTATGTATACTCAAAAAGTGAAATGAGATAAAAGCCACACACTCTAATTTGCTTAGTTGCTTTTAGACTTTGGAAGTTTGGTTTGGAATAGCCTATGACAAATACCTGTTACTCTATGCCTGCCGAAATGCAAAACTAATGTGATAGGGTATCCACAAAAAGTGCTGTCTGCAGTAGCAGAAATTCGCTGATTTACCATAATGAATGAACAAATAAATTATGACTCACTCCTCACAGGGAAGGACAAAGAAATATAAAAATAATCACAAAACACACAAAAGTTATTTTCCATAACAGTTATTCACTAATTTAGGATCATAGTGATGGAGTCGTGCCAGGTAAGTTTCCGGTCAGACAACACGAGTCAGCAGAGAGGGTTTTAAGTGTCAATAATTGGTCGGAAAAGATGAATTGTTGCAAATTTATCTTACCTGTTTTCCGTTTTTTACTGTCTAAACAGCTTCCAAAAATACTAAAATAAAATATGTACGTATAAAGGCCAGCAGTAAAATGTCCAAACTAATTTGTATTATAATTAAAATGACATTTAAATCCAGCTATAAAAAAAGTAACTGAACTTGCCTGTAAATATTTATTGATACCAAGGAGTAAAATACAGCAGGGAACTGTACCACTAAGTCTATGGATCTTCTCACTTCAAGATCATACTAACATTTTCTCTTATATTCTTGGTGTATCCCATGCACCCATAACTAACACACTTTCTTGGAATCTGGCATTTATATTGTAAATACTGTTTTTTTTTTTTAAAGAAGATTGAGATATTCAGAGGCAAGGTAGATCTTGACCTCAAACTAAAGCTGAAAGAATCATCGGAATTATATTCTGATGTTCAAATGCTCAGGCTTCGACTTTTTTTTGTAATGGCTATCCTAAATTTTAATGGTTGTCTCTGAGTGGATTGCATATGGCTATGTTGCCTCAGTCATAAACAAATTCTAAATTTGTGGGCATGGTGCAGCAACATCTTGGTATGCCCCAAGGTATTGGCATGGTGCTCATACATTGGGGCACCATGCCCTAGCCCTGCAGCAAGGGAATGGTACCCGTACAAATCTGTTTGAAAAGCAAATGTTCATTTCAGATTCTCAGTTCAACAGGTATGTATATGGCACCATGTGCTTGCTGCATGCCAGGGGCCCTGAGCTGGATACACTATGCAAGATGCTGGATACTGTAACCCAGTAAAATACTGATGATTTGAGTGAAGCTAAAAAATCAACCAATCAGAACTCGTTTATATTGTGGTAGGTCAGGGTTAGGCTACCAACAGGTATCCAGCGTTTGGCATAGGGTATCCAAAGTTAGGCATAGGTTATGCCAAACGCTAGGTATACCCAGCGTTTGGCATAGGGTATCCAAAAAACAGGGATTTGTGGTGGGCATGGTGCCCCAAACGTATGAGCACCATAACCAGAATTATGGATTGTGTATGACTGTGTTGCCCTGTGTGTAAATAAGAGTATTAGAATCTTTATGTTTTCTATTTTTTTTCTTACACCCTATTTGTAAGTTCAGTCTTTGAAAATGGGTATTATACTTCACTCATTCGTTTTGTCAGGGTGCCTACTATTTGTCATAGGAAAACTTGATCTTTGAAACTGAGCAGTTAAGCCATCTAGATTTGATTGTCTTCAGTCTCATCATGTGGTCAAGAAAAATCGCTCATTGTCATCTGAAAAAGAGGCCAAGAAAAACTTGAGTTTGAAACTGCCATGTATATTTCTGTAGATGCCTGTGGATCTACAATAATGAACAAATCTTATACTTGCTCTGTGTTACTTTAAACATTAAAAGCTCTGATTACAAAAACAAATATTCCTAGAAAACTGAATGGAAAAAGTATTGAGTAGTTTAATTGTGTGTCAGCAACTGGGTCTAGATTGTAGGCTATCAACTGAGCACAAAGCTAAGTTCAGTTGGCTAGGCTCAATCTGGCCTTAGACCTTAGTCCCTCCTGTGTCACCAGAGGCATCCTTAACCTGACTTACTGAAATCTCAGGTATATGGTAATTTATTCTGAAACTGAAATTGCTAAAGACTAAGCTGAGGTTGTCAGACTGCGTTTTTGTTCCTGAAGAAATAAAACCGTTTTTTTTCTTCCAGATTATTATTGTATGAAGAAGGATTGAGAAAATAAAATGCCACTACCAAAGAGAACTATTTCGCCGGTGAACGTCTCGCAGGACTTATTTGGTCCTAATGTTGGCCCGATTCCTGATGAACTAGAGGGTTTTGCAAACGGAACACTTGCCAACGTAATTAGACAATTATCAAGGTAAATTTTTGTTAACTTTAAAGATAATCTGTGGTTGTCTATATGCTACAGTTTTTTTTGTGTTTGAATAACTCTGCATGCCGAGCCAAAAGGCTTCATGTTTCCTATGCTTTAGGCAAAGGAATGGCAGAAAGGTCTGGTATCCAGTTTTATATGGTAG
The DNA here is from genome assembly GCA_023053575.1 of Branchinecta lynchi. Classification (NCBI taxonomy): domain Eukaryota; kingdom Metazoa; phylum Arthropoda; class Branchiopoda; order Anostraca; family Branchinectidae; genus Branchinecta; species Branchinecta lynchi. The sequence goes on from JAKZAP010000002.1 coordinate 29,775,647, forward strand.
ATATGAAGGCAGTTGCTGGTTGCCGAGGTGAAACAACAGGATTCTTAAACTGAGTTGTATAAATAAAGGTTATGCTCTTTGGCATTACACACCGAAGTTTCTTTCAGGCCAACATGTCAGACTTTTCCCTGTACCAATACTGACAATTAGGGAAGGAAGTCACAGGTGTTTAAAAGTCTGTATCAGCATCTGCACATACAGATATGGTATTCAGCTTCTACTTGGTAAATACCTACCCTCTCTTCTAAAGCATTCTTTTCCTATATAGAAACCAGTTTTTACAAGAACAGAAATATAAAGTTTAGGATCCATTCAAAATTTGTGCAAGGATGAACTAATAACATGCTGATATTTAAAACTCTTAGTTACGGCATTACTAATTATTCACGGAAGTGAAAAATGAGCATTTTTTTTGTACTGTTCATGAAGCAAAATAAATAGAGGAGTCAGTTTTAAAGTTTACCTTAAAATTACCTTAAATTGCAGCTTGGAGCAAAATAAGGATTTCTCCTGTAGAAGGGCTGAGATGGGGCAATCTAGTTACCAAGCAGTTATTCACTTAAAGAGGCTTGAAGACCCGATGAACATGCGTTATTTCGCTGCTCCGCTTTTCATGAATAATCGATTTTAGTAAAGTGGAATTTACCCGTTGGATTTGTGGCACCTCTATGAGCTTTTACCTGTGTTTGGCTGTGTTCTATGCTTGACAAAAACGATTTACGAAAAATAACTGGTTACGTAGGGACGTGGTTAACTTCCGCGATCTGGTCACTGGCCACTGCCGTGTTTGTATTAAGATTCAAATTTTTCGGATCACAATAGTCATGCGAGGGTAAAAAGTGAAAAATAAAACAATTCCCTAACACATTGCTAATAATGCAGTGTGTTCAGTTAAATGATACAAAGTAAGCCGGCTTTTCAGTTAAACTCTAAGCAGAAACCCCTCTTAGTATAGGAAACTTGGAACTGTGTTAATTACTGATATTAATGATGTTTGGTTCAGTGTAGACCAAGGCACTTCTGGTTCTTTGGTCTCTTGGATCTCTTGGAGTTAGATAAAGAAGAAAAACGTCTTATCATGGAGTCACTGTCTCTGTCAATAGACCGTTTAGGTCTGAATGGAATTTGTAGTGTCAGTAGTAGGGTATTTAGGTTGCGTTCCCCCAACTTAACAATCGTTAACTTTACTTCGGGGCGGAGCTAACTGCAGTTTTAACGATCGTTAACTTTTCCCAGTTCTACAATTGTTAACTACTTTGTAACGATGCTCACCGACCATCGTTGCAAACTATTTAACAATCGTTAAGCTCTGGAACGGAAATTGTAGGTGGGCGGAGCTTAAATTTCGAAACAACTGTTAATAATTTGTTAACGATCGTTAAGTTCCGGAACGCAACCTTAGAAAACGATCAAAGAGTTTGTTTCTTGACTGTTGCGGACAGAGGGGTTTGAGACAGACAACTAAGCGTGATCATAGGGCGTAAGCCATGCCCAGCATCGTTCCAGCTCCAGGTTAAAAAAAGAAGCTGTTTCGATTGTGGATTGGAAAACTGGCACAAGATGGTCTAAGAGTCTGAAACGACTTGTCTATTTTCAGTCTGAGCCGTCATTCCGAGGACATGTTCTCAGAATTGATGCGGGAAGCTGAACAAGTGTGGACTCGGTCTGGCAGTTTACAAGCTAGAATTGACAGGCTTTCAGTGAAAGTGCAACAGTTAGACAGTACAGTTGAGGAAGTGAGTCTTCAAAATATCCACTTACGGAAAGCATACAAAAGCTCAGAGCTTGTGGATCAGCAAGTTGTGTCTAAGAATAGCATTCCATCAGCCATGAGGGATACATATGATATGTGTGAGAGACCACCCCCTCTTGAGAAGCTGAATCCATACAGGTTTGTTCATTACCCTTAAAGGATCCCTCTTGCATATTATGCCTTTTCTGTTATTCACAACTCCCTTGCGGATTCATGAGCTTCTGAAATCCTCGCTTTTTGCCATTGTTTTATTTTGTAGCTACGCCTTGTTTGTCAGTCAATAAGCAAGCGCAAACCAAAAGTTTCAAGGTCCGTCGACAACTCTTTCACACATAAGGACAAGAGAAGGTTCAAATTGTTGTTTTCCATTTTGGAAGATACGATAGGCCATGACGTCTGTCTTCTCTTTTGGCGGGCTTGGTTTTCCCACTTGTTAACCAAGTGCTGACAAGAAAATCGATCATTCCCCACAGCAAGTAATTGTATTTTCGAAAACCGATGTTTCTCGGCCATTTCATCGTGGAAAGGTTACAATGAGAATTTTTTTTTTAAGTCTGTTCATTGTATCTTCCTGATGCTTCTGTGAATTTTGGCCATGCTAGATTAGACTGGAAAAGCTTCATTAGAACCTAGCCTGAGGACAGCACTTCTTATGGCATTTGTCTTCTGGCCAAATGGCATATACCGATCACTTTTCTGCTGGTCGGTCAGTCTGCCGGGGATCGGGAGTTAGGGTACTTCCAGATTTGCTAGGACAATGAAACTTGGCAGGCATCTTAGGGACCCGGCCAAACTAACTTGGAAGTAGTCTTACACCGATTCAACCACCTGGGGGGAGGGGGGTGGGAGCGGAGGGAGGGGAATCCGGAATATTGACGTATGTATGACTTTTGGACCGAGAATCGGATCTTAATGAAACTTGATATTTGGAAAGACCTCGTGTCTCAGATGGTACACTTCTAAGTCGGGAACGAATCGGCTGACTTTGGGGGGAGTTGGAGGGGGAACCGGAAGTCTTGTGACATGTTTAGAGTGGACGGATCGGGATAAAATTTGATGGGAAGAACAGGCACAATCCCTAGATCCGTAGTTGACGAGACCGGACCGGATCCGGGAACTGTGGTTGGAGTTGAATGCTTCCACATGTGCTAGGACGATGAAACTTATCAGGCATATCAGGGAGTCAACCATTTTAACAAACTTGATGTTCGGAAAGAACTTATGTCTCAGATGTCCCATTTCAAGTGCTGCCAGTGTCCGATCAATAGTGGGGGAGGGGGGGGGGGGGGGGATTTTGTGACACGTTTAGAGTGTAGCTATTGGGATGACACTCGGTGGGAAGAACAAGCATAAGCCCTAGATACGTCAGTGACAGAACCGGACCGGATTCGAGCACTCTGGGGGGAGTTGGGGGGGAGGGGGTCCGGTGATCGCGATTTAAGGTACTTCCAGATGTGCTAGGATAATGAAACTTGGCTTGAACACTAGAGACTTGACCAGATTGACCTAGAAATTGTCACTTCCCAGATCCGATTGTATCTTGAGTACTCATCTTAATCGCAAAGTACAAAAAATACCCATGAGCCCATGATAATTTTTTGCCTCAACGGTTTTGCTTAGAAATGAATTTCTAGCACCTTTAAAGTGTGCATCTTAACCGAAAAGTAAAAAAATACTTTTGATCAAACCATAAATATTCGTGATTCTAAAGGGCCCAGGATCATTTTTGCCTCAAGGGTTTTGATTAGAGATGAATTTATAGCGCCCTTAAATTGCGCATCATCACAGCCAAGTGCAAAAATAAAATACTTTTTACCAAACGATACATGGTTTCCAGTGTTCCATGACCATTCTTTTTCTCAAGAGTTTTGCTTAGAAATGATCACAGCAAACCCACGAATTGGCAAATTCCTGCTTTCATCCTCTTACCCAGCCTTCCAAGTGCCATATGAGTTTCTAGCTCTTGTTTGTATTCTTTTAGATTAAATATACCTCACGTCAGTATAACCAGTATAACCAAACTGATTTCAGTTGTATGCTCCAGAGTATGTTAGGCTGAACAAATGTGTAATCTATGGAAACAGTGGCTTTCACCTTTTTGACTATACTTATCGAGGGTTCTTCCATTCAGGGTGAGTTTGTTAGTTGGTTTGTCCAAAACTATGACATTTGCATTTGGCAATTGACGGTGCGTACAAATCTGGAGCAATGGGCAGTGCTTATAAAAAGAAAATTATCAATTATGGATTGGATTTTGTTTGTTGTATCGTTGTAACTGGATATCTCCGATCTGAATGGCTGGCTGAAACAATCGGACTTAATGAAATACAGGCTCTAATGGTCTAGAACAGTTACTCCAGGTTTAAAGGTTTAAATCTCAAGTCATCTCAGGCAGTAGCGTATATTAGGGGGGGCCGAGAGGGGCGATCGCCCCCTCCCCCGAAATTCTTGAAAAAAGTGTTTTTAATTGGAAAAACGTGTGCGAAATACGGTCTACAGGTGCGATCTTCATCCGAAATTCTCGGAACAAGGAGTTTTTTCACGGGAAAAACGTACGCGAAAATACAAATTGAGAAGCCAAATCAAAATTATTTACAGTATGGTTCAGTAATTGATCTTAGAAACAGTTTTTGAGTCGTAGTGGGAATGATTACAAGATTAAAAGGTGTTTTTTGCACCTATAGGTATGTTTAGTGTTAAAAACGGTCAAAATATGCAAAAAATGCCGACAAATGTTCGCCCTTCCGGCCGATAGTCGGCAGCATATTTTCACTGAGCTGTGGCCCGCCCCCCCCCCCCCGAAAATAATCAGAATATACGCTACTGATCTCAGGACATAATCCAAATGATGCATAGGGTACATGATTGTCTTGTATTTGCCGAATACCCCGGAACCAGACATGTATCTGTTTGTGTCTTTTGTCTTTCGGTATGAACCGCAACAGACTGAAATCTAGCCTGCTTCTGATCATGGACCACACCGCAACAGAGGGTGAGTTTGTTTGACGCAAAAACTGAGGATTTAAAGTCGAGGTTTTGATATGGACTTTAAGGTGGTAGTTATTGCAAAAATTAACGAGAAGAATATTTATCATTTCCTTCTTTTACAGGGACGACGGCAAGGATGGTCTCAAGTTTTACACCGATCCGGATTACTTCTTCGACTTGTGGCGACAGCAGATGATCAAAGATACAGAAAAAGTGGTACAAGACAGAAGAAAGGTGCGTAGACCGGTAGCATCACCCTGGGCTGTTGTTATTATTTTGTTACCCATAACCAAGTCTCTCACAGGTTGTACTGTCTTGGAAGGAAGCCCAGACAACAGCTTTTGTTTGTCATATACGCTCTACCTTGAAGTAACCTGATCTTTCACCATATTCCAGTTCAGCGCTTCAAGCGGACTAGTTTCGAAAAATTCCCCCATTATCTCATTATCAATGCTTGTGATAGAGCGATTGTAAAACATGGATCCATAATCAAATATCTGTCACCGTCTACTTCAAAAACAGTACAAAACTTCCATTGATCGGGAAGCAGATTGCAGGTATCCTACTCTTAGAGCGTGTTCCATCCTACTTACCGTAGTTACTACGCATGACGTCACGAATTCTGGCTTTTTGCCATCAAGGCTGGAACGATTTTTCTATTTTCCAGCAGGATACCATGCCACGGGCGAATCCGACCAATCACGTTACAGAGATCCGTAGTTACTACGCTTTCTACGCTCCTGAGCGTGGTAAGCAAATAGTTACGGTCAGCGTAGTAACTTTTGGTGAGGTTGGAACGGAAATAATGACTAATAGTTACTATTTCTAGAAGGGTGGAACACGCTCTTAGACTTGTGGATCTATTTTACTATATGAATGATAAATATTCTTTGAGCCCAAACTGACTTTGAAACATTTATTCAAACAATGTTTGAATAAACATTGTATAAACATTGTTCAAACATTGTTTGAATATATGAATGAATGAATGAAAAAATGTATTGCCCAGCAAAATTGGTACGGGAGGAACTAGACGGAGTAAACAAAAGGAAGAGAACACAATGTAATATTAACTTTACCTAACACAACAGCAATTTAAAAAAATACGAACATTAACACGTAAATAAGTCGTATAAGCCGTGCGATATGTTTAAAGAGCTTTCGAAACTCTTTATTCCTGCCTCAATCGCAGTCACAGGGTCGGCAAGACAATCAATCTTTGCCCACAGGCCCCCCCCCCCTCCCCCGATACTTGGCGTATCGGTAATAAGAAGTTCTAATAATGTGACGTTCAGATTGTAGCATCTAAATTCCTTCTTGGCTTCCCGATTTCTGCGAGTAACTCTTTCCTAACTTCGAATTTTAAAGTGAGGAATCCTTTGGAAACTTTAAATGGTGAAATCCAGAACTTTCATAAAAAGGCTGACAACATTCTTCTTCATCACAACCTTTTTCCTTTTTTCACAAAAAAGTGCCCTGATTAGTTTGTTTATATTGAGCTTCGTGTTTTTCCATGTACTTCGTTGTATATTTAGTAGGCTAATTTGTCTTTACCGGTCAGCTGTTTATTAGTATGTAAGTGTGTGTGAGTTTGACTGACATGTTTTTGTTCCTTTTTATACATTACTCTTCAGTTTTGAAGGATTCAAATAAATAATAATAATAATGATGTGTCAGAATGGTGCTAAAGCTGAATAAAGCTTTAACATGTCTGTCACAAGGATCAACTTTAACATCTCTCAGAAGGGTTAATAATGAGACAGTCTCTAAGAAACTAGCCCGCTTGGAAGCGCCGAATTGGAATGTGTCGACTTCGGATTTGAAATTTGCCCACTCCCTGAAAAAAAAAAATACGTTACTCAACGTGCATTTTATGAAAAGTTATTTCTTGTCAGTCCGCTAGAAATGTGCAATCTTTCAACTGCCATCCAGCAGCCTTGAAACTAACGTACTTCGACTGTACGCTTGTAGTAATGAGTGTGTTCATGAAAACTTTCCAGCAGAATTCTGCACACAGGAAAAAACTCGCGATTAACTCGCACTGGCCAAGTATAAACCTGACAGTCGGTGCGAACGGAGCTCCTCGGCTGTCTGGATACTGCAGTCTCGTCAGATCCCTTGAAAGATCTTGTCCCGATCCCGTCTCGCCGATATCTGCAGAGCCTTGTTCCAACGTGTTCCATCCGGAACTGAATATATTATAATGTAATTATATGTGTTTAGAAGTACCCGAAGGCAATATACAGTATAAATAAACAAACCAGTATTGAAAAGTATAAATCAAGAAAATACACTTCTGAACTCGAGTGCTTTATAAAAGTAATGATTTCCTTCGATTCCTACGGTTACCTGTGTATCCAAGTCTGGTTCGGGTTTCGCGAATCATTGCTCCAAGTCAACCTTCTAGATAAGATGTAGACTATAGAAATTACGGTCTGTAAACGGAAAGCCCTCTGGCTTAGCAGTTTATTTGACCAGGCTGTAAACTTGACATTTTGCATAATGTTCGATTCCCGAAATCCATGTCACGCCCGACGCAACGTACAACAGAAAATTAAAGTCGAGAGATAAATTCGGAAATTTAGCGGGCTTGTGGTTAGAGGCATGGCATTAAAGCGAGGATTCGCATTCGTCCATTCCTTGTACCAACAGATATATCTTAGCACCAAAAGCTATAAATATTCTTTTGATTTTTCAGCTGGAAAGCAGGTAGCCTGCATACTTGAAAGATGAACGCGGAGTCTTATTCGCCGACCTCTGTCTCCTATAAATGTAGCATAGTATTAAAAGCTAGAAACGTAATATTAGTTTGATTTTTTCTTTTCTTTTTAGCAAAAGAAACCAGGTAACCAGAAAGCCGGCGGTCGAAGCAAACAGCGTGTGAGACAACCTCACAATACAAGAGAGAAGCTACGGGAACAAGCTATCAGACATGGAGAGTTCATTTCTTCGAAGCAAAATTCAGAGGTAAGCCCCCTTTTGGTTTTATAAGGTATTTGTAGGCTAGTATTATATATTTATTGTTGTTTTTTTACCCTCTAAGAGAAACAGAACAGCAGAGGACAAAAACAAACGGAACTCAACATACTATTCAAACACGAACATTGTTTGAATTATTTATTTAATGTTTTTATCAGGATTTTTGTCGGTAGAATTGTTTGTACAGTTGTAATTGTTTGTTTGTTAGTTTAATCGGCTTCAAAGAATGTGATGAAACTGATATCGCAAACATTAGTATGCAGTCGTAAGCTCAAACAAAAGTTTTAGTGAGATGCAGTGAAATTAAAGCCACACACAATTTTCTTTCTTTAGTCTTCTGCTAATTGTCGCTCACTTGCTTTTACACCGGCAAAATTAGAGCGTCGGAAGTATTGCAACAATTTTGCGTCGCTTACCATCAAGTATTCTAACAGAAGAAATAGAACATTTCAAAAAGCAATTCTTTACTGCGTGTTATAAGAAGAGGTGCTGTATTCATTGCTCACCGCGCAGATTGTGGTTGGACATAGGCTACACTAAGCCCTGTCCAGGTTTGCCGAAACTTGTATAAATACAGCAGAAGTTTTACTTTGTAATGACATTTTGGACACTAAAAGGTTCCACAAATGATTGTACAGTAGAAGTATGTGAACGGTCGCCGAAGAAAAACTAAGACCAAACAAGGCATTTTTTTTTATAAATATTTTTTCCATCCATGTTTGCGTCATGCTTCACATTTTTATTGTTAATGTTTTACTGTTAGTAGCTCAACTGCCACCTAGTTTCCCTTTCATAATCTGAAAATTTTCCTAAGAGGAGCACACCTTCCAAATCAACCTACGCCTTTAATAGAAGAAGGAGCACGTTTATAAATTAAAAAAATATAAAGAATTGAATGTCTACTCAAAGTTTGCGCCGTGAAATAGTTATCTATTAGCTGATATCAAGTTTGTTATTTTTCCTTTCCAGTTGGCTGTTCTATAAACAAGTAACAAAGCCAGGGTAGTGAAAGGGGTAGAGAAGTGTTTAAACAAGCATACCTCCACTGTATAGCCTACAGTTATAGAATCTTGGGGCACGAAAGAAAATAAATTATCATGCCCTTCGTCTACTCGTAATCGTCTGATTTTCCTTTCATTTTACTCCATCCGGCAAGGACGGAGTAGCACGGCCCATACCTGCAGTACTGGAAATGCGAAAGTGTGTAAAGTGCAAGCTCGACTTAAGGCATGGTCTATATTTAGTGCAGTATTTCATTGTTGAAGTTTAAACCTACGCTTCTGCTGCTACCGTCAATTTCTTCTTATTTTCTAATAGTCCGTCTTTGTGTACACTTGTATGCCAGGATGGGTAATAAATCAGTAGTAGGCTACTAATAATAATTCTGCTTTAAGTGAGTATTTATCTGCTCCTTCCTTGACCTACTCTATTAAAGAGGGTGCATAGTGATCATCTCGTTCTTCTTCTGTGACTTGAGCTATTAAACAGTATGGCCTCTGTCCACCTCCACTGGCAATCGCAAGTCCGTCGTAACCGTGCTCGTCCGGGCCTGGCGTGCTCTCATTGGCTGAAAACCGTCAGTGGCCGCTTTCGATACGTTACGGTCGCTTCCGACATCTTGCGATTGCCAGTGGAGGACCCACTTTATATGTCAGTTTCTGAAACTAGTAAATATTCTTCTTCTTCTATGAAGCCAATCTATGATAATCGGTCGCCTACTGAGAGTGACACCTATTCCCCGGTGCATTCGACTCCAGAGTACATGAGCAGCGATGAGCTGAAGAAACACAATGGGTGAGTTCTTTTGGGTATTAACTCTGTTCTTACCCTTCATTACTGAGCTTATATCACTAAAGCCTTTACTTAGCCCTCACTTTTGTTTTGTTTTGCTGTATGTACCCGTTCACGCACAGTATAAGGCCCGTTAGCTGTTAAGAATATGGAACACGGTTTCTCCGTGTTTCTTATCCAAACCAACGCGAGAACGAAAGCAGCAGCTAAGTTGCCGTAATCTCTGACAAACCCAGCAGAGTTTCAAATGAGCCAGCTTATGTTCGAATTTTGGAACATAAACTGTATCTGATGATACTTGTGCTTTAAGAAGAGAGTATATTTCAGAAATATAAAATAGAATATGTATGTCTGCTTTTCTAGTTGCAAACAGAGCCTGATTGAGGCCAAGTTGGTGCGGAACCGCCCACACGTCCATGTACAATCAAGGTGTAGTCCGGGTTTTCGGCCCTACTAGACCTATTTATTGCTAGTTACCTACGGTTTCGGGCAGCACCTAGGGACAGCTAAAATTGTCGCATCTGTTGTAACGTTCTCTCCTACCGTCGCCTCACCGCGCCTCTGTCCATGCTTGACGTATTTCCTTGTGCCGTCGTTGCCTGGCTCTGCCTCTAGCAGCGTCACTTGGCCTCGTTCCACTTCTTCCCATGCCGAAGAGATTCAGGTCCTCCAGTCTGCGCTCCCGCCCCCTCTTCCTCTCCTGCCGTCGCCTCGCCCTCTCCACGCATCGCCTTACCGCGCCTTGGCCATGCTTAATGTCTTCCATTGTCTCGTCGTCGTCGTCTCTGCCTAGACCTGATACTTGGCCTCATTTCCCCTCAGGACATGCACAAGGGCTTCAGGCCCCATCCCCGCATTCTGCCTCCGACCGCTTCACCCGTCTACCCTTTTTGCTGCTCGGGTAGCACGCTTTATGCTTTTGTTCATTTTAGTTCCATGCCAAGCATGCCGCGGCCAACTATTTCAGAAGATGCGTATCTCCAGTACCCTTCAGTTGCAAACACACAGCGAAACAGTGAACCTCCCATTATGCAGAATAATCATCGTGTACTGACCAAGTACGATTCACAAACGTAAGACATCATCTGCACTTTAGGCTATTTTGGGGGGATCGAATTGATAAAGCTTGCGCTATTTCTGGTGCCTGTTCTTCAGTATAGGTTACAGAGCAATTGGTTGTGTTTGGCGTGCGATGTTTTTCAGTTTAGTTATCCTATACCTGTTATGATTTTTTGTTTCCTTCGTGACCAACGAACAGCCCATTTCTTAGTTCTGACTCAAAATTCCAGTCCTGATTGTAGATAGGGAGTAAGAAGTCAGAAATCAGAAGCCTTTTCAGTCCTTAGGTCTTGCGCAGAATTTCGGTCCTGCTTGTAAACAGAGATAAAGAATTCAGAAATTAGAAGTGTTTTTGGAACCTTTGAAGTACCGTAGAATATGGCAGGCCATTGGCAGGTCTAAGTAGTTTTTTGCGCCAAAAAAGAGGCTCGAAAGGGTATTTGTGCCCCAGTAGTCCGGTTATGTTATCTACAAGCTCACCAGTCTCTCAGATTTTGATAAACAAAAAAAAAAACGTTTTCGATTTTAGTAGGGTTTCCGCGAGCTGGAAAGCAAAGTCGGAATCATTTTTCAACGGTTTTTCGCGCTGCTTCGGAAATTATAACGAACTTTCCACGGATTTTCAATTCAATTTTCAGCTTTTTCAAAAATTCTCTCACGGACGAAGCTGAACATTGGATTTTTTCGTCATATAAATTCTGGTCACATAATGTAACAATAAAACTAAAAACAAGAGCTACGAGCTCATATGGCACTTGTTACGAGTAGATGATGCAAGAAAGTAGATGAGAATGTCACAAAATACCACTTTCAACCCCCCTAGGTTCGGACCTAGATATAGGATATCTAAGTCTGAGTATTTCCGGCATTGCGGATCGTCTAGGGCATATTACTTTTATACCTTTTAAGTTTAGATTGATCCATTCGTTTGATTTCTAAACCTGCCACACTATTTCCGGATCACCATAAGCATCTTCTCTTACCGCCTATCAATTTTCACTCGAATCTGAGCATTTTTCGGGAAATTGCTCGAGCACCTTGCTCGGATTCGGTCCGGACCCTAAATATGTCATCTAGGGCGTTTGATCTCTCTACTTTCCAAGTTTCATTAAAATCGCTCCACTCGTGACCAGAGGCGTTACTAGCCAAAATGTTTGGGGTGGGGGACGAGGCATTTTACGACTGTCTGGTAATTTTTACCGACTTTTTCTGCAGAAAAAACGACTGTTTTCGACAATAAAAATTACATTTTTGAATAAAATCGACTGATATTCAGAAAAACCGGCTATTTTGACGAAAAATCGACCAATTTTCAGAAAAACCGACTGTTTTCATGAAAAAAAATGTTCTGACGAAAAATCATGGCACTTCGCGCCGATTCGGTATTTTGTACCGACTGGCCGACGGCTTTGGCGGGGCGTCCCCCCCCCAGTCATGACGCCTCTGCTCGTGACCCCTCGGCGGGCCACAGAATTTCCGAGACTATTCCTCAAACTCCCCACTCTGTGACCGAATAGATTCGGACGCCAAATAACAAATGCAGGACGCGTAAACTCGGTCCTGTCCAACTTGCATCCCATTCGTCCTCCAACTTCCTGCCCCCCTCGAACTTCCCCAACCATGGCTGCATGTGGTTCGGAAATCTAGGTCATCAGTTCTGTCACCCATAAAGTTTCACTCGAATCGGACCACCTGTTGGCAACCTAGGGAAGTCAGTAATTTCCGGATTCCCGTTCCCTTAGCTCCCTCAAAAACGGTCGGATCCAGGAACGGAAGTTTTCTTAGGACATCGTGTCTGGTTCTTCTATTTGGTCGGATCAGTAATATGCCCGCCAAGTTTTATCGTCCTTGGCACATCTGGAAGTGTCATAACTCGCGATAGGTGGAATTCCCGGAAACCTCCTCCAACTCCCCCCAAAGAGCCCCGGTAAGATTTGGTTCTGTCAAGGTCGTGTCTATGCTTGTTTTTCCTACCAAATTCTATCCCGATCCGTCGACTCTAAGCGTTTAACGAGATTTGCGGTGGCCCCCTCCAGTTCCCCCCACAAGAACCGGATCCGATCCGGACTTAACGTGGAACATCTGAGACGATAGCTCTTTCCACTTGCCAAGTTTCATTCAAATCCGTTAACCCGTTCAAAAGTTTTGCGTGCCACTAGATTCCGGATTCACCATCCCTCCACGCCCCCACGATGGTCGGATTGGGGAAACAACTAACCTAAAGGCAGTCTGCTCGGGTCCCTGATATGCCTACCAAATTTCATCGTCCTAGTCCAAACTCGCGGGCTCCCCCCCCCCCCAACTCCCCCCACTGTGCCCGATCCGGTCTGGTTATGTCAACGATGTATCTAGGCCTTGAGCAAGTTCTTCCTTCCAAGTTTCGTCCCAATCCCTCCGCTCTAAGCGTTTCCCAAGATTTCCGGTTTCCCCCTCCAGCCCCCCCCCCCCCAAAGTCACCGGATCCGGTCCGGGTTGTAAGTGGGTCGTCGTGAGGCACGAGGTCTGTCCAGATATCCAATTTCATAGCTATCCGATCACCCGTTTGAAAGTTATAAATACCTCAAGATCCCAGATTCCACCTCCCTCCACCCCCCCACCCCCCCGATGCTCGGATCGGGGAAGTTACTATTTCCAGCTTAATCATTTAAGGTACCTGATATGCCTGCCAAGTTTCATTGTCCTATCACATCTGGATGTACGAACTAACGCGGTCACCGGATTTCCGCCCCCCCCCCCCCTTAACCCCCCACAGTGCCCGAATCCATCCCGGACAAGTCAACGATGTATCTAGGACTTGTGCTTGTTCTTCCCACCAAGTTTCATCCCGATCCCTCCACTCCAAGGGTGAAGAGCGACCGACACAAAAGTTCAGCTAAACGGGCGCTCATCCAGGAAAGCTCAATAGGGTTATAGCTAGTTCAGGGTTACCGAGAAACTGAGTTTACATCCACCTTGGAACTAAGCTGTTATGGGTTCTCGAGCGTTTGAGATTTCAGGAATAGAATTCTCAGCCACATGAGTGGCTCCAGCTCACCCCAAAGTCGCCAAATCCGGTCCGGATTTTAAGCGGGTCGTCTGAAACATGGGGTCTTTCCAAATATCCGATCACCCGTTCAAAAGTTATATATACCGCTAGATTCCGGATTCCCTCTCCCTCCACACCCCCCACGTTGCTCAGATCGGTGAAGTGACTATTTCCAACTTAATTTTTTGGTGTCCCTGATGTGCCAGCCAAGTTTTATCGTCCTGGCTTATGTGGAAGTGCCCGAACTAGCAAATCCTGGACAGACCGACGGAAGGACAGCAAATGCGATCGCTATATGGCACTTGACCGAAGGGCAAGTGCCATAACAACTTAAACTGATATTTTTCATTTGGTCAATGTACATAGTCCTACCTGCCTGACAATAAAACTCGAATTAAGACCTTTCTTCAAACGTATCATGAACAACTAATAGAACTAGAAAATGTATAACTAAAATTCATTGTTTGGTCAAAATAATAACTATCTATAATCACAAGTTATAAAATTTATAATTCAAAAACAACAAACAAAAGTAATATGATCTTCTGTTCCCGTGACGAACATTCAGAAATTTTATGGGACACCGGTTCACTCAAGCATTTTAAACACCATTAATTGTATAAAATGATTTAGGTATGTTTGTTTGTTTCTTTATTTATTACTCCCCAGTTTTGAATTAATTAGCTTATTTATATTGTGAAGGCTATCTATTTACAGAGCTTTGAGAAAGAAGTACACTGTTAGAAGTCTCACAACAAGGATGCGCAGATCTTCTTTTGATCGCAGATTCCTTTGCTATTTTGGCCAGTAAATGACATATATATATATAAATATTTCATAGATGGCACTTAGGGTGTTAGCTGTTATTATATGCCAAACTTTACGCAAACTTTATGCATACAAGAAGAGCCGAAACGCTGCTGGAAAAACATCTGCTGCCTTTTTTTTATTTGTCGTCATTGTATCGGAGAAGTCAGCAGACGGTTTTTCGGCTTTTCTTGATATTATGCATAATGTTTGCAAGGTAACATACCAAGTGTTATCTGCTGGAACTGCGCATCCTTGTGGTACCTGTTATGAAACTTCTGACAGTTTAGTTCTCAATTGCCCGCGTATTGTCTAGTCATAGTGCACAAACAATTAATCAACCATCTCAATTGCAGGCTGCGTACGCGCATCCACGCAAGGGATAGTCTTCCCCCTCCACCTCCTCCACCGAGTGACTTCGCGCACAACCACGTGAAGATCCCGAACTTTGACAATTCAGAACTGGACCTGCCTCCTCCTCCACCCCCACCACACGAGGAGCATGAGAAAGAGGTGGCGCCAATCGTGAGGCCCAACTGTGAACCACCACCACCTCCCCCTCCCCCGGCCGTAAGCCCTCCGCCCCCACCGCCAATGATGCCCCCTCCAGGCAATCAGGTATGTAAATTAGTAGGGTAAGCCAGTGTGCAAGGCCGTATTCAGGGGACTTCAGTTAGGGGTTTGCCCCCCCCCCCCCCCCACAAAAAAGTCAGTTTGTATATTCCTTAACCTCTAATCTATGCTCTTCTTTTACTGTTAGAAATGGAAAAGGTCGGAACCGCGAGGAGACCCGCTCGAAATAAATTCTTGGAGACAGCCCCGCTAGGGGGCATAACTTTACATTGAATATGATTGTACTAAAAGATGTATTCACGAGAGCAAATGGGAAGTAGGGGAAGCCGGTCTATACTGGACCGTGGTCTATATTGGATAAAAATTCATAGCTTTAGTTTTCCAACTGCCAGAGGAGTCATGCGGCGTCAGTTCTCCTTATTATGCCTTGTATCGTGCACTCTAAATTAATGGTGTGTTCGAATCTTGTTTTTTTAGATTTTTACGAAAATCGTATACATTATTCAAATATATCAAACCGGTGATCCCCTAAAATACTGGTACCTCTATAATTTTTTAGATTTTAGCTGAGACTTATCGAAAATTTGTCTTAATGTTTATTTTGTGGTCTGGTTTACGTAAACTCCATCTAGCGAATAAACAGCAACGAGTTTGGCCACATATGCTGTTTTGCCGCTGGAAGAAAAACGGTCTATAGTGGATCATTTCCATATGGTTTAAAGTGGAACGGTTCTGGTTAATGGTGGATCATTAATGATCCATTTTAACCCACGGAAGTAGTTAACTAGCTTGGGAATTTTACTTAGCTTTTTATGTTTAATTTTAGTTCGTTTGGTCGAACCCGCAAACTGTTTTTCTTCTTTCATCGTCGTAGCTCATTTGGCATCTTTTTTGTAAATAAGTGCGTACGATTTATGGATTCTTTTTTTCTTTTTTTTTGCTACAAATTACTGATGAAAAAGGAATTAAACTGAAAAAATAACTTCTGCTGAGAGGGGTCAGGTTGTGACTGCGTTTGGTAGCTTATTTGCAACGTTTGTGTGCTAAATCTACCGTTACTAAGATGACTAAAATCAAATTACCGAACGAGATTAGATATCTGATTTCATTTCCGTGATTTCTAAGCCAATTTGTATTCTAAATATTATTTTTTTTGCTAATATCTGAAGTATTTGACGAAATAAAGTGATATTTGCAACTATAAATAAAGATAAAATCGTATGGGCTATGCTGGACAATTTCAATGATCCACTGAGGACCATACCCACCATCCAGTTTAAACCACCCCATATTCAGTATAGACCTAGTGGTCTATACTAGACATTAGTCTCGTTTTTTGCAATCGCTTGGAACGAAAGTTGCCGTTTTTTGCGATCGACTGTCGACTGGAGGTCCAGTCGATCCGTTTTTTGTCGCTTGACTGGAGATCGACTGGGAACAAAGTCAACAGTCAATCCGATGCACCTTTCTCTTGGAGGTCCAGTCAAACTTGGTGCCAAATTTTGAAAACTCAAACATGTGGACCCAAAAACGTACATTTACACCTCAGGAAGCGCCAGTACTGCAGCAGTTTCAGAGACTGCCGAGGGAAGAGTTGTGGGGATGGACTGATTTATGGACTGATTTAGACCGTTTTTTGAAGGTTTGTTCTCGCTCCCCTATCAAGCGACAAAAAACGGTCAACTGGATGAACCCGGGAACAAGTCCCAATCGCCAGTCGAGCTGTAAAAAACGCGACTATTAGTTAATAGTTCTTTGATGGTATACAGGAAAAACCTACACACAATACGAGAGGTTCGCATAATCTAAGGAAATCTTTTGGTGTAATCATAGTTCAAAAAACAATAACCATAACACAGTAGTGCTAGTTGGAAAAAATGTGATCCACTATAGAGCGGTCTCCCCTAACAATTGCTTTGAAGAAAAAAGAGTAATGAGAAGAGAAACGGGGAATCCAGAATGAAAGCTGTTTACTGGGTCTGTTTACGCCTCGCCTGAAACGGAATCTTATCGACCTGTGTGTTTTAAGACAAACATTAGTCTGTCTTTCAATTAGGCATAATGCAACTGTGCTGCTGACACATTCACGACTGCAGAATCTCACCTTTTCCAAATCATGACGCTGCTGGAAGTTCAAGGTAGGAAATTCCGTGAAGGACCGTCGCCTAGCTGTCCGGGCCAACAGATAAAGGTGGTCTGTTATCGAAGAAGTTATTCTGCAGAACTTTCTATTTTTTTTTAAGCGTTCCAACCTTTGAACTGTTGTGAGGGAGCCATCCACCTTTGAGATACTTAGCAGAATTCCAATCCAGAGAACTCTTCATTCCCTTTCTTTTTCTTTCTTAATACTGCACTACTTCCTTTACTTATTTTTCAGTGCGTAATAAAATTCATACCATCATCGTGCGCAACCGCTATCATTTTTATATAGTCTTCTACAGATACTTAAAGGATCTGCCTTACCTATAATAATAACGCAACCTACTTCCATAATCACTCCATATATATATCTAAACATGGAGACCCCAATTTCGTACGGTGCATCCTAACCCCTCTAACAAAACCACACTGATTTTGCTTTTGCTTTGTTTTGCTACCTTCGATGTGTATCACGCTGTCGACGGTTGTCTGCGAGAAGTTTTTCCATCAGAAAAACCGGTTAGGTAAATTGTTTCCCTGTTTCCGCTATAAGTCAACGGGTCTTGGAAACACAGCCTAGTTTTGAAGTATTCAGATATTTTAAAATTCTGTAAGTTGAAGAGTAAATAGTGCGAGGGGTCCTTTAAGAACGGTGATTAAATAATGATGGACTGATCGCGTTTTTTGCAGCCCCCTCCTCCCCCCTTGCCTCCCGGGGACGGCAAGCTGTCTTCACCTCTCATGTCGCCGACTGGAAATGCTGTACAAATCAAGCCTAAGCAAGCACTGCCCCGCGTGGACGACCCAAGAAGTGACCTTTTACGGGCGATTAGAGGAGGTAAGTCACCCCCCACAACCCCCCACACACACTCAATACTTCTGTATGCGTTATCAGAAGCTTGCTACATTTTCTCAAGGATGCGCAGTTTCAACAGATTACTTCCGATACCATGTGGTAATGTGTGATGAGGCTATGAATATGTATACTAATAATGATAATTTGTGTGTAATCTACTGATAATACAACAGAATAAACAAAAAGAAACAGAACTTACGGATGAGTCCATGATATGGAACAAGTATTTCATATGCTTACACAGATAACCAGCTACGGGCGGAATCCGAATCCGGATACGGATTCGAATCTAGTATTCGTCCTTTGGGCCAAATCCGAGTCTTCTGCTTGTTCCGGATCCAAATGTTCTGCTTCTTCTGGATTTGGGCTCGTATTCCAGACCCTGATTCCTACGAATCCTATTTCTGATCTGTTCCCGATTTTATACACTGCTAAGGCATTGTGCTTAACAAGCCCCAAATTCATTCCTGGTTGCCGAGAGGAAACCCATAATGTAAAAAGCGCATATGGAAACCTAGAAAATGGTTTACATCGTCCAGTTAACCGTCTCATTACGAGGGGATGCACATAGGCAGGCAAGATTGATGGGTTATTCTGATGATAGGCTCTTTTGACCCAAATTCTTTGTCTAATATAAGGTTTGAAGCCAAGCTGACCGTTCATTACAAATAAAATAGAAAAATGAGATTTTCGGTGTTTTTTTTCTTGACGAGCTAGTTACCCCTCCAAGATGATGTGCGAGGGATAAATACAATTTCGGATATTTCGGTTGCACTTCCGGCAAACCGTCCTCAGCGAAAAAAACAAAACTAAATCATAAAATCCACCACAACAACAACAGGAGAACGATGGGGAACCAACAAACAATAAGACGACATGTAACTAAAATCCAGAAGAAGATGCGGACTGAACGACATGCAGATAAAAGTAAAATAACGAAAGATAATATGTGCGTGTTCAAAGTATATTATTATTTTGTATTTGCCATGGCCCTTGTGGCTTTTTAGCGCAAATAAATCTATCTATCTATCTATCTATATGTACAAATCTGTGATTGTTTACAATTCTGAATTCTGTGTATATTTACAATTTACCATCCGTCTGGGAAAGCGCAGAAGCTTTCACCCAGAAAACGGCCCACTCCAAAAATCCATACATCATCTTGGAGGGGTAACCAGCTGATCAGGAAAAAACCCCGAAAATCTCGTTATTCTGTTTTAGTTCCTTGTCTGATTCTGACTCCAACTGACCCTTATCTTAGGTTTAGTTGAAAGTGAGCCTGAAAAGAGGGAAAGGAAAATATCGCCAATGGTTTACGAAAAGACGTGAGCCACACAGGCAGATGACGGAGGAACAATCTACGCCACAACTAGGCTCAGAAGATAACAGATAACACAAGGATGATCAGTTTCATCCGATTTTCAAACGTTACACATTGAAACGTTATGCATACAAGAAGAGCCGAAACATCACCAGAAAGAATATACTGACTTCTTTTTGTCCTAATGACATCGGAAAAGTCAACACTTACTTACTTGTGCTTGGATCAGGACACAAGCTATGTAGCTCTCCCTGGCGACAGGATCTGGCAGACTGTTGAGTTCCACAGGTTACGGTCTTGGGTTAATGGGGCGACGATTTCGAGCCATGAAAGGTCCCACCTGCTGCCATGTCTCCGGAAACCGCCGATCAGCTCGAGGTCAGATTTAACGGTGTTGAGCCATGGTTTTGACTTGTCCTCCACGACGTTTCCTCTAATTTCCTCCAAGTCAACAGTGCTTTTTCGACTCTTCCTGGCAACGCTTGTTAGGCGTGACGTTTAAAAAATAATAACAGATAACATCCCTAGTGTTGTCTGTTGAAACTGCGCATCCTGAAATCACCGCGTTCATCCGGCCATAAGATGTATGGGGGCAGTGGCTCATATGAGAGACGACTGGCGAGCGTACCGTAATAGCACTAGGGAGTAGCGCCAATACCTATACTTTCCATGTGTCGGAAACGGCCCCTACTCTTCGCCGCTCACTACACTCGGGATATTTAAAGCGAGTCAAATTTGCGTGTTTAGAAAATTTTAAGTAGGCCTACAGCTAAGATGTGATCTGCATGCAGCTAGGAAACAGGGGAGGTTTTATCTTTTTTGTGCTCTGTTCGGAATATGGAGTTATCGGAGCCAGCGCAAGTGCACGACCGATTGAATTTCGGTAGTGACGTTCTCTATCGCTAGTAGGTGCTAGTGCTGCTGCGAGTCGGGTGTGTGTCACTTTTTTCAAGTCTTGGTGCTACTCTCTCATGTTATTTTGGTCTGCTGGCGACTCTTTTTGGACGCTCTAAGCGCCTCTGGAGGTCCTGGAAGAACTAAGGTAGCCTAACGTCTGAAGCTAAAGAACAAGCGGAAAGAACAGTTGTGTCAATTCTTGTTTCCGTTTCAGGAATTTCACTTCGAAAGGTGGAAGAACAGAAAACGAAGTCGCGTGAAAGCGAGCCAGCAAGCAACGGTCTCCACGATGTCGCCTCCATTTTGGCGCGGCGAGTAGCAATGGAGTTTTCCGACACGGATTCCGACAGTGACAGTTCTGGAGAATGGGGGGATGAAACTGAGGCCTGAACCCCCTCCCGCTAAACACGTCCATTTTTCCCAGACTCATGTGGCTTTTGGGGGCGATAAATTGATATTCCACTGTTTTACTGAGTCAATACGTTTTGTAGAAATTATGGGCTAATAATTTAAAAACATAGCCGAGCGAAGCGAGACCTTCTCACGGATCCCAACGCTTATTTGAAGTGGAACTTTACGCACTTACATTATCTATGGCGTGTGTGTACGGTCAGTGCAATATCGCTTTATGGTCCCAAGAAGCAACCATACAGCCTTATGCTCCTGTTCTGAAATCAAATAGACTTACGTTCCGTCGAGAATGTCGCACTGCCCACGTGGGATTGAGACACAGTTGTAGACGCGAGCAACAACTTTCCTAAGAAAGCACGTGGTTGGATTTACCTGCCATCTAAAAAGGGAAAACGCAGGGAATTTTGAGATTGACCTATTGTGAACTAGTGAACAGTGCCCTTGTAAAAGTGTGTATTAGTGTTGTCGGGGCAGTGCGCATTGTGTTCCAGTGAGGTAACCCCTACAGTAGAAGAGAAGAGGAATGGACTGATAGGCTATTGCAGCGGGAAAAGTGACTTAAGTCGGTGATAATGACACACCTATCCGTAGCTCGCCCCGCAGAAGTAACAATTGTGCACCCAGACCCGAAACTGGGAGTGACCTTCGTTAAGGTGTAGCCGCGTAACCAGACTCTAAAGCGGTCCTGTCGCGTTACCATGTGGAAAATTTCATGTGATGCGTCGAAACTTCGAAGCAATCCGCATCCGACTGCGAAAATCGGTCTTTGTGTGCACGTCACTTAAATTAACAGCGGTCGCTGGTAGTTCTTCATTCGGGGTTTCCTGATCCGTACGCACCGTCATTAAAGTACAACTCTTACCAGAAAATATCTTTCACGATGAAACGGCTCAGAAGAATCGTTTTCGAAAATACAATTACTTTCCACGTGAAATTTCCATACATCCTTGGCAATTGTGATTGCTCATACTGCCATGATTGTACAGAGCTGGTTAGCGGTCACTGTGTCTCCTGCAGTGTACATTCCTATCCGAAAGACATGGCCCCTGACCACTTCATAGCAAACGTTATATCCTCACACAAGGCATTGAAGCATGCCATCCATAAGACTGGACGGACAAATGACAGGCCAGACACCGAAAGTCCATCCATGGGGGTTTCCCTCTACTTCGCGCTTGTGGACTATCCAGTCTTCCCGGTCTCCGACGTGGCGGCTGGACGCAAATTATTTGAAAACTTAACATGCCGTGGTTCAAATATGGGAAAATGAAGTCTAAAACGGAAGAGAGACCTGACAATTTACCTTATCTTCCAATATGAAAATACCACCAGAAGGTTCTCGTGTCCTTATGTTGAAAGGGTTTTCGGCGGACCTTGGGTTGCGTGACAGGCAAAACTCGGCTCGGCCGACAAAGTGCTAAAAAGTTTTAGGTAGAAAACGAAGTAACGGCGAATGGCGAGGATTTCAGAAGTTTGTAATTCCAGTTCCAGAGCCAGGGATAATATAAAGGGCAGAATAAGCAGTAACGTTCCTGGATTCTCGGAATCCAGTAGCCTAGTTAAAAGCGAAGATGGATTTTTTTTTTTTTTTTCAATTTATTTCGTATCAATCAGTCAGTCAAATTTGATTCCAAATAGCTTTAAGCTACAAGAGGTCAACCTGCGAAATATTCACAAAATACATAAAACAAAACTTATAATTCCATACGAGAGCTAGGGTCCGAGAGACTTAGGACCCCCTCCCTCCCCCCCCCCCCCCCCCCGTCAATCAACGAACCGGGCTCCGACCCCGACTTTGGACTTAATCAAATTTCAGTCAACGGACCTGGCTCTGATTTTTAGATTTAGCCAAATTTCATCAGCGGCCCTGACCCCGACTTTGGACTTATTTGAAATGCGGATAATTACGGGTTTGGGAACACTGCCTGTGGAATTAAAAAGCGACGTGCACGGAGAGTCCGATAAAAATTTCGCTTGCGAAAATATGCATGCGAAGTTCGCCGCGTCACTGTGGGAAAACCTGTGCGCGATGCGGAAAAAATTACAGATTTCGCAGGGGGCCGAGCGACAAAAGTTCTCATCCTATTACTTTCTTGATAAGATTGCAAATTGGGCAGACTAAAGTTGATTATACTTTCCGAGTCGCTAAGAAGCTTTAATTGTTTTGATTATTCGTTATTTGGTATCTTCTGAGTGGTACCCGTCCCCTCGTTCCTTTGTTGACCTCATTTTTACGCCTGCATGTTGCCGGGGGAAAAAGAGCAGGGGCCTCTGATTTATTATTCATACTCGTTCACAAGATTCTGTCCACTAGCACTATTTTTCTGCTATCTTCTTCCCCACTGTAAGCTTCCGCGGTGCGCTCTGCTATGATGAGAAGTAGATGGTGCTCCGAGCGTTTTGCTTTATGAGTTTGAGTTGGTCAAAATAAAAAGGACATCCATTCTGTCCGACCAAAAAAGTTGCCCATCAGCGACCTACTTAGGCGGTGGACTGAATTGGACCTAAACTCAAGGGGAAGACAACCGCTAGATCAAACGATAGGTAGTGGGAAGTCCTTGTGAACGTTCAGGCTATAAACAACCTAATATAGGCCCTTGACAAAATAGTTGATTAGTGACAGATCCTGTCTGAAAGCCACACTTGTCAGAAGTTTCGTAAAGGATAACACGCAATAGATAGCACTTAGGATGTTAGCTGTTATATTTTTCATAGGCTATGCATACAAGAAGAGCCGAAACACTTCGCCGAAAATATTCTTTTGTGTCCCATTATTATGTCACCGAGTCATAACAGATAACATTCAAAGTATTATCTGTTGAAACTGCGTATTCTTGTGTTGTCTGTTATGAAATTTCTGACCGTTTAGTTACGGGACTAGTCAAGCTCGTTAATCGAGGTAGTTTCACTTGATTATTCAAGGGTAGTTCATATCCCGTGCTAACCTAAAACTGGCACTGTAGTTCCGGTTGGAACGATAGATGGACCAGCTGTCATGTCAGAGTTTCTCTTGAAAACAGTTTCGGCCTTGTCCAGTTGAGGAGAGGGGAATGTAAAAATTTGGAATGTTGGTTGCTTCTACTTACACTAGCTTTTTTTTATATTGAAACGTTGAGATTATTTGCCTTCAAAACTTGGGGGAGGAGGCTTTCAGTAAGTCCGCCGTAGTCTCCCAACTGGATGGTTGTTTAAGTGACACTATGGAGACGGTGTAGCTATGTTTTGGGAGAGGGGGGTGGGGTAGTTGTAGTTCGGAGTCAAACGTCTGCTTGTGTATACCTGATGATGGTACATTTATTGTGAGCTCTTGGTAAAAAGGCTTGTCTTGTTGTTTTCCAGACCTGCCTGTCGACCCCGCCCCCACCCTCATCAGTTCGAGAAGTGTTGTTAGACCATAGTG
The DNA here is from genome assembly GCA_023053575.1 of Branchinecta lynchi. NCBI lineage: Eukaryota > Metazoa > Arthropoda > Branchiopoda > Anostraca > Branchinectidae > Branchinecta > Branchinecta lynchi. Next base: position 29,799,646 of record JAKZAP010000002.1, read on the forward strand.
GTCATTTGTCTGTATTTATTTAAATTCAAGGATAGACATGCCATATTTTAAATGCAAACATATTTAATTTCTCCAATCACTCATTACTTTTTTTTCGAACTTCTGAGTTGCCGACGGTATATTTTAGCCAAGCAAAATGCATTTGACTGTTTTTTGCGTCTGCCTGGATTGGATGCTTTCCAGCCACTCTTAGAGTGTGTTCCATCCTTCTAACAACAGTAACTATTAGTTATTATTCCGCTCGAACCTCACGAAAAGTTACTACGCTGACCGTTCCAACCTTCTCAAAATAGTAACTATTTGCTTACCATGCTCGGGATCGTGGTAAGCGTTGTAAATATGGATCTCTGTAACGGTGATTGTGGTGTTCCAGGCTTGACGGCAAAAAGCTAGAATTCGTGACGTCATGCGTAGTAAGTAGAGTGGAACACGCTCTATAATCTCCTGACGAATGGCAAGGGTAGTTAAGACAGCATTATATGGTCGCAAATTTTTCCGCGTTTACCAGCGATTGCTTTTGAAATTTTCCTGCGTATCGTGGACACGCAAATCTTTGGCATGCCAAATAGGGGTAGCCTATTTGTCAAACAACCAGGAACATACAGTAAACAATAAATCTTGTCAAACTAATTCGTATTTCATCAAACTAATAAAATCCTGAAAAACAAACGAACGTAAAAAGAAACAAAAATAAGGCACACTACTTAGCATTTTTACAATGAATTGTAAATCCCCAAACTAATTGGGGTAAAACTATACCGGTACCGGTGGTTCTAGCCCGGACAGGTTGAGATTTGGGGATTTGACAGCTGTCGAGCTTTGGAATCTAAAAGTTAAATGATGAACTATCGTTACCATTCGCACTGTACAAAATTATTCTCAGCTTCAGCCGAAGATCTTCTGTTCCAATTCTGGTTCTCAACTTCTGTGCCAACTTCATTGCGAGCTATTTTGAGGGAAAGAAAAAAAAGCTCACAACCGTGCGATAAATATGTTCTTTTTTCTTAAAGTTGATCAGGGGATACTAACCATGGGGGAGGCAGATACGATGTTTTGGCAACGGAAAATACTAATTCCCACACCATGGAGACGCGTGGATTTCTCGACTTTCCAATCGAGCTCTCGTAGCGGTTGAAGTCCGATTGGAAACGCTACCTCGACTTGATGCCTTAAACTCTTCGGCAAAGCTATGGCTCCTGATTCTGATGTTACGGTTGTTGCTATTTTTTGTTGAATAGTTCTGAAAGTTTGCCATGGTTTTCTTCTTTGTTTTTGTTTTTTTTTTTGTTTTTTTTTACCGATCAACTAGGCTGAACAGTTATCGAGTTTTCACTCGTGTTTGGTGACAAGCTTTATGCATCAACTCGGGAGTGGTGTTTCCAATCGTACTTGAGTCCGCTATGAGTGCTGAATTTGACGAATTATGTCAGTCACAGTCAGGTCTGGTTCTGTTATCGTGAGTTGAATTGGTGGCTCAAAATTTTTCTTTTGCAGCAGTTGCAAAATTATTTTCAGTATTAAGTTTTGCTTGTTGATTGCTGATTGGTTTACTCTCGTTATGTCGCAAAATGTGCTGCAAAGTGATGCACAATTTAGTGAATATGTTTCCTTATGTCGTGTCTGTACATACATGTTTGCACTAGTCATTTGTCTGTATATAATTTCCTGTTCTCCTTTCAAGACTTCAGATTAAAGCTACAGTTAAAGGAGCTGAATTGGAAGCATTCTAGGATTACATCTCACTATGTCGTAACCAGGGACGTCACGACTGGGGGGGGGGGGGGACGCCCCCCTCCCCACAGCTGTCTGTAAAAAATAACTGATTCGGCCCGAAGCGCCGCGATTTTTCGTCAAACGGTTGATTTTTTTTCATGAAAACAGTCGGTTTTCCTGAAAATTGGTCGATTTTTCATCAAAATAGTCGGTTGTCTGAAAATCAGTGGATTCTTCTGAAAATCAGTCAATTTTTTTCAAAAATGTCATTTATGTTGTTGAAAACAGTCGTTTTTTCTGCAGAAAAAGAAGGTAAAAATTACCAGCCAGTCGGTAAATGCCTCCTCGCCCCCCCCCCCCCCCAAACATTTTGGCTAGTAACGCCTCAAATCGTAACCAGTCTTTAAAAGTCTCAAAAGTGCAGACAACCCACGATACTCTATAAGCTTCAAAACGTTGAACCAAGTTCCAAAAGTCATAAGTCTTGAAAAGGACAGAAGAATCTCAGACAACCGAACGCTAATCAGAAGGTTGTAGTTTTTATGGATTTACGGGTCCCCAAATCCCGTATTGTCCCAACTACGAAGAAAGTGAATTCTGATATTTATGAAGCAAATAGTAATACTCACCACAACGAAAGTGGGGCCAGCTACTGGTGTGATCGGGAAGCATCTACCTGGCCAAGCTCAGAATAGGTTTTAACAAGAGAATCAGACATAAAGAAAAACATTAGCTCTTTCTGTGAATAATTTCGTTCTTACGGATTTGCTTGTCCCTAAATGACGTATTGCCCCAACTGTGAAAAATGCTAATTATGATATTTATTATGATTTTTTGTGATCTGGAAGCACCTACCTGGGCAAACTCAGAATAGGTTTTAACAAGAGAAATCAGACAAACAGAAAAATACTATGCTCGTGTATGAATAAAAAGTAAAAAAAACTAAATATTTGGCACTAAGTATTTCGTTCGTTAAATTTTTTTTTGTCAGCCAATTTTCTAGAAGAAAAGGTGCGTCTGCTAACCCGTCGGTTGCTGGTTGACCCACCGAATAACTCAGAAGCGGGATGGAACTGACGGATTCACAGTCATAAAGGTTTATTTCTTTTGTCAGATATTTGTCAATAATGTTACCTGGTGTTAGGACTTTTCAGAACGAAAAGGCACAGTAGAGCTTACAATAATCATTCCTGCCGACTGGTATGGTTTCTCCTCTTCTGACAGTCTTATCGTTTCACTCCTTTAAAGTTCGGTTCAAGGGCTGGGCCGTTTGACTTCTGTTTTTGGAACGGGATACTTATGACACTTCAAGTTTGTTGTATGTGGGATTCGAGCATGGTTCCAAGGTATTACGCGAAGTCGATAAATGATGTCCTTCCTTTCTTATTCAGACTCCCTACAACGCAGAACTGAAACCCAGTACTTTTCCATTATTTTCGTTATCGATAACAAAGCGCCATCACCAGTCCGTTTGTTTTCGATTGCCTTTCACAGTTGTTTTCATGCTCTAAATCTTACCTTCCCATCGAGGGATTTTTCGCAAGAAAACCTCGCCTCTCGCGTCGCCTCGGATTGGTTCAGTCTGAGTCTATGCATTGTACTAACCAATTAAGAGGCAAAGTTTGTTGGCCACATTAGTCAAGACCGCGTGCAGTAGGTAGGAAGTGTGTTTTCATGTGCCATTGTGACAGTTAATGCCCGTGGGCTGATCATTATTTTTTTTCTTCTGGGGAAGTTGTACTGGACTGCACCAACTATATGCCTATGCTGGGAACGATAACTACTCTTCAGCTTACAGTATTTAACATATTTGATACTTTAAAACTAGGCTGTGCTTTCAACAATAACCCATGGTTTCGGCTGTTTTAAGCCTTTTGAGAGACCCGCTGACTTGTAGCGAAAACAGGGAAACAATTTACATAACCAGTTTTTCTGATGGAAAAACTTCTCGCAGACAACCGTCGACAGTATGAGACACATCGAAGGTAGCAAAACACGGCAAGGAGAAAATGAGCGTGGTTTTGTTAGAGGGGTTAGAATGTACCGTACGAAATTGGGGTCTCCGGGTTTAGAAATATATGGAGGGATTGTGGAAGTAGGTTGCGTTAGTATTATAGGTAAGACAGCTCCTTTAAATCTTACAGCGCCTGTTAGGGACTGTGTCGTGCGGTACGCTAACTTTCTTCGCCCCGCTATCTTTGGGCTTCTGGCCACGGTAGTAGAGGTGGGTATGAAGACACAGGCACATTCACCACGTTCAGCGGACTTTGTAGGCCCTTGAAAAAACGATACTGCAACATCCTTTTAAATTTGTAAATTTTCCATCTTTTGATTGGTTGAGGCAGGCTCCTCCTACCGTGGCCCCGCCCACCACACGTTCGGCTGGAAACAACTTCCACGGTGTTGGAAACAACTTCCACGGTGTTGGAAACAACTTCCACGGTGTACCTTCGTAAAGCTTCTCGTCAAGCTCGGCTGGTTGGATTCTCTTCAATTGACCCTGGAGTCGGTGTTTTAGCTTCAGCAGTGTTGGGGATCTGGCTGCGTTTGAGAAGTGTGCGGTTAAGCGTCTCATCTAGTATCTAATTGCTCAATTGTTTATTCTTCAACGTTCAACATATTTATGTACCATTAGTCCGTCTTAATATGCGACAACAGGTCACCTATGCAAGACTGACAACAGATTACCAAAAACTGTTTGCCAACAAAGTTTTTTTTTATTTTATTTTTTTTCGAAAACTTACTTCAGCTCACTGAAACGCCCTCAATCAACACACCTCCCTAATTCCCATTCCGCTCCCCGTTCAATCCTCCTTCCTTTTACAACAGAACAGATTGTGTTGCGAGAGGCGAGAGCAACACTTTGGTTTTGTCGTTTTTTTTTGTTTTTTGTTTTTTTCCTAGTACCCGATTTGCGCTTATTTACGGAATTTGCGGTTTTTACGGAAAGTGTGGACTTTAGGCCGGATTGATGAATATGACATTAAATTTTGGAAAGCTCCGTAGAACTCTTTGCCTGGGGCCAAAAAGGATGGTCTTTGCTTGTAATTGAGCCAGAGCCTACAATGTGTGAACTAAAGTGGTTTTATATAGCCTATGTGAGAGAGGACGATCTGAAGTTATGCAGCCAAGCTTTCGTTACATCAACCATGTTTCTGCTTTCGAGTGGAAAGCTCCGTTCTTGCAGGCAAGCAGACAAGCATCAGTTTTAAACTGAAGATGGACTAAAATCGAAAAGTGCGAAATATGTGCGGCAGTTCCCTGGCCCCACAGCCAATACATCTGCTTTGAGTGATAATAGAAAAATTTACAGAATCAAAAGTGTCATTTGCCCACGGGTCCGAGAGTGCTGCCATCTGTTGTTTCTACCCGTTTCTGTTCATGATTTCAGCTGAGTTTACGATTCCATTTCTTACACTTGTGAGTGAGGAAGATAAATGATATCAGATGGGCCTCTTAAACTTTAAAAGTTCTCTCAATGCTGAAGAAATTATAGCTTTTCCTTTGCTCCCTTCTAAGTGGTGAAATTAGAAAGTTGGCCTACGGCAAAAAAGTCAACTTTTGAACTAATGCAGATAGAATTTTTTTTTTCAACGGCATCCGGTGTTTTTATGGCACTTGCCCTTCGGCCAAGTGCCATATAGCGATCGCAATTTCTGTCCGTCCGTCGGTCTGTCCAGGTTTTGCTAGTTCGGCCACTTCCACATAAGCTAGGACGATAAAACTTGGCAGGCGTATCAGGGACCCCAAATGATTAAGTTGGAAATAGTCACTTCCCCGATCCGAGCACCGTGGGGGGAGTGGAGGGAGGGGGAATCCGGAATCTTGAGGTATTTTTAACTTTTGAACGGGTGATCGGATCTCGATGAAACTTGATATTTGGAACGACCTCATGCCTCAGACGACCCACTGAAAATCCGAACCGGATCCGGTGACTTTTGGGGGGAGCTGGAGGGGGCAACCGGAAATCTTGGGAAACGCTATGAGTGGAGGGATCGAGATGAAACTTGGTGGGAAGACACCTAGCAAACACTAGATACATCATTGACATAACCGAGCCGATTCGGGCACTGTGGGGGGGAGTGGAGGGAGGGGGAATCCGGAATCTTGAGGTATTTATAACTTTTGAACGGGTGATCGGATCTCGTTGGAACTTGATATTTGGAAAGACCTCATGCCTCAGACGACCTACTTAAAATCCGGACCGGATCCGGTGACTTTTGGGGGGAGCTGGAGGGGGCAACCGGAAATCTTGGGAAACGCTATGAGTGGAGGGATCGAGATGAAACTTGGTGGGAAGACACCTAGCAAACACTAGATACATCATTGACATAACCGAGCCGATTCGGGTACTGTGGGGGGAGTGGAGGGAGGGGGAATCCGGAATCTTGAGGTATTTATAACTTTTGAACGGGTGATCGGATCTCGATGGAACTTGATATTTGGAAAGGCCTCATGCCTCAGACGACCCACATGTAAACCGGACCGGATCCGGTGACTTTTGGGGGAGCTGGAGGGGGCAACCGGAAATCTTGGGAAACGCTATGAGTGGAGGGATCGAGATGAAACTTGGTGGGAATACACCTAGCAAACACTAGATACATCATTGACATAACCGAGCCGATTCGGGCATTGTGGGGGGGAGTGGAGGGAGGGGGAATCCGGAATCTTGAGGTATTTATAACTTTTGAACGGGTGATCGGATCTCGATGGAACTTGATATTTGGAAAGACCTCATGCCTCAGACGACCCACTTAAAATCCGGACAGGATCCGGTGACTTTTGGGGGGAGCTGGAGGAGGCAACCGCAAATCTTGGGAAATCCTATGAGTGGAGGGGTCGAGATGAAACTTGGTGGGAAGTCACCTAGCAAACACTAGATACATCATTGACATGACCGAGCCGATTCGGGCACTGTCGGGGGAGTGGAGGGAGGGGGAATCCGGAATCTTGAGGTATTTATAACTTTTGAACGGGTGACCGGATCTCGCTGAAACTTGATATTTGGAACGACCTCATGCCTCAGACGACCCACTTAAAATCCGGACCGGATCCGGTGACTTTTGGGGGGAGCTGGAGGGGGCAACCGGAAATCTTGGGAAACGCTATGAGTGGAGGGATCGAGATGAAACTTGGTGGGAAGACACCTAGCAAACACTAGATACATCATTGACATGACCGAGCCGATTCGGGCACTGTCGGGGAAGTGGAGGGAGGGGGAATCCGGAATCTTGAGGTATTTATAACTTTTGAACGGGTGACCGGATCTCGATGAAACTTGATATTTGGAAAGACCTCATGCCTCAGACGACCCACTTAAAATCCGGACCGGATCCGGTGACTTTTGGGGGGAGCTGGAGGGGAGAACCGGAAATATTGGAAAACGCTATGAGTGGAGGGAACGAGATGAAACTTGGTGGGAAGACACCTAGCAAACACTAGATATATCATTGACGCCGAGCCGTGCTTACTCGTAACAAGTGCCATATGAGCTCGTAGCTCTTGTTTATGATGAGAAAAGTTTGGTTCATGTCGTCGTTCAATAATCGGTTGCTAAGCATTGCCATTTTCATGAGATGCTAGAATGGTCTATGGTTATGGTCTTTCACTGTAACCTAGAATTAAGTGTTAACGCAACGGATACAAATGATAATGTAGTAGAGATATTTTTGTATTTTGAACTAGAAAGCTTTGGATAGCTTTATAATGCCAACCAGGTTACATAAGATAATGTTCGAAGTTTCCACAAGTCACGATGTCTACGATTGAAAAGGATAAAGTTCAACTGTCTGCAAAGTTAATTTAGTCCCTACTTCCGATATTCTATTTTTTCTTTGTTCAACGCCGAAGGATAACCATGTGATTACAAATTGTGTCATCAGTTCAGAAATATATCTTCATGGATTGGAGCATACCATTTTGAAAACCTCGATGGGTCGACAAATTCAGCATTTAACCGTTAGCGAAGAAACGAAACCAAAGTGTTGCTCTCGCAACACTTTAGTCGGCGAAGCGCAACAAAGGTTGCTGCAACACTTCACGTTGCCCAGGCAACGTAGGTCTAGTTATCGCTGCAGTTTTACAAAGAATACATAAGGATCCTTCTGGAAATTATTTAAAACTATGTTGAGGTTCAAGCTGTAGAGTCAAAAGATTTATGCTGATCACCTTGAATTTTGAATAGTAGATTAAGCTTGCAATTGCGCATCGAATGACATATTGCCGTATAACATTCGATACTTGGTTCGATAAATACGTATTTTCCCCCCAGCAAAATGGTGACAAAATAAAGAAATTATTCAAAATTACGTTGCGGTTCAAGCTGTAGAATCAGAAGTTATTGGCTTATTACCTTGAAACTTTAATTGTAGATTAAGCCTGCAATTGCGGGTCAAATGAGGTATTGACGAATAACGTTCGGTACTTGGTTCGCTAGATATATATTTTTCCCCCGACGAAATGGTGACAAAATAAAGAAATATTTAAAATTATGTTGCTTCAAATTATTGCGAGTCGAGTGTGTGACGTGACTGACGTGAAAGTCTGTTCTGTTTGCGCGACAAATACTAAGAATGTGTGGCACACAACTTGCCGCGGAAAACCGCATAAAATCTGACCAATGAAAATTAGTGTGTAGTCATGCCGTGTCACCTAGCGGGCTAATTAATCTTTCGTTTAGCGCATGCCGCATGATAGCTTTCTTGTCTTCTCACAGGATCGGCCTGTTTCTCAAATCAGTTCAAATTCGGCTTCTGTCGTGTGCGGATGGTTTTGCAGAAAGAGAAAATCAAAGTTAAAGAGAAATGATGTTGAAATTACATTTCATTGACGTTGCTTCCTATAGTTCCTATATCATGTTTTGTGATCTGACTTTGAACTGTGTTCGGCTAAATCAATTAGTCTTTTGAATTTAATCTAGGATAACTTAAGAAAAATGCTGTTTTTGTGAAAGTAGTGTAGCTTTCATGCTGGACTGAAGCTCTTGGCAGCCTATTCTTATCTGGATTTTGGTTAACTGTGGGTGACTGGGTGCGGCCATTTTCATCTATTTCCTTTGCTGAACTGAATTTTGTTGAGTCAAAAGTATTATTTCTTGAAACTTCCTAAGAACAATGGAGTGAATTTCTTTGGATTTTAGTTCACCATTTTGGCCAAATATCCTGCAAGCTAAAGTTAAATAAATTTCTCCAGCAAGATACCCCTATTATATTCAGGTTTGAAGATAGTTGGTCTAGATCTCCTGCACGTTCTTCCATTTTGCTGTTATCTCCATTTGTGATACTGGTTCATAGTCAGTGAATATGGAGGAGAACACAGGACCTGCAGTGAACCAGGTGTCTTCACCCAAAAAGATGTCAACGAGGATACCTTTGAAGGCGCAGAAAAGTGAAGAAAACATTGACTATGAAGACAACCGGCAAAAGAGTGGAGGATTGAAAAAGCAGACAAGCACTGGAAGTGAAGGTTAGTAGGGTAGACCTTTTTTTTTAATCCACTGTGTTTTTAACCAGCAGCGTAAAAGATGTACCACCGTGTAAATACACCATCATGTGCCAACTTAGCTTGTTTATCACCGTTCTGTATCTCTAATGGTCTTGGAAATTCAATCTCTTTCTCTGATAAGGTGAATCGAAGTCGCCGGACCACCGTACCACGCTGACTCGTCGAGTGCTGCTGCACTCCTCTAGAGGAGAGTGGTCTTCAATCGAAGCTGTACTTAAAGCATTAGACAGTCTTGGAATACCTCAGCCCTTGCTTGGAGCTGTGGATGAGGTAACAATCTTTTGTCATTCTCGTTTCACTGTATTCGAAGTATTAGAGCAATTGACGTAGATAATTTTCAATATCGTTTTCCGTGAGTAGTTCTCTAGCGGTGTTCTTTCGTCGGCACTGAACTTGTCTCAGCCTACCAAGGATGCCCGACTATACGATAGGCCCATGTTAGGGTTTGCCGAATATCAGGAAGGGCATAGTAACCTAATAAGAAACCGGTGATTGCATGTGAAATGCTTAAAACACAACTTTTATAAGAAACGATCTTTTTGCTATGAAACGGATAAAAAAAATGTTTCTCGAAAATACCATTACTTTCCATCTAAATTTAGCAACTTTCTTATTAGTGCTTGTCGTTTTATCCAGCCTTCCTGCTCTCCGAAGCGGCGGCTGGGCGCCAAACCTGTAAAAACTGAATGGGCCGTGGTTAAAAGTAGGAAAACTAAGCAATTAGAATAAGTCAAAACAGAAGATTGCCATAGCCTTGTGTGTGCAAGAGTTGTCAGCGGACTTTGAAAATTCTGGCAAACGTTGCGTTGCGTAACGGGCAAAACTCGGCACGGACGAAAAAGGCCTAAAAATTCGTAGGCACAAAACGGAACAATTGAGAAAGGTGGGAATTTTAGAAGTTTATAGTCTCATAAGAGAGCTAGGTATATTATTAAAGGCAGAAACAGCAAGAGGGGTCCTTTAAAATTAGCCTCTGGAACTCGCACTTTTTTTTTAATAATTCCTTCCTTCTCCTCTCAGTGTACCTACTGTTTCCGTTTTTACCTCTAAGAAATCATGTTCTCTTTATAACATCTTATCTTAATCTTTAAAGATAATTTCGTAAACCACATTGGCCCGACACATCACAAAAAATCAACGAAGAAACCAATGGGCTTTTTATAGGCCAACGAATATACTGAAATAAAAGGCGAATATTTCAGGAGGACAACCGCCTCCCTTCTTCAGCGCAGGCAGAAAATTTCGAGAAAAAAGCCAAAACGAGGATGAAGATCAACAGCTAAGAAAACTAAAACAACCCAAAAAAACAACAAGAAACCAAAGATCAAAATTAAAACTGAAAGAATTGAAAGCCTAAAATAAAGACAGCGAGCCACTCACCAATACCTGCGACTAACAATTATGATTGTTCGCGCTCGATACTAGCAAATGACTGTATATTTCAGTATATTCGTTGGCTTATAAAAACCCCATTTTCGTTGGTTTCTTCGTCGATTTCTTAATCTTTAATTCTTTTTAATTGGTGAAATTGGTCCGTATTGGTGATGGAGAAATGCACTCTTATTGTAATCATTAGCCTATGCAAAATGATTAAGTTACACCTCGCACTATATAGTGTTTCTGCTAAGATGTTACTAGAGAGTTGACTACTTTAAAACTTATCCATGGTTTTAGAAAGTTAGACAAGGTTTCGGTTGTTTTTAGCTTCTTACTATGTCCCCTGCCTTGGATGGAAAACTCGGCAAAGTTTGAATAGCTGGTTTTCGAAACTTGTCGGAGACAATGATCGGATCCTGCTAAGAGAACAAACATGGCAAGCGTGATGATCGGTGTAATGCTAATGAGAAGATAGGATATACCTAAGACGTGCAGAATCTCGGGAACGACAAGGGATGGAAACACTACTAAAGTAGAATGTATTACTATCATAAGTACGATGTCCTGTAATTAGTCGTTGAATGGCAACCTACACGGAGAGTCGTTGAATGGCAACCTTCTCTTTTTAGTGGAGTGTTCCTCGGAACAGTCCACTATTGCGAGCGCTGTAGCAGCTTTTGGCTATCCGTTTTCACCGTACTTTGTGGAGCTCACAACTCGTGAACCAGGGCAAGTATCAAGTTCAAACTTTGTAAACTAGTGGGTATTGGGGTCTAGGGTGCGTTACAACCCCCACCCCAAACCGGTTCAGGGGCAAATGGGCCCAAATTGCCCAGTTATACTTGCGGTTATGTTCATAACTTGACCAAAATTGGGAATAGAACCATGAAATTATTTGTACGTGCAGATCCTAGGGCTGGGAAATTGCTTTTAAAGTTACACCTCCCCAACCACCTAGTTCATGGGCAGCCCAGATTACCCAGGAGTAAAGTTCGTTACCAGTGACAGGAATCAGCAGGTATCAAGTTGAAACTTGGTAGGTTTGTGAGCGTTGGGGTCTCTTTTTACTTTTTGAGCCTCCCAAAATTCATCCCCACTTGGCTCAGGGGCAATTGCCCAGATTGCCGATTTTTTAATGTTTTTAGCTTGACAATAACTGGAGATAAGGCGATGAAATTCCTTTGTGCTTTTGGATCATACGGATTGGAGATATATATATCGAGTTGAACCACCCCCGTTCATGGAGAAGTGGCCCCAAATTACCCATGAAAAAGTTTTTGACCCGTGACTGGAATCAAACTCTAAGCTGGTTGACTGGCGTGTTTTGGACTTAGCCATAGAGAGTATTCAAACAGTCGGGACCCATTTACGGGTTCAGGTACGCAAAAGTTCCACCTGTATCTATTTGCGTGTGTTGGTAGCGACACATGGGTAGCCTCGTTGCAGGGCGGAGGGGTAAAACTTCTGAATGACCCCAACTTGATCATCATTATGTGTCTAGATTAATGGATTCACACCGCTGATGTATGCTGTACGAGAGAACCGGCTGCCATACATGGAACGATTTCTGGAACTAGGCTGTGACATAAACGCCAAAACAATGGTGAGCCTGACTTTCTAGTACACCCTTTAGGTGCTTGCGTTGCTCCCTAGTTGCTCCCTCGACCCTCTAAACAGCATCTATTCAGCAATTAAACAATATTTAAAGAAATAGTGTATTATTATAATTTTTATTTTGTTCTCTCTTTTTGGGATCCCAAAACGTAAGTGGAGGGATACCTATGACATCGCAAAAGTTGTCCGTCTGTCCGTCCGTCCGTCTGTCCGTCCGTCTGTAAGCACGATAACTCTCGAAGGGAATGAGATATTTCGATGAAACTTGGTGTGAGGGTTCGTTGGGTCGTCGGACCAGTCAAGTTCGTAGATGGGCTTTGTAGCTCTACATTTCGGGGTGGGGGAGGGGATTCAAATTAAGGGACAAACAAAATATTTTGAAACAGCTAATGTGATAGTCGATTATGAGGTAAGAAGACATGCTGAACACGATGGTGAAAACCATTTTGTCATCGGACAAGTAGTTCGCCCGGAATCTGGCCAAAACCGGAAAGTTTGTTGAAAGTAAAAGTTTTATTTGAAGTTGATTAGATGTTCGATTTGGGTGTAGGAAGACATGCTGAAGACGATGGTGAAAACTATTTTCTCGATGGACAAGTATTTCGCCCGGAATCCGGCACAAACCGGAAAGTTTGTTGAAAGTAAAAGTTTTATTTGAAGTTGATTAAATGTTCGATTCATAGGTAGGTAGACATGCTGAAGACGATGGTGAAAACTATTTTCTCGACGGACAAGTATTTCTACCGGAATCCGGCCCAAACCGGAAAGTTTGTCAAAATTAAAAGTTTTATTTGGAGTTGATTAGATGTTCGATTTAGGGCAAGAAGACATGCTGAACACTTATGTGAAAACAAGTTTCTACCCGGACTTGTAGTTCGTCCGGAATCCGGCCAAAACCGGAAAACTGTTGGAAGTCAAAGTTTTATTTCTAGTTGATTAGATAAGCGATGTAGGGGTAAGAAGAGATGCTGAGTCCCTGTGTGACAATCGTATTTTACCCGGACATATAGTTCGACCGGAATCCGGCTGGAATCGGAAAATTTGTTATAAGCTAAATTTCTATTTGAAGTTGATTAGATGTTCATTACTGGGGAAAGAAGATACCCTGATTTCGTCTTTGAGCTTTCTTTTTTCGCCGGACAAGTAGTTCTGGAGTTCGGCCGGAACTGGGAAATTGGCAGAAGTGGCAGGAAGTTTTCGTCAAAACAGATATGACTTATAGGGGTAAACACACATGCTGAATCCAAATCTGAACTTGGTTTTCTCAGGTGATTAGCTATTTGGCCTTAATCTGTTTCTGAATTTTAATTGTAAAAATGTTCAAGGAGTCTGGCGAAGACTGGATCTGGCTAAGACAAGACCCAGTTGTCTGGATCAGATATTGAATTTTTGGGATCCCATCGAAACCTTTGGTCTTGTTTAATTATGTATTGCCAAGTTAAAGTTGTGTCTCGTGTGCTGTTCATTGCTGCATTTTCAGTATTTGTTTAGTGAAATTTTGTGTTAAGATGGGTAATAAACATTAATTCATTCATTCATCTTAAATGATGACTAATAATTTGTTGCTGTGTTATAATTTTCCTTCTTATTGAAAAGCGCCATCATCAGTCCACCTACTTTCATATTTTTTTTGTTCGTGTTCCTAGAGACCCGCCTCTCGCGTCGTTCGTGATTGGTTCAGTCGGAGGAACGGTCCGTGCAAAACAATCATAGACAACGCTTGTTGCTCGGCTTGTTGTCGATGCTGTGTCAATATTGTGCACAACATGTGCTTTAATAGTGGAGAGACATTGCGACAATTGATGCGTAGGAGCTGTTCTGTTTTTTCTTCTTCCTGGTTTGAACTAGAATGCAGCAGCTGTAGGCTTTATCCATGGTTGGAAACTGCAGCTATACTCTCTTCAGTGAACCTTTTTATTATTTACTTATTTCTGCTGTTTTAAAGCACAACTCTTACTAGAAACCATCTTTTCCCTATGAAATTAATCAGGAAAGGCGTTTTTGGTAATACCATTACTTTCCACCTAAAACTAGCGATTCTCTTGTTAGCGCTTGTCGACTATATCCAGCCTTCCTGCTCACCGACGCGGCGGCTGGGCGCAAAACATTTGAATACTGAACGTGCCTTGGTTAAAATGTGTTAAAACTAAACAAATAAACAGAAGTAATAAACAGAAGAATATCACATCCTTATATGTGAAAGAGTTGTCAACGGACCTTGAAGATTCTGGCAAGCTTTTCGTTGGGTGACGGGAAAACTCGGAAAGGCCAAAAAAGCGCAAAAAATTCGTAGTTACGAAACGAATCAATGGAGAAAGGTGGGAATTGCAGAGCTTATAAATTCCATATGGGAGCTAAGTATATTATAAAAGTCAGAATAAGCAAGAGGGGTCCTTTAACGAACAGCTCGTAATAGCATCGAGCAAGAACGTGTGACAGAATCGTAAACAGAAACACATTTTAAGTTTGCCTGCCGTATATTCAGTAACTGAAAACTCACCAATTCGCTTTTGTTTAAAAAAAAGGAAGAGTAGAAACCTGTCTCTCACCGCCGTCGTATCTTTTTGTCTTTTAAACTGTTTATCTCTAGTGCTCTTCTGGGAGCGATAGGAAAAGTGAGCAACTCTTGTTTGAAAGCCCTTAAGAGTGATCTCATGATGAGAAATTGAAGTGCGAAAATTAGTAAACGAACGACCGCCGGTTGACTGACGCTCGATTCAATCCGTCACCGATCGACCGGTAAAACACTGGACCTGTCAGCGATCCATCACGCTTTCTTGGCACGCGAGCTTGTTCAGCCGACAAAATTGAAAATACGGTAGCGGTCGAGCGTGCAGAAGTGAAGAAATAGCGCTAAAACCTACATGTCATAATTCAATCTTCATCTTCTGATTGAGTGAGACCTACCCTACACTTGAAGGCGGCTGTCGCTCTCCGGCAAGGGGAGCCACGAAAACTTATTCTTTTCTTTCCGGTGAAATCTCCGGTCAGAAGATGTTAAAATTTGTTTCTGATATGTTGCTAAAATCCACATGCCTTTACAAGCCCTAGATACAGCAGTGCTAGAACTTGCCGGATTTGGGCACTGGGGGGAGTTGGAGGGTGGCTTCGGAATTCCGGTGATCAGAGTTAAGGTACTTCCATATGTGCTAGGACGATGAAGCTTGGCTAGAAGACTATATATTTGACCTACTAAATGTCCGGCAGATTCGCCATTTAATTATTGCGACGTTACCTGCTGTTTTAAAAACCTTTTTTGTATGAACAGTCAATTTCGTGGTTATAACACAAGAAAACGGTAAAATCTTTCTACTTGTCCATGTCCTTCTACAACATCTAGCTTTTGAATCCGTCATACTGGCAAAAAAATTCGGTACTCGTTGCCTGAAAATATAAGATTATCAGATAAACGATTTTTTTTAAGATGGCTCTCGAAAAAGTAAAATGATCCACAGCAATTATATTTCCACTCTTTAGTTTTATTTGTAATTGTTAATGATTGGTTGACAGATTAGAACTCTTTTTTTTTTGTACTGAATAGGCGTCCTCGTCCGATATTCTCGTGATAATTTAGCATTATTTGTATGAGTATTTGTTTGTTTTGTTCACTTATTATTACCTTAGGCTATTATTTTACTATCTGTTTGTAAAAATCGTTTTTATTAACGCGACAGGTAAATTCCACTAAAATTGATTATTCGTCAATAGCGGAGCAACGAAGCTAGATTGTCATATCTCAGCCCTTTTCGGTTGAACTTTGATTAAGTGCCATTTTAATATGCCACTGGTATGCACTTACTTCAACACTGGTACTATTCCCGCTGCAATAAAATTCTACCTTACGTTGAATTTACTCACTCCTGTGGGTTCACCGTTAATACCATCCGAGATTTTAGGCCTGAAATATTCTTGCAAGATATTTGAATAAAGTGAAATATTTTGACTGGTCTAAGTGATTCAGTATTTTTTTTTTCTCACCCGGAGCTCTGTAACAACGTTCAGCGTCTGCGCTGCTTGCACGACAACCCAAAATTAACCCAGACGCGGAGATTCTTTTTTTTTTTAAGTAATGGCTTAGGTATCTTTTTATTTGCTAAATATTTCAAGCGTAGCGGTAGCAGTAGGAGCTCATAGAAGTAAGATCAATCCGAAAGAATCAATTCATTCTATGAAGTCAATTATCTTCTATGGAGAACGGACAAACGAATTCCGAAACGGAATTTTTATCGGGTTTTTCCGGTCTAAGTGAACAGTTGATGCGTAAGCAGACCGTCGATCTCCGCCATTTTCGACTAAACTTTAAGAACTTTCTTGCGAGAAATTGAAGTTCAAAAATGGATTCAGCTTATCTCCTTACCCCTATGTCGAACCTCTAATCAACTTCAGATAAAACTTTAGCTTTTAACAAATTTTCCGGTTGTGGCGTGATTCCGGACGATCTACTTGTTTGCGAGAAAAGAATTTTCATATTCGGATTCAGCACGTTTCCCTATCTTTAAATCAAACCTCTAATCAACTTCAGATTAAACTTTAATTTTTGACAAATTTTGTGGTTTTGGCCGGGTTTTTTCCTCCCCTTAATTTGAAACCCCTCCCCCTCCCCTAAATATGCAGCCATGGGGCCTCTCTACGAACTCGACCTTTCCCTTGACCTAAAGAATCCTCATACAAAGTTTCATCAAAATATCTCATTCCCTCCGAGAGTTATCGTGGATGGACAGACGGTCAATTTTTGCGAATTTTTGAAACAATTTTGTTCCACTTATGTTTTGGGATCCCAAAAACCACAAATATTATATAGCTAATTATTCAGTGATGGTTCGTTCTGCTCACGGAAGGAAATTAAGAATCCCGTCGTCCCCAAACCGCATCCAGATGGCTAGCAAACGGATTAGCCACTTTCGAGTAGGAATCTCAAGGTAGTGAATGTGTGGTGCGTCCCTCACTCAACGAATACCTTTCCCGGCATTTCTCCTTCATCTCTGAGCGGAGCCCAGTGCAATGAGGCAAGCAGAGGCGAAGTGAGGCAGTATGTAGGGAACTGAGGCAAGGTGAAAGCTGTTTACTCCCTGCACTGTTAGAATGGATTAAAACGGAAACGTCAGCTCTGGCAGCGGTATTTCGGCCCGTCTGGGTGGGGGTGGAGGGGAGTTTTCCGGAATTCCGGTGATGGTGGTTCTGGGGGATTTTAATGACGAAACTTGGGAGGCATATCAGGGACCCGATCCAACTGACTTGTAAATACAAATTTACTCGATCCGATAGTTATGGGGGGAGCAAGGGAGGGGGGAATCCGGAATATTGATTAATGCGTAACTTTGAAACGGGTGATCGGATTTGAGTGAAATTTTGTAACTGAACAGAGGACATGTCTCTGGTGATTGGTGATCTTGTTCATGTCCGGACCGGATAACAAGGGTCCCCGGAAGCTGACTTTCCATTTTATCCATTGATTTTTATGGCACTTGAGCTTACTCAAGTGCCATATAACGATCGTAATGTCTGTCTGTCTGTCGGTCTGTTCGCGTTTTGCTAGTTTGGGCACTTCCACATGACCTAGGACGATAAAACTTGGCACGCGTATCAGGGATCCAACCGGATTACCTTGGAAATAATCACTTCCCGGATCCGACCATCAGTGGGGGAGTAGCAAGATGGGGAATCCGGAAATTAGTAACATTCACAACTTTGGAACGGATAATCGGGCGTGCATTAAACTTGACAGGTATCAAGAACAAGTGTCTTGGATGTTCATTGTCAAATTCGGATCGGATCCGATAATTGGGGGTGGAGGGGGACACCCGAAATCTCTTGAAACGCTTTTTCTAGTTTTTGTCAAACCCCTACCCCTTTCTTCACACTAGTATAGCTCTGCGGGTGGATGAGTCATTCTTTCTTCACACTAGTATAGCTCTGCTCGTGGATGAGTCATTTTGTGCTTAAATTCGTTCGGAGAGTGCTAGAGCAATCGACGGTCGAAGGGGTTGTTGGTATAATATATTGTTGAACCTTAGTAGGGGTTGATATAGATTAGGGGGTGCTAGGACAATGAAACTTGGCAGGCGTATCAGGGACCCAACCAAACCAACCTGGAAATAATCAGTTTCCCGATCTGGCGATCTGGGGGGGGGGGGGGATACGGAAAATTGAGTCGTGTGTGACTTTCGAACGGGTGATCGGATTGAAATGAAACTTAATACCTGAATAAATGACATATCTCTGATGTTCCATTTGAAGTCCGAACTGGATTCGACAGCTATGGAGGAGTTGGGGGGGGGGGGGAATCCCGAGAAACAGTTAGAATGGAGGGATCGGAGTGAAACTTGCCTGGAATAACAAGCATCTGCTCCAGATAAATTGTTTACACATTTGGACTGGATCCGGACACATGGGGGGAGGGGGGTGGAGGGGTGTTTCCCGGAATTCCGGTGATGGCGGTTCTGGGGATTTTCACGACGAAACTTGTGAGGCGTATCAGGGACCCTATTAAATTGACTTGTAAATACAAATTTACTCGATTCGATAGTTGTGGGGGAGTAGAGGAAGGGGTAATCCGGAATATTGAGTCGTGCGTAACTTTGGAACGGGTAATCGGATTTTGAGTGAAATTTTGTAATTGAACAGAGGACATGCCTCTGGTGATCTTTTTCATGTCCGGACCGGATCCGACAACAATTGGGGGGCGGGGGGGGGAATAAGTGACCGGCTTAGACTGGAGAGATCGGGATGGAACTTTGTGGGAATAACTAACAGATGTTCCGGATAAATCATTTAAAGAACCGGATTTGCTCAGGCGAATCTGGGGGGAATTTAAGGGGGAGTCCGGAATTTCGCGGGTATCGTGAGTAAAGGTACTTCCAGATGTGCTAGGACGATGAAACTTGGCTGGAATATTAGAAATTCGACAAGATTGGCTTATAAATCGCCACTTTCCAAATCCGACCATTCCTTAAAGTACCAATCATGACTGCAAATTAAGAAAAATACTTTTAAGCAAATTATACATTTTCATGATCCCCATGAGCCCATTACCATTTTTGCCTCTAGGGTTTTGCTTATAAATGAGGATCTAGCTCCCTTAAAGCGCGCATCTTCACTGCAAGGTCGAAAAGTACTTTTTATTAAACGATACCTTCTAGCTACTAGCAGGCGAAACCCTGGACGAAGCAGAGATCCGTCTCCTCGAAACGGGAAATTACGCAGCAACAATTCAAAGAAGAAACGTACTTGATACAAATGTTGAAACCATATTGAAGACCATTGAACCGCCCAACGAAGAAGAGGAGTTCTAGAAATGCCTTTTACAGTACTTTTTACTTACCAGGGTATAATAAAATAATATTCGACTCTGTACAAAACTCCCCAAAAAAACTCCCGCCAACATTTTGCCCATTCTTGCAAGTGCCATATCAGCTTTCAGCTCTTGTTTATATGTTTCCAAGTCATCTTGGGCTCAAAAGTATTTAGATAACACAAGGATGCGCAGTTTCAACAGCCAACACACGGGATGTTGTCTATTATGATGTTGCAAACGTTATGAACAACAAGCATTGCGAGTTTATACATCTTTTATACGGTCCTTCTTAGAATATTGTTCCGCCGTTTGGCATTATGGCCTGACGCAGGAGCAGTCAGATGTGATTGAGAGAGTTCAGTTTCGGGCATTGTTGATAATTTCAAAAGCGCCTAAAATCCCATACTGTGCCCTCCTAGATTCCCTAGATTCTAGATTCCCTAGATTCCCTTGCTAGCCGTCGACAACAGCTGTCGATTGCTTTTGGTACAGGGTTGCTGAACGGTACATCCCATCGATCCATACTGCCCCCTGATTTCAAGCCACATCGAAAAAGACCGGCAAGAGCTAAATCCCGTGGGGCCCCTAGGCGACAGAAATTTGGGGGCCCTCCCGGTGTTATACCCTAAGTAGTGTTCGGGTCGGAGGCTAGATGCAGATCAAATGAAATTGTTTTAATGCTTTCTTGCTGGGCCCTAAAAAGGAGAGGGGCCCATAGACAGCAGATAGACAGGTGCCCACAGTTCAACTTAAACCTCTCTGAAAGCAAAGCCATCTACTGGCGAGAAGTTCAGAAACTGGTCGATTTGATTCAGATTGATAGCCTCTGCCTCTGCAAATTTAAGAGCATGAATAAACGTCGTATAATGAAAAACAAACTATTAACGTATATTCATGTTATTGAAAGTTTAACTCAATATGAGACACGACAATCTAGTTACTCCTCACTTATTCACTTATATAGGCTTGAAGACGCGATGAAAATTTGTTACTGGGTCGCTCCGCTATTCATGTAATCAATTTTCATCGAATCAACTTTTCTTTCAGATTTGTGGTACCTCATGTGCTGGTACCTCTATGCTTGGAATATGTATCAGCCACGCCGGTAAATTAGTACCGAAATTAATTTCTTGCGATAACCCGCAATAACAGGATTTCTTCACAAGAGACCGTACAGTCTAGAATTGAGCATTCAGTGAGCTTCGCTTCATTTGCCATTGAAATGCACGTTTTGTTGAAATTCAAATTCTCCGCGTGGGGGGAACTTTCTCTTGTCTCGCCAGCCGTGCATATTTTGAACGTCAACGTCACTACTAGAGCCCAAGGTGAAACAAATCTCTTAGATTTAAAATCTTCCAGTGTATTCAATTCTAGATGCAGAAATAAGCTAGATTTTCAGTTAAAGTTGAAAGATTTTCTTTTCTCCTCACTAAAAACAAAGAGCTTCTTAAATCGAACGAATGTCTTGGTCAAATTAATTTGAGTGTATGAAAAATTTCATATTTTTGCTTTTTTGTACCTGTTGTGATGTCAAGGTATTTGGTACGCGGTGTACCAAATACCTTGACACGATACAACATTCTGCAGCCCAAGCATACTGCGAACCTTAGCTTGAGCCTGAAGAGGGCCCTTGCCAAGAAGGGCCGAAGTATCACTAAAATAAATAAAAAACAGCTGACGTGACCGTTTACCTTGACCTGAGCACAACCAAAGCCGCAAGCTCGGTCCATTCGAACGGGCGGTAGGCTCCGACTGAAGCTCATACCAATGGCTTTATTTGTTTTTATTTTTTTCTCCAAAGACAGGTGATCTTGTGTTTTCTTAAACAACAATATCAGTTTTTTTTTGCCAATTGTGCTTGCATAACCTGTCACAAGATTTTACTCCGAGCCAACTCCTTTCAGGCAGTTGATTAACCACTGAAACAATGTTTCTCAGCTGTCAAAAGCGACTGTTTGATCAATAAATGATTCCAGGTCATAAGCACAAGAAATTAGGTGCTAATAAATTGATCTGTCTGCTGCTGCTCGGTCTGTGGTTAAAAGTGTCGTGAAGCTAATGAATGGAGAGACAGTAACTAATGGAAGTCGGTTGAAAAACTCATGATTCTGTGGTCACACTACCGTACCTATTTCTGAGGAGCGTAACTAAAAAAAAAAAAAAGAGAAGAACACTTATATTGAAGATTTATAAAAACTCAATGGGTCTTTTTCAGCAGTGACAACATTATTTGAAGCTACAACTAAAATAGCATTATTTACTCAGGCTGATTATAAACATGTACCACACATTGAGGTGACGTACACACTGTCAGAAGTTTCATAGCAGATAAAACAAGGCTGTACAGTTTGAACAGATAACACTTAGGATGTTAGCTATTACGATTTCCAAACGTCACACGATGAAACGATATGCATACTAGAAGAACTAAACACCGCCGGAAAAAAATTTGCTGACTTTTTGTTTGTCATAATGATATCGGAAAAGTCAGCAAATGTTTTTTCCGCAGTTTTTCTACCCTTCCTGGCTATTCAATTGGCTATTCAGCCGAATATTCATTTGGTCTTCAATAAAAATATATACACAATTTACAGTCAACACTTACGAATTAACTTAAAATAAAAGTATTCTTCCAATACATTTAATAAAACAGTTAAGCTCAGGTACACAATTACTTACTAGCACTGGTGTTAAAAAAACTTGAGAAAGGAGGGAACAAAGCTTTTCAGACATCGGTTTCGAGACACCTGAATAGGCTGTATGAGAAGTATAGCTTATTCCGCCAAAGTTTTGTTGTTTTGAGTTGGACGGAAAAGTAGCATGGAGTACTAACTGATGCTACTACATGCTTCTACTGCAGTGCTACCGTGCTACTGCATTCTACTGCGTGCTACTATTAGCACGTCTGGATGATCCTAGAGCAAGACATGATGATACTGGATAGTACTACTTAAGATTGGCCCAGTCTGAGGCACATTAAATGATAGTACTCTTAATTACGTATCACTAGATGCAAATTTTCCATCGGGTTGCGTTCAGTGCAAATGGTAGAGGTTCATCTCTTCCACTTCCACCGTGCTACTGCATTCTACTGCATGCTACTATTAGCAAGTTTGGATGATCCTAGAGCAAGACAGGATGATACTGGATACTACTACTTAAGATTGGCCCAGTCTGAGGCACATTAAATGATAGTAACTTTACCATTACGTATCACTAGATGCAAATTTTCCATCGGGTTGCATTCAGTGCAAATGGTAGAGGTTCATCTCTTCCATCCCGCAACGTTGTCCCTGACATTCGGAAGCCTGACCCTTGCCAAGAAGGGCGAAATATCGTTGCCAAAGCATCGTAGAGCTGACACGTCCGTTTTACCCATTGTTTGAATAAATGTTTCTGGTTAAAACTCTTTACATTACAGAAGGTTCAGTAGATGAACTCGCTCCGACCAGCATTGTGCCTTATCTCAGTGAATAACAGCGATACCGTTCTCGATTTGAGAGACATAATTTTTTTTTTAAGGATGGATGCTCGGTTATACACCTCGCAGTTTCGTCTTCCAGAGAAGATGTCATCAGGCTACTCTTTAGCAGGAAAGCTGACATAAATGTTTTATGGAACGTAAGTTTGCTACGGCTTAGGATAAGATGAAGGACGAAAAATAGGTTCCTATTTTGTGAACTTATTATAAAGTTTGACAACATTCAATAAAGCGGATGGTTATTATTGTGTAATTCAAAACCGCAACAGAAATCATGGCTTGGGGCCTAGTTACATGTTAACCGAGTGATAGATAGTTCAAGATAAATGTCAACTTACAAACTTGAAATAGTTTAACATAAAAAATGCACGAAGAACGAAACTAGATCTTATTCTTGATGGAAAGTTTATTTTAACTTACATAGTAATAATTCTAAATGTCTGGTTTACTTAAAATAATCAACAGTCAATGAAGCGAAAGTGCACCTTTGCGTCAAATGCTATATTTGATTTATTACACATCGTCGGTGTCAAGCGTAAACCACGTATTTCCCTTTTTCAAAACTTTTCAGGAGGTGGAAAAAACAAAATTCTCGTTAGTAGTATAGCCCTCTATGTTAATCCGAGATACGTGGTTTCCGTCTTGGTTGTATCTCCCAAACTATGAGTCGGAGGCAGTCGAGATGCGCAACGTTCGACGCAGAATTTTTCGGCGAGTAGAACTGTATCAAAAAGTGGAAATCGCAAATTTGACCAGATACGCGGTTTCCGCTTGACACCGACGACATATGGCTTTGGGCCAAATTTTTATAGAGTCGAGATTAACTACTATGTCAACTTACAAACTTAAAATAGTATATAACAATAGCCTACACAAAGATCAAAACTAGATCATATTATTAAACACAAAAAAAATAGTTTGACTTATCAAGAGATAGTTTTAATTGCCTGTCACGCTTAAGTAACAAAAGTTTAAAAAATTGACCTGTTAAAATTTCCGACCATCCGTCTGTCTGTCAGCCCGTATGAGGACAACAACTCTCGAAGTGGTTAAGGCTGTTACTTGAAGCGTTTCGTCATAGTAGCCTACCAAGTAAAATTCGTGGGTGGGCCCCGTAGTCGTTTCGAGCGAAACTGGGAATTATGATAGGGCTTTTGCGAGATTCCGGAATTACTTTCCAGCGAGCAAAGCACGTCGTGAAAACTTTTAGTATTGAATCCTTGGAATTCTTTTCCACTTTCCAACTGGATTGATCACAAAAACACATAGAAATTGAAACCGCCGAAAAATTTTGAAATCCGAACTTCTTCGAATGAAGAAATTGTCCTTCAACTCCCGTATATTCCAAACAAAGTCATCCTTAACGACGCTTGCCTTGTTCTGTACACACTTTCTAAATATCTGAAAGCCGTCAGCTTTCCGGGGAGCTTTCCACTAATTTTCTGTAATCACTTGATATCTCCTTCGGTTTCTAAAACGCAAAAACCCTTGCGGAACTATTGACAACTGTTCGAAGCAACGCAAACACGATTAGAAAGTGATTTTCATTTTGCTTTCTACACGGAAAAAAGTTCCTCCGAGTATGGATTAAAGATAACTGCAGTATTTGCTACTGGGATTGATCTTATTTCTACTGAGATCAGATTAATCCGAATTAAGATAAGTTTATCTTTTTAGAGACAAGGTAAATCCCAGTAGCAAGTGCTGCAAGATTTTTTTTACAGTGTAAGCTCACAAAAACTCTTCATATTTTGCCCTTTTCATAACGCTGTGTCGCCTCCTCTAACTACTTTCAACAATTGGCCAAAGTCATGAAATGTTCGCGCAAAAGGGTTGCGTGCATGATAACTTTTGTGTTTTTCAGGGCCATACTATCCTTCACACTGCTGCCTCGAGACAAGCGGGTCCGTCCCTTAATGTTGTGAAGTTGATTCTTCATCAGTCAAAAGAGTTCAAACTTCGCGCAAACGCGGTAAGTAATTATATGTCTACATTTACTAAACAAAAAAAAGAAGGTGAAAGAATGTCTCAAAATACGCTATTCCTGCCTCACCAGTTCCTTTTCAGGTTCAGGTTCTTTAATTTAAACAAATATTTCACAACAATATGAGCGTGTTCCACCCTTCTAAGAATAGTAACTATTAGTTAGTAGTTTCGTTCCTGCCTTGCAGAAATTTACTACGCTGACCGTTCCAACCTTCTCGAAATAGTAACTATTTGCTTACCACGCTCGGGATCGTCGTAAACGTAGTAACTACGGATCTCTGTAACGTGATTGGTCGGATTCGCCCGTGGCATGATATTCTGCTGAAAAATAGAAAAATCGTTCCAGCCTTGACGGCAAAAAGCCAGAATTCGTGACGTCATGCGTGGTAACTACGGTAAGTAGGATGAACCACGCTCTCTATGTCTATATTTACTTTAAAAAAAAAAGGTGAAAGAATGTCTCAAAATGCGCTATTCCTGCTTAAAACCAAACTGCCACTCACCATTCCTTTTCAGGTTCAGGTTCTATAATTTTAAAAATATTTCATAACAAATGAGCGTGTTCCACCCTTCTAACAATAGTAACTATTAGTTTACTATTTTCAGTTTCAGTTTCATTGGACTATATTTAAAGACACAAAAAATACACAATTTACATTCCTGCCAGGAAAGCACAAATGTAGTGCTTTTTCGTTTTCGTTCCAACCTTGCAAAAATTTACTACGCTGACCTTTCCGACCGTCTCAAAATACTAACTAATAGTAACTATTTGCTTACCATGCTCGGGAGCGTGGTAAGCGTAGTAGCTACGTATCTCTATAAGGGGATTTGTCGGATTCGCCCGTGTCGTGATGTTCCCCTAGAGAATAGAAAAATCGTTCCAGCCTTGCCGGCAAAAAGACAGAATTCGTGACATGATGCGTAGTAACTACGGTAAGTAGGGTGGAACACGCTCTATATATCGATCACGGGGGGGGGGGGGGACAGGGATACTAGCTCGGCCCCATCTATACCTATCACTTTTGCTTTTACCATTAATAGTATGGTCATAATACTGCAGGAAAATTCACTTGCTTTGGTTGTTAAAGACAGAGTCTTCTTGCGTATCGCCTGCCTCTCTTTTTGCACAGTTCGACGATGCCGAGATTCTAAAATTCTTTCCATTGTCACAATGAATCATCTTTGAATTATTGGCAGTGGAATATTTGTGAGTTTCAGACACCATCTTATAAATAGTTATTCCTTGGGGATATATTGGATGCCTGCTTTATTTTTTTTTTCAATAAAGCTTTCGGTCTGCCAAAATAACGAGACTAACAAAAGAACAAATAAAAGCTGTTCATACCTGTTTGAGGAAAGTTAAAAATGTATAACTTTCCTCGAACAGGAATGTAATGCATATCATCCTATGACCCGACCCGTGCTCAGTTATATTAGTTGCGTTTTTGCAGATACCATGGTATCTGATACACGGCTGCTCTGCAAAAACGACTGTTGCCAAAATTGCACTTATCGAAGTCATCCCAAAAGAAAAACTGAAAAACTTCTTTCCCACCAATTTGACAAAGTTTTATGAAAGGGAGGTGACTTTTCAGATACCACGATCAGTTACCAGGGTCGGACCGTATCAACGGCCATACCACGATAACTGCAAAAGTGCCTTTTGTACCGTGATATCAGATACCGTGGTAACTGCGAAAACGACTTTAGACCGTAGTATCAGATATCACGGCATCTGCAAAAACGCAACAATTACTGTAATCTCCACAGAAAGTTAGCGGTGATACACACTGTAGTCTCTGATGCTAACTCATTAGTTGCGTTTTTGCAGATACAATGGTATCTGTTACCACGGTAACTGAATCTACAATTAGTGGTTTTTGCAGTTGCCGTGGTACCTGTTACACGGTTGCTCTGCAAAGATTATTGCCGAAATTGCATTTTTCGAAGTCATCCCAAAAGAAAAACTGATATCCAATATCATCACATAAGTGCTAAACTTCTTTCTCACCAATTTGACAAAAATTGATGGAAGTGAGAGGACTTTTTGGATACCACGATCAGTTACCACGGTCAGACTGTATAACTAGACAGAAACCGCGATAAATGCAAAAACGCCTTTTGACCGTAGTATCGATACCACGGTATCTGTAAAAACGCAACTATTACTATAATCTCCACATAGAAAGTTAGCGGTGATACACACCGTAGTCCGGGATGATGCTAACTCATTGCTCGAATACATCAGATGAGATATATTTAGAAAGGCTCTAAGAAAAATCGTATTATTAACCTGGTTCCATTTTCGTATGCCACTGGCAGGCGTGGCACCTTGTTCACCCTATGCTTTTCCATTTCAGTAAAATTCTACTTGCCATAGTCGAGCAGGATTTTCCGGCCAACTTTCTGCACTTTCATCATAAAGCTTATAAAAGTCGCAACTTGTTCTCAAAAGAGCTCTCTTCTCCAAGTCTTTGCATCTTCGCTTAGATTTTACCAGATTTACCGACAAGAGTTAACAGTTTACCAACAAAAAGTGCCGTTACAGTAGGGCTTGACGCAGACGAGCCGAGTTATGCGTTCTCCTCCTTGTCGTTTCTTCCACCCGGGAAGAGGCTAGTGGAGAGCTTTCTTGGTGAGCGTTTGGGGGGAAGTGCGTCATGGGGGTGCCGAAACCTGCGACGCACCACCTGTCGGGGATGCCGCACCGTTGGTTGTCACGATGGGGTCGAGTCACTATTGCCGTTCCGGGAATCCGTGATTGCCCGACCCTGATCGCCTGTCCCTTTGTACTGACGGCCCTAGACTACTCATTCCGCATTTCAGGACGGTCTTCTACCTTTGCATCTAGCGATCGAAAACGGCAACTACAACGTCGTTAAGGAACTTTTAATGAGCAGTTCAGAGTTCCAAGTGACGAAGGAAGTGGGACCATCCTTGGATTCGCCGTTGCACATGGCAGCGAGAAGAAAAGATGCTGACATGGTTCGGATACTTCTGGACTATGGAGCTATCGTCGACGTCCAAAACGTAGGTATTCGACTTCTTCTTAGAGCGTCAATGAGCCTGGTAAGAGTTTTGGTAGTTTTGTACACGCTTAGTTTCGCCAACGGGTACACCGGAGCGGTTGGTCTGAACTATAGTGGTAGTCTGAGCGCTATCCTCCAGTTTTCAGTAGCGAGGGGGGTGGGGGGGGGGGGTTGAAGGGGAATTCCGGTGGTTATTCTTACACTGTCAGAAATTTTATATAAACAGACAGCACTTTTGATATTATTTGTTATGATTTTGAAAACGTTATGCATGAAATGCATTGCATAACAAGCATTGCCAAAGAGCCTAAAAACGCCGAAAACGCATCTGCTGACTTTTTTGTTTGTCTTCATGATCTGTTACCGCGCATCCTTGTGTTGTCTATTATGTTCGACATTCAACGGTTTTAAGAACACACTTATCTTTAATGGTTAAGTTTGACACTCTTTTAACTGTCCGCCTACACTCTAAACTGATTGACTTATGTACTAATTTCCTCCAGAGGTGGTCCAAAGTCCCACACCCAATAATCCTAAAGGGAATGTCCCAGTTTGAAGCCAGACGCGCAGAGGGTCACGATCACTCTCAGTATAACATTTCTACCTTCTAACAATAGTGACTATTAGTTACTATTTTCGTTCCAACCTTGTAAAAAGTTACTACGCTGACCTTCCCAATCTTCTCGAAATAGTTACTAATAGTAACTATTTGCTTACAAATTGGAGACCTGGTAAGTGAGCCAAGAAGTACGGTTCGTTCGAGCCATGTGGTAAGGCATTTAGGTAGGGTGGTCTAGAATACTTTTCCAGACTCAATTCGAGAAGCGGAAAGTGCACCGCAGTTTCAAAATCGGTTAAAGAACATCTCCTTGAGGGTAGTTGGTTAGCAGGGTTAGTAGAGGGTTTGGAAGACAGGAGAGAACAAATTGACGAATTAATTAATGTTTAGTTTATTTTAGTGAAGGTTTGATTAGTCATGTCATATGGTAGTAAATGTGTACTGGTTCAGTTTTTCAAGCACGTATATGTGTGCTTTGTTTGTAACCGGTCGTCAAGATGGAATGATTTTTTTGTAGTACAGTTGTTGAATACTGAATCCTGAATCCATGCTCGGGAGCGTAATAAGCGTGGTAACTACGCATCTCTGGAATTTGATTTACCCGAGGCATATTCTGCTGGAAAATAGAAAAATTGTTCCAGCCTTGAGGGCAAAAAGCCACAATTCGTGACGTCATGCGTAGTAACTACGGTAAGTAGGATGGAACACGCTCTTCGCTACACGAAGAGTTTATCCCCTGGGATCTTTCTCCGATCAAGCAAAACTTTGTATCTACACGACAGTTCTTAAACTCGTTTCCAAACAGCAAATGAATGGACAGCATGCGTAACGTATAGATGGATAGAGAGAGGTGGAAAACACTGATCTTCTAGAATGCTGATGCCGCCCTGTATGTTACTTGGGAATAGCACGTGCACAGTCAGATTCGCTTGATAGGATACAGTCCAGAGCCGTCTTTTCACTTTCAAAGTCCGCTAAATTAGCCTATCGTATTATATACCTTTACCTTTAAATTGATTACCTATAATTTTAATTTACATTTAATTTATACCTTTACCTCTTGAATACCTTTAATTTTGAAACCCTGTTGAAGCGTTGCGAAAACTCTTAGTGCTCAGAACTAAAACATTGAATGTCCCAGCAATATCCGATACCCTTCCTCCTTATTTTGTTGAGGGAAAGGCCAGAAAAAGCGAGTGACAAGCTTATAGCTTACCGTTTTAGGAACATAACAAATAAACACCAAAATTGCACCCAGTTAAGCATTGAACAACTCGCTATTTGAGAAGGTTTTGTTCCCGTGTTTGTTGGTTTGTTCAGTTCGCATTTATTTGACTTATTTTTGACCAGGTACCGATATTTTAAACTAGTGTTGACATATTTTGTTTGACAAGATGCAGATATTTTAAAGTTAGTGGTGCCATGTTTATGCTCCATCTGTCTTGACGATAACCACAAAAATTGGCTTTGTTCGTTCTACCGGTTTTGAAATAAATTGAATTGAAAAAGACATTTATTATTTGTTTTGTCTATTTATTCACAGCAAAAATCAATAATCTTCACTTGTCACAATTCAAATAAATTGAATTGAAAAAGACATTCATTATTTGTTTTGTCTATTTATTCACAGCAAAAAGCAATAAGCTTCACTTGTCACTTACAGGAAAGAAAATACACATCAAAATATAAATGACACATGAATACTATACGAACGAATACAATACTGCCTAATTTTATCAGGGCAAGAACAAATAAGCTAATAGAACCTCAGTCTTTGGTCCAACATGCACTATGGATACCCTGACAAAACCGAGCGGAGTTACAGCTACTTGCGGAGCTTCGAGTTGACCCCCCTCCACTTCCGTCTTAGCCAAGGCGAGGAAAATACCTTATTGAAAGGAACAGACGTAGCAGGCGTGTACGTGCCTCTGCAGTGACATCAGTGTGTTAAAGAACCTATAGGTCTGTTTACTCTCGACTTTTCTTCCCCGGGGCTCTACTGCCATTAGCTGTTTTTAGGTTTGTGATCTTCCGCGTAGCTTCTAACCTTCGCTCGTTTGCATCGGGCAGGTATCAGGAATCTATTTGACTTCCCTTGGTCGTATTACAGAGATTGGGAGACGGATGTTCTTTTGCTTGTTTGTTCTTGATCTGGATCAGAGCAAAATGACACTAGGGAGTAGCGGCAAGACATAGGCTTTACTTGCTTCGCAAGTGTGCCATACTCACAGCGCCTCCAACTACGCTTGCGGCATTCAAAGCAAGACGAACTTATGGGTTTTGAAATTTCTAGTAAACATAAGATGCGGTCTGCAGACATCGAGGAAACAGGGGAGGTTGTGTCTTTTTGTTGCTGTGTTCAGAATATTGAAATATTGGAACCAGCGCTGGTGCACGACCGATTGAGTTTCACTAGGGACGTCCACTATCGCTAGTGGTACTACTTTCACTGCTATTCGAGTGTGTGTCACTTATTTCGGGTCGCTGTCACTACCTCCACCCGTCAGTTCGTCCACCCGTCAGTTCGCCCACTTCCAAAATCCGACAGTTCACCCACCCGTCAGTTCGCCCAACGTCAGTACGCCCACCCGTCACTACGCCCACCCGTCACTACTCCCACCCGTCACTACGCCCACCCGTCACTACGCCCACCCGTCACTACACCCGCCCGTCACTACGCCGGGTCGCAGAACCCGGTTGGCAGAACTGACGGATTTTTGGGCGAAATGACGGGTGGGCGAACTGACGGTAGGCGAACTGACGGTAGGCGAACTGACAGTGGGCGTAGTGACGGGTGGGCGTAGTGACGGGTAGACGTAGTGACGGGTGGGCGTTGTGACGGGTGGACGTTGTGACGGGTGGGCGTAGTGACGGGTGGGCGAAGTGACGGGTGGGTGTAGTGACGGGTGGGCGAACTGTCGGAAAAAGTGGGCGAACTAACGTTTAGGCGAACTGTCGGAAAAAGTGGGCGAACTGACGGATTTTTTAGGCGAAGTGACGGGTGGGCGAAATGACGGGTGGGCGTAGTGACGGGTTCCCGGATTTCAGGAGTGGGCCAACTGACGGATTTTGGGCCAAATGACGGGTGGGCGAACTGTCGGAAAAGTTGGCGGAACTGACGGATTTTTGGGCGAAATGACGGGTGGGCGAACTGACGGTAGGCGAACTGACGGTGGGCGTAGTGACGGGTGGGTGTAGTGACGGGTAGGCGTAGTGACGGGTGGGCGTAGTGACGGGTGGTCGTTGTGACGGGTGGGCGTTGTGACGGGTGGGCGTTGTGACGGGTGAGCGTAGTGACGGGTGGGCGAAGTGACGGGTGGGTGTAGTGACGGGTGGGTGAACTGTCGGAAACAGTGGGCGAACTAATGTTTAGGCGAACTGTCGGAAAAAGTGAGCGAACTGACGGGTGGGCGAAATGACGGGTGGGCGTAGTGACGGGTTCCCCTTATTTCAAGTCTTGGCACTACTCCCTAGTTTTGTTTTGCTCTGATCTGGGTTAGGCGCATCCGCTCCTAAAACATGACTAAGAGCAACTCTGTACACATAACTTTTTGCGGCTGTAGCCTACATTATTAAAAAAAAAAAAATATTCACCCTCGGGAAAGAACAGTAAGTATTTCATCAGCCCAAAATGAATGTGAATACATAGCGTGTTCCACCCTTCCAACAGTATCAACTATTAGTTACTATTTTCTTTCCAAACTCGTGAAAAGTTACTACACTGACCATTCCAACCTTATCAAAATAGTAACTAATAGTAACTATTTGCTTACCACGCTTGGGAGCGTGGTAACTACGGATCTGTGGGATGCGACTGGCCGGATTAGCCCGTGGCACGATAGCTGAAAAATGCTGAAAATTGAAAAATACGTCCCAGCCTTGACGCCAAGAAGTCATAATTCGGGATATTTCGAAGACAAGAAGACGAGACAGGTGACTCCAAAACCAAAATGCAGAAGAATCTCAACCCTTTCGACGACACAATCGAACAGCAAAACAGCATCCGTGTCCAGAATGAAATCACAGCAATAGCTTTAACACCAACCAATTTCAAAATCAGATATTTAAGGAAGAATCTTTAATGTTTTTCCACAGGTTCATTTTCCAGCTTGAGCGTCTTGAGCCTGTAGAGGACCCTTGCCAGGAACGGCCCAAATACAGCTCTAGTAAAATGTAGCTGACGTACCCGTTTTGCACCGTCAAATATGATTCGCAGTCAGCTTGAGCTTAAAAGCCCATCAAATTCCTGAATAAATGAAATTCCTGGAAACATTAAATGTCTTTTTGACGAGTTAAAGCTGCATCGTTGGCATACTATTATTTACATCTTCTTTTGACAAGAAACTGACTGATTTTAAGGGAAACTGTTTTTAAGAAAAAATCGACCATTTCCCACGAAAACCGACTGTTTTGAAGAAAAATCGACTGTTTCCAGGAAAAAAATTGACTGGTCGACCGGCCGACAACATTGGGGGGGGGGGCGCCTCCGTCTCCCCCTACGTGACAACCTGCAAACCAGAGGTCTGATCAGCCTATCAAGGTGACTCATAATTGTTTTTTTTTTGTCCAGAAGGATGGCCAGACCGCCCTCCACATCGCAGCATCAGAGGGAGACGAGGCAACGGTGCGACTTCTTCACGCGCATCACGCCAACCCTAACTTACCAGATGAAGAAGGTAAGGCGGCGGTAAAAATAGATAAAGTAGTTGTCCCATGAGAACCATTAATGAAGGGATAAATTTTAATATAGTGTGGAACCTGTGTGGAACAATAGCTGCAAGATATAGCTGTCTTAAAAGCCAGTCATTGGTATTCTATGCCGTCACTGACGGTGTTTAAATTTTATTTTTAATTTTATTTGTAACCCGTGGAGGTAAAGACGAAGTATGGTAAAAGATGAAAAAAGAGGGAAAAAACACAACAACCAAAATAGTTAAAATTCAGGAAGTAATCTTTGCCGACCGTCCTATACATCGCGGTGTCAGATCAGGACGAGGCAAGGGTACTAATCTTTCACGCGCATTATGCCAACACCAACTTACTAGACGAAGAAGGTAAGGGTTGTGGCAACGACAGATGAAGTAGTCTTTTGACGAGGACCGTGAATGAAGGGATATATTTGAGTTTAGCGTGGAATAATATCTCCAAGATCTAGCTGTCTTACACTGTCAGAAAGCTTTGATAACACATGTTGCGCATGCGTTAAACGCTATGAGAATATGATCTGTTATCACCCTTTTAAATGTTATCTTTTCGCGAAACATAACACCTAAAACAGTTATAACAGAAGTTTTGTCTCAAAACATAACACTTAGAAGAGTCATAACATATATTCTCATAACGTTTAACACGATGCGCCACCATGTGTTATCTGTTATCAACTTTCTGAAAGTGTAAAAGCCAGTTAATGGTGTTATATGTCGTCGGTGGTGTTAGCCGGTGTAGGCGTGAAGGGGGGGGGGGGGGGGGGTAAGTGACTGTGTCAGACCGCCCTCCACATCGCAACATCAGAGGGGGACGAAGAAATTGTACGATTTTTGGGATCCCAAAA
This sequence comes from Branchinecta lynchi, assembly GCA_023053575.1. Taxonomy (NCBI): domain Eukaryota; kingdom Metazoa; phylum Arthropoda; class Branchiopoda; order Anostraca; family Branchinectidae; genus Branchinecta; species Branchinecta lynchi. The sequence goes on from JAKZAP010000002.1 coordinate 29,833,753, forward strand.
CGTAAGTGGAGGGATACCTATGACATCGCAAAAGTTGTCCGTCTGTCCGTCCGTCCGTCTGTCCGTCCGTCTGTAAGCACGATAACTCTCGAAGGGAATGAGATATTTTGATGAAACTTGGTGTGAGGGTTCGTGGGTCGTCGGACCAGTCAAGTTCGTAGATGGGCTTTGTAGCTCTACATTTAGGGGTGGGGGAGGGGATTCAAATTAAGGGACAAACAAAATATTTTGAAACAGATAATGTGATAGTCGATTATGGGGTAAGAAGACATGCTGAACACGATGGTGAAAACCATTTTGTCATCGGACAAGTAGTTCGCCCGGAATGTTGAAATTTGTTGAAAGTAAAAGTTTTATTTGAAGTTGATTAGATGTTCGATTAAGGGGTAGGAAGACATGCTGAAGACGATGGTGAAAATTATTTTCTCGACGGACAAGTATTTCGCCCGGAATCCGGCCCAAACCGGAAAGTTTGTTGAAAGTAAAAGTTTTATCTGAAATTGATTAGATGTTCGATTTAGGGGTAGGAAGACATGCTGAAGACGATGGTGAAAACTATTTTCTCGATGGAAAAGTATTTTGCCCGGAATCCGGCCCAAACCGGAAAGTTAGTTGAATGTAAAAGTTTTATTTGAAGTTGATTAAATGTTCGGTTCAGAGGTAGGGAGACATGCTGAAGACGATGGTGAAAACTATTTTCTCGACGGACAAGTATTTCGACCGGAATCGGGCCCAAACCGGAAAGTTTCAAAATTAAAAGTTTTATTTGTTGTTGATTAGATGTTCGATTTAGGGCAAGAAGGCATGCTGAACACTTATGTGAAAACAAGATTCTACCCGGACATGTAGTTCGTCCGGAATCCGGCCAAAACCGGAAAACTGTTGGAAGTCAAAGTTTTATTTCTAGTTGATTAGACAAGCGATTTAGGGGTAAGAAGAGATGCTGTGTCCCTGTGTGACAATCGTATTTTACCCGGACATATAGTTCGACCGGAATCCGGCTGGAATCGGAAAATTTGTTATAAGCCAAATTTCTATTTGAAGTTGATTAGATGTTCATTACTGGGGAAAGAAGATACCCTTATTTCGTCTTTGAGCTTTCTTTTTTCGCCGGACAAGTAGTTTTGGAGTTCGGCCGGAACCGGGAAATTGGCAGAAGTGGCAGGAAGTTTTCGTCAAAACAGATATGACTTATAGGGGTAAACACACATGCTGAATCCAAATCTGAACTTGGTTTTCTCAGGTGATTAGCTATTTGGCCTTAATCTGTTTCTGAATTTTAATTGTAAAAATGTTCAAGGAGTCTGGCGAAGACTGGATCTGGCTAAGACAAGACCCAGTTGTCTGGATCAGATATTGAAGTTTTGGGATCCCATCGAAACCTTTGGTCTTGTTTTTATAGGCGTCGTGCCAACCTTAACTTACCAGAAGATGAAGGATATTGAAGGCTATGAATAAATAATAATATTCTAGGTGGGGGATGGCGGGGGGGGGGGGGGTGGTTGGCATGAGCCACGAACGGCTAGGAAATATGAAGTCCCTTGTGGAATTAAAAGCTTCTAAAATCCTGTTAGGTTTGTGTCCCTTAGTTTGCCAAGAGTGGTTGCAAAATCATTCCAGTTTATTAACAAGACGGTGAACACAAACTATTGAGTCGCGAATACAACATATTTACAAACAACCCCGGGGCCAGCGATCGGCATGTGGCCAGATCGCTCGCCGACCCGCGACTGAAACAAACCGGAATGAATTACACTGACTAGTCAGTCGACAGCGCGAGGGGTTAGTTCCTTCTGCAAATTTCAAGACAGGCAAAAGTTGTTCTAGGCACAACAAATCCCTTTCTCCATTGTTTCGTTTTATGCTTACGAATTTTTAGCACCTTTTCGGCCGTGCCGAGTTTTGCCCGTCACACAACGTAAAGTTTAACTGAAAAGGGCTGGGATAGGACAATCTACTTACCCATCACTTATTCATTTAAATTGGCTTGAAGACCCGCTGAAAATGCGTTACTTCGTTGTCCAGCTATTCACGAATAATCGATTTTCAAATAGTGGAGGTTCCATGTTATTTATGGCATCTCTATGCGCTTGCATTTGTGTGCCTTACCTAAAAGATTTATGATTTTTCTTTTTTGTTCAGGCACTGAGCAGTCTTCATAGTGGAAAATAAAAAGATTCCTAAGCAGAATCCAAATTATGCAGTGTATTCAGTTAAATGGCACAAAAAAGAGTTGGCTTTTTAGTTAAACTTAAAGTTTGCAGGAATCTCGTCCGTTAACAACTCTTTCACATATAAGGACGTGACAATCATACGTTTTCTACTTTTTTTTCATTTGTATTGTATTCCCACTTTTTAACAACGGCGCGTTCAGTTTTCAAATGTTTTGCGCCCAGCCGCCGCGTCAGAGAGCAGGAAGGCTTGCAATAAGCCGACAAGCGCTAACAAGAAAATCGCTGAATTCTACTAACTTTACTCCTTTGGTCCAAAAAAAAAATTGACTAAAAAGTGGCTATATCTTAGCATGTCTTTTTCAAAGAAAGTAAAAGTGTGTCAGCAGCGATCAAGGTGATACTCGAGACCAGGGGCGTCACGTATGACGGGGACGTGCCCCCCCCCCAATATTGTTGGCCAGTCGATAAAAAATAACCGAGTCGGCGCGAAGCTCCGCGATTTTTTGTAAAAACAGTCGATTTTTCTCTTGGAAACAGTCAATTCGGTTTTTCGTAAAATGGTTGATTTTTCTTCAGTCTTTTTTTTTCAGAACTAGTCAATTTTTCATCAAAACAGTCGTTTTTTCTGCAAAAACAGTCGATAAAAATGACGGACAAGTCGGTAAACACCTTGCCCCCCCCCCCCCCCGCAAACAGTTTGGCTAGTAACGCCTCTGCTCGAAAAGATATGCTATTCGAACCCCTTCAGCAAACTATCCTCCGAAATAAAGAACCAGATCGGTCAGCAAGAGGGTCACGCAAGGTCACTTTCCAACCAGTAAATACTATAATTTCCGGTGTTACTTTCCCAATAATTAGCTCGTGTTGACAGGGTAGCTAACAAACAAATTCCCCACGACACGAACCTCAAGAAGTCTGTTTCTTTTAATTAATCTCCATTCATGTCTGGTATGTTCGTTATGTTACCGAATTCACTGGTCACGGACAGCATGGAATGTTAGTTCGTATGATGAAACTAAAAACTAATGCAGCTGGTTTCTCACCAGTTAATACTGAATGAGTTTTATTTGTAAACCGCCAAATCAACTTGGGCGTGGAGTTGGAAAATACCGGAGACAATAACTTACTGCAATTACCTGTAATATTGTAATTTCGGGTCTTGTGCTCTTAATAATTGGCTCGTACTTGACTGGGGGGGGGGGGGGGGCTAATAAATAAATGTCCAACGACAGGGACTTGAAAGAAGTCAGTTTCCTTTGATTATTGCGGGTTATTAAAGTACGGACCTCTGGACTTCTTAATCCTAATCAAGTCTTCAGCTTTTGCTTTGGACGGACCCATCTAATTATACAAAAATCTTCAGTTTTTGGGTATTGTGCTCCAGTAAATTTCCATTCTAAATTTCAATTCAGGTTCATTTAATGACAAACTTACTTCTACAAACATAAAAGTTTACACAAATCTGGTGGGGCACAAAGCTCGAGAAGGCCGGACCTTATAACTCAACTAATTACTTATCTAACTACAAATACAACAAATTTATAAAGATGCAACGTATGCATGCCGCCATACCCACCAACCAACTCCACCCTAAAAAAAATTAATAAAACATAAGAACGGAATGCAGGGAGACATGGACGACCGACGCACCACAACAAATTTGTTTCAACAGATTTGTGTCTGGGTACCGTGCCCTTGCTGCACGGCATGGTGGGCCGGTACGCATACCTTGGGGCATGCCATGACGCTGGAGCACCCTACCCAAAAATTGAGGATTTGTGTCTGATTGGACCCACCCTCTGTTGGCGGTTCACGGTCGAACCTCAGAGTAAAATTAGGCGCCAAGATTTCCACGTTTCTCAAGACAGGCCATGCTCGTAGCTCCGCGCGTTACGCTTGCGGCATTATAGCGAGACAAACTTGCGGGTTTAGAAACTTCTAGTAAAGCTAAGATCCGGTCTGCACACATCATGGAAACAGGGCATTGCAAAAATGTCCGTCTGTCTGTGATGGGATCGACTAAAACCAGGAAGGGAAGGGAACGCGAGAAAAGCAGGAAAGCATACTAAACCAGGAAGGGCAGACTAGAAAGAGGAAGGCTGTCGCCAGAATTCGCCCCACCGTTCCCTTCCTCTATTTAGTGTTCTTTGAGGGGTCGGCAACTTTTCATATTCAAAGTTCACCATCCCTTCTTCGTTTTAGTATCCTGACATGTGTAGGTATTAGTGAGAGGTCGGCAACTATAAAATTGTAATTCGCCTTTTTCATTTCTCGTTCTGATCGTAGACGACGAAAATCTTCCGAGTCCAGCGAGCGGTCGGCAACCAAGATATTACAAGTCCACCATTTCCTTCCTCGTTTTAGTACCTTGAAAGTACTAAAACGAGGAAGGAATGGTGGATTCTCAATTATTAGTCTTTGTCGTTTTAGTAGCTGGTCACGGGTAGTACCTTAAAGGACTAAAACGAGGAAGGAAATGGTGGACTTGAAATATCTTAGTTGCCGACGAACTTATTGCCTACCCATGTCAGGATACTAAAACGAGGAAGGGATGGTGAACTTTGAATTTGAAAAGTTGCCGACCCCTCAAATAATAGAAAATAAAGGAAGGGAGCGGTGCGGCGAATTATGGCAACAGCGTTCCTCGTTTTAGTATGCCCTTCCTGGTTTTAGTATGCCTTCCTGGTTTTCTCGCGTTCCCTTCCCTTCCTGGTTTTAGTCGATCCCGTCTGTGAGCACGATAACTCTCAAAGGGAAAGAGATATTTTGATGAAACTTGGTGTGAGAATTCATTGGATCAAGGGTAAGGTCAAGTTCGTAGATGGGCTATGTAGCTCTACATTTAGGGGTTGGGGAGGGGGTTCAAATTAAGGGACAAACAAAATATTTTTAAACAGCTAATGTGATAGTTGATTGTGGGGTAAGAAGACATGCTGAGCACGATACTGAAAACTGTTTTCTCGCAGGACAAGTAGTTCGTCCAAAATCTGGCAATAACCGGAAAAATGGTTAAAAGTAAAAGATTTATTTGAAGTTGACGAAATGGTAGACTGAGAGATAAGAAGACGGCCTGAACACAGTGGTGAAAACCATTTTGTCGCCGAACAACTAGTTCGTCCGGAATCCGGTGAAAACCGGAAATTTGGTTAAAAGTAAAAGTTTCATTTGAAGTTGATTAAATGTTCGATAAAAAGACATGCTGAACACGATTGTGAAATCATTTTCTCGCCGGATAACTAGTTCGCCCGGTATCCGGCCAAAACCGGAAGATTTGTTAAAAGCAAAAGTTCGGTTAGATGACAGATCGCGGGATAAGAAGAGAGGCTGAGTCTGTATATGACAAATATATTTTACCCGGACATATAATTAGTCCGGAATCCGGTTGTAACCGGATTTTTTTAAAGTCAAACTTTTCTTCAAAGTTGATTAGATGTTCTTGATAGGGATAAGGAGATACGCTGGATTTGTTTCTGAATTTTCTTTTTTGCTGGACTTTCTGGCGAAATTGGAAACTTCGCAGAAGTCAAGCATGAAGTCTCGGTCAGTATCGTCAAAATAGATATGGCCTATAGAGGTATATCTGAACTTGGTTTTCTCTGATGATTAGCCTGTCAAAGACTGGATCTGGCGAAGAGAAGACCCAATTGTCTGAATCAAATATTAGATTTTGGGGATCCCACCGACACCTTTGGTCTTGTTTATGATGTGTTTAGAATATGAATTTATTGACGCTAGCACATGGTGTGCGGCTGACTGCGTTCAGTAGAGGCGTTCTTTATCGCTAGTGTCGCCGCTATTCAGGTGTGTAATTTTTTCAATTCTTGCCGCTACTCTCTAGTGTTATCTTGCTCTGGTCAAACTTAGACTGGATTTCAGTGATGAAATGCTCTCGTCCTAAATAGCAACTACTTTTTAGCAAGAAAGACATTAAAAATTAAAGAAGGCATCCGAAATGTTCGTCTTTAATTGGCAATATCCAAAATACGCAAGGCATAACTAATTATTCAGTGATAGTTTTCTATGCTCATGGAATATATGAACTTTGAAAACTGGTTACTTAACATTGAACAGTGCCATTTCATTCAGCAGACAACCAAAAGTCAGCCCAGTAGCTAATCAATGGTCTTAACAACACTTCAGTGAGTGTTTTATATCTTCATTCCAAAACTAATTGTTCAATCAATCAATCAATTATTTATTGTGAAAACCGTAGCCAGAAACAGCTGATAGTTGGTCTCGTATTTCTAATACCAAACATGAACACATTTATTTACAATTACTAATGTATTAAATTTATCATAACTGTCGTAGTGTACAATCTTCTGTAACTAAGGTTCAAACACTAAACTGACACTAATAAAACGTTACGTTACAAATGTTACAATACTAAAATAAAAATTAATTAAAACATACATATACATATAATGTTGTAGAACCTGCTTTCATCAATAGCCTAAATCACGACTATATAGGTGTTGTAACGTCTTATGAAAGAGGGATGAAGTTTGTTTTGCAGCATTCAAGAAAAGTTTCGGATGGATGGAATTTCGGTGGAGTAAAAGCCGCCTTCCTAACCTGTTCAGTGTTAAAGCACGTCTCGCTCAATTTATTGTTTATGTTCCGACATTTAACCCATTTGAATAATGAAAAACTAGCTTCTACTTTTAACAAATTATCCACGGCTTAATGAAAGATGGATGAAGTTCTTCTTGTCAAGAAAAGTTTCGGGTGGATGGAATTTCGGTGGAGCAGAAGACGCCATCCCAACCTGTTCAGTGTTAAAGCACATCTTCCACTATTTACTGCTTACGCTCCAACATTTAAACCCATTTGAATACTGTAAAATTAGACTCTTACTTTTAAAAAAATTATCCACGGCTTTGTCTGTTTTAAGCCTTTTCCCAGGCCCATTGATACCTAGCCAAAATTCAGATAACCGATTTTACGCATCAGTAGCATGATACGTCAACACTCGTCGGGAGCGTAACTCGCATAGAATATAGTGAATTGTGGCAGGTGCAGAGATTAGTGAAATATCCTTAGCTGGTTTAAAGTGTATCGTGAGGTCTCCAGTTTAAAAATGTGTGTGTGTGAAACTACGGGAATAGGTTGCATTGGCATAATAGGTACGACGGGGCCTTTAAAGTAACTGGTCAAAGAAAATCACCCCTACTATACTCTGACACTTTTTAGAAAGAACACCTTTACACATGGCTGCAGAGAAGGGTCGAACTGCTGTCGTCGAAATCCTAGCGGACAAATACAAAGCGTCACTGCTGGACCGAACGAAAGATGGCAGCACTTTACTCCACGTGGCCTCCCTTCATGGTCACCCGGACACGGCCCTTATGCTACTGAAGAAGGGGGTTCCCCTTCACATGCCTAACAAGGTAAACAATGTCTTTACTTGAAGTTGCCACTACACTTGCGTTGGCAATTGCAAGCTTTTAGAACACAACCAAAGCTCTCGATGGGATCTCAAAGGGGAATCGTGTTGATCTTGTAAGCTAATGGAAAGTTGACCTTCGTAGGTAATCTGTTCCTTTCTACATGCCGGGCCCCACTACCGACACACCTGTTCTTGGTCGGTTTTTAGACGTTTTTAAGACCGGTTTTTAAGACGTCTTAGGACGCTCCTCTCTCATTGGTTGTTCATAACAAATTAAAAACGGGAAATGCATTTAATCCATCCCAGATTTTGTGAACTGGTTGAAGAAGGAACGTTTAAAAACCGTAAAAGATTGGTCTTAAAAACGGGTCAAGACCGATTTACAAACAGGTGTGCCGGGGCATAACTGATGAGGTGTTTCGAGCACATGACAGCTTCTGTAGAGCTCCGTAGTCAAGTTGTACTATCCGTTCGGGTCCTCCCGGAAGTGTCCGAACATTTGGCCTTGTCCGTCAAGTTTCCTTTACACCCTTTTTCGTTTTTTTTTGTTACTCGTTTTTTGTCTAACAATACCGTTTTAACAATTTTTATTGATATTGTTTCTGCTTAGTTAATACGAAGGATTATATAAGCTTAATTATTCTGTAAAGTCAGGAATCAAACTTTTTTAGAAAGAAAAGAACTAATGAAGGCTGAAGTAGTCAAAAAGTAAAGGATTTAAGTAAAAGGGAAAGAGTTTTGGTGCCATTGACAGGAGCGGTGATTAAAAAAAACGTCTGTGTTCAAAGCAGGTTTGAACAATGAATAACATTGATTCTGACGTCAGGTAATCAGTTCGACGCGCTGATTTGTTGACCCTGCACCAAGCCACGTCCAAATTTACCGTGACGACATGCCGTAGATTTGCGGTATAATTGCATACAAGCTACGTTCTTTGTCATGGGAGTTGTCACCGGTAGTCTACGGTTATTCTTATAAGGCGTTTTTGCATCCATCGGTGACTACTCCCCAGTCTTATAACCCGGTTTTTGAACTAACCAGTGTCTGGTTTTACCTCACCAGTGTGAGTAACCAGAACTTGCTCGGGAGCTCACCTTTCCCGGGAAGTTCGCAAGTTTTCGTCAAAATTTCTTGGTTTCGCGCAAAACCCAGAATTGAGGACGTTTTGCGCTCACCGGTGAACCAATCAATGCGTTACAAGAGAAGAACCGGACACCGGTGACAAAAGACTAGAGGCATCCCCGAGTGCAGCGAACGCAGCTACAGTTTCAAAGCCTTGCATTCGAAAAGAAGAATACATTATAACACCGTTTGTGCTTTAAAGAGATGTGAAGACTTTTCTTGCATGCTTAGGGGAAATTGGGGTGCTTTGCACGCTTACTGTTCGGGGATCTTAAGATTATCCTATCCCCTTTGCGTGACGAACATTTGTGGTAAGGATCACGGAAAATATCGCTTTATCAAGCCAACACAGCCGCTAGCATTCCACTTGTAAAGTTGATTATGGCTATTTTCTCAATGTTGGAGTTAATCAGCTTGTTGTTTTGCCCTGTGTAAGGGCAACTGTTCCTCCGCCTTAAAGACCTGAAAACGCTATAACAAGATCGTAGTCTAGTATACCTCTCCTACCATCCCAGCTGTAGACGTGCTAAGTTTTTTTTTTTTTTTTTTTTTTTATAAAGAAGAAGATCAAGTAGACGATTTGGATTCGGATTCGAATCCAGGATTCGTCCTTTTAGCCGGATTCGAATCTTCTGCTAGTCAGGCTGGATTCGGATTCTGACTCGGATTCCAAACCCTCAATCTTACGAATCCACTAAAATGTCCAGTGTACATCCTTCCAGTTTCAGTTTCCCAATTTTTACACAGTGGCCTTAGGCAAGCCAACTTTTTTTTATCTCCACCACCAGCCATCCGCAGTATTTATCACGTTATCTGATTACCTTAAAAACAGTGTTTTTTGTCGCCTCTAATTTTTAAACTATAACCTGTGTATATGATTTGATTTTTGTTGAGGTCGGATTCGAATCCGGATTCGAATCCTCTGCATGAAATGGTGGATTCGGATTGGGAATCGGATTCGTACCTAGCTCTAGATTCTGATTCGGATTCGAATCCTTTCATGGTCGGATTCCCCCATCTCTGCTTAGTACTAAGAGCTAAGAGCAAAATAACACTAGGGAGTCGCGCCAAGACGGATGCTTTCCATGCTTTGCAAACGGGCCATACTCGTAGCGCCACCACATATGTTTAGCAAGGGGATGCGCCATGGCAGACTTGGTGCATTTCCGCTCGATATAGGTAGTTGCTAACGTAGACACGGTACACCCTTTCAGTGTCTCATTTCCGGATGTTTTCACCCGTCTCTCTCTCTCTCTCACATTATAAGGTGGCAGCAGTTCGGATAGCTCTAATTAGCAGAAAGTACAGGATAACATGAAAAAAATCCGATCTTGGTGACAAGATATGTTTACACGCAGAGGGAAAAAAATTAATTCTTAGTCCAGAAACTCTGATAAAAATAAATTACTAACCAATAAAAAAAAAATGTTTTGAGAGCATCAGTACTCATGACTGCTGCTCTCAAAAGCTAGCTAGACATTTTTTTTTTCTTTTTATCAGCGCCACCGACGAGATTCCTTTCAAGTAAACCGGAATTCCTTTCATCATGAGAGGATTCTCGTCCCGCTAGACTTTTGTCTAGTCGTCTTCACGAAGAGAGTCCTTTGAGTCGACCAGAATTCCTTTCTACTCGACGGGATTTCTTGTCCGTGTAAGCGCTAGATTACAGTAGTTAGCAAGGAAATGGTTTGCCTTAATTTTCCCACATATTAAATAAATTCTAAATTTTTTTTTTTTCCAGAATGGTGCAAGAAGCATTCACATAGCTGCCCGACTGGGTCATGTTGCTGTTGTGCATACGCTGATCCAGAGAGGTGAGCACGTTGACACGACGACGAACGTAAGTAGAGTACATTTTACCCAAGTGTTTTACCCGACCTTGAAGGAAGAGGTGACATTCCGGGAAATTTGCCACATCCTAGTTCAGTACTTCAAGGACTATAGTCTGCCATTTCTTTAATTATCAACACTTATGACAGATATACTATAAATTATGCAGTGTTTACAAGAAGAGGAGAACTGGAACAGAATCCGGTCTTGGTGACAACGTTGCATTTACACGCAGAGGGAAAACACTATTTCTTCAATCCAGAAAATCTGACAGGAATAAATTCACATATTGCTGTCTTCCTTTACTATAGAAAATTTTTAACTTGGAAGTTTTTTCTCGCTTTAAATGCCGCAAGCGTAGTGGGCAGCCCTATGAGTACGGCCCTTTTGTGAAGCATGGAAAGCATAGGTCTTGGCGCTACTCCCTAGTGTTATTTTGCTCTGCTTAGAGGTGTCCATTGTAAGGTTTTCTCAGCATGGTTCCCTTGAGGTTAAGGGAAGGCAACAGTTTCTTCGGGATTGTTAGTTCTTGCTGATCTTGCATAGGGACTAGTCAACAGAGAAATGTCTTGATAGCATTTATGGAATCAGTACTGATGACTGGTACTCTCAAAAGCTAGCTAGGTCTTCTTACCAGCTCCGCGGACTAAATTCCTTTCATCTTGAAAGGAATTCTCGTCCCGCTAGACTTTTTTTTCTGATGTTCTTCACGGACGGAGTCCTTTCCGGAACTCTACCAACGGGATTTCTTATCCGTATAAACGCTACTTTTAGCTGGTAGATGTCAAGTTGGGTGAGTGGTAAGGCAAGACGTGGAGTGGTAAGGCTGTCTATGCAGATGAGACGGTGGTACGAAAGAATAAATATTGTAATCAGCACAGTAAGTATAAAGATATTGAGTCTACGCGAGTCTGATCTAGTCTGAAGTGAAGATGTTTCCGGCTTGTATATATATGTGTCTGGCTCTGTAGGACAAGGCTGTAGGCACGTACTCCTCGCGTGAGCCTGTGTCCTACATCTCTGAAGTTAGTCAACCCTGACAGTAGAAAATCCGCTTTCCCAGCTATGGGAGTTTGCACTGTCTTTGGAGTAGAGAGTGGAAGCTGATATGTTCTGCTCTGGGATAATAAACGGGTCCGTCAAGGAGATAGTACTGACAGCTTTCAAGAAACTAGATATGCATCCAGCAATCCCACCTGTGCCAAAAAAAATCTCCGAAATCAGAACTAAAGCTGTATTCAAAGTTCCCACGGAAAGAAGGAAGAATAGTCTTTAGATTGAGTTCAAACCAAGCATACAGAGGACGATTCTTCGGAGAGGAATCTTGTCACGTTGAGGAATCTTGTGGCCTGCCATGCAAGCGTCCTTTCCCGATTGATTCAGTTCTTGGTGGAGGATCCACAACTGATGAACAAATAGAAGTCTTGAAAAGTGTAGGCAACTTTGTCGGGAAAATTGGTGCTGACACATCCCTGAAAACAGCTTCCCCAGAGTAACTACCAAAAGAAGTGACGTCGAGAGGTCCTTGAAGACGAGAGGCGACGTTAATCAACGACAACTTCGGCTCCATCTTTTTCTATCTCTCTGTCACAAAGTCTTGACAATGAGACAATAAAGTTGTGACAATGAGACGACCGCTGAACTGGAATATGGCAAATTGTCATATCAACTCGCTAGTGTTATGTATTCTGTGAGGATGTAACTACAAAAGCTGCATTTGTAAAATTTCAACTGCTTTAGTTTGGTTTGGTACTAGCTTCTTGGGATCCCAAAACGTAAGTGGAGGGATACCTATGACATCACAAAAGTTGTCCGTCTGTCTGTCCGTCCGTCTGTGCGCACTGTAACTCTCGAAGGGAATGAGATATTTTGATGAAACTTTGTGTGAGGATTCTTTGGGTCAAGAGTAAGGTCAATTTCGTAGATGGGCTCTGTAGCCCCATATTTAGGGGTGGGGGAGGGGGTTTAAATTAAGGGGCAAATTAAATATTTTTAAACAGATACTGTGATAGTCGATTATGGGGTAAGAAGTCATGTTGAACACGATGGTGAAAACCATTTTTGTGCCGGACAAGTAGTTGGCTCGGAATCCGGCCAAAACGGGAAAGTCTGTTAAAAGTAAAAGTTTTATTTGAAGTTGATTAGATGTTCGATTTAGGGGTAGGAGGACATGCTGAACACGACGGTGAAAACCATTTTCTCTCAGGACATGTAGTTCGCCCGGAATCCGGCCAAAGCCGGAAAGTTTGTTAAAAGTAAAAGTTTTATTTGGAGTTGCTTAGATGTTCGATTTAGGGGTAGAAGACATGCTGAACACTTGTGTGAAAACAATTTTCTACCCGGGCAAGTACTTTGCCCGGAGCCCATCCAAAACCGGAAAAATTTAAAGTTTTAGTTTTAGTTGGTTAGATATCCGGTTTAGGGGTTAGACGAGATGCTGAGTCCGTGTTTGAAAATCATTTTTCGCCCGGACATATAGTTCAATCGGAATCCGACTGGAGCCGGAAAATTTGTTATAAGTTAAATTTTTATTTGAAGTTGATTAGATATTCAGTATTGGGGAAAGAAGATACGCTGAGTTCGTTTTTGAGCTTTGTTTTTTTGCCGGACAAGTAGTTCTGGAATTAGGCTGTAACCGGGAAATTGGCAGAAAGTTTTCGTCAAAACAGATATGACTTATAGGGGTAAACACACATGCTGAATCTATATCTGAACTTTTTCAGAGGATTAGCTATTTGGCCTTAATCTGTTTCTGAATTTTAATAGTAAAAGCGTTCAACGAGTCTGGCGAAGACAAGACCCAATTGTCTGGATCAAATATTGACTTTTTGGGATCCCATCGAAACCTTTGGTCTTGTTTTGGTATGCGGACAAAAGTTAAAACAAGTGCGAAATAATTTCCAGTGAATCGGGAAGCAATTGGTGTATTTTCTTTCAACGCCGCTACCAAATAAAATCTAAGGTTGGAAGATGGTATCAGTTGTGTTTGGCAAGTTTGGCAAAAATACTGACGGCTGTTTAGCGTGGGATCATTTTGAAAATGGGTGCCACGGTAGCTGGAACTGATTCAATCCACCGCTTTAAGCCACGTGCACACCCAGTCCGACAAGACTTTGCATGCGGAATTTGCGTCACTAAGAGCGTGTTCCATCCTACTTACCGTAGTTGCTACGCATGACGTCACGAATTTTGGCTTCTGGGCGTCAAGGCTGGAACGCATTTATCTATTTTCGTCAAAATATCTCTCCACGGTGTTCCAGCCAATCACGTTAGAGAGATCCGTAGTTACCACGCTTACTACGCTCCCCAGTATGCACTGTCAGAAGTTTCGTAACAGATAGCGTATAACACTTTCAGGAATAACACCTTTTCACTTAAAAATAAAGTGTTATGACCAATTAAGTTTACACTATTTCGTGCCTAGATCTCCAACAACAGCTTCAATTGGTAAAAATACTAACGGGAACGAAAGAAACATAACAGATAAAATCCCATAGTGTTATCTGTTGGAACGGCGCATCCTTCTGTTGTCGTTATGTAACTTCTGACAGTGTAGTATTTTTAGCTATAGAAGGTGTTGTTGGAGATCTAGGCACGAAATAGTATAAACTTAATTGGTCATAACACTTTATTTCTAAGTGAAAAGGTGTTATTCTTGAAAGTATTATGCGCTATCTGTTATTAAACTTCTGACAGTGCATGCTGGGGAGCGTAGTAAGCGTGGTAACTACGGCTCTCTCTAACGTGATTGGCTGGATTACACCGTGAAGAGATATTCTGACGAAAATAGATAAATGCGTTCCAGCCTTGACGCCCAGAAGCCAAAACTCGTGACGTCATGTGTAGTAACTACGGTAAGTAGGATGGAACACGCTCTTAGCGACGCAATATTCCGCATGCAAAGTCAGTGTGGTAAGCAAATAGTTACTGTTAGCTCCTATTTCGAGATGGTTGGAATGGTCAGCGTATTAACTTTTCGTGAGGTTGGAACGGAAATAGTAACTAATAGTTATTATTGTTAGAAAGGTGGAACATGCTCTAAGTGAAAAATTGCAAAATCCGGGAGCGAATGAGGAAGTTCGCATCAGACTGCGAAAATCGGACTTTTTCAAGGTTTTAATTTACACTTCTGTATAATATGATAATATATAGAGCGTCAAGCCGGAGACACAAGGTCGATTGACAAAAACCCGGTACAAATACGGAACAAACCTATTTGACATATAAGTAATTATATAAATAAATATTAAAAATTCTATGACTTACCACTAGACGGTAACCCGCCGAATAAACCCACCGACACTCTGCAAGCATCAGCCCCAAACTCCACGGTGTGTACACTTACGTACCTTCAGAGTTATTTATGCGGTTTGCTTGGGAATAAGGTTACTTTTGTGAGGGAATGCTGATGTTATTTTCTATCACAGGATAACTACACGGCTCTGCATATCGCAGTGGAAGCAGGCAAGGCGAATGTCGTGGAGACTTTGCTGGGATTCGGTGCTCAAGTTCATATTAAAGGTACGTTGACGGGACAGCTTGGGACAGCTTCACCCAAGCTGTCCCAAGCTGGCTGCGGATCGTCTTTGATGGCCGGAAAAGGGTAACTCAGTTTAGACATCTGTATTTCAATGTCAGGTTCGGGTTCAGGTTCTTTAATTTAAAAAACACTTCACAACAATATATGTCGATCCCTGGGGGCGGCAGGGATACTACCTCGTTAGCTCAGCCCCATTTCAAACATTGACTATATGTAGATAATAGAAATGTGTTGGTCCTCTGTAATACGCACACAAAAGAAAGAAAGACCCGTTCCATTCCGTATATTTACACGTACATGCCATACCAAACTCTCCACAGGATAAAAATAAAATACAAAAGTTCAATAGCAGATAATACAAGTATGCGCGGTTTCGACAGGTAACACTTACTTAGTATGTTAGCTGTTTTATTTTCTTCAAACGTTAGGCATTTAACATTATGCAAACAAAAAGTTTATTAAATACCTCATCATTCCTTCTCATTCAACGTAGAGAGCTTTGCTTAAAAAGACGCCCCTCAGACTTTACAGTCAATAACTGAGAACCGTTTTTCGGTTGCAGCTGGTAAGGACTCAGAGACCCCTCTTCACGTCGCTGCAAGAACTATGGAGGGTGGTGAAAAGTGCGCCCTAATGCTCCTCAAATCTGGTGCTGATTCAAATATCACCAACTCCATGGGTTGTACACCGTTGCACGTCGCAGCCAAACATGGGCGACTGGAGACAGCGAAGCTGCTCTTGGAAGACGGTGCAGACCCGACGGTGCAGGACTCGGTGAGTTTTTTTTAGCATTCTTAAATGCGAAGTAATTCGGCGCAAAAGTTGTTTCGTAGTCACACTGTAAGAAGTTTCGTAACAACTAACGTAAGGATGGGCAGTTCAAGAAAAAAATTGACAAAACAGAAGATTTCCGTTATGAATTTGACTTTTCCCTATAAGTAACATTGGAAGTGACCATACTGAATTTCTTTGAAAAGGTAGCTTATGTTTACGTTTAACATTTTATACAAATATTTAGACTCGTCTAAAGGATTTTGCTTTGTCCACCCGGGGCTCTCTCCTCGGGGCTCAGAGTGTACGCTGCTTGCATGACAACCCAAAATTCACCCAGACGCCAAGCACCTGAGCTTCAACCAAGACCTTCATTTCCTGGGTTAAAGATGCTAATCTCGGAAAAGTTCTGTCTCTAGAAAGTAGGAAAATGATAAGTCAGCTGATTCTTCACCAAGCGTAGGAGTGACAAGCACATAGAGGTATCACAAATCCGAAAGAATACGTTCATTCGATGCAGTGCATCTTTGGATAACGGACAAACGAGATAACACATTTTTATCTGGTTTTCAGGCAAATTTAAGTGAATAAATGATGTGTAACTAGACTGTCGGAACCTATTCGGTTAAACTTTTATCTCAGCCTTTTTTTTGTCAACATTATGGTAAGAAGAACAAGACCAAAGGTTTCGATCGGATACCAAAATTAAATATTCGATACAGACAGTTGGGTTTTGTCTTCGACAGATGCAGTCTTCGCCAGACTCCTTGAATATTTTTACTATTAAAGTTTAAAAACGGACTAAGGCCAAAAAGCTAATCATCTGAGAAAACCAAGTTCAGACATGGATTCAGCATATGTGTTTACCCCCATAAGACATATCTATTTTGACGAAACCGATCGAAACTTCCTGCCTTACTCCTGTCAAATTTCCAGTTTCGGCCGAATTCCCGGCGAAGTGCTTGTCCGGCAAAAAAAAATAAAACTCTAAAAAGGATTCAGCGTATCTTCAACTTCAAATGAAACTTTAACTTATAACAAATTTTCCGGTTTCAGCCGGATTCCGGGGGCTTGTTCGGGTAGAAAAGGATTTTCACACAATTGTTCAGCATGTCTTCTTACCCCAAGTCGAACATGTAATCAACTTCGACTATCTCATTAGCTGTTTGAAAATATTTTCTTTGCCCCTTAATCTAAACCCCCTCCCCTACCCCTAAATGTAGGGCTACAGAGCCCATCTACGAACTTGACCTTTCCCTTGGCCCAAAGAATTGTATCACCAAGTTTCATCAACATGTCTCAATCCGTTCGAGAGTTATCGTGCTGACAGACGGACGGACGGACGAACGGACAACTTTTGCAGTCTTAGGTATCCCTCACTTACATTTTGGGAAAACGAGTTAAAAAACAACGGAAAAGCTCAACCCACACCGAGAGTTGCCCTTCCGCATAGGGTACCTCTAGTGCAGTGGCTCCCAACTGGTGGTACGCGTACCCAAAGGGGTACGCGAGACCCTTGCAAGGGGTAGGCGAAGGTAACAAAACCGATTTAGTCTGTAGCTTCAAAATCTCGTCTCACTCATTTTTGATTGCCGAAAGCCTAAATGTTTAGCCACCAGCCAAAATGTTTTTTGGGGGGCAAGGTATTTTTACTGACTGGCTGTTCATTTTACCGACTGTTTAAAAAAAAAACCTGTTTTAAGAAAAATCGTGGCGCTTCGCACCGACTAATTTCTTTTTAACCATCTGGCCTACCACTTTGGGGGATGGGTGTTCCCAACCCGTCCGTGACGGCTCTGATTACAAGCACTAGTGAAAGTCAATGAAACAATGTTTATTCCCTACTGCCGTAAAATCTGTTCCTGTGTCAAACAATACAGTTTCAAGAAGAATCGAGTACATTGCAAGTGTTATTCTCATTCAGGTTACGAATTGAAAATTTTTGCGATGCAGCTTGATGATAGCACGGAGAAAATAAAAACCAAAAACAGAAACAGGCGTAACAATGACGTCGAGCCGCAAGTGTCTCATTGATTTTGTATATATTTCTACAGATGTATGCCTTATCCTTCACGACAATAAATATCTTCTTTTTCACGTTCAGAAAAAGAGGATACGCAACCCTTTCGAACCTTGATTAGGGGTACGCGGTACAGGAAAGGTTGGGAACCACTGCTCTAGGGTGTAGAAGGGTAAAGAAACAAGATCCAAATTCCTTTGCAGGAACAGAAATGTAACATATCAAGTTTTATAGCACGATTTATCTGTAAAATCAACAGATGTTGAAATAATGTTTGATAGCTGATGAAAAACAAGCCTTACGTTAATGTCAAGATCTGATATGTGAGTCAGTTTGAATCCGTTCCGGTTTATTTTTAATGGCGATCACGCAAGCGACTTGGCCACATAGCTGGCCCCGGATCCGAGCACCTGCAGATACATCCGGGACAACATTTTTGTGTGTACCTTGTCTGATTCTGGGACAACATCTGTGTGTACCTATGTGATTCTGCGACAACATATTTTTCCGACTGACCGAGAAACACAGTGTTTTTTATTTATAATGGAGGCGATTTTACTTCATTTTCAGCTTGGAGAAACGCCACTCCATCACGCCGCCGAGAGTAGCCATCTTGCCATCGTCACTCAGCTCTGCGCGCACGCCATCTTCCACGGACAAGGCAATCTCATTTACATGCAAAGCTCCAGCGGCGAAACTGCGCTTCATTCTGCAGCAAAAAGCGCCAAAAACGACCACAGCATCGCCCTGGTCCTTCTAAGGAATGGCGGCGATGTCGGTCTTTTTACGCACGCCGGCAATGAAACAGTGTTGCACTATTGCGCCAAAGGTGGGCACACTAAAATGACGGAAGCGATCCTGGCGGAAGGAAGTAATTCCCAGCAGGTTGTGAATATCCAAGATGCCCAAGGGAGGTCACCGTTGCTGTTGGCTGCCAAGTTTGGACACACGAGAGTCATGGAGCTCTTACTGAAAAATCAGGTATGTTGTAAGTAGTGCCCTGAAGGACCAAAATACTCCTCGGGAGGGATTTGAACCCACGACCTTTGGCTTACAAGGCCCCTGCTCTACCACTGATGGCTTTTGAACATTGGTCGAAGACCACCGCAATAGTCAGATAGAACTAGACCTACGTTGCCCGGGCAACGTGAAGTGTTGCGGCAACCTTTGTCCGGCTTCGCCGGCTAAAGTGTTGCGAGAGCAACACTTTGGTTTTGTTTCTTCGCTGTCGGTTAAATGCTGAAATTGTCAACTTATCGAAGCTTTTAAAACGGTATGTTCTAAAAAGA
The DNA here is from genome assembly GCA_023053575.1 of Branchinecta lynchi. Lineage (NCBI taxonomy): Eukaryota > Metazoa > Arthropoda > Branchiopoda > Anostraca > Branchinectidae > Branchinecta > Branchinecta lynchi. The sequence continues at coordinate 29,852,888 of JAKZAP010000002.1, forward strand.
ATAATCACATAATCAAAAGCTGTTCTTTAGCGTTGTAAAACCAACAACAAAACAATATCGGAAGAAGGCTATCCGTAACGTTTCAGGATTAAAATACCATAGATGACACTATTAATTATTACAAAACTACCTTATTGTTTTACATTACCGTATCGTTTGTACCCGTTGCGTAAACAGTTAATCCTAGGTTATAGCGATATACCATCGATACAAACTTTCTTACTGTCATATTTACAGAAATCGAATACAATGTGCACCAATTTTCAAAAATTTCTAGCCCCTCGTGAACCGATTCTTACTTACAAGTCCGTCTCCCGTGATTGACATCAAATTCACCGGAAACAAATAATGGATATACCAGCTATCAAAAGTTGCAAGCCCCTCATCGCTGAAGACGATTATAGCATAAGCTTTTTAAACGGGATGTTCTAAAAAAATTAATCATATGATCAAAAGGTATTCTTCAGCGTTGTAAAAACAACAACAAAATAATATAGGAAGAAGGGACTAAATTAACTTTGCAGTCAGTTGTACTTTATCCTTTTCAATCGTAGACATCGTGACGGATGAAAACTTGGAACAATATCTTATATAATCTAGTTATATCCTGGATGACACTATTAATTATTATGAAACTACCTCATTGCTTTACATTTTCGTTTGTATCCGTTGTGTAAACAGTTAATCCTCGGTTACATTGATAGACCATCGACACAAACTTTCTTACCGTCAGATTTATAGAAATCGAATACAATGTGCACCCATTTGCAAAAATTCCTAGCCCCTCGTGAACCGATTCCTACTTACAAGTCCCTCTCCCGTGATATACATTAAGTTAACCGGAAACAAATAATGGGTACACAAGCTAGCAAAAGCTGCAAACCCATCATCGCAGAAGATGATTGTAGCATAACAGCCGATTATTACTTACAAGTCCCTTGCATATCTTACCATTGGGAACCAAATTGTTCTTACCATCGAATACACCGGAAACAAATAACAGGTATACCAACTAGCAAAAGCTGCAAACCCCTCATTACCGAAGATGATTATGGGCTAACAGTCGACTGTTGCTTAAAAGTCCCCTATATGTATCATAACTGGTATCGCCTATTTTTGGTTTCAATGTACCTTACTATGAAGTCGTCAACCCCTTTGAAATTTTCAAACTGGTGTATCTCATGAAGGAATTTTTGTACCAAAAAATGGATGACATATACTTTGATCAGCTCATCAATGGCTATCGATTGCCGTCGACAAAAAAATTCTACCTGTCTTAGTTCAAAAGTTGACTTTTTTGCCGTAGGCCAACTTTCTAACGTCACGACTTAGAAAGGAGCAAAGGATAAGCTCTAGTTTCTTTAGCAATGAGAGAACTTTTAAAGTTTAAGAGGCACATCTGATACCGTTACTCTACCACAAACCAAAGTGCAAAAAAAAAAAAATGATAAACTCAGCTGAAATCGTCGCAGACATGGACAGAAACAATACAAGGCAGCACTTTCGGACCCGTGGGAAAAAGCCACTTTTTTGTCTCTGTAGATTTTTCTATTTATCACTCAAAGAAGATATGTTGGCTGTGGGGCCGGGTAACTGCCGCATATATTTAACACTTATAGATTTTAGTCCATCTTCAATTTGAAACTGGTGCCTGCCTGCTTGCGTGCTAGAACGGAGCTTTCCACTCGAAAGCAGAAACATCTTTTGATGAAACGAAAGGTTCGCTACACAACTTCAGATAGTCCTCTCTGACATAGGCTATACAACTCCACTTCACTTCGCAAACCGTAGGCTCTGGCTCGAGGACAAGCAAAAACCATCATTATTGGCCCCAGGCAAGAGTTCTGCGGAGCTTTCCAAAATGTAATGTCATATTCATCAATCCGGCCTAAGGTCCACACTTTCCGTAAAAACCGCACAGGTTAGACCCTTCCCAGTTACCAGGAATAAAATGAAATCGGAGTCATAGGAAAAAAAAAAAAAAAAAAAAAAAAAAACGAGGACAAAACCAAAACCTTGATAAATAGAAAAATCTACAGAGACAAAAAAGTGGCTTTTTCCCACGGGTCCGAAAGTGCTGCCATCTATTATTTCTATCCGTGTCTGCGACGATTTCAGCAGAGTTTATCATATTTTTTTTTTGCACTTTGGTTTGTGGTAGAGTAACGGTATCAGATGTGCCTCTTAAACTTTAAAAGTTCTCTCATTGCTAAAGAAACTAGAGCTTATCCTTTGCTCCTTTCTAAGTCGTGACGTTAGAAAGTTGGCCTACGGCAAAAAAGTCAACTTTTGAACTAAGACAGGTAAAAAAAAATTTTCGACGGCAATCGATAGCCATTGATAAGCTGATCAAAGTATATGTCATCCATTTTTTGGTACAAAAATTCCTTCATGAGATACACCAGTTTGAAAATTTCAAAGGGGTTGACAACTTCATAGTAAGGTACATTGAAACCAAAAATAGGCGATACCACTGATACCAGTTATGATACATATAGGGGACTTTTTAGCAACAGACGATAGTTAGCCCATAATCATCTTCGGTAATGAGGGGTTTGCAGCTTTTGCTAGTTGGTTACAACAAAATAATATAGGAAGAAACTTTCTTTACAGAAATTGTGCACCAATTTTCAAAAATTTCTAGCCCCTCGTGAACCGATCTTACTTACAAGTCCGTCTCCCGTGATTGACATCAAATTCACCGGAAACAAATAATGGATACACCAGCTATCAAAAGTTGCAAACCCCTCATCGCTGAAGATGATTATAGCATAAAAGCCGATTATTACTTACAAGTCCCATGCATGTCTTACAATTGGGAACAAAATTGTTCTTACCATCGAATACACCTAATACAAATAACAGGTATACCAACTAGCAAAAGCTGCAAACTCCTCGTTGCCTCGATGATTATGAGCTAACAGTCGACTGTTGCTTACAATCGACTGTTGCTTACAAGTCCCTTACATGTCTCACAACTGGTATCGCCTATTTTTGGTTTCAGTGTGTACCTTACTCCTGAAGTTGTCAACCCCTTGACACTTTCAAACTGGTTTATCTCATGAAGGATTTTTGTTCAAAAAAATGGATGGCATATATTTTGATCAGCTCTTCAAGGGCTATCGATTGCCCTAACCACAACAAAAGCATATCGGAAAAAGGGACTAAATTGACTTTGCAGTCAGTTGATCTTTATCCTTTTCAATCGTAGACATCGTGACGGATGAAAACTTGGAATAATATCCTATATAATGTAGTTGGTATTATAAAGCTATCCGTAACTTTTTAGGATTAAAATACCATAGATGACACTATTAATTATTACGAAACTACCTTGTTTTACATTATCGTTTGTACCCGTTGCGTTAACAGTAAATCCTAGGTTACAGCGATAGACCAACGATACAAACTTTCTTACCGTCAGATTTATATAAATCGAATACAATGTGCAACAATTTGCACTAATTTCTAGCCCCTCGTGCACCGATTCTACTGACAAGTCCCTTTCCCGTGATAGACATCAAGTTCACCGGATAAAAATAATGGGTATACCGACTAGCAAAAGTTGCAAACCCCTCATCGCTGAAGATTTGTGTAGCATAACAGCCGATTATTACTTACAAGTCCCTTGCATGTTTTACATTTGGGAACCAAATTGTTCATCAAATGACAGGTACGCCAACTAGCGAGAGCTGCAAACCCCTCATTGCCGAAGATGATTATGAGCTAACAGTTGCCTGTCGCGTACAAATCCCCTAAATGTCTCACAACTGGTATCGCCTATTTTTGGTTTCAGTGTGTACCTTACTACTGAAGTTGTCAACCCCTTGAAACTTTCAAACTGGTGTATCTCATAAAGGAATTTTTTTTACCAAAAAATGGATGTCATATACTTTGATCAGCTCATCAGCGGCTATCGATTGCCGTCGAAGTTGAACTTTATCCTTTTCAATCGTAGATATCGTGACGGATGAAAACTTGGAACAATATCTTATATAATCTAGTTGATATTATAAAGCTATCCGTAACTTTTCAGGATTAAAATACCATAGATGACACTATTAATTATTACAAAATTACCTTATTGTTTTACATTACCGTATCGTTTGTACCCGTTGCGTAAACAGTTAATCCTAGGTTATAGCGATAGACCATCGATACAAACTTTCTTACTGTCATATTTACAGAAATCGAATACAATGTGCACCAATTTTCAAAAATTTCTAGCCTCTCGTGAACCGATTCTTGCTTACAAGTCCGTCTCCCGTGATTGACATCAAATTCACCGGAAACAAATAATGGATATACCAGCTATCAAAAGTTGCAAGCCCCTCATCGCTGAAGATGATTATAGCATAAGCTTTTTAAACGGGACGTTCTAAAAAAAATAATTATATGATCAAAAGGTATTCTTCAGCGTTGTAAAAACAACAACAAAATAATATAGGAAGAAGGGACTAAATTAACTTTGCAGTCAGTTGTACTTTATCCTTTTCAATCGTAGACATCGTGACGGATGAAAACTTGGAACAATATCTTATATAATCTAGTTGGTAATAGAAAGCTATCCGTAACTTTTCAGGATTAAAATACTATAGATGACCCTATTAATTATTATGAAACTACCTCATTGCTTTACATTTTCGTTTGTATCCGTTGTGTAAACAGTTAATCCTCGGTTACATTGATAGACCATCGACACAAACTTTCTTACCGTCAGATTTATAGAAATCGAATACAATGTGCACCCATTTGCAAAAATTCCTAGCCCCTCGTGAACCGATTCCTACTTACAAGTCCCTCTCCCGTGATATACATTAAGTTAACCGGAAACAAATAATGGGTACACCAGGTAGCAAAAGCTGCAAACCCATCATCGCAGAAGATGATTGTAGCATAACAGCCGATTATTACTTACAAGTCCCTTGCATATCTTACCATTGGGAACCAAATTGTTCTTACCATCGAATACACCGGAAACAAATAACAGGTATACCAACAAGCAAAAGCTGCAAACCCCTCATTACCGAAGATGATTATGGGCTAACAGTCGACTGTTGCTTAAAAGTCCCCTATATGTATCATAACTGGTATCGCCTATTTTTGGTTTCAATGTACCTTACTATGAAGTTGTCAACCCCTTTGAAATTTTCAAACTGGTGTATCTCATGAAGGAATTTTTGTACCAAAAAATGGATGGCATATACTTTGATCGGCTCATCAATGGCTATCGGTTGCCGTCGAAAAAAAAATTCTACCTGTCTTAGTTCAAAAGTTGACTTTTTTGCCGTAGGCCAACTTTCTAACGTCACGACTTAGAAAGGAGCAAAGGATAAGCTCTAGTTTCTTTAGCAATGAGAGAACTTTTAAAGTTTAAGAGGCACATCTGATACCGTTACTCTACCACAAACCAAAGTGCAAAAAAAAAAATTATAAACTCAGCTGAAATCGTCGCAGACATGGACAGAAACAATAGATGGCAGCACTTTCGGACCCGTGGGAAAAAGCCACTTTTTTGTCTCTGTAGATTTTTCTATTTATCACTCAAAGAAGATATGTTGGCTGTGGGGCCGGGTAACTGCCGCATATATTTAACACTTATAGATTTTAGTCCATCTTCAATTTGAAACTGGTGCCTGCCTGCTTGCGTGCTAGAACGGAGCTTTCCACTCGAAAGCAGAAACATCTTTTGATGAAACGAGAGGTTCGCCACACAACTTCAGATAGTCCTCTCTGACATAGGCTATACAACTCCACTTCACTTCGCAAACCGTAGGCTCTGGCTCGATGACAAGCAAAAACCATCCTTATTGGCCCCAGGCAAGAGTTCTACGGAGCTTTCCAAAATGTAATGTCATATTCGTCAATCCGGCCTAAGGTCCACACTTTCCGTAAAAACCGCACAGGTTGGACCCTTCTCAGTTACCAGGAATAAAATGAAATCGGAGTCATAGGAAAAAAAAAAAAAAAAAAAAAAACGAGGACAAAACCAAAGTGTTGCTCTCGCAACACAATTGGGCTATAGGAAATGTTGTCCCGCCGAAGTCAAATTTGTCTAAGCAGTTCAAATCCCCATGTCATGGGATAACATTCCATCTTTACGTAATATTATCAGGAATGGATTTGAACCTGATGGACCAAAGCCAAAGCAAAAAAAGTCACAATGTAAATACAAAAAATCTATGTTAATCTCAAATAATCTAAGAACTTTGTTGTTTGGCCAATCGCAAGCCTCAAGTTAACGTCCCAAATTTTGCCCACTCGAAAACATTCCTAATTCATTGAAAAGACGCTCTCGATATACCTCCCCTCTCCATTCACTGAAGTCCTCCCATCCTTACCACACATCGGATAAAAGTAAGGACCGCTCTTCCCCTTTCCACCGCTCTCCCTTTATTATCATTATTTTGTATCTGCAAAAAAATACGAAAGCCTCTCGCAAGCTTCTACGAAGATTATCAAAACAATGCTTGTCATCCACAATTTTTCTTGAGTTTTTTTTTTAAGGCATGGACTCAGGGGCTGGCAACATCGTGAGACGAACAAGACCAAAGGTTTCGATGGCATCCCAAAAATGTAATATTTGATCCGGATTCCAGACATCCAGACTCCTCAAAAAAAATTTACTGTTGAGATTCAGAAACAGATTAAGGCCAACTGTAACCATCCGAGCCATTACCGGTTTCGACCGGATTCCGGGCAAACTACTTGTCTGGTGAGAAAACAATTTTCTTGTTCGGATTCACCAAGTCTCCTTACCCCTAAATCGGACATCTAATCAACTTCAGATTAAACTTTTAATTTTCATAAATTTTCCTGTTTATTTCCGGATTCCGGGTGAACTACTTGTCCAGCGAGAAGTTAATTTTTGTACTCGAATTCAGCATTTCTCCTTACCTCTAAATCGACTATCTCATTAGCTTTTGAAAATATTTTGTTTCGCCCCTTAACCTGAAACCCCTCCCTCAATCCTAAATGTATGGCTACAGAGCCCATCTTCGAACTTGACCTGTATTTTGACCCAAAGAGTCCTCGTAACAAGTTTAAATAAAACATCTCAACCCCTTCTAGAGTTATCGTGCTAACAGGCGGACGGACAGACAGACGGACAATTTTTACGAAATCATATGTATCCTGTCACTTACGTTTTGGGATCCCAAAAACTTGGGCACGTTGCAACCACGTGTCCACAGTTTTGAAACTTCCACCTGCCAATATCTTCCTTGAAGCGGTGTGAGCTAAGCTTAAACTAATGTCCCCTGACGTTTTTGGGGTGCGAAAACCGGGAAGTTTGTTAAAAGTAAAATTTTATTAGAAGTTGTTTAAATGTTCGATTTAAAGGTAAGAAGACATGCTGAATCCATGTATGAAAATCATTTTCTACCGGGACATATAGTTTGCCCGGAATCCGACCGAAACCGCAAAAAAACAGAAAAAAAATTTATCTGAAGTTGATTAGAGGTTCGATATAAGGGATATCGGCCCTGTAAAGAGATATGCTCAGTTCATTTTGCGCGTTAGTTTTTTGCCGGACAAGTTGTTCGATTAATTTCGTCAAAGTAGATATGACGTGTAGGAGTAAATACACATGCTGAATCCTTACTTGAACTTGGTTTTTTGGATCCCAAAACGTAAGTTGAGGGATATCGATATGACTTCGTAAAAGTTGTCCTTTTGTCAGCACGATAACTCTCGAAGGGGTTGGTATATTTTCTTCAAACTTGGTATGAGGATCCATTGTACAGGTCATGTTCGTAGATGGACCCTGTAGCCCCCATATTGGGGGAGGGGTTGCAAACAGAGGGTCGAACAAAAATGTGTTATAAAACCAATGAAATGTTCCACTTAGGGGTAAGGACACATGCTGAATTCCTATGTGAAACTTATTATCTCGCCGGACAATTAGTTCGTCGGGGATCCGGCCAAATATGGAAAATTTGCTAATAGTAAAAGTTTTATTTGAAGTTGATTTAATGTCGGGGTAAGTGGACATGCCGAATCCATATACTACTGTCATAACTGCCTGGACATATAGTTTGCCCAGAATCCGGCCGAAACCGGAGAATTTGTAAAAAGTTAAAGTTTATCTGATGTTAATTAGGGGTTTGATATAAGGGTAAGGAGATATGCTGAATTCGTGTTAAGCTTTAATTTTTTTTTTTTTCCGGACAAGTAGTTCACCCGGAATCCGGCCGAAACCGAATATTTGGCAGAAGTAAGGCAGGAAGTTTTGATTACTGTCGTCATAGTAGCTATGACATATAGGATAGGGGTAAAAACATATGCCTAATCCATACCTGAACTTGGTTTTCTCATATATCTAGCCATATGATATCTGTTTTTATATTTAAACAGTAGAAATGTTCAAGGAGTCTGGCGAAGACCGGAAGACGCAATTGTCTGGATCAAAGATTACATTGTTGGGATCCCATCGAAACCTTTGGTCTTGTCTCAGATGACTAGCCATTGGTATCTCTTGCTAAATTCTGATAGTAATGTTCAAGGAGTCTGGGGAAGACAGGTCATCCACAAGAAGCAATTGCCTGGATCAGATATACAATTGTTGGGATCCCATCGAAACCTTTGGTCTTGTTTGTGTTGAGAGTAAGAAGTTCACCTGCAAGTCGACTATCGTAGGCTATCTTAGGCCAGTGTCGGTGTCTACATTTTCTAAGTACATACCAGGTAATAAAACCTTTTGTTTACTTACAGACCTTAGGTCATTTTAGAGTGGGCTGGCCTGTAAGGCCTAGTGTATGATGGGTGGTTGATAGCCTAGTGTTTCTCGGTATACAAACCATAGTGTGAATTGACCTGGGGAATCCATAATGAACCCGCAAAGCTTGCACGTGTAGTAGGCCATCCTGACGCTCTAGGCTATCCTGACTCCAATAGCTGCGTTTTTTGCAGTCATCCATTTAACCGACCTACAATATTTCCCACTATAAGTCGTTTTCTTCCTTCGGATAACCGACATAAGTTTTTATAAGCTGTTGTTTTTGTTGCTCCGTTTGCCGGTCGGTTAACCGACCTGTGGGACTGAGGCTGGAGCTACATCCAACCGACCTACGCTCTTGGCACGGCGCGAAATTCAGAGTTAGAGAGAAGTCGAACCGACCGGCGAGATGAAAAAACGGTCAATAGTGGTAAATAGGTAGGTTAACCGACCTATGGAGAAAAGGCAAAAAACGCAACTAATGACTGTATCTATTGATCTGTACTATATTTTTTCCGGTCGACTACACCCCTCGGAATAAGATCAGGTTGAGAGTGCACCAACATTAGCAACATTAGCCTTTCTTCGTATTTAGCGTTTTCGAGTGCGACGAGACTTGGTCGTCCGAGTTGGATCCTTTGGAGTGCTTTCAAGTCCCTGTTGTATAACGGTCTTACGGAGCAGTGTCCATACTCAAGCTTTCCTTTGTTTTTCTTACTCCGCTGTCTCCGTGTCAATCTGGTGGTCTATAGAAGAAAATATAATTATTATTTGAATCTAATACCGGCCAACTATAGTGCCATTATACATAACAAAATGAACACTTTACAATCTTACACTTTACACACTAAGTTGGGTCGAATCCACAGTATACCAACTCCCCCCACTTCAGCCAAATGGGTAGAGATAGCAAAACAGTCACGATAGAACCAACGCTCAAGTTTTGACTCGTTTCAGGCAAGAGTGGATGTATTCGATTCCGAAGGATTCTCAGCCCTTCATTTAGCTGCTGAATCGGGTCACATGGTTGCCTGCGATCTTTTATTGGCTCATAAGGCATTCGTAAACAGCAAATCACGGCAAGGTCTGACGCCTCTACACCTAGCGGCTTTGAAGGGATATACAAACTTGCTTAAACGACTGGTCACTATTCATGGTGCAACTACTGATTCTCTCACTCTGGTAAGCTAGTAGCTATGTCCTCGCTTGCCAGGACCCTTAGCCGATATTGTGGGGGAGGGCGTTGATTATTATTCAAATGAATGAATAAACAATTTACGACGTACTGCCCAGGGGCATAGTGCAGTAGAATAACAAAGAAAAAAAAAATCACAAAACGGTTCACAATAACCACAGAAAGGTTATTCAAAGATGTGATGATTTTTGGATAGGTATAAGCTTCGAATCGGCGAAGATAAGTTATGGGAAAATTTTTAGAACGTCATTAAATGATCGGAAATTGGCAAACGGTGGATCAGGTAGGGATTTCGCGTCATGAATGAATGAATTAATTCCCATAAAGCCCATGAGACAGATAATGGAAAAGATAGCGTAATTTATTCGCTCACACTTTCCCGGTAACAAGACCAAAATTGGTGAGTACTGTAGTACTGTGAGTACTTTAAAGTGCGTGGAGCTTACGGGTGTAAGGTCTTTTTCGGAGTATACAAACATTGCAGCAAGAAAATTTGCACTTGATGCGCAAAATCCAGTGTATAACATCAAAAGTGCACTGCCAGAAGTTTGATAACGTTTAACACATGTGTGTGTATCCCTGTGTTCCTTCTATCCTAACAAAGTGTGTGCCGTGCACTGTGGCTATCCTTATCTGTTTGGCCTTTGGTAAAGCTAATAACGTTTATTGACAAAAGTAGCAAAGATAGATAGCAAAGGTACGTCAACGCTAGGCTTGTTACGTAATTAGTTTCGAGAAGATATACATAAATGTTAGGTGACTGAGCATAAAAAGTAAGCATCATTAAGAACTGTTGAACGAACGTATAAAATATACTACAAACGAGTTTATATCTGTAAGATCAACTGGACAGTTTGTTAGTTTGACTTGGTTTGAATCAGTAGTGAACGTGTGCTAGACATGTCAGTTATTCGGGCAACATTGATATGAATTTCTGAGTTGACAAACTCTACCTTGGCTAGTATTGGATAAGCTCCGTTTTAAAACCATGAATAGTAGCTATTTGTGTTGACGGACTCTACCTTCCAGTTCAAGGAAACACCCCTTCAACTCGCCGCTGGAGCAGGGCAGATCGAAGTCTGCCGACTTCTACTCGAAATTGGTTCGGATCCCGAGGCTACAGATGACTCTGGACAGCGGGCAGTCCACCGTGCAGCGCAGCAGAACCATTCCGCCGTGTTGGCCCTTTTCTTGCAGTATCAGCCTGCGCTGGCGGCCTCAGCCAACAAGGTAAAAGCTACAAGGCAGGAACTCGTATTGAAGCCATCGAAGGAAAGGCCAAGTTTTGCTTTGGTTGCCACTGTGGTGTTGGGATCTTCTTGTTATACAGTAGAGGTATGCTTATGTGAACGTTTGCTAACAGTGAACGATCGCCGAAGACAAAACTAAAACCCAAACCAGGCATTTTTCCCTATAAATACTAGTAATAATCACTCATGCTTTTGTCACTTTTTGAATATTTTGCTAATTCACCATTTACCTATGAAAGTGACTTAGCTGACACCTCTGTTTTGTTTTTTAATTTGAAAAGTTTGCCGGAGGAACGCACCTTCAGTGGAGAAGATGGCGGTCCGAACCGTCAGATGCCTTCAAAAGAGGAAGGACATTTTAAATAAATTCGAAATCAAAGAACTAGTTAGTGACAAGTTTATCGCTGAGGAGAAAACACTAGTGGCACATGGTTCTCCCGAAATTGGAGTGGTTAAGGTAACAAATACGGAAGGTAAGTCAATTAATGTAATAAATTATTATAATAACAGAACAGGTAATTTCAGCAAACCTCAATTAAGAAAAGTTCTAAAAGAAACAGAACACCCAAAAATAATAATAGGGGACTTCAATCTTCATCATACTCTATGGAACGAGAGCCACACAGAAGATAGTAAAGCAAAAGAATTAATAGAGATACTGCTGGACCCGGATGAACAGATAGCTCTAGCTACACCAAAAAACCTTGCAACAAGGCTAAACAAGATAACTGGAGAAACAACAACACTAGATCTAACAATTGTATCAAATGAGCTAGTAACAGACCTACTAGTCTACTCCAAAGACGAGTTTGACTCTGACCATTTTATAGTTTTTAATGATATAGAGCTTGAAACTCAGCCGTCTACAAACAACACAAGAGAAAAATGGTCATTCTCTGAGAAAAGAGTTGATCGATGGAAAGAGGAAGTATCGAAAATAAACCTTACTCACCTAGAAACACTCCCTATAGAAGAGGCGATAGAAGAACTCACAGAAATGCTAATAGAAACAGGGAAGAAACACCTGGCTATAAAATGTGGCAAAGGAATGAGAAAGAAGGTCTATAACTCCACCCCTGGTTGGACAGCCAAATGTGAAGCACTAAAAAAGCAGAGGCGAGAACTAAGGAATAAAATAAGAAAAATCAGCAATCCCGGAAATATAAACTCTTCCAGGTCTAGAACAACAGCTGAACTCAACAAAGTGACAGCCCTGCTGCGACTAACTATCAAAGAAGAAAGAAGCAAATCATGGAAAAAATTAATCAATGAAAAATTCAGAGGAAACGTCCCTGCAAGATGCTTGTGGAGGAATTTCAAGAAATTTGTAAAAAAAGAAACATATGTATGTGAACCAAAAGTCCTCAAAAAGGATAGTGAACAAATTTTTGGAGATGGGGAGAAAGCAGAGATCTTGGCTGATCACTTCGAAAGTACATCTAAGAGAAGCGGACAACAAACAACTGATAACGCAAATCGTAAGGCCCCAGACAATCAGGAACATTGCAGCAATAACAAGAAAGAACCTATGATAAACCTAAAGGACATCCAAAGAGCAATAACCCAACTAAAGTTGGGAGCTACAGGAAACGACAGAGTCCATAACAGTATGTTAAAAGCTCTCCCTAATCAGACCATGAAGGTAATTTTAGAACTGTTCAATAAGTCCCTAAATGAAGGAGTAGTTCCACAAATATGGAAACATGCAATAATACACCCAGTCCTGAAACCAGGGAAAGATCCGAAAGACCCTGCATCCTACAGACCGATCTCCCTACTATCATGCCTCGCGAAGTTACTTGAAAGGGTAGTAAAAGCAAAGATCATAAAGGCCCTAAAAAGTAAAATACAGATTGAACAGTTTGGATTTTACGAAGGTCGGAGCACTACTGACACCCTGATAAGGTTAGAACATCATGTTAAAAAAGGTTTTTTGAAGAATAGATATACGTGTGGAATATTTTTTGACGCTAAAGCAGCATTCGATAAGATAAATATTGAAAAGCTCAAAGTGAAAATTCAAGAACTGAAAATAGACAAAAGGTACAGTAAGTGGCTACAAGAGTGGATAACGGGTAGAACTTTTTCGGTAAGGATTAACATTAAGTTGTCAACGGTAAGGAATCTGGAAAGTGGGGTCCCCCAAGGAGGTGTGCTAAGTGCTTTGTTGTTTGCTTTGTATATAAGTGATCTCAGTGCTGATAACATTCAAAAAACAAAGATTTACATGTATGCAGACGACCTAGCTGTCACCATTGAAGGCAAAAATATCGGAGAAATCCGGACCTACGGACAGAAAGCTCTAGATTTCATAGCACAATGGGTGGCTGAAAAAGAAATTACCCTCTCAGAAGAAAAAACAAAAATGATGATGTTCACCAACGACAAAAGACAAGCCCCAGATCCAAACATATACCTGAGAGGAAAGAAAATTAAGTGCTCAGAGAACGTCCGATATCTTGGAGTTATCCTTGACAGGCAGCTGACCTGGGAAAAACACATAGGAGAACTCACAACAGCTATAGACAAGCGACAGATGCTTATTAACGCATTAAGTCATAAAAAGTATCAAGTCCCAAGGAATGTCCTTTTGCAGTTCTCTGTAGCAATAATTCTTGGAAAAATTGATTATGCTTCCCTGGTATACGCATCAGCCAAAAAACAAATTCTTGCAAAATTGAACACAAAATGGAACGAATCACTAAGGAGAATAACAAATGCTTTAAAATCAACACCAGTCCCAGCTTTACATATCGAAACTGCTACAACTTCACTATCAACAAGGAGACAAATACTAGTGACAAAATATGTATTAAAAAAAAGAGGAAATGAACAAGAAGACGTTATCAAAAATGAGATCCTCCTGGATCCATACCTGATGGACTACAGATTTGGAATGCATGAGACTCCATCACTAGTGAAGCTTCTGAAGGAGTTTCCAAGCACCATGTCACCGCTCACTATACCAACAGACCAATTGAAAAAAACGGAAGGATTGGAAAAGAATATCTCGCTGACGATTCATGAAGAAATAGGACAGAAAGCAGGAATGCCCGAGCAATCCCTACTGCAGTATTCACTGAAAGAACTAGAGAAGTTCAAGGACCACAAAAAATACTACACTGATGGATCGAAGATGGGAAATCTCACTGGTTGTGGTATATGGGATGAAAATAATAAAAAAGGCATCCAGCAGAGACTATCAGACCACACAAGCATTTACATGGCGGAGTTGTATGCTATCGCGACAGCAGTAAAAGAAATAAGCAACAAGGGATTAGAAGAAAATTACCTTATTTGTTCAGATTCCCTATCTTGCTTAGAATACCTTAAAAAAGCCCAAGAGCAAGCACCAACTATGGTAAGAGACATTGTTCAAAATGTAAGAATGACTGAGGAAACAGGGAGCTCAATAACAATAATGTGGATCCCAGCCCACGTCGGTGTGTCCGGGAACGAAAAAGCTGACCAACTGGCTAAGGAAGCAACAAAAAAGGAAACCAAGATAGACCTACTGTTACCTCCAATTGAAGTTGCAATGAGAATAACCGAGAAACTGAAGACAATAGAACTCGAGAATTTCAGAACCAGATCATTAAATCTTTACCTAGAAATAACTGATTATAAATACATAACCCGAGAAATGGTGCATCAAGAAAAAAAGGTAGCAGACATACTTTTCCGAGTAAGAACTGGGCACGCAAAGACGAAAAAGATGCTGAAAAGGTGGAATAGAACAGATTCACCAGACTGTGAGGACTGTAAAGTGGAGGAAAATCTGCACCATGTACTTATGGAGTGCAAAAAGTACGAGACGCAAAGATCACGATTGAAAGAACAAATCGAAAGGAGAGGTATACAGTTCGGGATAAAGGAACTATTAGGAAAAGTTGGAAAAAATAACCAAAAAGAGATGGTTAAGTATTTAGGACAATATGTAAAAGATACTGGTTTGATTGATATATTGTAATTTAACGAATAACAGGTACATGTTGGTGTAGGAATGTTGAATAATGCATGAAATGTATGGTAATAACGTCCGTTTTCTCCTCCCCTGTTTAATAATTGTAATAGTAAATTGTAAGTACCAAATTTTAAAATATAAAAATGGAATTATTGTAAATAATAAAAATTAGATTTAGTATATTTGTAAATTATTCAATTAAAAAGGATTTATAAATGTATAAAGACATGAATATTTGAATTTTAATTTTGAGTTTGAGTTTTGATAAGTTAAAATAGTGTTTTTGGTTATATTTTTAGTTAATAGTCAAAAAGTATATATAATAATTTTTAAATTTATTTTTATTTGAGGGAGGTTTTTAGATATTAAATTTTTTGTTTTTTGGGTATGTTACGACATGTTCTCATATATGTTTGTGAATGAAAACAAGTCGTAATAATTTTGTTGAGGAAAGAAGTTCTGTTAAAATTGTTTTTTTTTGTTTTGTTATATATAAGATAAAAGTGTATAGTAGTTTTTTTGTAAATTGTTTGAAAGTAAAGTTTGCCACTACGATGAAGGATTTCCTAACGACGGTAGGACGTCCTTCAATTCGTAGGGAGAGCGATGTATATTTGTTGGTTTATTTGTTTTTGGTTTTATACACTTTTTGAAATTTTTTGACTATTAATAGTGTTGTTTTAGTTTTATAATGATATTGATTTTAAATTATAACAGGGTATTAGATTAATTGACTGTTTATGTATAGTAGACTGTTTATAAGTAGTAGATTAGTTATTGTGACGAAGCATGGTTGTGTGATGGTGAGGGGGTCAGGGTAAATTAATCAAGAATTTGTCATTTTAAGGTTGGAGACAAAGTCAAGAATAAGGATTCTGGAGCATAGAGAAGAAATTCTGGAAGCTCCAATAAACAACACAAAACAACAACAATCAAAGAAATTTAATTGAATTTCTGCTTCAAGTTTGTGCCATGATGATCCTGAAATAGTTGGCTGTTAGCTGATATCAACTTTGTTATTGTTCTTTTCCATTTTACTTTTTTATATGAAGTAAGAAAGCCAAGGTAGTGGAACAGTTAAAAAAGTGTTCAAATAAGCATACCTCTACTGTACGTAAACATGGCATTGAAGACCCAAAGGAGGCTGCTGTAGAGGGTCGTACTCGACGCCTGGTATCCCTTGACCCTCGAAACAGCCTCCCAGCAATCAGGTGATAGTTTAAGAAATACAGTTAGGTATTTCTGCGGGCAGTTCATCGAGAATGCTGCTAAAATCGAGGAATTTGGTAAAAAAAAAAAAAAATCGAAAAGACCTTTCTGAAGTCGATTGTTGAGATGAGATATTGGAGTAAATATGCTTGCTGAATCCATATCTGAACTTACTTTTCATATCTGATTAGTTGTTTTGCCGTAAATTGTCGAAGAACTCCAAAACGGGAAGAAAACAATTTGTACGTATTCAAGCGGTTGCTTATGGGTAAATAGCAAAATGTTAAAGGGGTCTGACGAAGACTCGGAAATGTACGAGATTCGTAATTCGATTGTCTACATCAAGAAGTACAAAAACATTAAATTTTTCGGGAAACCTTTGGTCTTGTTATCCAAGAAAATGAAAAGTCGTTCGTAGTAACGGCAACTTAAGAAAATGCAAAATGTTCGAAAAGGACTGAAAAGGGCTAAAAGCTAAAATCGAAAAGGGAAAGGCAAAAGCCCAATAAAAACGCAACTAATGTTTGTTTTTAACGGTTTGTTTTAACGACGATTAAGATACCACAGTAGTATCCGAAGAAAGAATTCAGCATATTTTAAAACGTGCATCTAATAGCTCTAATGTCGGATGTATGGGAATTTGTCTGGGAGGCTGGTTTCAGAACTCTGTATGTTACAGGACGGAAATACATGCGCCCACATCGCAGCAATCCGCGGTTCCGTTGCGGTTCTACAGGAGCTAATGCAGGCAGACCGCGGTGCAGTGACGACATCTAGGAATCGAACTAACGACTCGACGCCCCTCCATTTAGCAGCTGAAGGTGGCCATACGGAAGTTGTCAAAGTTTTGTTAGACTGCGGTGCCTCACCTTTAGACGAGAATAAGGTAAGTAACTGATTATCTAACTGGTGTGTGCTACGTTCCCTGTGCCCCGCGAGATGGACTAAAAAGAGGCACAGCACGATATAGTGTAGGAGGCACGAGTAAAAAGGGCCCTTTCAGGCTTCAGGTTGAGGGGCAGAAACAATGTCCTAACGTGCCTTCTTTTAGGCTCTGGAGTTTTGAACTCTCATTTTACTTGTTTACTTCCACTACTTGCTTATCTCTTTTTATTATCCGTGCCTCCTGCAACATGCCGTGATTCTTTTTAGTCGATCCCGTCGGAATGTGGGAATAATGTCGTCGAGGCTGGCTTAATGTACGCGCAGCAGTAGGTACTGTTTCTTTTCCAGTGTTATCAGGTACGAGGCTCCTCTGATAGTGTGAAAACTGAAAACAGATCCACATGAAATGATGAGTCTTGATAAATGGTTCGGTTTTTGGTGGGTCGTGCGTGCGTCACCTTTAATGTTATGAAATCTTGTGTGTCAATGAGATGTATCTTCAACGGAAAAGACGAACATGCAAATAAGTTTTCAGTCTCTGTTGTCTGGGGTTCAGGACTTACTGTTGAGCTTGGGAATCATCGAGAAATTGTAAAAAAAAAAAAGAAATCTGCCAAATGTTCTTCAAATGATCGAAGTGCGTCCCAACTCCAATCGACTCCAGAGCCTCGTTTTTGTTGCATGCTGCAGGTCCACTTCTCGGCCGATTCCGGTCTGATTCTTTCTACTTTCGTGTTTGCACTGCAGTGCTTTCGAGGAAGACGGCAGCGCTTCTCGAGAGTCACGGACTTGCTCACCGACCAAGTCCATGCTTCCCTGCAAGGTGCTGCAGCGCTGCCACTTCAACCAAGAAGAAAGTGAATCCAAAAACGCATACTGTGCAAAAGCAAAGAAGTGCTGCAGCAGCTATGCGGCAGCGCTATTGCAACAAAAACGAGGCTCAGGAGTCCGTGTAAGGAATCAATCACGATTAAAATCAAAATAAAGGTGGATTAATATAAGAGTATTTGGTCGATTAGGAGTAGTGTTCACTAAGTTAGCTATGGTGTACTGGTGCTGGTGCTAGTTTGCTATGGTGTACTGGTTAGCTATGGTGTATTGGTACTGGGGCGTCGAAAACGAAGAGTCCGAGCGTTAGAGGGATATATACCATTTCGTTCATCTTATGTGACATTTTGAACTAGTTTTCCTTTCTTTTTCTAAGAATTTACTTGTGCTGTTCAGTGAATTCTGGTAACGATTTAAAATTTTCATTTCCCTTAGTTTGGGTTCACACCAGTTCAGATAGCGGCCTGTTATGGACACACCAAAGTTCTTGAAATCCTCAGACAGTCCAACGTTTCCTCTCTAAAATCTCATTCAAGGAAAAATGGGCTCACAGCACTTCACGTTGCAGCTTGCTACGGACAGTCGGGTAAGTAGATTGTGTTTTGGAAAAACACACGTTTTTTTTTTCAATCAATCGGTTAATCAACTCTATTAAAGTTTAACCGAAAAGGGCTTGGATAGGACAATCTAGTTACCGATCACTTACTCACTAAATGGGCTTGAAGACCCGCTGAAAATGCGTTACTTCGTTGTTCCGCTATTCACGAATAATCGATTTTCAAATAGTGGAATTTCCGTGTGATTTGTGATACCTCTATGCGCTTGTATATTTGTTGTATGCCTTACGAGAAAGATTTACGATTTTTTCTTTTGTTCAGGCACTAAGCAATCTTCACCACTGCCCACTGAAAAGTTGCGATTAAAATTTACCGCGTCATTGTAGAATTTACGCTGTAAGTTACAGCTGGAAGTGGTCGTTGAAGACAAATAGGAAGCAAGAACAGTTAATAACAACAGACAACAAATTAACTAATAAACTTTTCGGTAAACGGTCTGAGAAAAATGGCATTACACTATCTAAAAATTGGGTTGATGAATGGACTCTCTGACTGACGCACAGACGATAGGAGGAGAGGGGAAACAGACAGCTAGTCTAATACAACACACACCTTCGCTCCGAATTTTTTTTGAAAGGGTATTGCTTTGGTTAATTAATTTAGGAACATAAGAGCCTCTTCGTAAGAAGGAATGAATGATGAATTTATTTCCAAAAAGCCCGCGGGGTCATGGCAGGAAAACAAAATAACAGTCACAAACACAATGTTTACACCAAAAGGAGGGAACCCTTACTCCAAAAAACGCTCCCGATGCTCCATAGACTGTCCGAGGAACCTCCCAAGCCGACGAAGGTCCCCAAAATTTGTCTTCCCCATAACCTTAACCAAATCGTCATCCTCCATCCTATCATGTCAAGAAAAACTCTGTAGGCAGATCATTTAACTCAACGCATCCACTCACCAGATGAAAATATCCTCCCTTAGTGAACCACACATAGGGCAGAAGTAAGGACCAGAACATAGCTTACCTTCACCAATAAACTTTCTTCTTTCCCTCAATGGTAGAGAATCCACCCGCAGACTCACCGTACATTTAAGTTCCTCTGGTCTAAGCCCCGCTTTAAAAAACAGCCTAGTGTTGTGTTCTCGCAGAATGTTTCTCGATGCTCTCCTTTGGATATTTTATAGGCGACGGGCCCTTGCAAAGAGTAATAGACCCGTCTCGTCCGGTAGCACACATAAGGGTAAAATGAATGATTGTTGTGGACTTCGTCTCGCGAGCAATATAACAAGACCAAAGGTTTCGCTGGGATCCCAAAGGCGAATATTTATTGGACTTTTCATCCAGGCAATCGGGTCTTGTAGACTTCCGGTCTTGGCCTGATCTTGTGAGATTTCCCAGTCACCTCAAATCAACCTCTTAACCGTATCCGTTAGGGTTATATTATATTATTAGCGCTATTTGAAGACTTGTGAAACATTCTGATGGAACAGATAATACCCGACCGAAATTTTTATAAGAGAAGGTTGTTCTTTCCGAAATTTCCCGGTTTACATCAGATTCGGTTGCACCACTTACCCGGTAGGGAAGCCTAGGAGACAGATGCATCTGGCGTCTTGATTTTATGTTTTCCACAGGGACAAATTTGTTAGAAATGCCCTATTTGTCTCCCCATCTATTGCCTTGATAGAAAACGAGGCTGGAAGATCGACTTCGTATGTCGTTCTTACCGCGAGATCGAAGCTCTAAACACCCGATAAAGAGATAATGCGAGCCCTGCTAAATTTTCGTGTTTTCACCGGATTACGAGGCAGATCGATTTAGTCACATTTACCCCACACTTTAAACCAGTGGTTCCCAATCGGTGATAGGCGTACCCAAAGGGGTACGCGAGACCCTTTCAAGGGGTACGCAAAGGTAACAAAATCAGTTTAGTCTGTAGCTTCAAAACTTGGCCTAACTCACTTTTGATTGCCAAAAGTCTAGTATTACCAGTAGAAGGCAGAGGCATCAGTAGCCAAAATGTTTTTTGGGGGGCACGGTATTTGTACTGACTGGTTGGTCATTTTTACCCAATTGATAAAAGCACGAAAGACATCAAAATCCAAACACAGAAACAGGCTGGCTGGACAAAATATTGCCGTTACCGAGGCGATTACTGACATCGAGCCGAGATCTGGACAAATTTTAGCAACAAAGCAGCCTATCTTGTTTGACGATACCCATGTTATTGCATTGTGATAAAGGGAAAGAATAAAGATTATTATTATTATAATATTACGTGCCTCATTTTTGTGTGTATAGATATATGTCATTTTACGACAATAAATATCTTCTTTTCATATTTTCGACCCTTGATTAGGGGTACGCGGTACGGAAAAGGTTGGGAAGCACTGCTTTAAACGACTTCATCAAGAAATTTTCAGTACTATCGAAATCCCGCTCTTTGTTGGATTTGGATTTGGTAACACGGACGAGCGTGTTACCGATCCAAGGCTACGGGGTTCGTCTACTTACTTTACATGTACTTTGAGACTTCGACCCCAGGGAACCCACACCAAGTTTGAGTAAAATGTTTCAACCCCGTTGTGTGTTAATTGACGGACGGAAAAACTTATAGAAGCCGTAGTTATCCCGTCACTAACACCTTGGAATCCTCAGAACAGTGATTATCGTAGCAACAGTAAATCTTTACTCAGAAAAATGACATCAGGTGTTTGGAAACTGGGTCGGTGATTTCGGTGTATCGTGGGCCAACCGAGGAGAGAATTTTTAAAGAAGCCCATACGTCCAGAATAGGTATATTAACATGGTCGGACGGAGTCATAGCGCGTGTGGATCGTATCCGTTATCTGGGGATACTCATTGATTCGAATTTGTCTTGGAAATTTCACACTAATACTCCGAGACTTAAACTGGGAAGAAATGGGGGGATTATGCATCATCTAAAATTTCTTCTTCCATTAAATGCGCTGAAATCAGTTTACTATTCACTAGTCCATTCTTACCTAAACTACTGTCCTCTGATTTTCTCAAACACTTTTAAAGTTCACATGTCTCCACTACAGAGGCAACAAAATAAAGCACTTCGGATTTTGAAAAATATGCTACCTTCCCCTTTATCTTATCCCGGTAAATCCCCAACTAAAAGCTTGTATTTATTTTTAAATATTTTACCATTAGATCATTTTGTTACATTTCACGTTCATGGTCAGGTATCGCCAGGGTGCATTTACCTAGTTATTTCACATCTATTAATTTATTCCCGGAAGATGTGGTATTGCCTGCTTATGAGACCCGATCGGCTTCGAAAATACACCAACCTCTAATCATCACAGAGAGGTCTCGTTTTTCGATAAGGAATATAGTTATTGGAGTTTGGAACAAGCTTAAAGACCTTTTTGAACAGGACCGATCATTGATCACTTTGAAAAAGAAAATTAAAACTCATCTGTTGGCAGAATATGATATTAAAATATGATCCGTTCACATTTATGTTATCCCGGTAAATCTCCAACCCTTAATTATTAATTTTGTTTTAGAAAAAGGTAGCGTTCCTTCAGCTTAGGCCACGACTTGGTGTTGTTATTATTTTTGGGATCCCAAAACGTAAGTGGAGGGATACCTATGACATCGCAAAAGTTGTCCGTCTGTCCGTCCGTCCGTCCGTCCGTCTGTAAGCACGATAACTCTCGAAGGGAATGAGATATTTTGATGAAACTTGGTGTGAGGATTCGTTGGGTCGTCGGACCAGTCAAGTTCGTAGATGGGCTTTGTAGCTCTACATTTAGGGGTGGGTGAGGGGATTCAAATTAAGGGGCAAACAAAATATTTTGAAACAGCTAATGTGATAGTCGGTCATGGGGTAAGAAGACATGCTGAACACGATGGTGAAAACCATTTTGTCATCGGACAAGTAGTTCAAAACCGGAAAGTTTGTTGAAAGTAAAAGTTTTATTTGAAGTTGATTAGATGTTCGATTTAGGGGTAGGAAGACATGCTGAAGACGATGGTGAAAACTATTTTCTTGACGGACAAGTATTTCGCCCGGAATCCGGCCCAAACCGGAAAGTTTGTTGAAAGTAAAAGTTTTATTTGAAATTGATTAAATGTTCGATTTAGGGGTAGGAAGACATGCTGAAGACGATGGTGAAAATAATTTTCTTGACGGACAAGTATTTCGCCCGGAATCCGGCCCAAACCGGAAAGTTTGTTGAAAGTAAAAGTATTATTTGAAATTGATTAGATGTTCGATTTAGAGGTAGGAAGACATGCTGAAGACGATGGTGAAAACTATTTTCTCGACGGACAAGTATTTCGACCGGAATCCGGCCCAAACCGGAAAGTTTGTCAAAATTAAAAGTTTTATTTGGAGTTGATCAGATGTTCGATTTAGGGCAAGAAGTCATGCTGAACACTTATGTGAAAACAATTTTCTACCCGGACATGTAGTTCGCCCGGAATCCGGCCAAAGCCGGAAAACTGTTGGAAGTCAAAGTTTTATTTCTAGTTGATTAGGTAAGCAATTTAGGGGTAAGAAGAGATGCTGAGTCCCTGTATGACAATCATATTTTACCCGGACATATAGTTCGACCGGAATCCGGCTGGAATCGGAAAATTTGTTTATAAGCTAAATTTCTATTTGGTTGATTAGATGTTCATTACCGGGAAAAGAAGATACCCTGATTTCGTCTTTGAGCTTTCTTTTTTCGCCGGACAAGTAGTTCTGGAGTTCGGCCGGAACCGGGCAATTGGCAGAAGTGGCAGGAAGTTTTCGTCAAAACAGATATGACTTATAGGGGTAAGCACACATGCTGAATCCATATCAGAACTTGGTTTTCTCAGGTGATTAGCTATTTGGCCTTAATCTGTTTCTGAATTTTAATTGTAAAAATGGTCAAGGAGTCTGGCGATGACTGGATCTGGCTAAGGCAAGACCCAGTTGTCTGGATCAGATATTGAATTTTTGGGATCCCATCGAAACCTTTGGTCTTGTTTACTTTATCGTGTGGAGAGTTTGGTATGGCGTGTGAAAGTAGACGGAATGGAACGAGTCTTTCTTTCTTTTGTGTGTGTATTTACAAAGGAACGACTCATTTATACTATGTTCATATAGTCAGTGTTTAAAATGGGGCCGAGCTAACGAGCTCGTATCCCTGCCGGCCCCCAGTGATTAAAATATATTGTCACGAAGTATTTTTGAAATAAAAGAACCTGAACCTGAACCTGTTCTATTTCAGATACCGTGAGAGAGCTTTTGTCCCACGTCCCAGCCGGGACTCGATCCGAGCCGCCAAGCCCTGCAATACTTGGTAGTGTTCCCGTCTTGAAAGACCTGGATGGGGAGTCGGGCTTGACACCTCTTCATCTAGCGGCGTATTCTGGCGATGAAAACGTCGTACGACTGCTTCTGAACTCGCCTGGTGTCTCTGTCGATTCGCCGTCAAACCAGCATGTAAGTTTAGAAAGTTAGATCCGAGGATCAATCAGACCATGCTCGTAGCCTACGTCGGAGGATACAGGAAAAAAGAATAAAGAAAAATTGTGAGCTTAGAAGTCTTGAACCTACAAAGGCTACAAACACTGAAGGAAAGGCGTCACAGATCTTCGAAAGACAAATATTGAACTGAGGTTGAGACCTCCTGCCCAGTTTTATTGATCAGCCGCCTGTCCGACGGACAAGACCAGCAGCGAAGCTCAAGGACAAACAACAACTTAAGTTCCCCCCGATTCGTGCATCCGAGTGTTAGGTTGAGATCGTTCAGTCCATATTTCACCCATCATTTTAATTCATGCTTGACATTGAACTATGACATTAATCGTTTTTTTAGCCATGCTTTGTTTTATTCGTGCTTGCTTCCAGTCCTGCTTCCAGCGAGTGCTGAATGAGTTTTGAAAACAAGATTAAATTGAATTAAGGAACTGCATTGGCCTGGACAGGTGACGATCTCATTAATTCAACCTATTTTCTTATCAGGGCTACACACCACTTCATTTGGCCTGTCGTGGAGGCCACTCTGCAATCGCTGGCCTCCTATTGGCTCGCTCGACGTCCCTTCTGACCATTCATGATCGAGAGGGCAGAACCCCACTGCATGCCGCTGCTGCCTCAGGTCACACAAGGCTGACTGAACTACTCCTGGGCCAGGGGTCAGAAATAAACGGTGGGGATAAGGTAAGCTACTTACTGTGTCCGACTGCAGGTGACCTACAGAAGGTGTTGCCTCAGCCTCAACTTCACAATTGGCCGTACAAAGGTCGTCCGAACCAGATTCGGCCGCGGTAGGAGGAGTTTGAGGGGGTACCGGAAATAGTGTGGCACTCCTAGGGATCAAACTACTGGATCTGAACTTGAGAGGTAGACAAATCATTTGCCCTAGATGATTCGAGGCGTTGCCGGAAATGCTCACACTCCAGTGAAACTAGATATCATATTTCTAGGGCCGATACCAGGGGGGTTGAAGGTGGTATTTTTTTACGTTCTCATTTGCTTTCTTGCGCTATGACCTACTCGAATAAGTGCCATATGAGCTCGTAGCTCTTGTTTGAACTCACTGACCAACGTGGTTAATGCCTGGTTGAAAAAAATCGAAACGCATGCAGTCCTAACAATCAAGAAGCCAATTCTTTCTAATTTTAAAAAGTAATGAGTGTATAACGAGTAACGAGAAAATTGCCATATGCCCAGCAAAGAGCCAGAAACGTCATCGCAACAAACGTTGTTGATTGGTTTACATAGGATTTGAGTCAGTAAAGAATTCGCTTTAATGACCTTTCCCGTTCTTCGCTAGGGTAACTGGCGTGTTCCGGGCTCTCGAAGACCTAAAAAAAATCTCTAAAACACAAACAAATCTCTAAGCTTTTCGTCGATTGTTGAATACAGACACAGATTCCTCGAAGAAAATTAAGGGATTTTCGAATACATTTCGGGGATTCTCGACTACATTTTCAAACGTCATCGCAACAAACGTTGTTGATTGGTTTAGATAGTATTTGAGTCAGTGTTAAGAATTCGTTTTAATGACCTTTCCCGTTCTTCGCTAGCGTAACTGGCGTGTTCCGGGCTCTCGAAGACCTAAAATAAAAATCTCTAAAACACAAAAACTTTTCGTCGATTTTTTTAATACAAACACAGATTCCTCGAAGAAAATTAAGGGATTTTCAAATAAATTTCGGTGATATTCTCGAATACATTTTCGACCTATTTAGCCTCAAATCCATTCGATACACAAACGACGCGAGAAGCGGATCTTAATTGTACAAAATACTTTCCATTGAAAGATTTGATTTGATTAGAGAGCAAAAACTATAGAACAGCATTGAAAAGAAGCTCTAAAATAGGCACACTGGTGGTGGCTCCTTTTACTGAAAAGAACAGTAAAGGAATATCGTCGGGTTTCAGTTCCGCTTTGAAAGGAATTATACCTACTCGCGTCTGTCCCTTTCATTGGAAGTGACTTGTGTTCCAAGAAGTGAGTTATTAAAAAGCACGTTTGTCTTACAGGAAGGCTGGACTCCCCTACACTTGGCAGCATTCACCGGACACGAACCAACAGTACAGCTACTGCTCGACAGTGGAGCTTCCCCGCGCGCAAAGACTTTCAGGGGACGCATCCCACTGTGGTACGCGGTCAGCAAAGCGCATGCCCAGGTCGTCAGCATTTTACTAAAGAGAGAGCATGATCCGTATCTGCTCCTGGATGATAGAAAGGTAAGACAATATCTTAATTATATATACAAATGTAAATATTTGCATTTTATTTGGTCCTTAGAACAGCCTATTAAGTTATCTTCAATTGCCTAGGACCTCTTTGTTTCTGCTCTTAACCATTTCTCCGCATTCCATCTTGGAAGAAGATTTTTTAGACCCGGTTAGTCTCTTTTTTTTTCTTTTAGTTTAAGTTTTTTTTTTTTAGTATTTTTCCTTTTTTTCTCTGTACTGCGCTATTTCCCTTTTCATGTCTAGTGCGTAAATAGAATTATGAGATTTTCAACTGTGTTCAGTATGATTACCCCCAATTTCTTAGAATTGTTTAGAGGCGAAAGTCTTTTCTGTTGCATTATATTATGATTACTATAGGTGAAGATAGATAACTAGATACAGCAGCCCACTTCTCAACTCGAGTCTTTTACGGACAAAATTACCAAAGGAAATATTCACTCTTGGTTCCGTAAATCGTAAGATACCAAGAAGCTGACCAGCGGTCCTACAAAACAATGAACCCCTAAACGAAAGCTATTGGCACCTGGAGAGAATAAGGTCCAGAACGTCCTCATCAAAATGGTAAAGAGAGCAAATGCGTGGACCATCCGGACCGTTCCTTGAATTCAACGCATTACCATCAGAAAGCGTTAAACAGTTTCCTCGCACCTGAATCCATTGCATTAAAAGTTTAAACGGATATTCCTAACTTAAATAACATTTGTGTACCTGTAAGCGAGCCCGCGCGTTTTTCGAGTGATTGGGGGTCGAAATCCTGTTCATTCAAAGCTAGAAACCTTGTTCTTCAAAGGTTGGCTCCGTTGGGTGGTTCCCTGGACTATGGCTGCGTTTTTGCAGATACCGTGGTATTTGTTACCACGTTAGCTGAATCTGCAATTAGTCGTTTTTATGGTGGCCGCGATCGAAATTTCTGTCCGTCCGTCGGTCTGTCCAGGTTTTGCTAGTTCGGGCACTTCCACATAAGCTAGGACGATAAAACTTGGCAGTCGTATCAGGGACCCCAAATGATTAAGTTGGAAATAGTCACTTTCCCCATCCGAGCACCGTGGGGGGAGTGGAGGGAGGGGGAATCCGGAATCTTGAGGTATTTATAACTTTTGAATGGGTGATCGGATCTCGATGAAACTTGATATTTGGAAAGACTTCATGTCTCAGACAACCGACTTAAAACCCGGACCGGATCCAGTGACTTTTTTTTTGGGGGGGGGGAGCTGGAGGGGGCAACCGGAAATCTTGGGAAACGCTGTGAGTGGAGGGATCGAGATGAAACTTGGTGGGAAGACACCTAGCAAACACTAGATACATCATTGACATAACCGAGCCGATTCGGGCACTGTGGGGGGAGTGGAGGGAGGGGGAATCCGGAATCTTGAGGTATTTATAACTTTTGAACGGGTGATCGGATCTCGATGGAACTTGATAATTGGAAAGACCTCATGCCTCAGACGACCCACTTAAAATCTGGACCGGATCCGGTGACTTTTGAGGGGAGCTGGAGGGGGCAACCGGAAATCTTGGGAAACGCTATGAGTGGAGAGATCGAGATGAAACTTGGTGGGAAGACACCTAGCAAACACTAGATACATCATTGACATAATCGAGCCGGTTCGGGCACTGGGGGGGGGGGGGAGTGGAGGGAGGGGAATCTGGAATCTTGAGGTATTTATAACTTTTGAACGGGTGATCGGATCTCGATGGAACTTGATATTTGGAAAGACCTCATGCCTCAGACGACCCACTTAAAATCCGGACCGGATCCGGTGACTTTTGGGGGGAACTGGAGGGGGCAACCGGAAATCTTGGGAAACGCTATGAGTGGATATAGATATATCATGGACATAACCGAGCCGTGCCTACTCGTAACAAGTGCCATAAGAGCTCGTAGCTCTTGTTGGAGTTACCGTGGTATCTGATATACAGTTGCTCTGCAAAAACGACTATGGCCGAAATTTAAATTTTCGAACTCATCCCAAAACAAACTGATAAGTTGCTGAAAAAATTTGATGAAAGGGAGATGACTTTTCAGATACCACGACCAGTTACCACGGTCGGTCTATAGTATCTGAATATCAGATACCACGATAGCTGGCCAGATACCACAGTTACTGGAAAAACGACTTTTGACCATGGTAACAGATACCATGGTATCTGCAAAAACGCAACTTATGTAGATCAAAACAGTGTAAACCAAACTTTTCTGTATTCTTCCAGTTTTCAGTGCAATAAAATGAAAGCCAATTGATTAATAATAATTTTATAATACAGTTTAAGGTGCTCGCCCAGGCACACGACTGGCGACAGAGCGAGTTGTATGGGTGAGACGACCCACCTGTGAAACCAGAACTCTTAAAGGACAACTGAAAACTGATGACGATGATAAGATCATCGTCAGCTGCCGCCTCCCTGATTTCTGACAAATAGATGGCGAATCTACTGGCCATGAGCATTTTGTGGGAACCGGACTAAAAGCTCTAGTTCAATCTGTGTTTTACTTTTAGTTCATCTTCAATCTCATGCTATGTGGCAAAGGTTACAAAGCTCTTGAAGAGTTTGTCCTCGAGTCACCAGCGCCAGTGGATGTGGCGGCGAAGCTTTCTTACATCTTGGCAAACATTGCAACTAAGGTAAACTAGCTGAAAAATTTCCTTTCCTAGAGGGAATGAAACCCTATCGAATGAAGACCGTTAGAGCCTAGGAAAACTTGTGTTCCTGGATCCGACCATCTTTGGGGAGTTGAGGGAAGGGGAATCCGGAAATCACTGGGTGAACGGGTGGTCCGATTCGAGTGAAACTTTATGGGTAATAAGAACTGATGACCTAGACAAGCAAAGTACAGTGAAACAGTACACTGTCAGAAATTTCATAACAGATAGCGTATAACACTTTCAAGAATAACGCCTTTTCACTTAGAAATAAAGTGCTATGACTAATTAAGTTCACACTATTTCGTGCCTAGATCTCCAACAACACTTTCAATTGGTTTAAATACTAACGTGAACGAAAGAAACATAACAGATAACACCCCAAAGTGTTATCTGTTGAAACCGCGCATCCTTCTGTTGTCGTTATGAACTTCTGACGGTGTAGTATTTTTTACCTATTGAAGGTGTTGTTGAAGATCTAGGCACGAAATTGTATAAACTTAATTGGTCATAACACTTTATTTCTAAGTGAAAAGGTGTTATTCTTGAAAGTGTTATGCACAGTCTGTTATGAAACTTCTGACAGTGTAGTATTTACAGTTAAAACGGGACAGGGACTTTTCGAATTCAGATATTTTTTCATTTTTTCTGGTTTAGTACTGATACACAATACAAAAATAGCCCATTGGCCTCTATAGAAAAAAAAGGATTTACCGATTTAACTGGTTTGGTTCGATGGTATGTACCGTCGTTTAGTTTATTTAATTCGACCATATGTTCCTGCAACTACACATTTGTCTTCCAGTTTAACGCTTTTCGCTGAAGTCTCCTATTTTAGGAGAAGGAGCGATTTCGAGAGTTGGTTCAAGCTTCCAAAAAATGCGAGCTAATGGCTTCCGAACTTTTGGCAATCGCCTCAGGAAGTGAAGGCGCGTCCAGACTATTAACGGCTACGGACAGACAGCACGTTCAACTTTTGGACGTTCTGGTTGAAAATGAACAAAAAGAAGTTATTGCCAACTCAGCTGTGCAACGGTATTTGCAGGTACGTTCTCAGTTTTCCGGTTCTAGCGGACTCAACCCGTACGGAAATTCCGGTCCTGGCGGTTTTGGGGATTTTCACAACGAAACTTGGCAGGCGTATCAGGGACCTGATCAAACTGACTTGGAAAAAAAAAAAAAAATCCTCGATATGATAATCTTAGGAGGGACCGGAATCCGGAATATTGAGTCATGCGTAACTTTGGAACGCGTGATCGGATTCTAGTGAAATTTAATAATTGAACAGAGGACATTTTTAATAATTGAACAGAGGACATTTCTCTCTGGTGGTCTTTTTCATTTCCGGACCGGGTCCGACAACTATTAGGGGGGGGAATACTTGACCAGCTTAGACTGGTGTGATCGGGGTCGAACTTTGTGGGAATAACAAACAGATGCTCTGGATAAATCATTTACATAACCGGATTGGCTCCAGGTATTGTGGGTGAAGTTGGAGGGCGGGGGGGGGGGGGCTCTGGGATTTACGTGTTCGCGAGTTAAGGTACTTCAAGATGTGGTAGGGCGATGGAACTTCGCTGGAATATTGGTGATTCAACAAGATTTGCTTAGAAAGCGCTACTTCCCAAATCTGATTATTCCTTAAAGTACAAATCTTGACCGCAAAGTAAGAAAAATACTTTCAAGCAAAATATGCATTTTCATGATCCCCATCAGCCCATTATCATTTTTGCCTCAAAGGTTTTGCTTACAAATGAAGTTATAGCTGCATTAGAGTGCGCATCTTAACCGCAAAGTCTAAACTTACTTTTGATCAAACAATACAAAACAATAACCCATAACCCAATAACCACAACAATAACCCATGCAAGTGCCATATGAGCTTACACAGCTCTTGTTCATGTTCGTTTGTTCAATTTGTCTTTTTTTATACTTTAAAAAGACAGAATTTGTACTAGCATGAATGAATGAATGAATTTATTCCCAATGAAGCCCAAGGGCCATGGCGGGAAACATAACACAATAACAAAAACAAAATATCATACACTCCAATAACGAACCAAAAAATCAACTTCTATAAAATAGTTCACGGTGGGCCATAGCTAGCTTCAGGAATCTACCCAGCCTTCGGATCTCACCAAAAGACTTACTTCCCATACTTGAAACCAAATAGCTTTCCTCCCAAGCCTCCGACCAAACACTTACTTTCTTAATTCTTTCAAGTCTTTCAACTCCTCGCAATAACATATCAAATGTACCGCATCCTCTCCTTCAATACCACACATTGGACAAAAATAAGGACCAGTACCTTTCCTATCTCTACCAGTATAATTTCTCCGCATCCGCCCTAAGACTCACCCTCCACTTTAATGCGGCATCTGTAAGTATGATATGTAACGGTAGTGATAATAACACAAAGCAAGAGAAAAGGCTTTCGCCTCTAAATAACTCGAAGAAATTCTGAGTAGTCGAATTGATCAGAGTTAAATATCTCATCAATAATACACTTGAAAATATTGATCGATTCAGCCTTAACCGCATCTTCAGCAAGGCTGTTACAAGGATCAACAATTCTGTTAGCAAAGCCTTTGCAAGCTTGTACGCGTGTCCCGATGATGACGGCTAATCTTGAATCTACTATGTATCGAATTATATATTGAAGTACTGAATCGGTGGCTTCAAAGTTATCGTAACTTCCATGGACTAATTTGAATGTTTTAATCAAGATCAAGTCTCCTCTCAAATATCTCACATGGTAAGGCAGATCTTCTAGGCAAAGAAGATAATTTGATTTAGAAACTTCAAAAATTTTGAATTTGTATGAGCTAGTAAAACGATTTATTAGTTATTTCTCCACCGACGGTATAGATACAAAGCTTACTTGGTAAGCTTGTAGGCCATCATTTACAGGCAGATTCCTCATTACGTTGAAGAACCCTTTTAAAGTGTAGACACACGATCACGATTTCCCGGACGGATTTTCTTCATTTTCATCACAAAGTTGAAAAAATCTCAACTTTGTCCATATGGAAGTGATGGCGGTGCCCAAAATCCGGGCAGGAATTCCCGACCGGGCGCTCCTGATCCTGATCGTGTGTTCGCACTATTAGTTTCGGATCCCCAAAACGGTTGGACCCAAGGATATAAATAAATTACAACCTAAAGTTTAATTTTCTTTTATTTAGGAACTATGGATGGGCGGCCTCCAGTGGTCCTCCTGGAAAATGATGTTACTCTTCCTCTCCTGTGTGTTCATGCCCCTCATCTGGCTGATATTATCACTACCTCTAGGCCATAGATACGACAAAATCCCGGTTATCAGGTAGGCACACCCATAGACCTGCTTTACTTCAATAAGAAGAGGGAGGGAGTATTTCATATCCTTGAAAGCACAGCTACGCTTGATTAAGGTTTAAGGTCTGATTGAAAAATTGCCACAATAACAAAAGCCAAATAGTAGCAACAAATAAAAAATATATTTGTGGCCATAGATACGACAAAATCCTGGTCATTAGGTAGGTACACTGTCCGGTTTTGGCCCTTAAACTTTAAATCCATCTGGTCATTAAATAATGTTATTTGCTACACGTCAACGAGCACAAGGCAGATACTTACTTGTTGCGTCACTTCTTTTCAGATTTATGTGCTACTTAACGTCACACATATATCTGATGGCCTTGCTGACACTAGCTTCCACACTACCCATCTGTCCAGTTATTCGGGACACTCTAATACCCTGCTGGTACGAGTGGGTCCTACTTGCCTGGCTCTCTGGCAACTTACTGGCGGAGTTGTCAACACCTCGCGATCGTGCGGGGCTTGGGTGGTTCCGTGTCGCCGTCCTCGCAGTAGGGTAAGTAGGCGCGTTCGTTAACTTCTAAGGGGTATTTTCGCCGTTCCCTAGGGACTTCCACGGTGGAGTTCCCGGGTCTATGTTTGTCCCAGGGACCCACTTCCCGTATTCTGATTTCTTTTACGATGGTCATTTTCCACGGACGGAAAATTCTCCTTCATCATCACCATCATCGAAAAGTTACTCATTTTCAAGATTCGATTCGGGGTCGATTCGGGGAGTTGCTGGTGTAGTTTTATGGCACTTAGAGCTCCACTCAAGGGTTATATACAGATCACTTTTTGGCCGGTCGGTCGGTCCACTGTTCTCGAGTTAGGGTGTTTCCAGATGTGCTAGGACGACGAAACTTGGCAGGTACATAAGGGGACCCGACCAAACTTACTTGGAAATAGTCATTTCCCCGATCCCACAATCGTGGTGGGAGTGGAGGTAGGAGGAATCTGGAATTTTGAGGTATGTACAACTTTAGAACTGTTGATCGGATCTCAATGAAACATGATGTGTAGAAAGACCTCGTGTCTTGGATGTCCCATTTCAAGTTCAGACCGGATCCGATGAATGTGCGAGGGGGGGGGGGGGGGGGCTGGAAATCTTGTGACACACTTAGTGTGGAGCAATTTGGATGAAACTTGCTGAAAAGAACAAGCATACACTCTAGATACATTAGATACAGAAACAGGTCGGATTGGGGCACTGTGGGGGGAGTTAGAGGGGGGGGGGGAGCAATTCTGGTGATTGCGAGTTAAGGTACTTCAGGTGTGCTAGGACGATGAAACTTGGCTTGAACATTAAAGAATTGACTAGATTAGCTTAAAAATTGTCAGTTCCCGGTCCGACGATTGGGGGGGGGGGAGTGGAGAGAGGGGGAATTCTGAATCTTGAGGTATGTATAACTTTTGACGGGTGATCTTTATGAAACTGTATATTTGGAAAGAGCTCGCTTCTTAAATGTCTCATTTCAGGTCCGGACGGATCTGATGAATGCGAAGGGGGAGGGCAGAGCCGGAAATATTGTGACGCTCTTAGAGTGGAGCGAGGGATGAAACTTGGTGGGAAGAACAAGCACAAGCCCTAGATACGTCAGTGACAGAAGTGGACCGGATTTGTGCACTGCGGGGCAATTGAAGCAGGGCCAGAGGTCCTTCCTAGGTACTTCCAGTTGTGCTAGGACGATGAAACTTGGCTTGAACATTAGAGACTTGACAAGATGTACATTCGAACATAACAGCTATGAACATTTGCGCCTCAAGGGTTTTGCTTACAAAGATCTATAATCCCCACGAGTTGAATTCCCAGAGTCATCCTCTAACCCAACTTTACAAGTGCCATATGAGGTTCTAGCTCTTTTTTTTAAACAGATATTGATTATGGTCAAAATGAATTCTCGTTATAAACACTTATGCCCTGACCCCACTGCGGACACACCTGTTCGTAATTCGGTTTTTAGACGTTTTTAAGATAAGACATTTAGGACGCTTTCAGACGTTCAGAAAAAATTAAAAACGGGGATGGATCTATCCTTCCCAGATTTTATGAACGGGTTGGAGGAGGAACGTCTAAAAACCGATTTACGAACAGGTGTGTCTGTAGTGGGACCCGGGCATTAGTTGTGTGGATCAAGATCGATATTGAGAAAAAGGCTGTTTCTTGATAGAAGCATACGCTGGTTTTATTTAAAATTTAGCAATTTTCGGTATACTAGTGAACATCCCGGCAGCTTCTCAGCTTACACTGGGGAATCTCGAGTAGCTTCTCAGCTTACACTGGGGAATCTGGAGACTACGACTCCTAACATCCAGTTATGAAGATAATTTCGTCTACCACATTGGCCTGACATATCACAAAAAAAGCAACGAAGAAACCAACAAAACCCCACAAACGAAACCCTACAAACCCCATTTTCGTTGGTTTCTTCGTTGATTTTTTCTGACATCCAGTAAACTTGTCTTACTTTCAATGAGCAGACTTTCAATGGAAGTCTCGTGAGGTAATGTCAACCCGATCAAGGTTCAAGGTTTTGATTTACACCTCTGTATAAAATGACTGTCTATAGAGGGTCAAGTCGGAGACGCAAGTTCGATCGAGAACAAGACCAAAGGTGTCGATGGGATCCCAAAAATCTAAGATTTGATCCAGACAATTCGGTCTTATCTTCGCCAGGCTAATCATCAGAGAAAACTGAGTTCAGATATTCTATCTACCTATCTATACCTCTATAAGCCATATCTTTTTTGACGATATTGACCGAAACTTCCTGCTTTACTACTGCCAAATTTGCGGTTTCGCACGAATTCCGAGCGAACTACTAGTCCAGCAAAAACAGAAAAATTCAGAAACGAAGCCATCTCCTTATCCCTATAAAGAAATCTAATCAACTTTAAATGAAATTTTGACTTAAAAAAATGCGGGTACAACCGGATTCCAGACTAATTATATGTCCGGGTAAAAAATGATCATTATATACAGACTCAGCGTCTCTTCTTACCCCTAAATATATCATGTAATCAACTTCAGATAAAGCTTTTACTTTTAACATATTTTCCGGTTTGGGCCGGGTTACAGGCGAACTTGTTGTCAGGTGAGAAAATGGTTTTCACCATCGGGTTCAGCATATCTTCTTACCCATAAATCAAACATTTAATCAACTTCAAATGAAACTGTTACTTTTAACCAACTTTCCGGTTTTGACCGGATTCCGGACGAACTGCTTGTACGGCGACAAAATGATTTTCACCATCATGCTCAGCATGTCTTCTTACCCCTGAATCAAACATTTAATCAACTTCAAATGAAACTTTTACTTTTAACCAACTTTCCGGTTTTTGCCGGATTCCGGACGAACTACTCGTCCAGCGAGAAAATGATTTTCACAATCGTGCTCAGCATGTCTTTTTACCTGTAAATCAAACATTTAATCAACTTCAAATGAAACTTTTACTTTTAACCAACTTTCCGGTTTTTGCCAGATTCCGGACGAACTACTTGTCCGGTGACAAAACGATTGTCACCATCGTGCTCAGCATGTCTTCTTACCCCATAATCGACTATCACATTAGCTGTTTAAAAATATGTTGTTTGTCCCTTAAATTGAACCCCCTCCATTTATTCCAGCAATGTTTTCTACGGATACGTCAGCTAAGATTCTTCATAAGCGATATTTCGGCCCTTCTTGGCAAGGGTCCTCGTCAGGCTTCCAATCCTCTTGTTCAACTTCGGGGAAAGAAACAAATGGATTCGTCAGCTATGATTACAGGTTTGTTTCTTTCCCCGAAGTTGAACAAGAGGATTGGAAGCCTGACGAGGACCCTTGCCAGGAAGGGCCGAAATATCGCTTATGAAGAATCTTAGCTGACGTATCCGTAGAAAACATTGCTGGAATAAATGTTTCAAAGTCAGCTTGGGCTCAAAGAATATTTATGAACCCCCTCCCCCATCCCCAAATATAGGGCTGCAGAGCCCATCTACGAACTCGACCTTACCCTTGACCCAAACAATCCTCATACCAAGTTTCATCAAAATATCTCATTCCCTTGAAATCCCCCCCCTCCCCCTAAAAAAATACCCAATGCGGAAGCGAGGTAACCGATGGCTGGCAACTTATGTGGAACTAAACCATAATTTATAACCAGCATAACAACATCAAACAAATAAAAATATACTTTTAAAATTTTATTTTATCATTGATTCTTCGATTTATTTATAAGTATAGAATGAAGTTCCTTTTTTATATTTGGAAGAGATTTGCTGTAATCAATTTACGATAGATTAAGATGCAATGAACCCGTCATCGAAAAATATGATGAGAACCGCGATCTCTCAGTGGTTAATTGAAGGTGCTGCATTTTCCGTTTATGACCGGTTTCATAAGCATGGTCAGGCTGCTCAGGGAAAAAATTAGTCGAAGGTAGTTACGAAGGCAGTTCCGATCCGTCACCTTAAATAAAATCTTCGGGCGGTGTTGTGCTCTTCATCTGCGGCGCTTAATTTTGGGAAATTTTCCAGGGCTGCCGCTGTATTGGTCCATGGGTCGGCCTTCTTCGTAATCGACATCTATTGGCCAGTTATGATGTTTGCACGAAATCAGCTGCTTGCTATTGCCTTTCTCTTCAGCTGTATTTTAATCCTAGACTTCCTGTCTTTCCACTACCTCTTCGGACCATGGGCTATCATAATCGGTAAGTAATTGCATGATTTAATTGAAACAATCCGGAAGCGGGTGGTTAAAATCATACTTTCCCACGAATATACTAATTATGACCAGGCGCTTAAAACTCTCCGGCTTGAACCATTAAAGAAAAGACGCCTAAACTTAACAACTGATTTTTGTAAGAAAACTTTGCAATCAAACAGATTCCGCCACCTCCTTCCCGAACAACTCCCTAAACCGACTTACACAACGAGACATTCAAATTTTCTCAAGCCGTTTCCAGCATCAAGTACCGCAAGTTGGCTCCACTCATTCTCCCCCCTTGTTACTAATTATTTTAATAACCAATAAAATTTCACGTTTGTTGTTATTTGTTTAGATTTTAGATTAGATTTATTGTATAATTCAGGTACAAAATTTCGTAGTTGTCCAACCAAATTGTTTGACCTTTGTCAAGTAATATATACAACAATTGTTAAAATCAAATTCGTAATCAAAATAAAAGGTAAACCATTGAAGTCAACAACCGAAATAAAATTCATAACAAAATAACTAAGACAAAATAACATTATTGTAAAAATCAACAAATTTCGGAATGAAGCTATTACAATATCTTTCCCGGTTACATGCGATCGGCATGAGCTTCGGGATGAAGCTCATGCCTGTTCGGTTCTTGATTTGTTTCTGCATTGTGTCTTAAGTTTTGTTGTTGATGGTATATTGTTAAGATGTGTTAGTTATTAATGTGTGTTTATTTATTTTCTTTTTCTTGCATATTATTTAGCTTTTGCTATTGTGGCAAGTTTTCCATTAAACCCTAAGTACCACCTGCCCCCCCCCCCCAACCCGATGAAAAATTTATCTCAAACTAATAGTATGAAGTTGTGCGAAAAAGTAGCATGCAGTACGAACTGACGCTACTACATGGTCTATGTCAAGGCTACCGTGTTACTGCATATTAAATGATAGTATTCTTTACTATTACAATCAATACATGCAACTTTTCCGTACGACTATCATACAACTACGCAGGCTACAAATTTTTCATCGGGCATCCCCAGTCGTGATACCTTAGAATAGAACTTAGTTGCCTTTTTGCAGATACCATGGTATCTGTTACCACGGTAGGTGGATCTGTAATTAGTCGTTTTTGCAGTTACCGTGATATCTGATATACGGTTGCTCTGCAAAAAAAAACAATTGCCGGATTTGAGCTTTTAGAAATCATCCAAAAAGAAATACTGATATCCACTTCTGCAAAAACGCAACTCTTAGCTCCTCCCGCACCTCCATAGGCGCTTAGAGGGATCCAAGAAGAGTCGCCAGTCGTCTCTCATACGAGTCACTGCCCGTACATCTTTCTATTCGGGCCGGATGGATGCGTGGATGTTGTGAAGATCCTTTTACGGTGAAGACTCGGACACAAGGACTACATTTCGTTTTAAACTGGGATGGCTTTCTGTTTGTTTAAAACTAGTGTGCAAGGGCGTCACGTATGGGGGGGGGGCCTCCCCCCCCCTCCGAAATGTTGTCTGTCAGTCGGTAAAAATGACCAGCCAGTCGATAAATACCTTGCCCTCCCCCCCCCCCCCCAAAAAAAAACAAACATTGTGGCTAGTAACGCCTCTGCTGCTGTGCCCACTCCTTTAACTGTTCACATCCTTCTTGGTTCCGTTTTCCACTTTTATACATTGTGCTTAGGCAATCCGATCGCCAGAAAAGTGGAAGCTCTTCTGATCAGGATGGTTCGTTGGCAAGAGCATAAACTGTCTCATTTGTTTTAGGCATAATGATTTGTTTCACCTTAATTGATTACGCTATAACTCATGGATGTGATCTGATATTTTGTTAGGTCGAAACCGAATCCGGGTTCGAGTCCTCTGCCTGATTCAAATTCGACTCTTCGGATTTCAGTTTCATTGGACTATATTTAAAGAAATAAAAAAATACATAATTATCAAATAACCAGAAATAACCAATGTTAATTAAACAACAAACATAATCAACTAACTGAATACTCTATACAAAGAAAAAGGGAGCAGCGGAAAAAAATAACCTATGGTTTCAACTTTAAATGAAAAAGAGAGAAAAAAGAGAAACAAGGAACGAGAAAGAAAGAAACAAAAGAAAAGAAAAATGGGGAGGGGGGGGGGCAAATCTTCGGTCAGAAGCAAAGCCATTGCATCGACAAGCTGATAAGAATAATAAGAACTGTATTGCTTTAAAAGCCCCGAGGGCCATAGCACAGAAAAACATGTGAAAAACACAAAAAAAAACCAGCAAAATCACTGATAACCTACTAAACATCAGACATTTATTTGGTCAGACTAAACAAAAATTGACTTCTGTGCTCCATTGTCAGCCTGATGAAACGGCCTAATCGTACTTAGAAACACATTTTTCACCAATTTTCTGCATTAGCCACCTCTCATCAAACATGTCATCAAATAACTCAAAGCTTGTTCAGCCCTACCT
The DNA here is from genome assembly GCA_023053575.1 of Branchinecta lynchi. Classification (NCBI taxonomy): domain Eukaryota; kingdom Metazoa; phylum Arthropoda; class Branchiopoda; order Anostraca; family Branchinectidae; genus Branchinecta; species Branchinecta lynchi. Next base: position 29,892,333 of record JAKZAP010000002.1, read on the forward strand.
ACTTTAGTTAATACGCATGACATCACGAATTCTGGCTTTTTACCGTCAAGGCTAGAACAATGTTTCTATTTTCCATCAGAATATCATGCCAGGGGCGAATCCGACCGATCACGTTAATGAGATGCGTAGTTACCACGCTTACTACGCTCCCGACAATGGTAAGTAAATAGTTGCTTACGGTCAGCGTAGTAATTTTTTACGAGGTCGAAACAAAAATAGTAACAAATAGTTACTATTGTTAGAAGGGTGGAACACGCTTTCAGAGTGCGGCTCTTACCCTATCGGATCCGGCGTAACCTCCGAATTCCACTCCCACATCTTGGTACCACCCATCGCAATATCAGACCTCCGTTTTGGACCGGCTGGGACTTTTGGAACACTGCCAGCCAAATACAAGCAAAACCAAGTCGATTCAAAAGTCGGTTCAAAATGGAAGTCCAAAATGGGTGGTCATAACGTATAATTTATAGTGGCGAAAGCCTTTTTGCTGCAGCTATATTATTATTATTATTATAATGGATAGGTATAGTATCATATTCAATAACTGTGAAGCGTAGATATTCGAGCTGTTTCATAATCTCAGGGGTTTGCAGTTGGAATCAGGCCCGACAATATTCGAATCCAATCAAAAGGACAAATCCTGGTTTCGAATCTGAATCTGGTTTCGCCGCAGGTCCAGCAGGTCGAAGTTTATGTACAATGTTGTTATAAATTTTTTTCTTCTAGGTAATTTGATGGTCGACGCTGGTCGGTTTCTAATAATTTTAGCCATCTTTATGTTTGGATTCTCTATACACGTTGCAGCTTTAAATCAGCCCTTCGAAATTAGGGACCCTTCACTTATCCAGAATACGATAACGCAGCCGCTTCCGTCTGGAAGTAAGTAATTTTTTTTTTCTTCTCTTATCCCAGTTGAATTTCTGCAACGGTGAGCAGTATATAGGTGTTCTCCAACAAAAAGTTAAAGGACTTGTCTTACCTATAATACTAACCCAACCTACTTCCATAATCACTCAGTATATTTCTAAACCTGGAGACCCCAATTTCGTACGGTACATTCTAACCCTCTAACAAAACCACGCTGATTTTCTCACTTGCCGTGTCTTGCTACCTTCGGTGTGTATCACGCTGTCAACGGCTGTCTGCGAGAAGTTTTTCCATCAGAAAAACCGGTTATGTAAATTGTTTCACTGTTTTCGTTACAAGTCAACGGGTCTCAGAAAAGGCTTAAAACAGCAAAAGCCGTGAGTTATTTGTTAAAAGTACAGCCTAGTTGTAAAGTATTTGAATATTTTAAAATACTGTAGGTTGAAGAGTAAATAGTGCCAGGGTCCTTTAACACAATCCAAGTAATGCAGTGTGTTTATTTAAATGATACAAATATAGGTTTTCGCTACAAGTCAACGGGTCTCCCGAAAGTTTTAAACAGCCAAAACCTTGGGTTAGTGTTGAAGGCACAGCCTAGTTTTAAAGTATCAAAATTTATTAGTTAAAATACTGTAATTTGAAGAGTAAATAGTGTGAGGGGTTCTTTAAGCGATTGAGAAGTTGCTTGGACTGTACACAAGTCATGCCCTAGGTGTGCATTTTTGAAGTCTCAGCCGGATCCGACCTTTGGGGGGGGGGGGTGGAGGTGGTTACCGGTAATGCAAAATAAAATATAAAGTGTTCCATTTAGAAGTTCGAACGGCATCCGGGCCCGATGAAAACTTTGAAGCCTGTTAGTTGTATGATAGTTGTACGAAAAAATTACATGTATTGATAAGTAAAAGTAAAGAATACTATCGTTTAATGTGCCTCATACTACGCTAATCCTAAGCAGTAATATCCAGTAGCATCCTGTCTTGCTACAGTAGCATCCAGTCTTGCTAATAGTAACATGCAGAAGAATGAAGTAACACGGTAGCCTTGACATAGAAGCATGTATTAGCATCAGTTCATACTGCATGCTACTTTTTCGTACAACTTCATACAACTGTTTAGAGATAAACTTTTCATCCAGGGGACAGGGAAGGAGTTAAAGGGGCAGGAGGAATTTTGTGACGTCTTCATTATACTTCTTGGATAATGATAACCATGCAAACAAAACAAAAGAAAATAGGACGTTTTCCTTTGCATAAACTCTAAAAAAGACATTGTCCCGTAGGCCTACTAAGTGCCATATGAGTTCGTAGCTCTTGTTTTAATTTATATTTACCTTTTTTGTCTTAAAATGTCGTAGTATTGCGGATCACTTCCGCCGCTGCTTTTGTTCGCATGTACTTACTTGACATATACTTTTTTATTTTTATGTTGCAGACGTATTTGTTTCAAGACCAGGAATATCTGAATTTAACTTTTTTCCGTTATTCCTTTATTTTTCGTCATTTGAAAGAATAAAACTCGTTATTTGTTATCATCAGTCCTATGCCGTGTGACTTACACGACAGTAGTTTTTAGTCTATTTTTTTTGCAGTCGCAGTAACACCGTTGGATACCTTCGAACTTCTTTTCTTTGCCCTGTTCGGACTTACTTCTGCCCAAAATCTAAGGATGGAGATAGCCCAGCCTCAGTGGACCATTTACTTATTTAAGGTAAGCACCTGCCTTGCCCTTTTGGAGCTCATGTATTTTCCTGTCCAGCCGCTGTCTAACAATAAGTACAAAATGACAAAGAAATCCGTCCCCTCACCCACCAGTTATAGTGCGAACACATGGCAAGGATTTCCCGGCGGGTTTTCTTCACTCTCATCATCAATTTGAAAAAATCTCAACTTTTCCATATGATCGTGATGATCGTGCCGAAAATCCGGGCAGGAATTCCAGTCCGGACCGATCCTTGTTCGCACTTTTTCAGATTTCAGATTCAGATTCAGATTTTGTTTACTTCACCAAACAAACACAACTACATTGTACAAAAAACTCAACAACCACATAAAAGACAAAAATCCTGTGAGTGGCAGTATCTTCTAGCCACTTTTTAAATAATATTATTCAATAAATAATAACAGAAAAACTAATCTAATATATTTTCAAAAAAAAGAAAAAAGAGGTAAAAAAAGAAAGAAAAATGATTCCCTCGTCACGACCTACCCACCAACCCCATCTCACCTGCCCCCACCCCACCTCCTCACTCCCCGTTATGTTAGAGTACATATCCGAACCTGGACTTGTTGAAGCAGTGCTCGCTCATCTTTTGCTTCGTGGAAAGCCACCCTAATATTGTCGCCTACCCCCGGGATGAGACAGGATTGCTGCATAGGCTTTTCGAACAAGAAAGAAAATAAAAATGAAACTAAGCATTCAGAATAATTGCAAGAGTTAGCTGCTTGCAAGTTGGCATCTGAAACTCACGAGTTTGTCATTGTTAATTACTGATGAATGGGTCATACATTCAAACAGTGGATAAAATGGATACGTCAGCTACGATGCTTTGTCTGCGATATTTTGAATAGGAACGAACCTGCGATCAGTTCCTTCCCCAGTGTTGACCCTGAAGTTCGACAGCCCCACGAGAACACTTGCCAAAAAGGGTCGAAATATTGCTGCCAAAGCACCGTAGGTGACGTATCCGTTTTATCCATTGTTTGAATAAATTTTTCCCAGTCAGCTTGTGTTCGAGTAGTATTTATTGAAGAACTGTTCATTAAGCTGATGGGAGGAATTCAGGAATTCTGATGTCGCGTAGTCGGGAGAAAAGAGGAAAAGACGACGAGCAAAGGGGTTAGAGATTAGTTGCGGTTTTGCAGATACCATGGTAATCTGTTACCACGGTAACTGAGTCTGCAATTAGTCGTTTTTGCAGTAACGGTGGTATCTGATACACGGTTGCTCTGCAAAAACAACTATTGCCGAAATTGCACTAAGTGCTAAACTTCTTTTCTCACCAATTTGACAAAATTTGATGAAAGCGAGATGACTTTCCAGATACCACGACCGGTTACCACGGTCGGACCGTGATATCTCAATATCAGATACAACGATAACTGGCCAGATACCACGATAACTGCAAAAATGCCTTTTGACCGTGGTATCAGATACCACGATAATTGCAAAAACGACTTTAGACCGTGGTATCAGGTACCATAGTATCTGCAAAAACGCAACTATTGCACCTAAGAACCGGGAAGATGTGAAAAACTCTTCCATTTTGTCATTGATTATGGCACGTTGAAGGAAGGAAAAGGTTACAGGTATCAATAAAAATGGTACGAGTTGTAAATTTTCTACGAAGCAAAAGCTGAGCGTTGGTTCAACAAGTCCAGATTCAGATATGTACTTTAATCGATGGGTGAGAGGACGGTAAATGGTAGAAAGCAAATGGTACAGTTGTACATATGTTCTGATCCGGGATACGTGCGAATCGTTCAACACGTTCTCCTCGACAAACTGGACTGAGCTGCTGAGACTCGAAGGCGCCAATGAGATGACCGAATTCCTTCTGGACTACCTTCTAGCCGGATTTCACCAGTGCTTCCCTGAAAAACAGAAAAAGGTTAAAGCTTTGGACAAACCGTGGATGACGGATGAAATCAGAAGAATAATTAACAAGCGCGACAAATTGTTTGACGAAGGGTACCAGAGCGACGCAACAAAGCTGCGAAATGCAATTGTAAACAAATGTCGGACCGCCCGTCGACAGTATGGAGCCAAAGTAGTTGAGCAACTTTCAAAGACAGATCCCAAGAAGTTCCACACTACAGTCAAGAAACTACTTGGTCGTCAATGTCACAAGTCTGAAATACTTGATCAAGAGGGTAAACCCTTGTCTCCCGACGACATCAACTCCTACTTCGCCGAAATCTGCTCCAGACATCCACCTCTCCAACACTTACCTGAATTCGACGGAACGCTGAACGAAATTCCAATAATCACTCCCCAAGAGGTCGAGAAAAAGATCCGCAAGATGAACCAGAATAAGGCGTCATGTCCCTTCGAGGTCCCCACCAGAATCATTGCCCAATGTTCGACAGAGCTGTCTATACTCCTTGCTGCCGTTTTCAACCAGTGCCTGGTAGAAGGAACCTTCCCTACGCGATTTAAGGTGGCGTACATCGTCCCTATCCCGAAGGTGCCAAACCCGACTCAAGTAAAAGACCTACGCCCTATCTCGAAGACTTCCAACTTCTCGAAAATCTATGAAGACTTCCTATTTAGCTGGCTCTATGACGACATCAAGGAGTCGATTGACCCAGGGCAATTTGGATTCCGTCCTAAACACAGTACCATTCATTATCTTGTCATCATGATGGAAGAAATCCTGAGACACCTTGAAAATCCTGGCTCTTACGTCGATGTTCTCATTACAGACATGGTCAAGGCCTTCGATCTCTTAGACCATTACACAGTCGTCTCTGGAGCAGGTGAAATGAAAGCGCGACAGTTCCTTGTCAGACAGATGGCCAGCTTTCTGAGTGGTAGGAAACAATGCGTCGAGCTAAAAAATAAGCAGAGCTCAGTTATGTCTAAATTTCTCTCCGTAACCTGCGGAGCACCCCAGGGTACCAAACTTGGGCCCTTGGCTTTTCTCATAGCTGTGAACAAACTGGCTATCCAACTGAAGCAGAGGCTGAAATTTGCAGATGATCTGACGCTACCCACCTTTCGACTGATCTCGTCCAACTCGCAAGAGCTAAAACATACCCTTGAGGAGCTGCGGCGCGACGCAAGTGAGGCTAAACTTCAGATCAACACTGAAAAGAGTGTCGTCCTCCGTGTCAACTTCACAAAGCACGACCCGGAACCAATTGAATCTGAGGCAGACCTTAAAGCAGTTGAAACCACAAAAATTCTTGGGATCATAATCGACAACAACCTTGGCTGGGAATCCCAAACCTCTAAACTGGTCCAAAAGGGAGCCATTCTCCTCAAGCAATTTGCTCAGCTAAGACGATTTGGGCTGTCCCACAACACTCTGACTAACCTCTATAAAACATACATTCGTCCTGCCCTTGAATATGGATGCCAGGTTTGGCACGCCGGACTAACAAAAGCACAGGATTTTAAAATTGAGCGCACTTAAAAGCGTGCATGTCGGATCATCCTCGGGCACGAGTACGTCTCATATGAGGCGAGTCTGGCGTCACTGGGCCTGGCTACCTTATCAAACAGACGGCATGAACTTCTCATGGCGTTTGGGAGGTCCTGTCTCTCGTCGGAGCTCTTTCGCAACATTCTGCCAGATTTCCAGCCAACAGTTGAAAATAAACGCCCCACTCGAGGATCAAATTCGGGGAAGCAAAAGTTAAAGCTCCCTCCTGAAAATTGCAGTGTTCGGTATGACCGTTCATTCGTCCCGTACTTTTGCAACACTTTTAACAGTGACTTGACTTAAATTGTGACCCAAGTGTTTGTATCTTTGACGTGCCAGTGCTATTCGTTTTTGGATAATCATGGCTAATTAATAAACTTGATTTGATTTGATTTGATCTCCAAAGATTTTAAACATCTTATGTAATTTCCATCGGACTTGGTAGATAATTGTCATTTGTTTCCTAACCTAAAGGCTGTACGCTGATTTCTGCATTTTCTTGTTTGGCTCTTTTCGATTACGGTTTCGGTAGAGCTCATTGGCCAGATATAACCGTTCTGCAAGTTTTTCCGTGTTTCTCATTAAGACCAAGGAGGCCAAGTGAGGCGAAAATACACTGGGGTGGTTCTGTAATCTTTCCAAAAACCCGACGCTCATTCAGAGGACTCAAGAATGTTAGAGTTTTTGAAAAAAAAAATATCTACTACCACTTGCGCTTTAAGCAGAAATCGAGTATTTTGAGCCCATCTTTAAGAACTTGATTCAGGAAGGTGCTGATGACTCTTTAGAAAATAATAATATTTTTTTATTTCACCCATCAAAAAGCATATGGCATAGACGGAGTAGGAATAAAGAAAGAAAAGAAGAAGGAAACACTATAATAAGAGGAAACAAACAAACATAGAGACTACGACAACATTACCTATCTCCTGAACTAACCTGTTGTAGAAGAATGCTCTTCCATTATTGTTTGACGTCATTGTTGAACCTCTGGATAAGTTGTCCAACCACTGTAACTGGGTCAGTGATTTTGTAAGTAGCACCTATTTTACTATTTCGGGTCCAGGGATGGAGGCGGAGCAGGTATTTACAGAAACGAAAATAAATAGATCGAATTTGTTTTTTTTATCAGTGTTAGTTAACATTATATTTTGCAGATTGTGTTCGGGGCATATATGCTGGTGTCAACAGTGGTTCTCATCAACATGCTAATTGCTATGATGTCTGATACCTATCAGAGGATTCAGGTAGGCACCCATTTGTAGAAAAGCCCCCTCCCCCACCGACTTCAAAAACCACATGTGCATCATAAATAGCCTACTCGTTGAGCCCAAGCTGACTTGGAAACATATACTCTAATGCATAAAACGGATATGTCAGCTACGTTGCTTCATAGAAAAACAAGACCAAAGGTTTCGATGGGATCCCAAAAATTTAATATTTGATCCAGACAATCGGGTGTTGTAGAGGTCGAGTCTTCGCCAGACTCCTTGAACACTTTACTAATAAAATCTAGAAACAGGTTAAAGCAAATGGTAATAATCTGAGAAGACCAAGTTCAGATATGGATTCACCATGTATATTTACCCCTTAGCCTGCGTCATATCTACTTTGACGAAAGTTCCTGCCTTACTTCTGCCAAATTTCGGGTTTCAGCCGGATTCCGGGCGAACTACTTGTCTTACAAAAAATTGATTTCAAAAACGGATTCAGCGTATCTCCTTACCCCTACATCGAACCTCTAATCAACTTCAGATAAAACTTCAGCTTTTAGCAAAATTTCCGATTTCAGCCGGATTCGTGTCGAACTATCTGTCCAGGTAGAAAATACGAATTCAGCATGTCTTTTTACCCGTAAATCGAACACCTAATGAAATTCATATAAACCTTTTACTTTTTGGTCGTTCCGGTTTTGGCCGAAAATAATTTTCATATTCGGATTCAGCATGTTTCCCTATCCTTTCATCAAACCTCTAATCAACTTCAGATTAAACTTTATTTTTGACAAATTTTCCGGTTTCGGCCGGATTTCGGGCGATCTACTTGTCCGACGAGAAAATCATTTTCGTATTCGGATTCAGCATGTCTTCTTACCCTTAAATCAGACATCTAACCAACTTCAGATAAAACTTTTACTTTTAGCAAACTTTCCGGATTTCCGGATACCCGTTAACCGACTATCTCATTAGCTTTTAAAAAATATTTCTGTCGCCCCTTAATTTGAACCCCTCCTCCTCCCCTAAATATGCAGCTATCGGGCCCATATACGAACTTGACCTTTCCCTTGACTTGAAAAATCCTCACACCAAGTTTCATCAAAATATCTCATTCAACTTTGAGAGCTATCGTTCTGACAGACGGACGAACAACTTTTCTGATGTCATAGGTATCCCTCCACTTACCTTTTTTGGATCCCAAAAAGCAAGAAAATTATCTGTTTAATGCATTTTTAAATACATGTGCACCATGCCGTAAGGGGTGACCTGGTAATACTGGGTTCTTCAGGTGTTTTTAATGGAATCCCCATGCCTAATGGAAAGATACGTTAAATCAGACTTGCTCAAGACAGGAGACCAGTTCGATTTTAACAAGACCAAAGGTTTCGATGGGATCCCAAAAATCTAATATTTTATGTAGACATATATATTTTTACTTTTAATATTTAGAAACAGATCAAAGTTTATAGTGGGGGATGGAACAGGTATGAAACTTTGGAAAACCAATTGTCTTTCACAGATTGGTGCGCTTGCGTCCGATAAAATCAGTAAGGCTAGTTAAGGGCAACAACACTGAGTTGACATACAGCTTGGATATCTGCAGTTCAAACGACTCAAGCGTTTAAGACTTGAAGAAATTGCATTCCCACGAGTCACACATTTCGAGCTGACCAGATTGACACAAAGGAAAATCTGTTCTAGTCCCTAGATTTGTAAGTTCTGCATAATAAACGAATAAACAGTAATTAAGTATGAAAACATTGTGCTTTAAAAAATTCTAAGTCTGTTGATTGTCGTAGGTTTTCTGGTCGACCTGGTACACGTAGTTTTGGTTTGAAATGACATCAAACGTTGACGTCACGAACAGCTGACTAATTTTACTTTCAACAAACTTTCCAGTCTGGGTGGGATCCTGGGCGAACTACTTACCCGGCAACAAAATAAAGCTCAAAAATGAATTCACCGTATCTCCTTACCCCTATATCCAACATCTAATCAACTTCAAATAAAAATTTAACTTATAACACATTTTCCAGTTTCAGTCGGATTCCGGGCGAACTACTTGTCCGGGTAGAAAATGGTTTTCATATTCGTGTTCAACATGTCTTCTTACCCCTAAATCGAGCATCTAATGAACTTCAAATAAAACTTTTACTTTTAACAAACTTTCCGGTTTTGGCCGGATTCCGGGCGAACGACTTGTCCGGCGAGAAAATGGTTTTCATATTCGTGTTCAGCATGTTTTCTTACCCTTTAATTGACTGTCTCATTATCTGTTTAAAAATATTTTGTTTGTCCCTTAATTTGAACCCCCACCCCTAAGTGTAGGGCTACAGAGCCCATCTACGAACTCGACCTTTCCCTTGACCTAAACTTGGTGGGAACCAAGTTTCATCAAAATATCTCATTCCCTTCGAGAGTTATCGTGCTTACAGACGGACAGACAGACGGACGGACGGACAACTTTTGCGATGTCATATGTATCCTTCCACTTGTGTTTTAGGATCCCAAAAAGGGAACTCGTCCGCACCACCTTGCCACTTTTATATTTGAAACCGCATTGGCCGAGCTTCCGCTGTTTCTTGAAACCTATGATGCAGAGCTTTGGACTCTGGGGTCCACCCGCAACTTTTAACATTGGATTTAGTTGATGTTTTCGTGTGAATGACGTGGAACTATCCACGTGGAACTATCATTCATGGAAAAGTATTGCGCTCGACAAGCTCCGCGGTAGACTGCTACCCGAGCATCGTTGAACAACTTCATGTCTATGGCTCCGCTACCTAGCCTCGTACCTCATTTACACATTTTTGTGTAAATGAGATACGAGGTTAGGTGGCGGTGCCGTCGATGTCTGAAGATCAACTCTACGTCCACTCATTAAGCTATTTACGTAAAAAATTACTTTGAGGAGAATGGCATCCGCGAAAAAGCGCATAAGATGATGATGGCGCGAACCATTGAACGCGCCGCCAAAACCAGGGAGGCATGTCGATGTTGGATGGCATAATTTTGGCAAATGGTGCTTCGCATATTCATAAGTTGGACGATTCATCATATTAAGTTGTTATCAGTTCTGTCTTTTTATTGAAGTTGTGAGTTACTTTCGAACTTGAAGGTCTCTTTTTGGGATCCCAAAACGTACGTGGAGGGATACCTATGGCATCGCAAAAGTTGTCCGTTCGTCCGTCTGTCAGCACGATAACTCTCAAAGGGAATGAGATATTTTAATGAAACTTGGTGTGAGGATTCTTTGGATCAAGGGTAAGGTCAAGTTCCTAGCTGGGCTTGAAGCCCAATATTTAGGGGTGGGGGAGGGGGTTCAAATTAAGGAGCAAACAAAATATTTTTAAACAGCTAATGTGATAATAGATAATGGGGTAAAAAAACATGACGAACACAATGGTCAAAATCATTTTCAATGCCGGATAAGTAGTTCGTCCGGAATCCAGCAAAAACCCGAAAGTTGGTTAGAATTAAAATTTTTATTTGAAGTTGATTAGATGTTCGATTATGAAGTAAGAAGACATGCTGAAGACGACGATGAAAACCATTTTCTTTTCGGACAACTAATTCGCCAGGAATCCGGCCAAACCGGAAAAAATGTTAAAAGCGAAAGTTTTATTTGAAGTTGATTAAATGACAGATTTAGGGCTAAGAAAAGACGCTGAGTCTGTATATGATAATCATATTTTACCTGGACATATAATTCGTCCGGAATCCGGTTGAAACAGGAAAGTTTGTAAGTTAAAGTTTTACTCGACAAGGAAATTTCGGTCAGTATCGTCAAAATAGATATGGTTTTCTCAGATGATTAGCGTGGCGAAGACTGGATCTGGCGAAGACAAGACCCAATTTTCTGGATCAAATATTAGATTTTTGGAATCCCATCGAAACCTTAGGTCTTGTTAAATACCGTTTTTGCTCGCAGGTCGCAGTTTTTTTGTCCTTCAAACTCTGACCGTCGAACTTCGTGAACTAGAAAGTTCAAAGTGTGCCTGAAACATTGATGAAGACCGGTCATGGGTCGCCGGAGTCATAAAAACACTATTTAAAGCACAACTCTTACTAGAAATGATCTTTTCAAGATAAAATGGCTCAGAAATATCGTTGAAAAATACCATTACTTTCCAAGAGAAATTAACGATTTTCTTGTTAGTGCCTGCCGACTCTATCCAGTCTCCCTTTCTCGGACGTGGCGGCCGGAGCAAAATATTTGAAAGTTGAACGTGCTTGGTTAAAAAGTGGGAAAACCAAGTAAAACGAAAGAAGTCCAAATAGAAGTTGGCCTACTATGTCTTTCAAAATGAAATGTAACTTTGAAGCTTTGCAATTAGAATTGCTGACTGATGACCTTGAAGCTTTCGGCGAAATTTGTTTCTCGCGACTTTTAAAACTCGGCAAGGCCCATAAAGCGCTAAAAAGTCGTAGGTAGGAAACGAATTTCAGAATCTTATGGTCCCATAAGAGAGCCATAAGCAAACGATGAAGTTCGTCGGCGACGGAAATTACCAGAGCAAAATAACACTTGGGAGTAGCGCCAAGACTCGACAAAATTGACAGAGACTCGAATAGCAGCGATACTAGCGAGAACGTCCCTACTGAAACTCATTCAGTCGTTCACCAGCGCTGGTTCTGATAACTTCATATCCTGAACATAGCAAAAAAATTATACAGCCTCCATTGTTTTCTTGGAGTGTACAGACCGCACCTTTGCTTCACTAGAAATTTCTGAACCCGCAAGTTTGGCTCGACTTAAATGCCCGCAATTGTAATGGGCGGCGCTAAGAGTTTAGCCCGTTTGGGGGTCTTGTCTCTACTCACTATAGGTCTTGTCGCTACTCCCTGTACAGTGTTATTTTGCTTTGAGCAACCCTCGGCTAAGCCAACGATGAACAACACTTCGATCAAAAACGCAATACTTGTAGTTTTTCATTTCCGTTTTAAGTTGTATATTCTGTAGGCACAATCCGACACAGAGTGGAAGTACGGTTTGGCAAAGCTGGTTCGTTCGATGCATCGTACTTCCGCTACACCGTCGCCGTTAAACTTAGTGACGTCTTGGGTTAACTATCTCCTCGAACTGAGGAAGAAGAATAAATCTGATGTTATCTACTCGCTGGCAACGAATGGCGTAGTCAAGGAGGACAGAAAGGAGTCTGTGTTCAAAAGAGCGTTTAAAAGACAGAATTCGCAAGTTAGTCCCATTGGTAAGTCATGGCTGTTTTTGTGTTTTTATTTGAACCAGATGACTTGATGAACTCTGCTGTATTTCTAGTTATTCAGCAGGTTTTCCTTCCGACTAACATGAAACTAGAAAGTTGGAAGTTAAAGAGCATTATAAAATTTGTCCCCATCCAAATTGCTAGTTCAGACCAGGACACGGTAGAACCTTGGGATCATCTAGGGTCGCTATTTGGAAACATTCCGACTGGCTAGCTCACAACCGATCTTAACAAGAAAATCAGACGTGCCATTTCAGTAAACGTTTGGGGGGGGGGGGGTCAGCTTTTGGACCACATCCCAAGTCTAATGGTGAGACTCAAAACACCTATTTAGGGGCCAGAATTAGTACTGAGGTGGAAGATTATTGAAAATTCGAAAATTGGGGGGGGGGGTGGCCCAGATGAAGCTGATAAGGTACTTGAAAGCTGGGTAAGCGGTTGAAGTAGGAATTGCCAAATCGGCGATCGTTTGTAAGCAGAACCCTTGAGATAAGAATGATCGTGGGTCCTCTATAATCACGAGAATGTAACGTTTGGTAAAACGTATTTTATTTTTGAACTTGGCTGTGATGATGCGCACTTTAAGGGAGCTAGAAATTCGTCTGCAGTGAAAACCCTTGAGGCAAAAATTACCCTGGGCCCTTTAGGATCGTGAATATATATGGTTTGATCAAAAGTATTGTGTACACTTTAGGGGGGCTAGAAATTCATTTCTAAGCAAAATCTTTGATGCAAAAATGTTTATGGGCTCATGGGGATCATGAAAACGTAGATTATGCTTAAAAGTATCTTTTGTACTTTGCCGTTTAGATGTGTACTTTAAGGGATGGTCGGGTCGGTGAAGTGACTATTTCCAAGTTAGTTTGGTCGGGCCCGTAGTATGCCTGTCAAGTTTCATCGTCCTAGCACTTCTGGAAGTCCCCTAACTCGAACATAGTGGCCTGACAGACCGACCAAAAAGTCGTCGGTGTACGGCACTTGATGGCACAAAGTTGACTCTGCTAGGGACTAAAAGCAGGAAAACAACCGGCAAAGTAAAATCGGAGATTGTGGGCTGGCAATGGCTCTTGTTTTGAGAAGGAAAATAAAGGAATAGTATCAGGTTTCAGTTCTGCTTTAAACCGAGACTGATTATCTTGTTGACAGGATCACCGGCACTTCTGGCTATCGGAGGTCTTGGGTCTCAAGCTAGCATGCTACCTGACAAACGGACAATTGAAGGTGTCACTGATTGGAAAGGAGTAGTAAAAAGATATTTGGTTTTAATGTCTACGGAACCTGACGCGTGATTTTTTAATTAAATGTAATTTATCGATGAGAGTAGAAACGTATTTTTACGCTTTCAGTGACATTGTATAACTGTTAACAATACAAAGTTATAATTATAATACAGTGTGTGAACAGGCCATTGTTAGTTGTTAATGACCCTTAGCAAATGCACGGAAATTGGTAGACATGTGTTTTAGAACTTGTTATTTCGCTTGGAGTCGGGAAATACGGGATTTGCTAAATGGTCACCGCTCTCCGTATTTTGTTGGCTGACGGAATTTGAATTATCGCCTCCAGGTTATGGAGTCAACTAAAAGTATGGTCGAAAACACCCGGTTACCAATTTTCAGGACTTTACTCCTATGACTGGATTCTCTTTGTCCAAAGCGTCGTTCCCCAAGCGAAAAAAAATCGCAATGACTCGGCACTTTATTGCCTTAAAAATTTCACTAATTTCTTGGAGGTTAAAGACCCCTGGCAGCGTGATAAATGTATCATAGTTCGTCGCAACATTTTTGAGACCCTGTTCTTCTCACTTGGAGTCACGGGAAAAAGATTAAATTAAGCTAAGCCCTTTAGTTGAACTTCAAACAAAAACTTAAAGAATCTTGCCCTTCAGTTGAATTTTACGAAGCTATGCCCTTCAATTCGGCTTGAAGGCCACATCCCCTCAGTTACATTTTGTTGTGTCCATTAGTTCAACTTTAAGGGGACAACCTTTCAGTTGAACCTTAAAGAGCTACGCCTTCAGTTCAGCTTTACGGGTAAAAAAAACCTTTTTCTGTAATTCATTTGCAAAATTCAATTAAAATGGCACCCTTCAGTTCAACTTTTATGAGTTGTGAAATTTAAGGATGCCAATCAGTTAAGCGCCAAGGGGACAACCATTCAGGTGAACTTTAAGGAATCGTGTGCTTCAAATGGGCCCCAAAAAGAAATGCCCTTCCCCCGAACTTTAACGAGGTATGCCATTCAGTTTTGCTTAAAAGCAACTTCAGTTCAGCTTCAAGGGGAAAACCTTCAGTTGTACTTTGCTTGCGTCCTTCAGTTTAATTTTAAGGGGATGAACCTTCAATTGCGCTTTAATTGTGTCGTTCGGTTCAGCTTTAAGGAGACACCCCTTCAGTTGCACTTTAACGAACCGTGCCCTTCTGATTATAACCCTTCGGTTAAACTTCGCGGGTACAGCTTTCACCGGATTCCTTCCGGACTGAAAGTATGGCATCCGAGAAATGAGGTCTTTCCAAATATCAAGTATCATTAAGGTCCGATTCCCGTTCAAAACTTATCCATACGCCAATATTCCGGATTCCCCTTCCCTCCCCCCCCCCCCCTTCCAGATGCTCGGATCACGGAAGTGATTATTTCCAGGTTAGTCGGGTCCCTGATGCCTGCAAAGCTTCATCGTCCTAGCTTATACGGAAGTGCGCGAACTAGCAAAACCCAGACCAACCGGCCGACGGACGGACAGAAATTGGGTTCGAATATATGGCACATGGCCGAAGGGCAAGTGCAGTAAAAATCAGATCTTGAGCACTGACCTTCTTTTTTCAGATTTAGTTCGCGCTTCAGGTTGTTAGTCTGTGTCACCAGGTCATCCAGGATCTCGTTGAGAAGTCTTTTGAATTCACTCGTGGAGTTACGTGGAGTACGGGATATTGGTAGCGACACGTCATCAGCAAATTTGAATCTGTTTTTCAGGTTCTTCATTAGTGTATTGAACACAATTAGGAAGGCAAGTGGGCCTAGCCTGGTCCCCTGTGGGCTGTGGTGCTCCAGACGTAATGCTCTCAAGCTCAGAAAGAATGCCAACAGCAAGTCGAACAGAGGCGTAACTAGCCAAAATGTTTTTTTTTTTGGGGGGGGGGGGCAAGGTATTTACGGACTGGCTGATTATTTTGACCGACTGTTTTGCAGATAAGGGCTAAGGGCAAGATAAGGACTATTTTTAAGAAAAATTCTACTATTTTTACAAGAAACCGACTGTTTAAAAATAAAAAAAAATCATTCGGGTGGGGGGGCAGTCTACATAGACAACTATCATAAATAAATAACAAAAAATAAACCTTAAATGTTTCATTTTAATTTGTCATTAATAGATACACGAAAAACTGCTTCACAAGATGTTTTTATGGATGGATTGATGAGGAAAATTTAAGAAACATAAATATAAAGACTAAAGAAAGAACAGTTAGAAATAATGTTTGCAGCCGCAATGTGTGTGCAAAGCTAGTGTATTTTAGTGCAGTAAACAGAATATGTTGCGTCCGCTTTTGCCCCTTCGTATAACCGCCCATAGTATAAATAGATTTGAGATCTTGAGCTATTACGTGTATGAGCTTGATCAGCTAGTGAACTGTACTGCAGCCAGGTCTGAATCCCTATTGCATCGGGTCAAGGATGTTTTTAATGTCGTCGTACAGCCAACCGAAAAGACCTTCGAAGACTTTGGAAAACGTAGAGGTCTTCGATATTGGCCTTAGAGACCCTTGGGATTTTGCTTTTTCGGTATTGGCGAAATGACGGTTCTTTTAAAATGACATGGGTATCCGGAGACCAAGGACTGGGTTTCGTAAGGCCCCTGTTGGCAGGGACGATTTTAATCCCTTGGAACAAGGACTGGTTGAATACTGCCGTTAGAAGGACGGTAAGTTCAGCAGCGGAATTTAAAATGATTTGGTCTGGAATCTCCCCGGGGAATGCTGATTTGTTACTGCCCAGGTCGGAGAGAGCTTCGAATACTTGATGACACTCAAGGAAACGTATGTCAGTGACACACATTGTTTAACCTTAAAAAAAAAAAAAAAAAAAATCATTACTGCAATGATTTTCTGCTGATTTTCTCAAAATCAGTTTTAAACCATAACCAAACTTAATATTTATTTCCGAAATTTGTATGAAACATATCTAATAGCTGTTTTCTCAAAAACAAGAACACTAGCAACTCCCAAAACCGATTCCCTTCCGAATCTGGAAGGGATTCCTTTTTTATTGATGGTGATTGAGAGTCGAAGCCTTCCCCGTCCGTGTTTTACTCGTGAGAAAATGGGGAGTGAATAAGTCCAATATCGCGGGTACTCCTCAAGAGGAGTCCTCGGGGAACAACGAAAATACGCCTTTAACAGTGAGTTATCCTCGCCGACCTTTGATATCCCAAAAAGGGAGAATCCTCAGCATATCGAGCGGGATTTACTGGCTATATGTTTTAGAACCTGTTTTTCTCACTATAGTCATGGGTACACACAATTTTCGAAACGAGCTCTATCCCAAGCTGTGACGTAGTAAATTAAGTGCTCGGCCACTATAGCAGGAGGGAAACATTCCAGCAAGCTTTAAGGGTACAACCCTTCAGTTGTACTTTAAGTGTGTCCTTCAGTTCAACTCTTAAGAGACAACCACCCTTCAGTTGCAAGAGAGGATCGTGAGTGTATCGAGTGAAATTCCAGCGTATATCTCTCTATTAAATAACGAACCAGCTAAAAACGATATAAATAAAATGAGATCAAGTTAAAACACAAAGGCTACGTTTTAAATTGAAGCTTCCTCGATAACGTCGATTTCGCGACGTTGGTTGTAGGGATCCACGATCTTCGCAACGTGTTTCAAGGAACTACGCCCAAAGGTCCTGTGGTCCCTCTGTCCTAGTTTAAGAATGGACCAACGTCTCATACGACGGTCAGAGCCACCTTGCGTGACTTCGTTGTGCGAAATTAGATTGTTTTCGTACTCACTCAGCATGAGGCAGTTCTCGACCTAGGTACAAGAGATGGCGTCAGTTTCAGTGACAAAATAGGAACCAACAAAAAAGGAGGCAGTGAAGTCTCAAACTTGAGTAGTTTAAGGGCGATTCTGGCGGTTTGGAAAGCTCCGCTTGGTTATCCTCCGTGTGTTCTTGCGACTCGGCTTTCTGAGGCTGTTCTACCCTTCCGCTAGTTTTGGATAATGACGTGGAAAGTGAATCCACTCCGTCCGTGAAAAGTGCCGAAACAGCGAAAAGTTGTAAAGCGCAGCTGAGGCGTAACAACTTTCCGTTAGCTTTAGCGCTTGGCGCATACTCGCTACGTTTTTTGGAAAGTGAACCCCTCAGATCGCTGACAGCTAGCCAGAGGCGCACTGAAACAACGAAAAGAACTAGTGCGGTACCCCAAGGAAGAAATGCTCGACAAAAAGGAAGAACAAAAATTACAGTGCGCTTTCCATGAAGTGGGAAAAAGTGGAAACAAGAAAACAGGATTAATCAGGCTCCAAATGTCTTCTCTCCAAATAACAAGTGGAAAAAATTGTCAGGAGCAGAAACATTAGTTGTGTTTTTGCTGATACCAAGGTATCTGTTACCACGGTAACTGGATCTGTAATTAGTCGTTTTGGCAGTTATCGTGGTATCTGATACACGGTGCTCAGCAAAAACGACTATTGCCGAAATTGCACTTTTCGAAGTCATCCCAAAAGAAAAACAGATATCCAGTTACATCACTAAGTGCTAAACGTCTTTCTCACCAATCTGACAAAATTTGATGAAAGTGAGATGACTTTTCAGATACCACGACCAGTTACCACGGTCGGACCGTAGTATCTGAATATCTGATACCACGATAACTGGCCAGATACCACGATAACTGCAAAAACGCCTTCTGACCGTGGTATCAGATACCACGATAACTGCAAAAACGACTTTAGACCGTGGTAACAGATACCATGGTATCAGCAAAAACGCAACTATCAAGTTCCTGGGCAGAGCAATGATCAACCAGTACAATGTTTAAAGCAACGTGTCAGTTCTTATAACGTCGAGGAAGGTGTAAGAGAAGTATAATTATTTGATCTGATCTTTTCCTTAGAGAACTTAAAAAAAGATGTTATACAAGTTACCAAGAGATTTTCTCGACTTCCTCTGTACATTGCAAAGAGGGAGGCACTTCCATTTTTTTTTGTACTCCACGAATGTCCTCTGAAATGTGTATATATTTTGTTTGAATTCAGTTTATACTTTCCTCAATGGCATGGGAACTCCCGCGTTTCTGCAAACGTTTTTGAGATTATGAAAAAAGAAGCTACGCGGGCATGAACAAAACAAAATACAGCTTTTACATAAAAAGGCTAGTTTCTATTTTTTCATTATTTATCAACAAGTTTACCTTGTCGTAGGAAAAAAAGTACGGCTTCAGTATAAAAAGGCTAGTTTATGAAAGTGTTCCACCCTTCTAACAATAGTAACTATTAGTTACTATTTGCGTCCAACCTCGTACAAAGTTACTACGCCGACCGTTCCAACCTTCTCGGAATAGTAACTAATAGTAACTTTGCTTACCATGCTCGGGAGCGTAGTAAGCGTGGTAACTACGCATCTCTGTAACGCGACTGGTCCGATTCGCCCGTGGCATGATATTCTGCTGGAAAATTGGAAAACCGGTTCCAGCCTTGACGGCAAAAAGCCAGAATGCATGACGTCAAGCGTAGTAACTACGGTAAGAAGGGTGGAACACGCTCTGTATTTTTTATTATATTTATAAAGTTTACCTTGTCACAGGAAGAAATTTCGTCATCTGGTCCCATATTCATTTCAAATTCGAATTCGGCAAGCAAATGGTCGGGGATATCCATGTCCGCTATCCCCTCTTCAGAGATGCAAGTTAACTCAGGTACAAGAGGGTCACCAAATTCTCCCCCAAGAGCTGAAAGTTAAAGGAGTTACAAGCTAGTTGCATAGTAGACTACATTTTTTCTATACCAACTTTGGTTTAAAACTCACCACACATGTTTTGTGTAGAGATGTTACCCCCTTCGATGTTTCCTCTTCGAGGTAAAAAATCATGGACAAATGGGCCCAACCAGCGCATGACGTTATCCTGTGCTTCCTATCCAAAGATTGAAAATTTAGTGCCTTTTCTTGTAACTTTTATATATTTTCCTTCACTTACTCCGCTTTTTAAAAATGGCGAAATTGCTTGCTCAGATCTCAATCCGTCGACATCTTGCAACATATTCATCTTTTGTTATTGTTTTATACACAACACCTGTGTCCAAATTCATCACACTTTTATAGACTACTTTCATCTAACATCACACTTCCCCATGTTTTCCACGTACACATACGGATGGCATTGCCAAACAAGTCTGGCTAATTAAGAACAAATATTCTAATAGAACCTCCGTCTTTGGTCCCATGCAGCGACTATGGATACTCCGATAAAAGTGAACGGAGTTAGATGTACTCGCTGTGAGGTTTGAGTTGATGTCCGTCTACTTCCCTCTTCGCCACTGCAAATACGAAACGAAAAACCGTAGGATGCCTTCAGGGGTGGAGAGCCCGGTCTGCAGCGAGTTAGACTTGACGTCACAATAGTAGACAACCAATCAGCTGTGAAGGACAACTTAGACGGCGTTCGTATTCTTCTGCAGGGTTTTACTGCGATATAACTATTTGTAGAGGTAACAATTTTACGATATTCTGCGTAGCTCCTCCTCCGCTCGTTTGCATTGAGTAGGGTATCAGAATATATTCGACTCCACATGGTCGTATTACAGAACTAGGGAGACGGATGTTCTTGATTATTTGTTCTTGCTGACATTTAATATTTACGAAATCATAGTAGGCTCCATTTAATGCACGGGAACGGTAGTGAAGTATGTTGAAGTAGAAGGGTTTTCTGTAGCTAGAAGAGCCAGTTCAGAAGTGTAGCTGCGGCCTTACGAGGATCCTTGCTAAGAGGGCAGAAATATCACTTGACGTTTCAAATAAAGAATATCATCGTGGTAAAGCGGACGATGTATAATGGGAAGGGGGAGCGGGCCTAAGAATTTGGATGGAGGGATGGTTTAGCGAAGAAGGCACTTGAAGAGAGTTTTAGTGGTGAGCATTGGCTGTTTGTTATAACAAAAATTTGTACCAGTATTTTTTCCGTATTTTTGTTTTTGTCACTTTTAAAGCGAAACACTTTGATGTAAGTAGAAGTGAATTAGTTTTTGTGATCCCAAAACGTAAGTGGAGGGATACCTATAACATCGCAAAAGTTGTCCGTCCGTCCGTCTGTAAGCACGATAACTCTCGAAGGGAATGAGATATTTTGATGAAACTTGGTGTGAGGATTCGTTGGGTCATCGGACCAGTCGAGTTCATAGATGGGCTTTGTAGCCGTACATTTAGGGGCTGGGGTTCAAATTAAGGGGCAAACAAAATATTTTTAAACAGCTAATGTGATAGTCGATTATGGGGTAAGAATACATGCTGAACACGACGGTGAAAACCATTTTGTCATCGGACAAATAGTTCGTCCGGAATCCGGCCAAAACCGGAAAGATTGTTAGAAGTAAAAGTTTTATTTAAAGTTGATTAGATGTTTGATTTAGGGGTAGGAAGACATGCTAAACACGATGGTGAAAACCACCATTTTCTCGACGGACAAGTAGTTCGCCCGGAATCCGGCCAAAACCGGAAAACTGTTAAAAGTTGAAGTTTTATTTGTAGTTGATTAGCTATCGGATTTAGGGGTAAGAAGAGATGCTGAATCCATGTGTCACAATTATTTTTTACCCGGACACATAGTTCGACCGGAATCCGGCTGGAGTCGGAAAATTTGTTATAAGTTAAATTTTTATATGAAGTTGATTAGATGTTAATTATTGGGGAAAGAAGTTACCCTGAGTTCCTTTTTTGAGCTTTCTTTTTTCGCCGGACAAGTAGTTCCGGAAACCGGGAAATTGGTAGAAGTGGAACGAAGCTTTCGTCAAAACAGATATGACTTATAGGGGTAATGACACATGCTGAATCCATATCTGAACTTGGTTTTCTCAGATGATTAGCTATTTGGCCTTAATCTGTTTCTGAATTTTAATAGTAAAAACGCTCAAGGAGTCTGGCGAAGACTAGATCTGGCGAAGACAGGACCCAGTTGTCTGGATCATATATTGAATTTTTTATTTGAGTACCGGTGAAGGAAAAAAATATTCTTATTCTTCAAGAATAACCGTTTTATCAGATACACCGAGTAATATTAAGAAAGAAAATGTTGAGGGATACTACTACTAGTAAAATAAAGGCATTTGTTCCACCCAACTGACGAAAAAAGAAAATAGTACTATCTGACACCTACCGGCAAGTGAAGTATGATTTATAATGGCTAGCGGCACCATAATATCGTCTTCGTCGGCGAACGAGTCTCGACGAATTGACTCCTGAAAATAAAACACATACCTTACAGTCGACTCATACACACGAACCCGTGCTTTACGTAGCCTATATTGGACCACACAACCGGGACACCTATGACTTCATAAAGCTTGTCCGTCCGTTTGTTTTTCTTTCTGTACGTCTGTGGGCACGATAAAGCCGCTTTCACGCTTACGCTTCGAGACTTTCACACTGACCTACGCACACTCGCGCTTGCGGGGACGCTACTCAGAGCTTATGGAGACGAATAAAACGCAACGCAAGAACAGAACAAAGTTCTATTCTTGCGTTGCGTCGACGCATTCGCATCAGATTATTTAGTGAAAGTTTCTGAAGAGAAACTGGAGAAAACCTACTAACGAGGAAGACAAACTTAGTAATGATGAAAGAAACGGGAGTTCAGCATAAGAAACCGGGAAAGGAAAACGTAAGTAAACATCCAGCGGGTAAGCTTGTCGTGCAGGTGTGAAAGAAACGATATGCAACCTGTACGCAGCGCAAAATATGCGCATACGCAGCGCATCGCAACGACGCGTCAATGTGAAAGTGGCTTAAAACCCTAAAGGATCGTGCATTTTGTTCAAACTTGGTGGGAGGATCATTTCGCTCAAAGTAGCCTATAGGTCAAACTCGTAGACGGGCCTTGGTGAGGGGTTTTAAAGGAATGGAAGAAAAAAAAATTCTCAAGCTAATGCGATTCCGTTTAAGGGGTAAAGAGAAACGTTGAAGGAATAAACCGAATTTATTACGCATTGCCCTAGGGGATAAATGCAGTACAAGAGTAAAAGAATCCATTTCTAACTTTGGTTTCTTGTCGGACAAGTAGTTCGCCCAGAATCCTGCCGAAACCGGACATTTTGTAGGTGAAAATTTCGAAGAAAAACCAAACTTATCTCAAGAATTGCTGGTACTAAATAATCTCTTTAAAAACATTAAACAAATCATCCTGGGAATGATTTTGGAAACGAAACGCGGATATGGACGGTTACTTATGGTTGAACCGAAGCAAAGGCGCTCTGGCTTGGCATTTCTTGTGACTCAATTAGCACTTTCTTCCACGCTATAATTAAAACAATATATATAAACAAAACGGTAAACGTTATTTATCGTTTTGTTTCTTTCATAATACTCCGTATTTTGTATTTTAGACTTTACGGGTAATAAAGTTAATTCATTCATTAGGCCCTTTTTTTCCACAAGGACAAATCATATCACATAATATCTGAAAATGGAATGCGCAATTAAAAGTACTATACCCGTTTCTTTCCTACACCTGTAGCCTATAACCAGGAAACTTGAGAATAATCTGAACAAGCCGACTCACAAACAGCAACAGAGTCAACATTACATCAACAAGCCTGCTCAGTACGTTGAAGGTGGAAAGAAACGGGCGCAGGCGAGACCGCGAATATCCCCATCCCGCTACCAAACCACGGGTTTAACTGAGCAGGTCATCAGACTCGGCGTCCATTTCTTCCTGTAGAACCGGCAAGCGATCTGAGCCTCGTTTTTGTTGCGTGCTGCAGGTCCGCTTCTCGGCCGATTCTTTCTACATCTGTTTTTGCACTGCAGTGCTTCCGAGGAAGACGGCAGCGCTTCTCAAGAATCACGGACTTGCTCCCCCGACCAAGTCCGTACTTCCCTGGAAGATGCTGCAGTGCTGCCGCTTCAACCAAGAAGAAAGTGAATCCAAAAACGCATATTATGCAAAAGAAAAGAAGTGCTACAGCAGCGATGCGGCAACGCTATGGCAACAAAAACGAGGCTCTGGCAAAATCACATGTCGATCCCTGGCACTCGAGCCTTGTGCAGAGCAAAATAACACTCAAGAGTAGCTCCAAGATCTATGCTTTCCATGCGACGGAAATGGGCCTTACTCGCAGCGCAGCCCACCACGCTCGGGACATTTAAAACGAGACAAACATGCGGGTTACAAACTTTCTAGCACAGCTAAGGTGTGCAATACATCGAGGAAACAAGGAATTTTATTTCTCTTTTTTTTGCTGTGTTTGAAATATGTAGTTATCGAAGTTGTCAATGGCCGAATAGGTTGGCACGCCGAACTTCCAAGCGAAGTGTCGCTGGTTCGAGCCTCGGTGTACCGACCATTTCGTTTAGGGCGAGGGTTAGTGGCGTTTTCTCGTCAGACAAGCCCAAAGTCCACAAGAAAACTAGGGAAAAGCACGGGTAGCATCGGAAGGTTTGCCCCCAACCACGCATAGCACTACCGGCCGAGGGCAGAGAACCGGGAGATCGGCGCCTGCGGAACGCGAACCTCAACCGGTTTGCATGCGAAAAGTTTACTTTTTTGTAGCCTCCATCGGTGAACGACTGATTGAGTGTTAGTAGGGACGTTCTCTGTCACTAGTGGTGCTTGTGTCGCTGCTATTCAAGTGTCTGTCACTTTTACAGGCCTCTATTCCCTAATGTTATATTGCTCTGACCCTGTGCAAATATGCAGTATTCGCGACCCATTGGAATGTGTTCACACCCGTTTTGGCTAACTATGGGACATATATCTAGCAATCCGCTTACCCTACAAGACGGCGTACACCTTCCATCCTCAAAACACTCCTCCAACCCATTCGGGACCTCGGAATCCGGTCCGGAAAATTTGAGTTTCGAGAGGGTGCTTTCCGACGGCCGAATGTGGCGGTGTTTATGCCTATGTGCCCTCTTGCTCTTCTGCGTGATGAAGTACTTCCTGACATCTATGAAGAACATAAGGAAGCTCCCGAGGCAGACAGCAAAACCGCTGAGGTAGAATCCGACGAGGGAGGAGTAGTACTCGTTAAGGAAACCTACAAGATGGAGAAATAAACTATTTTTTTTTTTTTTTTTTTTTTTTTATCTTCAAGCACTTTTCGGTTCATCGCAGCCTAGTTCTGGTCAACGTTTATGGTGCGCTCACACCAGGCCCGGGGTTTGCCTGCGGGTCGGACAAAATAGACATAGATCAGAGGGAAATGCCTATACAAATGAGTGTGTTTCGGGGGGCGGGGGGGGTCAACCCCGCCCCCCCCCCCCCGGATACGGCGTTGACTCACACACTACGCATATCCGAGTGAAAATTGTCTCGTATTTGTCCGAACTAAGACAAACTCTTGGTGACAAAATCTCCAGATTAAGAATTCCAAAATTCGTCTTCTCCCTAACCAGTTCTTCCTTCTTTCGTCTTCTAAACCATCCTTCCGCTCTTTATCCTATAGCCTGTATAAAAAAAAAATTATTTGACTGATGTTCGATCTTCTTCTTTTCGAATCTGTAATTTTCGCTTTACCTTCTTCTTTGGTATCGGAGTCGACAAAGTGAAAGAAAAGTCGGAAAAGTGAGCCGAAAATCATTGAGAAGCTGAATGATTTGCACGAAAAGCTTTCAGAGATGGCGTGCCCACACCAGTGTTCTCCTCTCTCCGTCTCGCTTTTCAATATTTTTTTTGTCTTCATGTTTTTACGTCCCTGTTTGTTGGTGACAAAGAAATACCATAGATTCCATGCGGTGAAAACTGTGTGTCATTGTGTCGATAATGTTTCTAAGGAACGTTACATGTTTAGTTATTTTGTTCATTTTAACATTTTCGTTCGCGCCGTTTTGTAAAATTATTTGTTCCCCTGCTGTATTATATAAGCGGGTTAGAAATAAATTATCATCCCTGCATTTTGGTTTGCTACGTCAAGAGCAAGACTTGGTTTCTCTTACAAACCTTAACGAACGAAGACCTAAATCGACCTATGTCGCCTGGGCAACGTGAAGTGTTGCAGCAACCTTTGTTCGCCTTCGCCAACTAAAGTGTTTCGAGAGCAACACTTTGGTTTGTTTCTTCGCTAACGGTTAAATGCTTAATTTTTCAACCCATCGAGTTTTTAAAAACGGTATGTTCCAATCCAAGAAGAATAAAAAAAAACTATATAGGTTTCTACCTTACCGTACCAGCAACCGCGGAATTTAACATGGTTATAAATACCGAACTATCTAAGTTCAGAGGGATGTCTTAATATCGGAGTGGAGACCACTGACTCCCTCCATTAGTGATAAATTCCAAACTCTCTAGACCTAGCCGGATGTCTTAATATCGAAGTAGAGTCCACGACCCCCACCCAGTCCCTCCATTACTTTCCTTTCCAACCCTCAACCTCGAACCCCAAACCCAAAAACAAAGTACATATTGACTGAACTTGCAAGAACAAGAACCTCTTCGGGGTTTAACATAGTTATAAATGCTGAGCTGTCTAGGTCTAGTGGGAGGCCTTAATACCGGAGTAGAGTACATGACCCCGACCCAGTCCCTCCATTATTTTCCTTTCCAACCCTCAACCTCGAACCCCAAACCCAAAAACAAAGTATTGACTGAACTTGCAAGAACAAGAACCTCTTCGGGGTTTAACATAGTTATAAATGCCGAGCTGTCTAGGTCTAATGGGAGGTCTTAATACCGGAGTAGAGTCCACGACCCTCACCCTCTCCCTCCATTACCTTCCTTTACAACCTCTAATCCCGTCTTCTGTTTTGGGGGTAAGAAGTTATATGAGCCACTGTGGTGGAGATTTCCTATGGAGGAAGGACACATCCTGGGCGGGTTCAGCATTAGCTCCTCCCGGAAGTTCTTTAGCATGACTGATTTAAATTTTAACTAAAAAGGCAGTTTATGTTTACATATGATACCTGAATACACTGAATTATTTTGGCTCGTCTAAGGGATTTTGTATATTTTTGCACTCGGGGCTCTAGTAATAACGTTCAGAATGTGCGATGCTTGCTCAACAACCAACAATTCTTCCAGACGCGGAGAATGTCTCAAAGTCTGCATATCCATATGTCATACGTTAAGCTAGGAAATTCACGGATGAAAATATGAAAGTGATGATAATATGTCTTTTGTCATATGACTGTTATTTTTTGGCAATGGCTTACCTTTGTAGTTGCTGAACATTTTAAGTATAGAGGGACAAG
The DNA here is from genome assembly GCA_023053575.1 of Branchinecta lynchi. Lineage (NCBI taxonomy): Eukaryota > Metazoa > Arthropoda > Branchiopoda > Anostraca > Branchinectidae > Branchinecta > Branchinecta lynchi. The sequence continues at coordinate 29,919,171 of JAKZAP010000002.1, forward strand.
CACATAGAGGTACCACAAATCCAAAAGAATAAGTTCATTCGATGAAATCGATTATCTGTGGATAGCCGACAAACGTAGTAACACATTTTCATCGGGTTTTCAGGCTTATTTAAAGGACACCTGAACAATGAAACCATACTTGAACACACCATGGAAAATGCATTTACAGACATGGACACGGAGAGCATTTTTCTCCTGAGCGTCACGTTTTCAAAATAGGGATGTTCCTGTCTGGAGGTTTTCACATGCAGACTCCAAGACAAAAAGCGCAATTCATTCAAATCTTGTACAGCGCTGGCCGGATCGTATTGGAATTTCTTCTAGATATACGTTTGGCCTTAACTGGTTAAAAAATATTCCAGAAGAGTGGTTGATCGGAGACATTTGTTAATTTCTAAAATTGTTCAGTACTGAAACAAGGACAGATGCAAAATGGAGCAAAAATCATAGCTTGGAAACGCTATTTCGTATTTGGATCGGGTTTTCTGCAGGCAATGTTAATAGAAGTCATACAGATAGGGATGATACTTGGTACTCTTCATTCAGGTGTCCTTTAAGTGAAGAAGTTATGCGTAAGTAGACCGTCTATCTCAGCCCTTTTCGGTTAAACTTTAAGGGAAACCTATAAGCCCTTTTATAAGTAAGCAAAGTACCTACTCACTGGGAGTAGGTACCCCAGCTTACGATACGGTGTTACTGATCCGTTTGAGACTGTGGACAAACGCCGTGACGAGTTTGTTTCTTCTTTAGACTGGAGTCACTCTTTTCCGTGCGTTTCTTTAATGTTGTTTAGTTTAGTCTGATTTTTTCTTATCTTTCAAACACTCCCTATGTCCCATATGGAGACCTTGTTCCATTTCTTTTTCTTATGGGTTGATAAATTATCGATTGATTGACTGATTAACGAGGAAAGAAATGGGCTAGGGGACTTCACTATCTACCGAGTTTTGTCACGGTTGAAATGAAAAGGACCCTGGACCGCGTCCAACTGGACAGGCTGGACAGAGTCCAGCTCAACGAGAGTTTGAAGCTCTTTAATCTTATTTTAAGCGTATTATAGGACAACTCCTGATTCACATTGTATCGGTGTCTTTTTTCCGGCTTTCTGACTTTGTGGAAGACTTCTATGGTGAACTAGTCACCTTGAAGTGCACCCACGCTAACGCATTGGGCATAATGTCCACCTATACTAGCGCTGCGAGCATTAAGGAAAATAGCAATCAGTCCTATTTTCTCTCATGCAGCTCTAAGAAGCCAAAGGCGGAAAACCTTAATCCTTTTGAACAATGCTTAAGTAAGCTAAATGAGTTGCTTACAATATTGTATATGTTTATTGACTTGTGTGGCGCTGCACTGCTTAGTCTAAAAATTTCTTTTTAGAAAATATCACTTTACGGCTCAGCATTTCAGCTTTTATTTGTCAACAACACTCTATCAGTGATACTTGTTTACATTAAGTTTCGTTGTATTGGACCCTTCCTTGTTTATCCTGATTCTAATATCTTCCAATTCGACATAAAAAGTTGGTTTAAATTAACGACCTGTAGAGAAGACATTACAAATGTTATAATGCTTCCGAATTCGACTCCATTAAGCGAAAACACCGAGTTACGATCCAGTTTGTTTCAGTCTTCGTTCCCTCTTTTTTATATATAAAGCTGAAACCATATGCTATTTTTTTTTCCTTTCCTGTGCTTCTTTTTTTATATATGCTATTAGGATATTAGTTAGTTGATCATGCTTTCGTTTTATTAATTAATATCGGCTGGTGCCCTAGCCAAGCAGCCAAGCTTTTCTGGTTTCCTGGCAGGAATATTACGTTAGTCTTGTATTTATTTTCTTTAAATAAGGTCAAATGAAACAGAACTGAAACGGAAGCATTCCATTACTATCAATAAAACTGTGAAGGATACCCTTATTCTTGATTAAAACCCTTCCTCTCATTCTCTTTGTCTTTGGGGAACGTAACGACTCGCTTCAATCTTACAACAGCCTGCTGTGACTACTGACGTTACTTTTCCTAGCAAATTAGGCGAGAAGGCTGATTCATCAAATGCAGACGTTTGGAAAGCAAATTAAAATATTTATGAGTCGATAATCGCTCATTTGGGACAGACGACGTTTATTTCCTAGATAAACTCTGGTCATCTGCTATTCATCATCGGGTAGTTACCGTCTAAATGAAAGTAAAAAACTGGTGACACATTGAAATAGGGCCAAAAGCCAACTTATTTGTGTATCATCTAACTGAATACACTGCATTATTCAGATTGTGTTATGGGATTTGTTTTCATTGTTTGCTCTAATATGACGTTCAGAATATCTACGGCCGTCCTCACAACGCAAAGACGCGTAAAATTTGAATCTCAGTTTAAATCCGGTGTCCACTGATCAGCTTGCGAAAGGTGAGCTCACTGCGCGAACAGTTATTTATCGTAAATCCTTTTCGTCAAGCATACAACACAGGTGCAAGGAAAGTCCACAATATGAGAATCGATTATTCGTGAACAGCGGAGTAATGCTTTTTCACAGGGTCTTCAGGCCGTGAATAAGTGATGGGTAACTAGACTGTCCCATCTCAGTCGTTTTCGGTCAAACTTTGAGGTACACGCTGAAAACGTAAGATGGTCGAGATGGAAAAATTCTATCTCCGACATTCCAAAACGTATCTTTGAATAGTGTGATTTTCGCAGCCTCCTTCGCTCTGAAATCCTGACACATCGTATGCACGTTTTTGTATGCATGTGGACGAACGTGTGGAAGGTAGTACTTTTTTTCGAAGTAGTACTTTTTTGCAGTTCTGAATAATACCATTAATATTTGTTCGAGTGGCAGCGCTGCTCCGCATCGGGATCTTTTTACCTCTATGGCAGTGTTTCCACTTCTCATAATGTCACATGAGATCTCATGTTTTAGCATAATTTTTTCTCATGTTTAGCAACAAGTATTTGATTCAGAAGTACTCTGTCACAGACCCTACTCTATCCTGTCCAAATGTCGATTCCTGGTCGCGAGCCTCAGTAATAAAGATATTTCACACCCCTGGTTAGGTATTCTTTTCTGATTTGTTTGATTTTGTATCTAGGTTCTTTTCCTATACTCCATCTCTTTCTACTTTGTGTTGTGGATGGGTAATAAAATATTTCATTCATTCATTCACAGTTAGAGCACAAGTCGCACAACTAAGGCGAATTTCGCATGTGAAATCTTATCGAACTGTTTGTGAACGTAGGTTTACTCTCCAGAACAGTATTTTGAGCTCAACTTTTACGCAACAGATAAGAAAAGAGCTAAGAAAGCTGTTTGCTAGATTTCTTCTTCAACTTCCCAGTTAGTCTAGCAACCAGTACTTCATTCAGGAGTAGGCTACTCTGTCCCAGACCCTACTCTATCTAAGTGTCGATAATCTGGTCGCGAGCATCAGTAATAAGTATATTGCTCACCGCTGGATGGGTATTGTTTTCTGATAAGATTTGTTTTAATTTTGTATCTACGATTCTACGTTAATGTTATTTTATCGTTGTTTTTTCTTCGTTCTTTTCCCATACTCCATCTCTTTTTCCTTTGTTTTGTTGATAGATAATAAAATATGTTGATTAATTCATTCACGGTTAGAGTACAAATCGCAGCAGGTATATTTTATATTCCACAATTGTACAAGTTGTAACGAAAATACGCAGCATCGTTTCAAAAGTGTTCACTCAAGCTTGTTCAAAAGATCAAATTTTTACATTTTTGCTTGCCATAGTGGCCAGCATGCCTTCAATTCATTCACCAAACTCCACTATTTTTATCCTTGGATCGTACGTATCTTTTTATCCCTAGAGATATATCTTTCTACGGACCTCTTTGTGTCGGATTCTGGTGTGCTCTCCGACGCGGAGGTCTGACGCAAAATATTTGAAGACTGCGCACTGGTTAAAAGTGGAAAAGCCAAGCAAAAGAAAGGAGCTCAAATACAAGATAGACCTGTTGGTTTATCAAGTCTTTCGAAAAGAAAAGAAAAATTGAGGCCTCGTTTTGTTGTTCCCTTCTTCTTGGAAGAGTTGCCGGCGGACCTCGAAGCTTTTGGCAAAGTTTACACTGGTCCACTGCCAGGCTCGGGATGGACCGAAGAAGCGCTAAAGTCGTATAATAATAATAATAAAACGCTTGTTTATTAAGCCAAAATACCATACAAGATTTTAGACACTTTTCACTTTACAAATAAACTACTACACCTCTGGAAATACTATGCTACGTAAACTAAGCTAAACGTTCATTCCTGAGACTAAATCCTTTAGTCACATATTTACACACATCTACGATGCATTTGTGGTTCGTAGATTTCAGGATACGAGGAAGCGATACCACCCACCCCCCACGAATGTTACTCTCAAATGCAAAACGAAGCGATCGCAAATGGCGGGGACTTACAATTCCACAGGGAAGCCAGGAATACTAAAAAAGCAGAATAAGTACGAGGGGATCCTTCAAAACTGACCTGTCAAGGGAATTCCAAACATCAGAGGCACCCCTTGGGCAAACTGTACGAAACTCCATGTCCTTGAAAAATTCCGGGCTCGGACCTTCTCATACACATAGAGCTTTAGGGCATACGAGTAGGCACCCATGGAGAAACCATAGACGAAGGAAAAAAGCTCGAAATTCTGGGACGAGCTGGTTTCATACGAGCCAAGAGATATAATGGAGACCCCGGCGACCATACTTGAAAGCTAGGGAAGAAAAGAAGATAATTGTAAGACTAATTTCTATAGAACAAGTGTGTACATTGTTCCCATAATAGTTAAAATATCACTTGTTTTCTTTAAAGTTCAACTGAAAAGGGCAGAGATGGGACAGTCTTTTTACCCCTCACTAATTCACTTGAAAAGGCTTGAAGACCCGATGAAAATGCGTTACTTCGTCGCTCCGCTATTCACGAATAATCAGTTTTCAAATAGTGGAATATCCCTGTCAGATTTCTGGTACTACCTACTTCGTATGCTTGACGGAAAAGATTTATGAAATTTTTCACCAAGCTTTTTTCACCAAGAAATCTTCACCAAGCTTCTCACCGCCCACTTAAAAGTCGCGTTTGTGTTCAGATTCAAATATTCCGCGTCATAGTAGAATTTGCGCTGTGAGGACAGCCGTAGATATTCTGAACCTCAGTGCTAGAGCAGATAGTGGAAAATAAGAAAATCTCTTAGCAGAATCCAAATAACTCAGTGTACTCAACTAAATGATACGAAAATAAGTTTGCTTTTCAGTTAAACTTTAAAAGACTACTAACCAGCAGGGAAGAAAATTTGCGTTGCTTTATGTAGAACAAAGGTGACTAGAAATAGGTCTTTCCCGGATTTTTCCAGGGTTTACAAGACCTTTAGTTCAACGCCCGGAGTCCATAAACCAACATATGGCTAGCTATGGCTCCAGAACATATGCCGCCTTGGGCAGGTTGTCCAATCAGGAGTGAGGTCTAGATGTGAAAAAGAGATTTCACGAAATTCCTCAGCTCTTTGCGTGTAAGCTGTAATGATACTAGCAGCGTACACAAAAGAATGACTACTGAACGAACAGTTCATGGTGGCACAAACCAATCCGGAGAAATTATCCAAATATTCTTACGTCACTAAATTGTCTAATGTCCTAAAATCCCCACTTTCCCATATTTGACCGAATACCTCGGATCTTAAATCCTTTATCTATGTCCAGGTGTGTATGAGGACTTTAAAGTTTAACTGAAAAGCCACCTTATTTTTGATCTTGGATTTCAATGCACTGAGTTCTTTTGACTCTGGTACGAGATTTCTGATTTGTTCATTTTGGGCTCTGGTAGTGGCGTTCTGAATAAGCAACGCTGGCCCGACAAAACACAGTTGAGCACGACGCGAAGAATTTGAATTTCAACAAAAGCATGCATTTTAATGGCTAACGACGCGAAGCTAAGGATATATTCAATGAGAAAGCCGCCATTGCGTGAAACAAACAATACTTATTTTTTGGCACTCATTTACCGTTGTAGGTGCTACAAATTTTGCGCAAGAAGGTACCACAAATCCGAAAGAAAAGGTTCATTCAATGAACTCGCTATGCGTTACTCGAGAAGTAACGCATTTTCATCGGGTCTTCAAGCCTTTTAATTGAATAAATTACGGGCAAAGTGACTGTCGTTTCTCAGCCCCCTTCGATAAAACTATAAAAAAGAATGAGTGTTCGTGTCATTTGTGCTTTAAGTCAAAATACAATTCAACTCAACTATATTTCTTGAAGAGCACAAATAAACAGATAACAAAGTTTGTTTTCGATTCATGTGAAAGGGATTAGAGAAGAAAGAAAAAAGAGAATTTGGTTTAAACGCCTTGTGTGACGCATACATAAACATAAACGCATTTATGTGTGCGAGTTATGACTATAACACGTAGTGATTTAGGCTAATAGTAATAAGCTATATTCTTTACTACGGTTTACCTGGGTGATGTACTGCCGCCCAATAAGGAAATTCTTCGGTTTCTTAATGACAAGAAGGCCTGTTGCACAGCAACCCAGAACCCATGCCATACCCATCATTATATGTATTACCAGCAACTGATTAGGAACATATGCTGACTGATTCCTTTCCACTTCTCGAACCTGGAAGAAAACGGACTAAAAACGACTCTTAACCGGGGGGGGGCTGAAATTACGGCCACACCAAGCAATTGGCGTTACGGAGTTGTCTTGAGACGCTAATCCAAGTAAGTTGTGATAAATATATTTCGAAAACGGAACCAGTTTAAAGCAGAACTTAACTTGACACCATTCCATTATTTTTCTTTCCAATAACAACCGTCGTCACACGGACAGACAGACAGTACAGACAACTTTTATGAAGTCATAGGTATCCATTAACTTACGTTTTGGGATCCCAAAAACAGGCATCAGAAACGAGTTTTTGGGGTACAAATAATTTATAAACATGACTCTCAGGTCGCATTTCAAACAATATTGTTTCTTCAGTGCTAAGCGAAAAATGTTAAAGCACACCTCGCACTATTTACTGTTTATGTTCCAATGTCCAAAACTTGTTAAATACTGTACAACTAGGCTCTGCTTTTAATAAATTATACACAGCTTTGGGTGTTATAACCCTTTTCCGATGCCAATTGACTTCTAGCAAGAACACGGAACCGGTTTTACGCAACACTCGTCGGGAGCAAGAATCACGATATGCATGAAAAATAGCGAAACACGGCAAGTGTGAAAATCAGTGAGGTGTCGTTGGCGGATTAGGTAGGCAGGTTTTTATTTTAACCAAAACTTTGTAAATCAAATAAAATAACATTACTAATATCCTATTGCAGCAAAAAGAAAGTCCTAAGGACTTGTGCTGAAGTTTATTAATACTACTTGTATCCAATAAATAAATTAGAGGATGTAACATACGAAATTCGGGCCTCCGAGGCTTAACAATCAATGGATGTAACTACAGAAGTAGGTTGCATTGGCATTATAGGTACGACGAGTCCTTTTAGAAAACATAACACCAGACTTGAATATTTTAAGCTATAGTAGGTATTTTCAAACTTGATTGATTAATTGAGAAAACTATAGCACAAATTCAACGTCAGAGAAACTTAAAACAGGCTTTAAAAATTAGTTTTTTAAAGGAAAAAAATTCTAAATTTTTTTTTTTTAAACCAGACACAACATACTAGATCAGAAATTTAAATGAACACGAGAAACGGGTTCTTGAAGCCAATCACAAGCCGCATTAATTTCTCTGGTCAAACCATTGGTATTGCAATTTGTTCCAGGCTAGGCTATAAAATGTCGCTGACTGACTGTACTATAAGTGCCCGCGGTCTAAACTGCAGATTTTATAGTAAGACTATCTAATTTCCTATATGTTTGCATTGGGGGGGGGGGGAGAGATTACTGGGGTTTTTTTTTTACCCAGGGGGGGGGGAGGGTTACCCGGAACCCCAAACCTGGGCCTGAAACTTATTAAGATCAAGTCGTTCTAATCTCACACCAAATGAAGAAAGTATGCCTGCAGGCAATAGCATCATCTCTAAAAGGGAATAGTAGCGTACGATAATTTGTTCCCGATGTGGCCGCCTGTTCCCGATTTGGAAGCTGTTTAGCAGGCTGCTTCTTAAACGGACAGTTATTACACTTCCTACTTTGTTTATTTATTACGAAGAGATAACAAAAGTGGACGTGTGAGGTCTCATCGTCGCTATTTCGTCGTACTCACAGTAGACGACAATAGGGGGGGGGGGGGTCTACTTAAAATGAGACTGAATAGGGCAAGTAATGGGGTTCAAGGAGATTTTTTGCCAATGGGGATAAGTAGGGAGGGGGCGTGCTGCAGATGGTCTATGTGTATTGCTTTAGACAAGAGTGTGATCTACTTAATGAGAAACTACCAACTCCACGAACTAAGAATGGAGTTAATACTAACTAAATACCAGCTGTAAGCTCATGTGGTACTTGCAAGCATAGGTGCTAAGAGTACCTAAGATTCGCGCTGTCTCGGGGCATAAACGATTATGGTTCTATAGAACAATCCAAATGTACGGTTCAGTCAAAAATATGTTATAAACTTTGCGGTTAGAATATGCACTTTAAGGGGGTTAGGAATTTCCATTTTGAAAGCAAAAGCACTGGGCACAAATGATCATGGGCCCTTGGGGATCATGCAATTTGCTCGAAAGTATTTGTTTCTCTTCACTTTGGGAATTTGTGAGCAAAAGGCTTGAGGCATATATGAGCATGGTCCCTTAGAGATCTTTCAAAATGTATCGGTTCTGAAAAGTATTTTTTGTACTTTGCAGTTAAGATTGGCGCTTTCAGTAAGTTGAGACGTTATTTGACAGCAAAACCATTGATGCAAAATGATCATGTGCCCTTGGTAATCGCGAAAATGTATCTTTAGATGAAAAGCATTTTTTCACTTTGAAGTTAAGCTATGCACTTTATGGTCGATCAAACTCATTGTTAAGCACATACTTGAAGAATCAATTATCATGGGCCCTTGACGAGTATCAAAATGTATATTTGGTAATATCTAGCATCTATCAGTCCTGAAAATGGAGGAAAAGGGCGTTCCTGAAGCGTGGTCTTGTACCTGATCATCTCTCAGACGTAATAGTAAGATTCAATCTCTTGGCCATTGAAAACCACGCTTTTGCTTGCATTCAAATTCGCCGCGGCTGGATGAATTTTGATTTGTCGTGTAAGCAGCACATATTCTGAACGTCACTGCTAGGGCCTGAGACGAAGAAATACAAATCCCTTAGAGCAGTTCAATATTTCAGTGTATTGGAACCCGTATATCAAAGTAAGTTGGCTTTTCAGTTAAACTTTAAGGCGATAACAAAAACTCGGATTTAGTTTTCCCATGCACCCTGCCCTTTTCCAACAACAAGCATTGCTGTTTTTGATGCAATCATTGCCATGTAGATTGTGGTGTGTGTGATGTAAGTTTTTCGCCTACGCTTATTCTTTTCTGTTTTTATTCTCGTCTAGCGTATTTCGTGGAATAATAAATAACAATGAGAATAATTACTGTTTGGGTTTTCTTTAGTGCTGACTTACGTAACTTGTTCCTATTCCAGAGTACGTATACATTTTTTACATGTAGTCGCGCGCTTGATGTATGTATCATTTACTGAAGAAAGGAAACCTCCATTTCTTCTGGAATCGGGAGTACTGTTTCTTTTATTCATTATGTCAAGTTTATTTAATTTTGCAACTTACTATAGGAGTAAAATGCTTTAGTGTACAAGATGTCCCAAGCTTCTCCTAACACTTGTTCGTCTTTGCTTAGATGCTAATTTTGGTCAAGAAAAAGGAATAAGCGCCATTCAAGGCGACTTATCAAACGAACACTAAACCAAGAATAAATAAGGGAAGAATTGAGAAGACTTGAATCATGCGACGTGTCTTTCCGCCCGCTTCTCAAGTATCGCGGGTGGAGCCTACTCGGCGCCTGTCCCGACCACAGAGTAATTATTGGCGCTGGTTCTTCTGATCGCCGTTCTCCGTGTCAAGAAAGTGCGCCGAATTAAAATTATACAGAGAAAGGCCGACATTTTGCCGTATGCTCTACAATTAAATCGCAGCTACCACTAGTTTAAAAGACGAGATAAGGGGCTAAAGTACAATGAGATGATAGAAGTGATGTTCAATCAGGCAGAAAAGGACCGATTTGGACTGAATACTACAAGTTTAAAGAAGGAAGGGACAAGTTTCCAAATGTTTTTACTCTAGGCTTAGAAAGTCAGGTAGAATATCCGTCTCTGGAGAAGTGGGAAGTAACATTTACTTCTTCTTTTTTTCACACAAAAATATTCATGTAATCTCCATGGCTGGCAGGTTCATCGTGATGAAAGAAAAGAGTTTTAATAGGATAGATAATGAAACATTTAGACAACTACCAGAGATAATGACATACATTTGGACCAGCAATAGTAAGTTGTATCTGAATGAATGAAATCGTATAGTTGTCAATTTCCATAATCAGTCATTAATTTAAAATTAGGAAATGCTTCAACCCAACTGTTTTACCAACTGTTAGCTATCCGAGAAATGCTATGAACTAAATTTTGTGTACAGTGTACAACTTAAAACAAAACATAACAACTCTTTGGATATATAGTTAGTCATCTATGCCCAAAATTCGAATTTGAATGATGCAAAAACATGATAATGTAAAAAAAACGATGATGAAAAAGCGGTCTGTTATTAGCATAGACAACAACAAATTTAGCCAGATGTAAACTGCAACTATCCGAGATAATGATACACATTTTTGACCAAGAATAATAAGTCCTTTCCACAAACTAAGACGTCTTAAAAGATGTCTTACAATCAGCAATCGTTAATCTAAAATTAGGAAATAATTTACAGCCTACTGTGTTTTGCAACTACACGAGAAAGTGATTTGAACTAAATTTTGTGCAGACAGTACAACTTAAAAACAAAACATAATAACTCATTGAGTACATTTCGACAACTAAATACCTTAAATTGTCCAAGTTTAATACCTCTTCTAGATGCAATTATTTACAGTCCTGAAAAGACCAAAATAAAATTACAATGATCACACCGATCCTATTGAATCTGAAATAAATGCATGCCTGTTAGGTGTTCGCTTCAGCGTTCAAGTTGCTTAATTGGTCCCCTGAGTCACCAAACGCCGCATTCCCTTGGGCTTCACCGTCTTTGCGAAGGGTCGTGATAACATAAGCTTCATATTGCAAATCTGACCCGAGATTGAAAAGTCGTTTCCATTTGTATTATCCTCAGAATCAGCACTGTTTGAATTTCTCGCCTTTTCTGACTGCTTCATCACTTTTCGTTGGAGGTAACACTTAATACTGCAAGAGGCAACACGCGAAGCTCCACCCAGGCTCCACCCCCGGTAAATAATATCGGACCAAAAGATATTCCGGATGCTGACATCAAGGTTATGTGAGTTCTCAATTCTTCCCTTATTTATTCTTGACTAAACACAGGATACAGCTACGACAACCAATGCAGTTGGATATATATAGTTAAATTATCAACAACAGTGTTTTATTTTAGGTAGTATCTTATTAAGTAGGCGTCCATGGGTGGTAAGATATCTTCTGTTAAAGAGATTGTTTTATGAAACATTCTTTTGTTTTTTGGGATCCCAAAACGTTATTGAACTATGACTTGTCAATTCTGTCCGAATTTGTGTCTGTCTGTTCGTCTGCAGGTAGGATAATTTTCTTAAGGGGTTGAGATATCATGTTGACACTTGGGGTTAGCCTTTTGGATTAAAGGGTCATTTAGTCCTAATCCACAGAAAAACCGGATAAATAGTACGATTAGAACTGGGTGTAAACTGTAAGTTTGGAAAGAAACCTTCGATAGACGTAAAAGGTGGTGTATATATAGTAATGAACACGTCCGAATGGAACATCTTATGGGTTTTAAACTTGCATTCGTATTGCGGTCGTAAACTGTCCAGCATCTGGGTAAAATGACCTGGGGAAAAATAAAACGTTTGCGGGACTTGGTGAAGAGAAAAAATACACAAGATCTGAATGTCTTCATCAAGAGGTCCAACAAATATCCACCTTAGGGATTGCATCGACACCTTTTTTCTTATTCTTTCGAGCCCTGTTGCAAAACCGGTGTCCGCTCGTCGTATTCCAAATCTGGACATTAACTTTAGAAAATTTTATTACTCTGCTCTTTCGCAATGAATATTTTAGTAAACATTTTCTCTGTCGTACATGTTAGTTTTAGTACAGTAGAGGTATGCTTATTTGAACAGTTACTTAAATGTGAACAGTGTCGTTTTGGGCTATAGATGGTAGAATGATATATAAAATACATATTCAGGTATTTTCAGAGGCTCTTAATTACCTACTTCGGCTAACTAGTAGTTAACTTAGCAAGTGCATGAAAATGACTTGCTGTTCGAAGTCATCAAACGTTCAAATAAGCATTCCTCTACTGCATAATGACTGAATCACCAGGCACGGTAGTGAAATCCAATTTCCGGGTGCGACCGCGAATTTTCGAATTTGACAGAGGGGGAAATAAATGCAATGAAAGGGTGCAGGGCATAGGGAAAGATTACAAACCCGTCCCCGTAGTTTCTGTCCTGTTCCGGTAGGTTTTAATGAGAAACGTGGACAAACTTGCATAATCAATGCTTCTGTCCGACGAACACCTTGGAAGCATAAATGGGAGCCTAGTCCGCCTCAAAAAGAGCCAAACACGAAAATCCAAAAGTCGAAGATATCAGAGATCATGGAAATGAGACGGCACGGTTTGGGTTGTAGTAAAAGCCACGCTTCACCTTCCAGATTTTTCTTCCCGATTCCAGACAGCCGTTTTCGTCAGATACGGATCTGGATGGTGAAGCCCGGCCAAAAACGTCTGGAAGTCTGGGGTGTTGGACACCCTAGAACCGGATGTCTGGAAGGAAGGTGCCCAACACAACAAATATGCAAATGTAGGAGCAAAGGGCAAGTGATTGACAGTTGTGACCGGGATGTAAGAGATATTTGACGAGCGAAGGGCACATCTAGGAAATGTTAAAGAACACCAAAATCTGATGTCATAATACACATCTGGAAGGGTTGGCGTCCCTGTGCGGAAGGCTGAGACTGGGAATCTGTAACGTGAAGTCTGGCAATACGACGGGTCCTTTAAGGATGAGCCCAATCGCAGGTCTGGGGTCAGGACCGGTAATTTTGAGATAAATAGCAGTGAAGAAACTTTGGATGAAACATGGTAGACTGACACACGACCTTTCACCCAGGAGGAGGCTATCTATCAGGATCGAAGACAGATACTTTTAGAGGCTCTGACAATGATATATGTTGTCGGCGTATGTTTATTCCTTTTTTAGAAATCACGTCTCATTATCTTTTCATCTGACGTAATTAAATCATCATTAAGGTTCGGCGAATCTAGAAGCCACTTATGGTGACGGCATTAAATTTGGAAGTCCATTTCTACATACATAAAACATTACGTACTCGTCAGCTTTGAAAGGTTTTTTCCGCCAAAATTCAACATTGCCTGACGACTTTGTTTACGTTTATTTGTTTGTTGCTTTAAAGTTTTGCCTACCGACTTTTTAACATGCATTTATTTTCTAAGTACCTTAAATCAACCCAATCGCTTTGCCCAGCGACAAAGGTGCCAATGCTCCCCTGCTGGCTCGTTGGATTATATTTAAAGGACCCCTCTCACTATTTACTCTCCAGTTTCCAGTATTTTAAAATAATTGAATACTTTAAAACTAGGCTTTGCTTTCAAGAAATTATCCACAGCTTCGGCTATTTTAAGCATTTTTCGGTTCCCTTCGACTCGTACGAAAACGGTGAAAAATTTACTTAACCGTTTTTATGGCACTTGCCCTTCGGCCAAGTGCCGTATAGCGATTGTAATTTCTGTCCGTCAGTCGTTCTGTCGGTCTGTCGGTCCCGGTTTTGCTAGTTCGGGCACTTCCAGATAAGCTAGGACGATGAAACTTGGCAGGCAAATCAGGGACCGGACCAGATAAACTTACAATTAATCATTTCCCCAATCCGACTTTCCCCGGATTGGGAACTATAAAGCAAAAGTGGAACGAAACGTAGCAAAAAGAGTGCTGCCCGAATGCGGGAGCGAACCGCGAACCTCTGAGTGATAAAGAGACCGCTCTACCAACTGAGCCAAGACTCCATATATGAGATAGCGAAAATACGAAGTAGATAATCTAAACAAATTACATTAAGTTAGGATAATGGAACTTGTCAGGAATATTGGATGTATTAGGGAGCGAATGCGGGAGTATATATTGTTAAAAGATTGAATCGGGGACCCGACCTGATTAACCTGGACATAGTCAAGAAACATAAATAATAGTTTGGGCACTTCCAGGCAAGCTAGGACGATGAAACTTCGCAGGCATACCAGGGACCCGACCAGACTAAGTTGGAAATAGTCACTTGCCCGATCCGACCATCGTGGGGGAGGGGGCGGAATCCGGAAAATAGGGACATTCATAACTTTCGAACGGGTGATCGGATCTTAATGAAACTTGATTTCTGGAAAGATCTCGTGTCTCAGATGTCTCATTTCAAGTACGGACCGGATCCGATGAATCTTGGAGGTGGGTCTTGAGGGGAGTGGAGGGACGGGGAATCCGGAAAAATTAGGAAAAATTATATATTTTTAGCTTACGAACGGGTCATCGGATCTTAACGAAACTTGATATATGGAAGGAACTCATGTCTCAGACGTTCCATTTTAAACCCAGACCGGATCCGGTGACATTGGGGGGAGTTGGAAGGGGAAACCGGAAATCTTGAAAAACGCTTAGAGTGGAGAGATCCGGATGAAACTTAGTAGAAAGAACAAGCACAAGTCCTAGATACCTGACTGACATAACCGGAACGGATCCGCTCACTTTTGGCGATTTTTTTTGGGGGGGAGTCCTAATTTCTAGCGATCCCGCGAGTTCGATGCTTCCTGATGTGCTAGGACAATGAAAATTGCCAAGCATGTCAAGGACCCGACCAGATTAAATAGGAAATAGTCACTTCCCCGATCCGACCATCTGGGGGGGGGGTGTAGGGACGGGGAAGCCAAAATTGAGGTATTTTTAACTTGCGAATGGTTGGTGTGCGAACGGTTGGTTGGTGTGCGAACGGTTGGTGTGCGAAACGTATTTAGGATGACCTCGTGTCTCAGCCGTCCCACTTTAAATCCGGACCGGATCCGATGACACTGGGGGGGGGGGAGCTAGTGGAGGGAACCGGAAATCTCGACGAACGCTTAGAGTGGCGGGATCGGGATGAAACTTGGTGGGAAGAAAAAGCACAAGTCCTAGATAAGTCATTGACATAACTGGACCGGATCCGGGCGCTGTGGGGGAGTTGGGGGGGGGGGAGAAGACTTCTAGTGATCCCGCGAGTCCAGGGTACTTCTTGATGTGCTAGGACGATGGAACTTTGCAGGTATGGGGAAAACTAAAAAAACACTTAAAGCAAAGGGATTGGGACGGAACTTAATTGGGAGAACATGCATTAGGCCTATATACGAAACTGACGGAGCCAGATGGTTTCGGGGCTCTGGGGGGGGGGGGGTCCTAGAACTCCGGTAGTCGCGAGTTAGAATAGTTCCAGATGTACTATGAGAACGAAACTTTGCAGGCAGCATCTTGGGGGGAGCGAGGGCAGGGAAATATGGAAACTGCTGCAAATTGCGAACGAGTGGTCTCAATCGAGTGAAACTTAATGGGTGATAAGAATCTATGAACTCGACATGTAAGACATGCGTTCGAACTGTATGCGACCATGGTTGGGGGAGTTGGGGTCGGAAAATTTTGACATGCACAAAAACCAAACGGTTGGACCGAATGAGATGCAAGTTCGACAGTGCCAAGCTTGTGCGGCCTAGATTTGTTATTTGGTGTTAGGGACGGATTCAGTCCAGGTAGCGGGGGGGGGGGGGAAGGGTTCCGTTTTTGCCGGCTAAAATTGATTTTTACCATACCTGCGGTTTTAATCGGCTTTTATTAATAAAAGCCGATTTTTGCCGGCTAAAACTGGCTAAAATCAAACCGCACTGATTTTTTCTACATATCAATCTTTACTGTTGTTTGTTCATTGTTTTCCGACTTTTTTTTTTCAACCAGGGTTGATTCCCGGACTAATTAGCTCGCCTACTCCAATCCAGAAAACCGGTTCGGGGTTGACACGAGTGAGTCATCAGGTCACGTTGCTTCCTGCGATTTATTTATACCGGGAGTTCATTCCGTATTATATTAAAGCGAGGAGGCTATTAGAAACTGTGGAGGCGATTTGTTGTTCATGTTGATACGATACGCGGATAGTAAATAGGCTACTTCAAGAATTGAGCTTGTAATTTTATGGCTTGTCCTTCTTGTTTTGTTGATAGTATGTTACACGGTAGCTCTGTAGGGATTCTCAGCAGAAACTTGTGCATATAAATGAAGGAACCTAGCTTCAGTGCCATTTATAATGGCAGATATGACTTAGCCTAGACCTATTCAGTGTTGACATTATTCTGCATCCTTCCGTCCTCTCTAGGCTAAAATGAACTACAATCTTTAATACATGAAAGAAGTATGACAGTCTTAGAATAGCGGAGTGCTATTAAAATCAAATAGTAGCAGTTTTGATTTTAGCCAGTTACTTGATTTTAGCCATGCCACTTGATTTTAACCGTATCGGCAGAAATCACCTATTAGCCGGTATTAACCGGCTGGTATTTTAGCCCCCCGGGAACCCTGGGGGGGGGGGGGGAGGTACTGAAAAGTTGCAGATAAGCTATGCTCCGATTTCAATAAAACGTGATGGAGGGGAAGAGGGGATTCAGAGGTCCAACGGTGTGTGGGGGGGGGGTTCCGGAATTTTACAAAAATGATCAGATTTGAGTGAAACTTGATAGATGGTATAAAAGCAGATGCTTTTTAGATGATCCATTTTTGAGTCCGAACCAGATTCGACCACTGATGTACTTGTTGTACATCAAGTGGTGTAACACGTCCAGAACACGTCTAGGGGTCGAACGAGTGGATTTATTGGGCTGAAACTTGGACTGAAACTTGGAAGTTTGAACAGTCGTGCGCATATGCTGCAGATAATACGAGATTATGCCCGAACTGCTCAGAAGTGAGTGAAACTAAATATCCTATTTCTCTTTCCGAACCGCATTTTTGGATGGCGGGTGTACTTCGAGACGTTCTCATCTACTTTCGTGTACCACCTACGCGTAACAAGTGCCATATGAGCTCGTAGCTCTTGTTTCAGATGGAAAAAGTTCTCGCAGACGACCGTCGACAGCGTGATACGGCAAGTGAAAAAATCAAACGAGTTTTTGTTAAAGGGTTATAATGTACCGTACGAAATTCGGGTCTCCTGGTTTAGAAATGGATGATTGATTACGGTAGTACGTTACGTCAGTCGGAACCGGACCTGGGTCGCAGTTAGGCTACCGATATTACACCTGGGTATACTTTTGTGGTCCTCTTATTAATATTAGTATACTTCGGATGAGGAAATAAACGACAAAAGTAGTAATTTTAAATCTCCCGATTTCTTGAGGTTTTCGAAACCGCAAGTCACCGAAACCTTACCTACATTTAGCATTGTTATTGTAAGACAACATTTTTGGAAATTGGCAATAAAAATGAAATAAACCACAAATGTTGTCTACTTCATCGCCATGAAAACTGACCACAATAAAAGACCAATTTGAATTATCGCACCTAAAACAAATCAAAACAAACAAAAGAATGGTTTAGATCATTTTTCATCCTTGACTTTTCTCCTTCAACCAGGCTCTCCTTGAGCCCAAGCTGGCTCGGAAACATATGTTCAAACAATGCATAAAACGGATACGTCAGCTACGATGTTTCGGCAGCAATATTTGGCGATATGACAATGTTCGTTCAGCATTGCAGGTTCGTTCCGTCCCCAACGTTTTCCCTGACGTTCGACAGCCTGACGAGGACCCTTGCCAAGAAGAGCCGAAATATCGCAGCCAAAGCATCGTTGCGGACATATCCATTGTATCCATTGTTTGAGTATATGATATATGATATGATATGATATATATTTGCTTAAAGCCCGAGGGCCATCGCATACAAAACAAAGTACAAAACAAATGAAAAAACAAACATCAACTCTTCTAATAAATCTTATCTACAAAAACTCTTCTCTATGCTTCCAGCCTATCCGCAAAAACCTTCCAAGCTGCCTAACCCCAAACAAACTTTTCTCCTTAAACTTTTCCACCAACCAACCTTCCCCGAAAATCTGCTCCCCAAATATTTGAACTCTCAAGGGCAGAAGTAAAGACCACTAGACAACTATATTCAACTAGGCTATTGGTAGTCTCTGACCGTGACGTAATCGCTCACTTTCCAGCAAAGACGAGGAATCGTGTTTTTGCACAGAAGTTGTTCACCACCACGAGGTACGTAAAAAGTTGGTCTTAAAAAACAAGTCGTCCAGACACAAGGGCACCCCCAGGAACTAAAGGCGAATTCTCGCCGTTCCCCAGGAACTCCTCGGGGAATAAAAAGGAACGACGAGGATAGACGTAGTAAATCCACGGGGACTCCGCGGACGGAAAACAACGACAAACAAAACAAAAAGGATTTTGTTCAGAAAGATATTTTCAGGTATTCGAATTGGTCTGGATTTTCAGGTTTTTATGGCACTTGCCTTCCGGACAAGTGCCATATACCAATCACTTGTCTGTCGGTCTGTCGGTCTGTCGGTCGGTCGGTCAGTCCGGTGTTTGCGAGTTAGGGTACTTCCAGATGTCCTAGGACGATGAAACTTAGCAGGCATATTGGGGACCCGATCAAACTAACTTGGAAATAGTCACTTGCCCGATCCGACCTTCGTGGGGGGAGAGGGAGTAGGCGGAATCCGGAAAATAGGGGCATGCATAACTTTGAAATGGGTAATCGGATCTAACTTGATATCTGGAAAGACCTCGTGTCTCAGATGTCTCATTTCAAGTCCGGACCGGTTCCGATGAATCTGGGGGGGGGGGAGTCGGAGGGTGGAACCGGAAATCGTGTGAAACTCTCAGAGTGGAGCGATCGGAATGAAACTTGGTGGGAAGAACAAGCACAAGCTCTAGATACATAACTGACAGAAATGGAGCGGATTCGGACACTGTGGGGGGAGTTGGAGGGGGATTCTGGAATTCGGGAGATCCGTAGTTAATGTACTTCCAGGTGGGCTAGGACGGTATAACTTGGCAGGCATATCAGCGACCCGACAAGATTAACTTGGAAAGAGTCACTCGCCTGATCCGACCATCGCGGGGGGAGGGGGAGACGGCGGAATCCGGAAATTAGTGGCATGCATAACTTTCGAACGGGTCATCGGATCTTAATGAAACTTGATATCTTGAATGACCTTATGTCTCAGATGTCCGTTTCAAGTCCGGGCCGGACCCGATGAACTGAGGGCGGGGGTCGGGGGGAGAACAGGAAATCTTGTGACACGCAGAGAGTGGAGCGACCACCATGAAACTTGGTGGGAAGTACAGGCACAAGTCCTAGGTGCATCAGTGACATAATAGGACCGGATTCGAGTACCGAGGGGGGGGGGAGCTGTAGGGGGTGACCGGAATTACGGTTATCGTGAGTTAAGGTACTTCCAGTTCGCCGGGAATCCGGCCGAAACCTGAAATTTGGGAGAAGTAAGGCAGGAATTTTTTTATCAGTTTTGACAAAGTAGATACTACGTAAGATATAGAGGTAAGCACTGGTCCTTTTTGCCTCAAGGATTTTGCTTAGAAATTATTTTTAAGCACCCTTAAAGTGCGCATCTTAACCGAAAAGGGAAAAAAACTTTTGACCATCACTTCCATTCTCTGAACCAGCCTTGCAAGTTTGGCGCATCTTAACCGAAGGTGAAAAAAATACTTTTGACCATCACTTCCATCTGACCCGGTCTTGCAAGTGCCATATCAGCTTCCAGCTCTTGTTTTACTTAGTTTTACAACTGTTATTACTTACAAACACAAAATCGTAAACACAACGAAAAAGGTGCCTTATTCTCGAAATTAGTTTTAAACCATACACACCATCTCTAACATCTGTTTAAAAAAAAAAAAAAGTACACCCGAAACTCCCAAAATCGATGCCCCCTGAACCAGAAAGGGAGTCTTTTTGTGATGATGGTTTTTTCTATAATTTATTATAAATGAAACACTCATCGTCCGTGAGTAAACATGCTTGCTGAATCCATATCTGAGCCTGGTTTCCTCATTTGATTAGTTGTTTGGCCATAAGCAAACAAACTCCAAAACGGTAACATATTTTTTAAATATTCAAGCGGTTTAATTAGGATAAATAGCAAAAAGTTAAAGGGACTGGCGAAGACTCGGAAATGTCCACGATTCGATTGTTTGGATCAAGAAGTCTCAAAAATAGTACATTTTTGGGATCCCATCGAAACCTTTGGTCTTGTTATTCCCGAGATTCTGCATTTACTTGCTAGCATTATGCTTGCCAGGTTTGTCTCTCTATCGTGCTCCCGATCACTGCTTTTGAGAATTTTATTGGTCAGAAGAACGGTTTCCAAGTTTGCCAAAGGTTTCATCCAAGGCAAGGGTAATGAAGTGAGAGTTATTTTTTGTCCAGTCAGTACGTAAATAAAAACGTGCGTACGCTAATGTAACATGGAGTCAGATAATTTTGCTTTTCCTTCCGTCCGTGGTCGAATGGTTAACGCGCCGAACTTGTAAGCGAAGGGTCACTGGTTCGAGTCTCGGTGGTGCCTACTGCTTGGTTTGGTGCAGGGTAACCCTGTAAGACAAACCAAGTCCACCCAGCTTCAAATGAGTACCTCGAGAAATCTGGGGAAGGTAGGAAGGGTGTGCGAAAGCACCAGGATGGCTAGCCCCACCACCGCCCATTCACTGCCTGTTTGAGGGCAGAGAACTGGAGATCAGCACCGCCAGTTAGCCCTATAGAGGCCGACGCTGATACCTTACCTTACTTACCTTTTACCGTATGCTCATTTAGTTCATAAACGTTACCCTGTTCCGCCTATACTAATAGAGTTGAACGACAATCAAACTAAGATACGGTCAATGATCAAATCCGGGCGGAGTACCAACTAATCCCCCCCTCCTCGTAAACCGCAGTCCCACCACATCCTAGTTCTCTTTCAGCGGCAGACAGAATTTGCATCACAATTCGAACAGCCTATAAAGTGGCCTATAAATCACTTACGAGCAGAACCAAAGGTGCCAGGACTCCGAAGTACGATGTTCCCGTAGAGATGAGGAGGATTCGAATGGTTTTCGAACGTAGGGTGGAGAAATCAAAAAGAGGCGGTTTGTCACTGATTTTCGATTTGTCTTTAATCTGTAAGGAAAGAAATATTTAAAGTTTAAGTGAACAGGGCTGAGATAGGGCATTCTAGTTACTCACTTGAAGAGGCTCGAAGGCCCGATGAAAATGAGTTACTTCTTTGCTCCGCTATTCACGAATAATCGATAGAGTGGAATTTCCCTGTCGGACTTGTGGTACCTCTACTCGCTTTTACCTGTATTTTATGCTTGATGAAAACGATAAATGAAAAATAAGTGTTCATGCAGTTAGCTACCTTCCACGAGCTGATCGCTGGCCACTGAAAAGCCGCGTTTATATTCAGATTCAGATTTTCCGGGTCATAGTAGAACTTTGCGTTGTGAGGACGGCCGTAGATATTTTGAACGTCATTCTAGAGCAAATAGTAAAGAACAAAAAAAATCCCTTCACACAAGCCAAATATGCAGTGCGTTCAGTTAAATGATACAAAAATAAGTTTGCTTTTCAGTTAAACTTTAAGGGACATGTACTGCCCTATCCGCAGTAGTTGCTTGCATGCCTCGTAAAACTTTCAGCCCAGCAATACTTATGTCTTTCTTGCGATTTGCAGAAAGCACTGAGCCCTCGCGCTCGTCGTTGCGACTAATTACTGCCGATTGTCAAGTCACAATAGGTCAATGTGTTGCGAGAGCAACACTTAGATTTTGTCGTGTTTTTTGTTGTTCACCCCCCCCCCCCCCCCGAAACAAACACAAATAATAATTTTTATAGGCTTTTCCCACTAATCTATGTGTCTTTTGTACTTTTTGTCCGACCCGCAGGCAACTCCCCCCCCCCCCCCAAATAGATCCCTGGATACGAACCTGATCACTGTAACCGAGAATGAAGTGTTGACGCAACGGATACAACTAAATATGCAAAACAATGACATCACAATAATTAGTAAAGTGGCATCTATTGTGTTTTGATCCTGAAAAGTTACGGACAGCTTTATAATACCAACCAGATTATATAAGATAGTGTTCCATGCTGTCATCAGTCCCGATGTCTACCATTGAAAAGGATAAAGTTCAACTGGCTGCAAAGTCAATTTAGTCCCTACTTTCCATATTCTATTTTTTCTTTAAACCCTAAGGTATAGCCATGTGATTTCGATTGTGCCATCAGTTCAGCAAAAAAAATCTTCTTGGAACATACCATTTTCAAAACCTCGATGGGTTGACAACTTCAGCATTTAACAGATAGCGAAGAAACAAACCAAAGCTTAGCAACACTTAGTCGGCGAAGCGAAGATCTTGTTCCAGTTTGTTTTAGTTGCGGATCGGCAAGCGATATGGCCACATCCACATGCCGATCGCTGGCCCCCGGTCGTCAGTGAATATGTTGTAATCGCGACACAATGTTTTGTGTTCAACCGCTCTTGGCCAATTAAGAGACACAAACCTAACACCTGTCTTTCTGAGAATGTTAAGCCCTTCGTGGTCCATAAGTGAAAGGTTTTTCGCTGTTCCTTTGGAATCTGAAAAATGTCGCTTGCAAGTATTAGGAATAACACCGCGGCTATGAAGACAGCCAGAGTTGCCATGTACCGAAGTGGTAAATTAAAACATCATAACGTGTAAGAAAGTCAAATGGTATTTCTCTATTTCATTTCTTAATCTGCTTGTCTATTTTCTTCGAAGCAAATAAAATAAAACAAAATAGAATTTGTTTTTTTTTGGCTAAATTACCACATAAAAAGTTACCCCTGTCTCGGGTCTCCATATCCGTTCCTGCCTAGTAGCCTACAGTAATAAAATGAGAGCAAGTGTGTATTGAGTTTTACTGCACTGAAATGTCGACTAGTCATATTTGATTATATACATAACCTGGACACGTGGAAGCAATTTTTGCCCTTTTCTTTTATATACCACGCTTTTGACTGTTGTCTTAAAAGTGTAAGTTGTAGTATAAGAGAACTATTTAACTACTTAAATCACAATTTACTTACCAACATTTTTCAAAACGCTAAGAAGAATGAAACAGTGGAGGAAAAGACGAAACAAAATAAGACAAAACACGAAAGCAAATACTATTGACGAGAAAGACTGCGACATGCGGGAAGGCTGAGAGGGGATACTGAGGTCCTTCTTTTAGGGCCGGATGTTGTAGAGATATCTATCTTCTTGAAATAATACAGACTTATCCACGACAATCAGTCGTTTATTTAGCGGGAGTAGCCTACTCTCGATTTTGGTGTACACCGACGGCCCGGCACCGGTTGCCATGGGTTAGAATGTTAAAATCAGCATATTTAGAAGCGTGGGAAGATGAATCTCCTAATTTATGGCCGGTACCTATGGTTTCGGATGGTGCCGGCCGCTGTTGCGGAAGGGTGCACAGCCGGTAACTGGGAGTGGGTAGCCCCTCCTTATTCAGCGATTCAGTGAGTTCTTAGAACTGGCAGATAAATTGCCACCTTCACACGATACCATACCAAGACGACATATCGCGGGCATTATTGTCGATTTATGGTTGTTTCGCAATCTAACCACAAAATTAATGGCAAACGTTCGCAGAGAGTGCTGTTAGCTTCATCTTTAAGCAAAGAACACATACCTAACTGCCGAATCTTAAAGCTGGCTGGTATTGTTTTTATCTCTTGCTCGCACGCAAAATCTACATGCTGGGCAGACATAACTTAACAGCGCAGATAACATGTGTCCATGTCAATGTAAAGCTTGTTTGCGAACGTCGTCCATACGTGTAGGTAGAAATTATTGCCGAATTACGGGAAGGGTAAGATCCCAAGAAAGTAGTCTTACAAAGTGTGAATCGGGTCTTTCGGACCCGTGGGACAATACCACTTTTTTGTTTCTGTAAATTTTTCTATTCATCACTCAAAGAAGATATATTGGCGGTGAGGACGGGAAACTGACATATTTAACTTTTAGATTTTACCATCTTCAATCTGAAACTAGTTCCTGCCTGCTAGAACGGAGCTTTCCACACGATAGCAGAAACATGACTTAATTAAACGAAAGCTTAGCTGCACAACTTCAAATACTCCTCTCTGACCGGTCCTGAGGTCCACACTTTCCGTAAAAACTGCACAGCTTAAACCCTTAGCATTTTCCAGGAATAAGCTGAAATCGGCGGCATAGGGAAACAAGACCAAAGGTTTCGATGGGATCCCAAAAATTCAATATTTGATCCAGAAAATTGGGTCTTGTCTACGCCAGATCCAGTCGTCGTCAGACTCTTTGAACATTTTTACTATTAAAATTCAGAAACAGATTAAGGCCAAAAAGCTAATCATCTGAGAAAACCAAGTTCAGATATGGATTCAGCATGTTTGTGTATACCCCTCCCTATAAGTCATATCTATTTTGACGAAAACTTCCTGCCTTACTTCTGCGAATTTCCCGGTTTCGGCCGAATTCCGGAACTACCTGTCTGGCAAAAAAAAGAAGCTAAATCGAACTCAGCGTCTCGTTCAGCGTTTCTTATTTCCCCTATGTCAAACATCTAATCAACTTCAAATTAAAATTTAACTTAAAACAAATTTTACGGTTCCAGCCGGAAACCGGGCGAACTACTTGCCAGGCGAGAGAATGATTTTCACCATCGTGTTCAGCATGTCTTCCTACCTCTAAACCGAACATATAATTAACTTTAAATAAAACTTTTACTTTTAACAGATTTTCCGGTTTTGGCCGGATTCCGGGCTAACTACTTGTCAGGCGAAAAAATGGTTTTCACCATCATGTTCAGCATGTCTTCTTACCCCTAAATCAAACATGCAATCAACTTCAAATAAAACTTTTACTTTTAACAAACTTTCCGGTTTTGGCCGGATTCCGGGCGAACTACTTGTCCGGCGAGAAAATGGTTTCCACTATCGTGTTTAGCATGTCTTCTTACTCCATAATTGACTGTCCTATTAGCTGTTTAAAAATATTTTGCTTGCCCCTTAATTTAAACCCCCTCCCCCACCCCTAAATACGGATAGAAAAACCATCTACGAACTCGACCTTACCCTTGACCCAAACAATCCTCACACCAAGTTTCATCAAAATATCTCATTCTCTTCGAGAGTTACCGTGCTGACAGACAGACGGACGGACGGACAGACGGACAACTTTTGCGATGTCATAGGTATCCCTCCACTTACGTTTTGGGATCCCAAAACAGACTCCAAAAACGGGACAAAACAAAAGTGTTGCTCTCGCGACACAATAATACTAGGGAGTAGCGCAAATACCTATGCTTTCCATTTATCGGAAACGGGCCATCCTCGTAGGGCCGCCCACTACGACTGAGTGTCCCACTCAAAGCGAGACAAACCTGAGGGTTTAGAAAATTTCTAGTACAGCTAACATTCGGTCTACATATATAGTCGTATAATGACGACTGTGCTTCATTTGATAGTAAGGTAAGAGAGGAAATGATAGCTATATCGGAATTTAAAAATATTAGAGAACCTCATTAGCCATAGGGAAATGCAAACGCAAAACATTCGTCAGTCGTTTCAGTATAATTCAATGTCAAGGTAATTTAAGTGATAATTCCGAAGGCGTGAAAGTTTGGAATAACCTACCGAGAGGTTGAATCTTTTTTTCTGCTTTGTTCGGAATATGGATTCATCGGAGCCAGCTCTGGTGCACGACCGATAGAGTTTTAGTAGGGCTATTGTCTACCGCTAGTGGTGCTAGCGTCGCTGCCCAGCGTGTGTCACTTTTTTCAAGACTTGTCGCTACTCCCTGGTGTAATTTTGGTTTGATCGAAAATAACCTGTCCGAGCCGAAGGCGAGGTAGATTTCGAAAATATCTACCTGCTTGGTGTCCGTCACTTACACTTTGGGATCCCAAAAAAAGGAATTATCCGAATAAAATTCTCATTCATTCTGTTATCATATAAACACCTATGATTTGTATGTTTTGTGTTTGCATTTCCTTGTGGCTAATGAGGCTTTCTAATATTTTTAAATTCCGAAATAGCTAACATTTCCTCTCTTTGAAACTTTAAACGTCACCTACACTAAAATCTTAACTAAATCTTGTTAACAAATTTCAATAACAACCTATGTTTCATACTTTACCCTAAACTAATATCATTTATATTTGACGTTGCAAAACGGATAAGTTAGCTACATTTTAATAGAGCTATATTTCGGCCCTTCTTGGCAAGGGTCCTCTTCAGCATTATATTTGACGGTGCAAAACGGATAAGTCAGCTCCACTTTATTAGAGCTATATTTTGGCAAGGGTCTTCTTCAGACTGAAGAGGACCCTTGCCAAAACGGGCCGAAATATAGCTCTGTAGCTGACTTTCCGTTTTGCACCGTCAAATATGATTCGCAAATCAGCTTGGGCTGAAGGAATGTCTAATATTATTATTTGTACACCCATTTTTTTTCAACCTTTTCACGACAAACTAGCCTTCAACAAAATGTAATAAAAACAGTAAGCCGTTAGTAAACCTAATAAGGCTTCAGGAATAAAAAGATCGAAGCATATTTTCTTCCACTATAACGCCATATAAATAAGACCACCTGAGCGAGTCAGAAGCATCTCAACCTTCGGACCACCACAAAGTCTACTTAACGAGTCTATTATTAATTGACTAAACGATGGCACATGCAATATATCAGATTAGGAATTTCGCTTTTCTTGGAGATCAGTAGCACAAAGAGTTATTGATTAATGGATGACCAGCAGAAAATAAAGTAGCGTAATATATGCATATGTTTATTTACTCCCTCGTAAAAACAAAATAGTAAAGATTAAGCACAAAAAGAGAGAAAAACACTTATAAGAAAGTATGAACTAAAACTTAATCCCACTACTTGTATTACTAATTCCGTTGATATATCTTATCTTGCTTATGCCGATGATATTCTGCTGAAAGTCAGTTTCTTTTGTCTCAGCTGCTTTCGACCGAATCGGTCTGGCTCTGAACATTAACAAATATGAATACATATCTTTCAATTCATCTAACCAAGAGCCGCTTGTTCCCCTTGTCACACCCCTTCGGTTGTTGGACATCCACATTACTAACAGCATTAAATCGTGTCGGTCTCAAATAGTTAATGATGCAAAAAGAAAGATTCAGGTATCATATCCGACGATCGTTGCTAATCGCGGGAAATACAATAGAAAAGCCCTTGGTATACTTTACAGTAGTTTCACTGGTCATTCTATTTTATTTCTTTCTGGCCTCTCTTCAGTTTTAGAGAAAAAGATCTTAATTCCCTCCATCCTTGTTATTACCAATATGCAGAATTCCTCTTTTTCCTACCCCCTTGGTACACAAACAGCCACCTGATTTCGCGTTACAAGCTTCCGGATATATCGCTTAAAGCACAATGGACACTTCGAATGCTTTACTTTGTATTAAATGCTTCACAAATAAACATTTCCCGACTTCCTTTAGAAGGCACTACGAAAATCGGCCGTTTTCTTGTTATCCCTTGTCTTTACCTCTCTGGCATTTTGGCGATCCAAATCTTAGGAGCTGGGATATCGTGGCAGGAAATTCAAAAACTTCCAGCAATGCTTGGTAGAAAAGGATATATTTGAGATGTCACCAAAGCCAAGCCGCAGATACAGTTTACCTGATTGTTCTAGTGTTTCATCAGAAGCTCCATGGCTTAAAGTGCCTATTAAAAGTTTTTTTTTGTGGAATAGTGTTGTGAAGCTTGATTAGCTTGCTTTTTAAAATGTACCAGAATATGCAACAAGCTTATAAAAAATAACATAGCTACAAAAATCATTCAAAAACAAATAACCTATTCAAACCTGAATTATACAAGGTGATTTATGCATAAAATAAAGATCTACTAAGCATTTCAAGAAACATCACTTTTATCTTTGTCCAAGCTAGTAAACTGAGCATGTACTGGCCCCAAAAATTATGCTTTTAAATATTACAGAGAGGAAACTGTTGAAAAAGCTGCTGATCTAGGGGGTAAGCATTTTTCCTAGGTTGTTGCAGAGTGGAATTGGGGTAGTTTGATGTGCCCATTGAACTTTATGCTTTTGGCCACAAGTAAACAAGTCTCCACAATGTCACATCTCAGCTTCTCCGCACACAAGAGCCTGTCCCTTCTTCTTTAGTGAATTTTTTGTTCCATTACACTCCGCTATTCTGTCTTTTCAGCGGGTTATAAAGGTAAGTAAATAAAGAACACAAAGACTACTTTCCGGATTGTAGGAATAATGGTTACAAACTATGACAAGGGTTTAAAGTTTAACTGAAAACTCAGCTTATTTTTATATTTGATAATTATTTTGCTCGTCTAAGGGATGTTATATTTTTTTCACCCAGGGCTCTAGTAATAACGTTCAGAATTTAAGCTGCTTGCAAGATAATCCAAAACTCATACAGACGCGAAGAATTTGGATTTCAACAACAGCCAGCATTCCCTCGTGTTACGGAAGCCAAGCTCCAAAAAGTGACGGCTCAAGAAAGTACGAAAGTACCGATAAGATATGTCTTTTTGTTGTATACATTATTTTTCGGCAATGGCTTACCTTTGTAGTTGCTAAATGTTTCAAGCATAGAGGAACAATCACATAGAGGTACCACAAATCCGAAAGAATAAGTTCATTCGAGGAAATCGATTATCTGTGGATAGCGGAAAAACGAAGTAACGCTTTATCCCGGGTTTTCAGGCCCATTCAAGTAAATAAGTGAAGTGTAAATAGACTGTCGGATCTCAGCCCTATTCTTTGAACTTTAACGACTCTTCAGATTTCACTCTCCATTTTTGAATTGAAAATAATAACAATACCGACCGCACGTTTGTACCAACCATCGGGCACTGCCGAAAACATACTGAAACAATAAGAAAATACTAATATAAACATACTGAAGGGCAACTGAAAATATAATGATTAGTGAATCCCGGAGTCTTTCGTTGTCGACCACACATTTAGTTTATACTCAGTCCGATTTTCGCAGTCGGATGCAAATTTCTTCAGTCGCTCCTACAATTCTGACGCATCGCATGCAGGTTTCCCAACTGTGAAGTGAATTTCGCATACGAATTTCAGCATGTAAAATCTTGTCGGACTGTGGGAACGTGCCTTTATGACAGCAAGAATGAGTGTTTGTTGCAGTGGTGCTATCAGCACCCAGGGACGTCACGAGGGGGTGTGTAGGGGGGGAGGGGTGCTGCACCCCCCCAGAAAGTCTGTAGGAAAAAAAAATCCTACAAATCCCCCTTTTAGGGAATCTACTGGATTATTGCTCAGGGAATCTACCGAAATCTCTCACAAGGAATCTAACGAAACTTGACTCAGGGAATCTATCGGAAACTTGTCTCAGCAAATTTATTGGAGGTTGGATCAGATGATCTACCGGAAGTTATCCCACATAATCTACCAGAATTCGGATCAGGGAATCTACCGGAATTTTGCTGAAGTATAGACTCACAGCTTACCGGGACGACCCTGACACAAAACCTACCAGAGTGGTTCGTGCAGACAGACAACACAGCGTACCGGTTAAAATTCGTCGAATTCCCCCTTATAGGTAATCGACCGGATTATTGCTCAGGGAATCTACCGAAATCTCTCACAAAGAATCTAACGGAACTTGACTCAGGGAATCTATCGGAACTTGTCTCAGGAAATTTATTGGAGGTTGGATCGGACGATCTACCGGAATCTGTCCCACATAATCTGCCAGAATTCGAATCAGGGAATCTACCGGAATTTTGCTCAGGGAATCTACCGAAATCTCTCACAAGGAATCTAACAGAACTTGACTCAGGGAATCTATTGGAACCTGTCTCAGGAAATCTATTGGAGGTTAGATCAGACGATCTACCGGAATTTGTCCCACATAATCTACCAGAATTCGGATGAGGGAATTGGAGGTTAGATCAGATGAACTACCCAAATTTGTCTCACATAATCTACCAGAATTCGGATCAGGTAGTCTACCGGAATTTTGCTGCTTAAGGGATAAGTATAGACTCACAGCTTACCGGGAAGACCCCGACACAAAACCTACCAGAGTGGCTCGTGCAGACAGACAACACAGCGTACCAATTAAAATTTGTCGACTTGACCCTTTAGGGAATCTACCGGATTATTGCTTAGGGCAATCTACCGAAATCTCTCACAAAGGAATCTAACGGAACATGACTCAGGGAACCTATCTTGTCTCAGGAAATTTATTGGAGGCTGGATCAGATTATCTACCGGAATTTGTCCCACATGATCTACCAGAATTCGGATCAGGGAATCTACTGGAAAGCTGAAGTTCGTTGAGACCACCTTGTGTTCAATAATGCCTGACCATCGTCTTGAAAGTCTGTTACTAATCGCATGTGAAACTGATCTAGTTGACGAATGTGAAACTGAATGTGTTGCGGCAAAAGGAAAACACTTAAAACGCGACGAATACAGGTGTCGGGTGGGTCGAAGGCTTCTTAGTTTTAAGTGACAATTTTAAAGCTGAACCGAATACAGCTGAGATCCAACAGTCTAGTAACATATCCCTTAAATATTCTTGAAAACCCGATAAAAATGTGTTACTTCGTTTTTCAGTTATCCAGGGATGATCGATTTCAGAGAATGAACCTTTTCTTTCGGATTTGTGGTAGCTTACTCTACGCTTGAAATATTTACTAACTAGAAATTTAAGTCATTGCCGAAAAATAATATAAAATATCAGATCCATTGTAAGACATATCGTAAAAGCATTTTCCTACTTTTCTACAGGCAGAACTTCTCCGATGTGGCAACTTTAGCCCAGGAAACGCAGGCCTTCGTTTAAATTCAAATTCTACGCGTTTTGCTGAATTTTTTTTTCATGCAAACAGCGCACACTCTGAGCGTTATTACTAGAGCCCCGGGTTGAAAAATACAAAATCCCTCAGATGAGTCAAAATATTGCAGTGTATTCAAAAATAAGCTGCCTTTTCAGTTAATCTTTAACGAGCCTATTTTTGGGATCCTAAAACGTAAGTGGAGGAACACTTATGGCATCGCAAAAGTTGTCCGTCTGTGAGCCCGATAACTCTCGAAGGAAATGTGATGAAATTTGGTGTGAAAAAATGTGATGAAATTTGGTCAAGGAAACCTCGAGTTCGTAGATGGGATCTGTAGCCCTGCATTTAGGGGCGGGGGTTCAAATTAGGGGACAAACAAAATATTTTTAAACAGCTAATGAGATAGTCGATTAAGGGGTAACGACACGATGATCAAGACCATTTTCTCGTCGGACAAGTAGTTCGCCCGGTCTGTCCAAAACCGGAAAGTTTGTGAAAAGTAAATGTTTTGTTTGAAGTTAATTAGATGTTCGATTAAGGAGTAAGAAGGCATGCTGAACACTTGTGTGAAAATCAATTTCTACCCGGACAAGTAGTTCGCCCGGAATCCGGACAAAACCGGAAAATTTCTCGAAAGTCAAACTTGTATTTGTAGTTTGATTAGATGTCCGATTTAGGGGTAAGAAGAGATACCGAATCCGTATATGACAATAATTTTTTACCCGGACATGTAGTTCGGCAGAATTTGTTATAAGCTAAATATTTATTTGAAGTTGATTAGATGTTGGATATAGGGGTAAGGAGATACGCCGAATTCATCTTTGAGCTTTATTTTCCGACGGACAAGTAGTTTCGTAATTCCGCCGGAACTGGAAAATTGGTGAGGCAGGAATTTTCGATCAGTTTCGTCAAAATAGATATGACTTATAGGGTTATAGGATTAGCTATTTGGACTTAATTTGTTTCTGAATTTTAAGAGTAAAAATGTCCAAGGAGTCTGGTGAAGACTGAATCTGGCGAAGACAATACCCAGATGTCTGGATCAAATATTGAATTGTTGGG
Source organism: Branchinecta lynchi (assembly GCA_023053575.1). NCBI lineage: Eukaryota > Metazoa > Arthropoda > Branchiopoda > Anostraca > Branchinectidae > Branchinecta > Branchinecta lynchi. The sequence goes on from JAKZAP010000002.1 coordinate 29,951,310, forward strand.
ATCCCACCGAAACATTTGTCTTGTTTGTTTACCGTCTTTGCTGGTCGTTTGTAACACACAACTAAAGTCAGAACACAACAGTATTCTAGAGTTTCTACAGAGATAGTCACTACGAGCAATTTCCGGTAAAAGCTCGAAAAATTCCGGTAAAACCTCGAAAAATTCCGGTAAAATTCTGAAGCCAGGGTGGCCAGCTTCCAAGGGTAGTTCGCTGACAACTTTGAAAAATGTAGCATCGAGAGGAACCGGCAAGCTCAATCCCTCCCGCAGTCATCCGAGTGTTATCTGTTATGGAGTTATCTGTTAAAGAGTACCAATCCGACCAACGTGTCTGCCACAAGTGCTACACCCATGGAAGTAGCTATTGTGTGCACTGGTTATCATGCTCCGAAAAAAAACTAAGTACTCACTTTGCGTCGCTGGTTCTTTAAATGTAATATTGCACGCCGCTGTGGGTGGTACAGGGATGCTGATCTGTAGCAGCAGCCAAATAAGGAACTTAAGAGGATGATACATGTCACAATCTGAAGGCCCAGTCTCCATCCAATCGCGCTGAAAAAAAGTTAATGGATTTTTAGTTCAGCCGTGCCAAAACCACTCAGTAGGCTGGCGCCGAGATCGATTTCCTCAACCACCTTCTCTTTGAATTAGAATGCCTAGATCGGCCGCTCTCAAACTTTTATTTTTCATTTCGGGACAAGGGCTGTTTCTAAACTAACTTCTACTGAAACAATGGCCAAACACGATTACGTCAGCTACGATGCTTTGGCAGCAATATTTTGAGCAACTTGCAAGCACAAGCTCGCAATCAGCTTTTTCCCAATCAGCTAGGGCTCAAGGAGTGTTTAAATTAACTACATTTTGAATGATGTTTATTTCACTTTACGGAGGCTTGCAAATTGCTCAAAACCATCCTTGGGTTTTATAATTCGACAGAGGCATGTCCTCGTAGCTCACGCAGAGCTCCCATGAACATATATTAAAGATAAAGTCATAGTGTTTGGGCTTGTATGTATTCCTCTACAAAAATTTAAAACACACGTAACGGTTTCTGAATATTCTTACCGCCCAATAACAAATCAAGGTCTTCTAGACTTTGGTACTTGGATTTCTTCTGAGACTTGGGAAGATGTTACAGCTTGTGAGACCCTTGATGCTAAGGTTTCCCTGTTTCAATCAAAATTAATGAAACAATACACGGCTTTTTTCCCTGAAGTAACACAAAAGTTTTGCTCTTCCGATAAACCTTATATCACTGAAAAGATAAAATCACTCATTCAACAAAAATTAAAACTGTTTCGTCATGGAAAAAAAGATGCTGCAATTGCTTTGCGTAAAATAATAAAGAAAGAAATCAGACGAGCTGCTTCCAATTATGGACGGACCAAATTAAATATTTCTTAAAGAAATAGTGTTTTGGGCTTGTATTCTTAAAGAAAGTAAGCCCCGCCAATGGTTTAGAAAAGCTAAGGAGCTTGGTGGTCGTACGCACAAGAATCTTGATTTCCACTTGGACGAGCCACCTTTGCAGACGGCAAATGAGCTCAACAAGCACTTAGCCACAATAGTCCAAACTTTCCCCCCATTTTCAAATAGCCATTAAATCCCAAGTACACCAGTAGAAAATATCCCATTAATTACAGTTAACGAAATTATTAGTAAAATAAAGAAGCTTAAAAAAACAAGCATTTGCCCCATTGATATCCCAACAGCTCTAATCAAAGCTTTCCCAGACAAATTATCTGTTCCGCTGTTAAGTATTTTTAATGAAATTAGTATATCGGGAAATTATCCGGCTTGTTGGAAGTTAGGGTATATTACCCCGATTGAGAAAAAGGGAGGCCCAAATGACTTCACCGGAGTACGACCAATTACACTGACCCCGACATTTTCAAAGATGTATGAAAGTTTTCTTGCCGATTGGTTGAAGGCAGAAATCCTGGAACTGATTGACCTTAAACAGTTCGGGAACCTGAAGGAAACGTCTACCTCTCATTACCTTGTGAGTTTACTTGATTTAATTTATAAAAACCTCGAAAACCCTGATACATGGTTAAATCTTCTGTTAATTGATCTCCAGAAAGCTTTTGATCTTATTGATCATAATACTCTTGTTGAAAAGTTGCTTTCAGAGTTTAAAGTTAGTCATTTTTTGATAAAAATTTTAGTTTCCTTTTTGACAAATCGATCACAAATTGTCAAATATAATAATGTTTTTTCTGAACCACTCCCTATTTTTTGTGGTGTTCCCCAAGGTACTTTACTAGGTCCGATTTTATTTTTAATTATGATCAATAGTCTTATATCCGAGTACCCTGACCGATGGAAATATGTTGACGACCTTTCAGCTCTTGAGATTTGCCGGCGAAATATCAAGAGCTCAGCAATGACCATTCTGGATGACATCACCCAGGAAGCTGCTCTGTCGCAAATGAAAGTAAACTCCAAGAAATCTTCAATTATGACAATTAACTTTTTAAAATCTACCCCAGCCTTTCTTGACCCCATTCCCCCAGAAATCTCCGTTAAAAAAATTAAACTACTCGGAGTTACTTTAACCAATGATCTAAAATGGGATGCCCACATCAAAAATATTTTAAAACAAGCCTCCCCCTGTATTGCCGTTTTGAAACTACTTATAAAATTTTCTTGCCCTCCTAAAGACCTCCTTCAAATTTACATTGGTTTTATCAGACCTATTCTTGAACACGCTTGTCCTGTCTGGCACTTCGGGCTCTCTTCAGAACACACATACCGTATCGAGAACATTCAAAAAAGGGCCCTCATGATTATTAACGGGGAGGGTAAAGTGCCCTACAGTTACCTACTAAAAAGGTTCAGACTCGCTACCCTGGAAGAGAGACGAACTCGCCTTAGCATCGATTTCGGTATCAAAACCCTATCTGTTCCCCGATTACGTTATATTCTCCCACCCCCCTATTCTCCTGTACGTACTAGACCCCAGCGAGAGAAATCCCAGAAAATCCCCAAACTAGCCCCTGTGGCCCCTCTTCACGAAAGATATAGAAGGAGTTTTGTTCCAGCATTTGTTGAGTTGTACAATAACCGATAAGTTAGTCCTTTTTAGTGTTTTTTTTACCTTCGTGACAAAGTGTTATGTGATTCCTCATTTTGTATGACGAAAAGGTCAAATTCGGCGGTAACGCTGTGACAGATACTTTTGAAAAATAAAATTCTATTCTATATTCTATTCTAAGAAACTCAAATTGTTTAATATGCTGAGATGGTTTATAATATTCCAGTCTGTATTTATATATGTATATTCTTTATAGCCCGTCACATTCAAACAGAAGAAGAATGGAGTATACGAGAGAAGAAATACAGAATAATAGAGAGAAAAGATAATTAGCGATCAATGTCAAAATAAATACAACACTACAAATAAGGAACAAGAGCTACGAGCTCATATGACACTTGTTACGAGTGGGTGTTGCAAGAAAGTAGATAAGAACGTCACAAAATACCCCCTTTAACCTCCTAGAATCGGACCTAAAAATGGGATATCTAGTTTCACTCCAGTCTGAGCATTCCCGGTATCGCCTCGAATCATCTAGGGCAAATGTCAGGTCACAATATTTCTGGTAGGCTACTCCTCCCCCTCCCGTGGCCGAATCTGGGTCAGATACATAAACTGATCATCTAAAGCATCTTCTCTTGCCGGCTATCAAGTTTCACTCAAGCCTGAGCATTTTGTCGCAAAACTTCGACCCCCCCCCCTCCCACACCGTATTCAGATCCGGTCCAGACCCTAAAATATATCATCTAGGGCACATTTTCATTCAGATCACTCCACTCGTTTATCCCGTATGCGAGCCAAACAATTCCGGGACAATCCCTCAACTCCCTACACTGTGGCCAAATACGACTAGGACACGTGCACGTTGTATCTCTGACATCTCCTCTTCTCGTCCTTCAAGTATCTCCAATCGGAGCATATCTGCAAATTTCCGGTTTCCGGTTCATCCTCATCCTACTTTGGCCGGATCCGGTCTGAGCCGTAAATAACAAACTAGGCCGCATCCGATTGGTACTGTCCAAGTTGCATCCCATTCGGTCCATTCGTTTGGTTGTCGTGCACATCGCAAAGCTTCCAGACCCCCCCCCTCCATCTCCTCCAACCATTGCCGCTTCTGGTTCGGAGATATGTCTTGCCTATCTAGGTAATTAGCTCGTATCACCAGAAGAGTTTTGATCGAATCGGACCACCCGATCGCAACCTACGGAAATTATTAATTTCCGGAGTCCCCTTCCCTTAACTCCCACGAAAATGGACAGATCAAGAAACGGAAGTTTTCCTAGGGCATTGTGTAAGGTCCTTATGTTAAGTCTATTTGGTTTGGTCACTAATGCCTGCCAAGTTTCATCGTCCTTAGCGCATCTGGAAGTATCCTAACTCGCGATCACCTGAATTCTGGGAAACTCCCTCCAACTCCCCCCGAATAAGAGCCACCATATAGTTTTGTTCTGTCAAGAACGTATCTAGGGCTTATGCTTGTTCTTCCCACCAAATTCCATTTCGATCCCTCGACGCTAAGCCTTTCATGAAAATTCCCGTGCCCCCTACACCCCCCCCCCCCCACAAGTATCAGATCGGGTCCGGACTTGACATGAAACATCGGAGACAACACCTCTTTCCACTTATTAAGTTAATATTCTGACCCCCCCCCCCCCTAGTCAACTTTATCGTAGGCCAGTTTTGATATAGTTCCGCCTTGTCTTCATGGCCTTCCATTCAATATTTTGCGTCCTGGAAAATCCGGTCTGTTTTCTAAGGCATCCACCCCGCTGGGCGAGAAATCTCTGCCAAGCTCGGAAATTCAATTAAAGTGGATTTACGGCTTCTCTTGAGCTGGAAAATTTGTGTTTTTCCTCAGTAGGCTATGATGAAATTCATTATGCGTGGAGAAAAGGCATTCATCTTGAGGAGGTGGCTCGAGAAAAAAGGATATAAGATGAATGAGGGGAGGGGGCTCCATTCAAGAGAGGGTGAATGGCAAGCGGTGCGAAGGCTGGCCACGGGTGCTAGTTTTCTACAGTCGTCGCCTCCCGCCCCAGGGGCGTCATTGGACGGTGGACAGCGTCCCAGTAGCTTTCCAAGGGAGCTCAGAGCTACCCATACGAAAAAACACATGCAAAACCACTGTAGTTGACGGGACTCAAAAACAGAAATGTACGTGATCTTTATACAAAATAACTTTTTTCAGTTAGTGCCAATTCAGTCAGCCTACTTTCGTTCCTATCCTTAAGTATACTTAATCCTTATTCTTAAGTATACCTTAAGTATTCCCGGGCTACCTACATAAGATGTACGTTAAAGAATGCAACGGGCGCCCTGAACGACTACAACATTCCCCATTAGATTTCTTCGAAATGACCCCCCCCCCCGTATTCAGGACGTTCACGGCAAGCTGGAAATTATAAAAGAGACTTGCTGAAAATGATGATAAACCTACAAAGAAAATTTCGGTGGGGAAATGATGAAAGGTTCAGAACTATGTTTTCGAAAAATACCGATAATTGCCCCGTGAAATTGCCAATTTTCTTGTTGGAGCTTTTTGACTCGGTGAGGGGTCCTTTAAGAAAAAAATGCCTAAAAGGAATAACTGACTCTGTAGCCCGCTTTTATTTTTATTTATTCATTATTTCATTTAGCGTTAAGCTTTTAGCTTGTCGCCGTACCTTAGCCGGATTCTGTCAAGTGCACCCACCTAAGATGGTAGGTACACAAATGCTCAAGACATATTCTCACCGCTGAAAACGAATATAAACAAATATCGTTAAACGACGTACACCTCGCACTATATAGTATTTCTGCTAAGATGTTCTCGTATCGTTGAACACAATAGCTGACCACTTTACGCAGAGAGAACAAATGTGGCAAGCGTGATAACCAGTGTATTGCTAACAGAGGAGGTAGGATACACTTATGAAGTGAGGAATCTCTGGAAGGAGAATGGATGGAAATGATACTGAAGTAGAAATGATTAATATCAGAAGTAAGATATGGCCTTTAAGGCGTACTTCAGCCGTCGGCTCTTCCGGAAGTACAGGCTACGCTAAAAAAAAAAAAAAAAAAAAAAATGGCCTTTATATTCTTACAATCCAACTTTTCCCAAGATGTTAAGTTGACAAAAAAGACATCTACCAATCTCCAGACTATTTGAGAGGAAGAGAAACAGGGAGGGTCGTAACGTGAGGTCAGGCTGGGAATAGTGATTTCTTCCCTGGCATTTCGACCTCAACAAACTACAAAGTCACACATTTTATGGGAGATGGGCATATACGAATAAATTGTTTGTAACTATTATAGGGTAGACAGGGTCAAGGGCGTGACTAGCCTTTTACCTTCGGGGGGGGGGGGGGGGAATGTCCGGTTTGTGGCGCCGGACTCAAAAATGTGCCGACAAAACACGCCGTTTCCGCCTCGCGGCAACGGCGTACATTTCCCGCCAGTACAGGATCGAACCGGGGTAAAACTAACTGTAATGCACCAGTTGAGATAATTCCTTTAATGTAATTTCGTATTTTAAAGTTCACATATTTGGCTTTTCATTTTAGCCTTCGCTAAAAAAGCGAAGCTTCAAACGACTGTACCAAGAACAAGTTAAATTAAGCGGCGCGGGCGATTTTTCTAAATCTGCCTTTTTTCCGGAAAACTTTAGCTATACCTACCATACAAGTTCTAGCTTTTTAACGTGTTTCAACGAATTTCCATCCTAAAACGCCAAGCTAAATGAAACACTGTTCTTCTAAATAAAGAATACTACAAAATGCGCCGCAGGCGAAATTTTGTGTAAACTAACTATAACGCATCAATTGAGGTTATTCCTTTGGTATAATTTCGTATTTTAAAGTTCACATATTCGGCTTTTCATTTTAACTTTCACTGAAAAGCGAAGCTTCCAACGACTGTACCAAGGAAAGTTAAACCAAGTGCCGCATGCGAAATTTTTTTAATCGTTTTTTTCCGGAAAATTCAGCTATAGTACCATACAATTTCCGGCTTTTAACGTGTTACAAGCCCCAAGAATTCCTATCCTAAAAGGAAAACTAAATGATACACCGTTCTTCCAAATAGGGAATGCTACAAAATGCGCCGCAGGCGAAATTTTGTGTAAAACTTACTGTAATGTATCAGTTAACTTCACACATCATCATATATTTAACTTCACACATTGGCTTTTCGTTTCAGCTTTTGCTAAGAAGCGAAGCTTTCAACGACTGTACCCAGAACAAGTTGAACTAGGCAATGCCGGCGAATTTTTTTTAAATCTTTATTTTTTCCGGAAAAACTTGAGACCGACAAATGTTTGCAGAATTTGATTCTTACGTATAAAAGACCCGGTGTGCGGACAAGAATACAGACGCCCGACAAAAACATTCAGAATTCGATTTCTTCTGTGTATTGTAAAGAACTTTATTTTGTACGCGTAAATAGAAGCGATGTACCGACGAGACTTGAACTTTCGGCATGCGCCCGACAAAAAGTTACAGAATTTGATTTTTTTTTTTTTTTTTTGTAAAAAGAACCGATGTGCCGACGAGAATACCGACGCCCGACAAAACCGTCGAGCATTTGATTTGTTCTGTGTTTTGCTCGACTAGACTGTACAGAACTTGATTTCATACGTGTAAAAATAACTCCTTGTGCCGATGAAACTTAAACTTCCCGGGTGCGCCCGACAAAGTTTGCAAAATTTGATTTCTTACGTACAAGTAGAACCCGATGTGGCGACGAGTCGACCGACGCCCGACAAAAGCATAAAAAAACTATTTTTTCTGGATTTCTTATGTATAAAAAGAACCCGATGTACCGACAAACAGAGGCACGACAAAAGCATGCAGAATTCAATTTCTCCAGTGCTTTGCCTGACAAATGTTTGCAGGATTTCATTTCTTGCTTACAAAAAGAAACCGATGTGCCGACGAGTCGACCGACGTCTGACAAAAACTTAATTTTTTTTTTATTTCTTCTGGACTCCTTCTGTATAAAAAGAACCCGATGTACCGAAGAGAGAATACCGAGGCACGACAAAAGCATGCACAATACGATTTGCAAACGTTTGCAGGATTTTATATCTTACATATAAAAACACCCGATGTGCCGACGAGTCGACCGATGCCTGACAAAAAGCTTTTGTCTTCGCCCGACGAAAGTACTTTCTCAGGACCTTTGGAGGGGGGGGGGAGTCTACCCCTCCCCCCATAGTGACGCCCCTGGACAGGGTAATCATTTAGGAAGCGAGTGAATGATATTATAGTTGTTATTTCTTTTTCCGTACTATATAATGAAATGCCTATCTGTTACCAAGGTAGATGGATCGATAGACTAAAATAAGGAGAAAAAGAAAGAAATGACACTAATAATTACGTAATTACGTCTTCTTTTTTTTTCTTTTACTTTTCTATCGTTCGAAAATTGGTTGCTTCATCGTGTCAGGTAGAAGCTGATGATTGGATTAGGACTAATGATGTCCAGGTTTCTAGGCCTACACAACTTTCCTCTCCTTTAGGCCATTAAACCAAGTCGTCTAATGCTGTACTATTTCTGGTACACAAATAAATACTTGAATACTTGATCCGAGGCAAACAAGCAACTTTCGCAAGTACCGACCTCTGATCTTCTGATACTCTAGTGTTTGGATACGGTTTGGAGTGCGATGCGTGGTTGGGGGCAAATCATCCGACGCTTCTCCTGCTTTTCCCTAGAATTCTCTAGGTTCTAATTTGAAGCTCGGTGGACTTTCCGCTTGCCTAACAGGAAAAAATCACAAATAAAAACGGTAGGCACCACCGAGACTCGAACCAGCCACTTGTGAATCCGCGTGATAACCATTCACCCAGGACAGACCAGGTTTTGGTACGCACTTAAATAATATTTTGCTTAGCCTACCTGAGAGTTGCTTGTACGACGACAGCCATCACGGCCATACCAATGCCCGTCCCGCTCATTAACACAATCTCAACCATCTCTCGTTTTCGCTTGAAGTACTGTCCAACCATCAGGGTGGCTGTATCACGGGTAAGGCCAACCCCAGAACCTGCAAGATTTTAGTACCTAGAGGTATGCCTATTTAAATACTCCTCTAAACCAACTCTAATCAAATATTCCATCAGCCCAAGCTGACTGCAAATAATATTTGACAGTACAAGACAGATCCGTCAGCTGAACTTTAGAGCTATATTTCGGCCGTTCTGGCAAGAGTCCTCTCCAGGCTCAGCCAACTGTTTCAGCTTTCTTCTGGCACAAACAGTTTGTAAACTAAATTATTTTGATTTTACATTAGGCCTATGGTATGCGATGTTATATCCCTTGGTTGCGTTTCTTGCTTGTAAGAACGACAAAATCGAAAGGAGAATAACCAACTTAATCAGCTACCAGCCAACCAAATAGCCTTCTGGCACAAACAGTTTGTTATATGCTGTTGTTGTTGTTTGAAGGTTGACGTCAGGTGGGCTTCCGCCCAAAGACGCTCGTGCCACTGGGTTTATGTATACTTTTAAAATATCTTTCAGTATTTGTAAACCAATATATTGGTTCAGTTCAATGAACTTTTGCCTATAGGCTACGTTAATACTTTAAAGGATAGGGGTCTTTCCCAAGACATCGTCTGAATCGTTCAGACGATCCTCACTGTATCTTCGTCACTTCTTTGGGTTTGTTGTATTTTTCTCTTTAACTGACTTTTAAATATGCTTCTGCTTGCGTTGGGGTATGCTGTGCAGTTTGAATGCCATCTATTGGGTGAAATAACGCGCCACTTACCAAACGATTCAAAATCTGAAAGAACAAACCGAGGGAATGTTGAACAAATATTTCAAATGCAACCCAACGTATGATAAAAACTGGACATGCAATAAACATACTGGGAAATTAGTTTGGAGTAAAAGTTGCCTGGTAAGAGTTTTAGTGTTTTCTTCGCCAACCATTCACTGTTTACACACACTTTTACTGAAAACTAGCGTGACGTATAATAGTTTTTTTCCTGATAATCTTGTTCAGAAGATTATAAATGGAATATTATTTGACAGTGCAAAACTGATACGTCAGCTGAATTTTATTAGAGCTATATTTCGGCCTAATAAAATGTAGCTCTAATAAAATGTAGCTGACGTATCCGTTCTGCACCGTTAAATATGATTCGCAGTCAGCTTGGGCTGAAGGAATATCTATAAACAAAATGTTATTCAAAGTAATTGTGACAAATAAATCAGGTAAATTTTGAACTGAAGATAGCAGTCTAGGACTGCAATGTCAGAGCCTCATATACAAACCAAAGCCCACGTGGTGCCCCGAGGAAAAATGTGTAGCCTATGTAGTATATATAGTATGGTGTTGTACGAAAAGTTGCATGTATTGATACTCCTTGTCCGAGGACACTGTCAATGCAGAAACTAGATGCCTTCAAAGTTAAGTTGGACAAGAAATTGTCGTCATTAGCCTGGAAGTACGGATGGGATGCAGCAGAGTCAGCGACCAGACATTAGTTGTCCGCAAACCAATGACACAAATCCAATAAAAAATCATCACATCACCAGCATTAGCACCTTTGTCGCTGGACAATGCGATTTAAGGTAATTTAAGGTAATGTAATAGTACAGAATACTATCATTTAATGTGGCTCAGAACGGGGCAACCTTAATCAGTAGTACCCAGTAGCATCTGTCTTGCTATAGTAGCATCCAGTCTTGCTAATAGTAGCATGCAGTGGTAACAGTTACTACAGTATGCTATTACAACTTACAACTCCATCTAACTAATTCTTTAAAAAATTATTACTTCGCGGTGAAAACCAAAGATTTAATTTGATGGGGTAGATGTTCTTTCAAATAAATGTATGATAAACTTAATTTCATCAAATTTATTAAATAATGAATTTCTATTTATCGTTTTTCCTAACACCCATATTATTTTATATCTTAATTGTAGCAGAAAAAAAAGAGTTTTCCAACAGGTACCCTACAAACATACAAAAGAAAATGTAATGTATTGATTTTTGGGGATGCGTGTATTCCAAGAGTGCAATATTTCTTCAAATTATCATTGCGCGGTACTGACGCAGCTTACAATCTAAGTGTCGAGCCCTTGATTACTCTTTAAAGACGCGCCATAATTATAACCGTTAAGTGCCCCGCCTTCCCTTTTATCACACTGTAACCCGGTCGTGATAAAGGAAGAGCGCACTCTTGGGCCTTGAAGCTTTTAGCATCCTTCACCCTTCGCTCTTCCGTTGACGTTCAATATTTTACAATGCCCTTAGATTTAGGACCTTTTAAATCAATGACCCGTATTTTATTTTGAGATGTTCACCGTTAGTGTTCCAGCAAGGCCCATTGCCCTAAAAGACATGTCGTTTACTATAGAGAGGTTTGCAAAAAGGAGAGGGGGGCAAAGGAGGAAAAAAACAGAAGTAGAACTGGAATAAATGGCTTCTCCAGTTTAGGACCTTTTCAAACATTTTCTATTGCCCCAGGAATCTTCTCAAGCCCCAAAAATCTTAATCCATCGCTTCTAGCCCCGTGATTTCGAATTTTGTACGGTATTTCTATATTCCGCAACAGGCTATTTTCCGCCTTAAGCTCTTTTCGACCTGCCGGGAGGCAAGACCCGTTATACAAATTATTCCGTGTTTCTGGTCGGAGTTAAAGGGCCCGAACTGCAGCAAATACCGGTCCTTGGGGATATTATAATAGGGCTAATATTCTACAAATCGTCCCTCTAGTCACGCAAACACTGAATCCGATGACAAATTTGGACGCCAGTAAAAAGAGGCTCTGAAATTTGGTTTGCATATCTTTGGATTTTGCATCTGGACGTAAAATCCAACTGAATCAGTAAGTCTATACAATAAAAGGATTGAGGGCTCATCAGAGCTGGAACCACTGATTACTCGCGCGAAAGGCGACAATCCGTTATAACATTAAGCATGACATTTGTTTCCGCTACCTCCAGTTGCCATCGAAAGACGAGAATCCGTTATAACATTGTTGTGAACAGCATGATATTTGTTTCCGGCTATCTCCAGTGGCCACCAGGGGCGTCACGACTGGGGGGGGGGGGACGCTCCCCCTCCAATGCTGTGGCCAGTCGGTAAGAAATGAACGTGTCCGAAAGCTCCGAAACGAACGAAAATGCTGAATTAATTCAGCATTTTATGCAGCATTTCGCTTTCGGACTTAAATTTTCGCTGAATTAATGCAGCATTAATTCAGCATAAAATTCATCGACAAATTCAGCATGAATGCTAATTTTCATGAAGAAACTGAGGAGTACGGCGATTCTCTCAGTGTTTTCGGCGGCAAACGTAACAAATTCAAAAAGACAACTGACAATTCGGCAAACATTATTCGCGGATGAAGTGGTTTTGGTGGCGGATAATAGAGATAAACTGCAGGTGTTACTAGATTTGGTGGAGGAGTATCTTAAATCTTAGCGGTTGGTCTTGAACGTGAATAAAACAGTTGCTATGGTTTGCCGAAAGGGAGGAAAAATAGGTGTGCATGACAGGGTATATTTTGAGGGTAAGGAGGTATCAGTGAAAGAAGAGTTTGTGTATTTGGGGGTTAAGTTTACGTCGAACGGTAAGTTTGGAAAGCATGTGGATCAGTGGGTGTTGAGGGGAGCAAGATTGTCAAATATGGTATTTAGAAGCCACGTACGGGATATTAAAAATATGAAGTTCCAGAAGCGTATATGTAGGACTAAAATAGTATCAAGTATGCATTATGCTGCGGAAGTTTGGGGTTATGTGGATGTACCGAAGTTCGAGGTAGTCCAGCTTAGATATTTTAAGAGGATATTAGGGGTTAGTGAGTCTCTTAGTAGTATAGATTGGTTACTATGGTAAGTTTCTGGGAGAAAATTATTTCATTACCGCGAGTGAGGTTGCTTAAAGCAGCCTACCTGGAGGCGCTTTGCGATGAAGACCAGCAATCTTGGCCTCATCAAATTAAGAACATTCTTAACAGATGCGGCCTGTCTGAATTATGGAATGGTGGCGTTGGAACTTCTTTACAGTATGGTGAAGTGTCGCGTAAGGTGGAGCAAATCCTTCGTGATCAGGAAATTCCGGATTGGCAGCGTCGGAAGGCTGAGTCGGTTTCTCTACGGTTTTATGCAGGATTGGCAGTGTCGGAAGGCTGAGTCGGTTTCTCTACGGTTTTATGCAAAGGCAAAAGATGTTTGGGGGGAGGAAATTTATTTTAAATCTGGGTTGTCGGGAGTAGATTTAGAAGTTGATGGTGAGTTTAAGGGGGGGGGGGGAGGATTAGCTATTGGGGAGAAAAGAAGGTTTATAGGAAAAAATAGGTTAAAGAATGGCCCTTACTTTTGCCCGATGTGTGGAAAGGTGGATGAGGATGTGTTCCACTTTATGTGTGAATGTGAAGGATTGAGTGATTTAAGGGTCGAATTATTTGGGGTGGGAATTACTAGGGAGGAGTGGCTACTAGAAAAAATTGGAAGTACAAATATGGGGGATATCCGTAAGGTGGCTAGATTCCTCCACGTTGGTTTGTCCCATAGAGAGAGATTTTTGTAGTTTGGTGTGTTTCTTGTTTTTTTTTGCCATGACCCCAAGGGTTTTTCGTGCAATAAATTCATTAATTCATTCGTACGAAATTTAAGACAACTGGCGATCATGGCCAACGAAGAAAGGAAAGATAAGAAGGTTGGATATCAGTAGCTCATCCATTTTGTCAGCTTTTTACAGCTAATTCTTTTTTCTTCTTCTTCTTCCTGGCTTAAATTTTGGTATTCTAGAAGTGTCAGAGAAGAAAGAAAGGTAACAGCTTTCGGACAAAAAAAAAAAAGAAAATGCAGCATTAATGCAGCATTTACAGCACCAAAAAGCTTTCAGACACGTTCATTGTTGTGAACAGGATGATATTTGTTTCCGGCCACTAACCCTTAGTAACCACGGTCATGGGTTACTACTTCCATTTCAAGGCCGAATGGACAGTGAGACTCATTTCGATTTTGGTAGCACTCTCCTTCCGGCCAAGTTCCCGTCGGTCGGTCAGTCACGATTGCGAGTTAAGGTACTTCCAGATGTGCTAGGACGATGAAACTTGGCAGGCGTATTAGGGACCCGACCAAAGTAACTTGGAAATAGTCAACTCCTCGATCGGACCACCGAGGAGGAGGGGGGGGGGGGGTAGAATATTCCGGATTACTTTTCAACGGGGAATCAGATCTTAATGAAACTTGATATTTGGAAGACCTCGTGTCTCGGACGTCACACTTCAAGTCCGGAGTGGCAGTGGGAGAACCGGAAATCGTGTGATATGTTCAGCGTGGACAGACAGGGTTGCCACATGTCGCACGATAGTGTGAATTGTCACTCTATTTTTTTTTTTTTCACTCTTGTCCTATGTAGGACATAAGATTCACTCTATTTATGAGCTGTCCAGATTTGTCGCACAATAGTGTGACAATTCCAGAAAATACAAAAATAAACGTGGAATTCAACTCAATTTTAAGACATGCCACTCTGTCTGTACTAAAAAAAAAGAGTTAGATTTTAATTTCAGTGGGAGAGACGAAAAGTGCTATCCCATGGACAAGAGTTTCCGAAAGGTTGGAGCATGTCAGCAGTGTAATTACACGTTTTGCATTGATCAAATGCACCCGAATCGCTGCTTTTTCCTGTAAAGTGAGGTGATTACGTGTTACCTACTGGAAGAACGTCGAAACTAAGTATTCGCGCGCCTACTTTTCTTTTCGACATGCTTTGGCCTACCATATTTGATTTCTCTTCCGCAGAAATACATTTTTGCATCAGTGATTCCGACCAAAAATGACCATTTCACGTTTTTTTCATGAAAATAAAAATTCACTCCCAATTCACTCTTTTTTCAGCCAAAAGTCACTCTCTAAGTTTTTCTGATGTGGCAACCCTGTGGACAGATCGGGATGAAACTTAGTGGGAAGAACAAGCACAGGCCCTAGATAAACAGTTGACAAGACCGGACTGGATTCAGGCACTGTGCGGGGAGCTGGAGGGAGGGATCCGAAATTAAGATGCTTTCACATGTGCTAGGACGATGAAACTTGGCAGGTTAAAATGCTTCCACATGTGCTAAAACGATGAAATTTGGCAGGCATATCAGGAATTCGACCATTTTAACATAAGAGTAGTCAGTCGTTTGTCAAATTTGATTATCGTCGGGGAGTGGAGGGGGGGGGGTCCGGGATTTTGAGGTATGTTCAACTTTGGAACGGTTGATCACAATGAAACTTGATTATCGGAAAGAACTCATGTCTCAGATATCCCACTTCAAGTGCAGACAGGATCCGATTTCATGACACGCTGTAAGTGTAGCCATGGGATGACACATGGTGGAAAGAACAAGCATAAGCCCTAGATACAACAGTGACAGAAACGGACAGGATTCGGGCACCCGGAATTCCGGTGGTCTCGATGTAAGGTACTTCCAGATGTGCAAGGACGATGAAACTTGGCTTGAACATTAGAGGCTTAAGTGGGACATCACAGACATGTCTTCTATTCAGTTATTACGTTTCATTCCAATACGACCACCCATTCAATAGTTAAGCACGACTCAATTTTTCCAGATTAACGGTAACTGATAAAAACCGAATAAAAACTGATCGTTATGTTTTATCGTACAGACTTGTAACCACAAACAAAGGAAAATGTATAAAGTTACAAGAAAAAACAAAAAAAATAGGAAAAAGCAAGAAGTTGTAAAGAAGAAACAGAACAAAGCCAGTGGGAGATGACTGCGTGTTTAAGTTTCATTAGCCGATTTTTGTTTTGTATAAATATCTTTCCAACTTCCCGACTGTGAGGTGTGAGTTGAGGATAAAAAAAAGACCAGACTATAAAAAAAAACAATTATTTGTTTATGTTTTGGTGGGAGGGGGGAGGGGGGGTCAAAATCCGTACATCCCTGGTCTAACCTCAAGCGGCACTCAACTTACCAAAAATAACACCATAACTCAAAAATAACTGCGGGAATTGCGACGCAAAAGAAGAAAAGAGGCAGCCAAGCGAAGCGATTAAACCTCCTAGGACAGCTGCCAGCCTCGTTGACTTTCTTCTGCAAAGGGCGATGGTTAGCGGCGATATCAAAAGAGGTACTGCCAGAGATAGGGAGCCGAGCCAACCTGGAAGAAAACGCTCAAAGTTAGGTTGATCGTATCGTAGGCCTAATCGATATTAGCATTCCGGACGAATGTCACAAATCGTGCGAAACGATCAATTAGAAAACCGACGGACTGCAATGATTCCAACTATTGCAAGGTGGCGAGATTTTCATGTTGATAGAGAAGAGTTAAAGATGGTATTAAGAGAAAAAAAAACACGAATAATATATAAACAAAGATGTTCGGATCTGGGAAGTGAGTGACAATTGCAAGTCAATCTGGTCGAGTTCCACCGTCCTTGCACAACTGGAAGTACCCTAACTCAAGATACAGATCGACCGACAGACAAAAATAAGGTCGG
This sequence comes from Branchinecta lynchi, assembly GCA_023053575.1. Lineage (NCBI taxonomy): Eukaryota > Metazoa > Arthropoda > Branchiopoda > Anostraca > Branchinectidae > Branchinecta > Branchinecta lynchi. The sequence continues at coordinate 29,967,803 of JAKZAP010000002.1, forward strand.
TTTGCACTTGATCCGAAGGTTATCAGTGCTATAAAAACGACAATTCACCTAAGGTAATCCAGCGATATTTGGGTTCTTCTTGACATGGGTCCTCATTCGGCTGTGGTTAGATGAAACGACCTTCTAGAAACTACAAGTATCCAATTTTGGGAGTTCGGTATTTGTTAAGTTTTGCTGTAGGGGAAAATTAGTGCGAGATTCTGCATTGGACATAGCTGCTGTTTCTGCTGCTCTATCGATTTTTTCTATATTTCAATTAGTTTTTTTTTGTGTGTGAATAAGTGCCTGGGTTTGAACTGTTTGAACTTTCTTTCACTGACAATGCCATTCCACGTTCACGGTATTCAGCACTCGCCTTTGTCTCTGTTTCCACGTATCCAATTTTTCTTTATTCTCTTGTTTTTATGGCACTTGCAGCCTCTGGCTCAAGTGCCATATACCGATCACAATTCCGTCGGTCGGTCTGTCGGTATGTCCGAGTTATTTGTCACACTTTTTGGGATCCCAAAACGTAAATGGAGGGAAACCTATGCCATCGCAAAAGTTGTCCGTCCGTCCGTCTGTAAGCACGATAACTCTCGAAGGGAATGAGATATTTTGATGAAACTTGGTATGAGGATTGTTTGGGTCAAGGGTAAGGTCCAGTTCGTAGATGGGCTCTGTAGCTCTATATTTGGGGGTGGGCGAGGGGGTTCAATTTAAGGGACAAACAAAATATTTTTAAACAGCTAATGTGATAGTCGATTATGGGGTAAGAAGACATGCTGAGCACGATGGTGACAATCATTTTCTCGCCGGACAAGTAGTTCGTCTGGAAGGCGGCAAAAAACCGGAAAGTTTGTTAAAAGTAAAAGTTTCATTTGAAGTTGATTAAATGTTTGATTTAGGGGTAGGAAGACATGCTGAGCATGATGGTGAACATCATTTTGTCGCCGGACAAGCAGTTCGTCCGGAATCCTGCCAGAACAGGAAAGTTGGTTAGAAGCAACAGTTTCATTTGAAGTTGATAAAATGTTTGATTTATGGGTAAGAAGACATGCTGCCGCCGGACAACTAGTTCGCCTGTAATCCGGCCAAAACCGGAAAATATGTTAAAAGTAAAAGCTTTATCTGAAGTTGATTAGATGATATATTTAGGGGTAAGAAGAGACGCTGAGTCTGTATAAAATGATCATTTTTTACCCGGACATATAATTAGTCCGGAATCCGGTTGTACCCGCATTTTTTTAAGTCAAAATTTTATTTAAAGTTGATTAGATTTCTTTATAGGGATAAGGAGATACGCCGGCTTCGTTTCTGAATTTTTCTTTTTTTGCTGGACTAGTAGTTCGCTCGGAATTCGGGCAAAACCGCAAATTTGGCAGTAGTAAAGCAGGAAGTTTCGGTCAATATCGTCAAAATAGATATGGCTCATAGAGGTATAGATAGGTAGATAGAATATCTGAACTCAGTTTTCTCTGATGATTAGCCTGGCGAAGACAAGATCGAATTGTCTGGATCAAATCTTAGATTTTTGGGATTCCATCGACACCTTAGGTCTTGTTCGAGTTAGGGTACTTCCAGATGTGCTAGGACAATGAAACTTTGCAGGCATATCAGGGACCCGACCAAACTAACCTGGAAATAATCAGTTTCCCGATCCGACCATATGCGGGGGAGTGGGGGGCGCTGGAAACTTGAAAAATTAGGGCATTTTGTCACACTTTTTCGAGTTAGGGTACTTCCAGTTGTGCTAGGACCATGAAACTTGGCAGGCATATCAGAGACCCGACCAAACAAACTTAGAAATAATCAGTTTTCCGATCCGACCATTTTTGGGGGGGGGAGTGGAGGGAAGGGGAATCCGGAAAATTGAGAAGTGTGTAACTTTCGAACGGGTGATCGGATTGTAATGAAATTTAATAACTGAATAGATTATATATCTGTGATGTCCCGTTTAAAGTCTTGGCCGGATTCGGTAGCCACGGGGGAGTTGGTGGGGGGAGACCGTAAATTTCAAGAAACTGTTAGAATAGAGGGACCGGGAGTGAAACTTGCTGTGAAGAACAAGCGTCTGCTCTAGGTAAATCCAATAGACCATTGTACACTTATGGGGGGGGGGAGGGGGTTTCCCGGAATTCCGGTGATGGCGGTTTTGGGGATTTTCATGATGAAACTTGACAGGCATATCAGGGACCCGATCAAACTGACTTCAAAATAAAATTTTTGTCGATCTGATTTAGGGGGTTCGAGGGAGGGGGATCCGGAATTTTTAGTCATGTGTAACTTTGCAATGGGTGATCGGATTCGAGTGAAATTTAAGAATTGAACAGAGGACATTCTTCCGGTGACCTTCATATCCGGACCGGATCCGGCAACTATTGGGGGGCCGGATCCGGCAACTATTGGGGGGGGGGGGGATATACGTGATCCGCTTAGAATGGAGAGATCGGGATGGAACTTTCTGGGAAAAACAAACAGATGCTCTAGGTAGATCATTTACTGAATCGGATTGGCTACGGCCACCGTGGGGGAGCTGGGGAGAGGGGGGGAGGCGGAAATCTCGAGAGACGGTTAGAATGATGGTATCGGAGTGAAACTTGCTGTGAAGAACAAACATCTGATCCATGTAAATCTTTTACAAAATCTGACTGGATCCGGGCACTTGTGGGGGGGGGGGGGTCCGGAATTCCGTTTTTGGGATTTCCACGACGAAACTTGGAAGGCATATCAGGGACCCGGTCAAACTGACTTGGAATAAAAACAAATCCTCGATATGATAATCCTGGGGGGGAGTTGAGGGAGGGGAATCCGGAATATTGAGTCATGCGTATCTTTGGAACGGGTGATCGGATTCGAGTGAAATTTAACAATTGAACAGAGGACATTTTTCTCTGGTGATCTTTTTCATTTCCGGACCGAATCCGTCAATTATTGGGGGGAGGGCGGACAATACTGACCCGCTTAGACTGGTGTGATCTGGATCAAAGTTCGTGGGAATGACAAACAGTTGCTCTGGATTAATCATTTAAAGAACCGGATTGGCTCCGGGTATTGTGGGTGGAGTTGGAGGGGGGGAGCTGGGATTCCCGTGATCGCGAGATAAGGTACTTCCAGATGTGCTAGGACGATGAAACTTCGCTGGAATATTGGAGATTCAACAGCATTTGCTTAGAAATTGCTACTTCCCCAAGCCGATTATTCCTTAAAGTACCAATCTTGAGAGCAAAGTAAAAAAATATTTTTAAGCAATTTATGCATTTTCATGATGCCCATTAGCACTTTTGCCTCAACGGTTTTGATTACAAATGAAGTTCCAGCTCCCTTAGAGTGCGCATCTCAACCGCAAAGTCGAAACTTACATTTGATCAAATCAAAACATCTTAACCCATGCAAGTGCAATATGAGCTTACAGCTCTTGTTTATGGTACTTCCAGCGTTTGGCTCAAGTGCCCTATACCGATCGCAATTCCGTCGGTTACACTATTGCGAGTTAGGGTACTTTCAGATGTGCTAGCACGATGAAACTTGGCAGGCATATTAGGGACCCGACCAAACTAACTTACAAACAATCACTTTCCCGATCCGACCATCTGAGGGGGGGGGGGGTGGAGGGCGGGAAAATTTAGTAGTGCCAAACTTTCGAACAGGTGATCGGATTGGAATGAAACTTAATAACTGAATAGACGACATATCTCTGATGTCCCATTTGAAGTCCGGACCGGGTTCGACAACTATGGCGGAGCTGGGGGGGGGGAAGAGACCGAAAATATCGAGAAACGGTTGGAACGGAGGGATCGGAGTGAAACTTGCTGGGAAGAACAAGCATCTGTTCTAGATAAATCGTTTAAACAATTTACCTGGATTCGGACACAGAGGGGGGGGGGGGGGGTAGAGGGTACTTTCCCGGAATTCCGGTGATGGCGGTTTCGAAACTTTGGAACGGGTGACCGGATTCCAGTGAAATCTAATAACTGAACAGAGGTCATGTCTCCGTTGATCTTTTTCATGTCCGTACCGGATCCGACAACTATTAGGGGGGGGGGGGGAATATGTGACCCGCTTAGACTGGAGAGATCGCGATGGAACTTTGGGGGAATAACGAACAGATGCTCTCGATAAATAATTTACAGACCCAGATTGGCTCCGGGCACTGTGGGGGGAGTTGGGGGGGGGGGGGGGGGTAAGGTACCTCTAGATGTGCTAGGGCGATGAAACTTGGCTGGAATATTAGAGATTCGACAAGACTGGCTTAGAAATCACCACTTCGCTAATCCGACTATTCCTTAAAGTACCAATCTTCATCGCAAAGTAAAAAAAGTACTTTTAAGCAAAATATACATTTTCATGCTCCCCACGAGCCTATTGACATTTTTGCCTCAAGGGTTTTTGCTTTCAAAATAAGTTCTTTCTCCCTTAAAGTGTGCATCTTAACCGCAAAGTCGAAAAGTACTTTTGGTGAAACAATACATCTCAGCCCACGATCATTTGTGCTGCAATTAAAAAAAATACTTTTGACAAAACGGTATATTAATGATCCCCAAGGGTCTGTTGTCGTTATGAATTTCTAGTGCATTTAAAGTGCACATCATTACAGCCAAGTTTAACAAGACCAAAGGCGTCGATGGGATCCCAAAAATCTAATATTTGATTCAAACAATCGAGTATTGTCTTCGCCAGACCCAGGCTTGGACAGACTAATCATCAGAGAAAACCAAGTTCAGATATACCTCTATAAGCCATATCTATTTTGACGATACTGACCGAGACTTCCTGCCGATTTCCGAGCGAACTACTAGTACAGCAAACAAACAAAACCAGCGTATCTCCTTATCCCTATAAAGAACATCTAATCAACTTCAAATAAAACTTTTACTTTTAACAAACTTTCCAGTTTTGGCCGGATTCCGGGCGAACTACTCGTCCGATGACAAAATAGTTTTCACCATCGTGCTCAGCATGTCTTCTTACCCATTAATCGACTATCACATTAGCTGTTTCAAAATATTTTGTTTGCCCCTTAATTTGAACCCCCTCCCCCACCCCTAATTGTAGGGCTATAAAGCCCATATACGAACTTGACTGGTCCGACGACCCAACAAATCCTCAAACCAAGTTTCGTCAAAATATCTCATTCCCTTCGAGAGTTATCGTGCTTACAACTTTTGCGATGTCATAGGTATCCCTCCACTTACGTTTTGGGATCCCAAGAATGAAATACTTTTTACCAAAGTCCATGATCATTCTTTTCTCAAGGGTTCTGCTTACAGATGATCAGAACAAACCCACGAAAAGGCAAGGGCTGAAGTATCGCCGGAGCAAAACCTTGCTCAACCTACATACATCCCAATAGCTTAAACAATTCTATCTGCGTAAGATAAAAGGAGAAGCTGCGAATTAGTCTCGTAAGCCCAGCATGTGTGCCTACCTTGATCTACCTAAGACATCAGACAGGCTGTGTCAGGTCGGACGGTTTGCCCTGGAAAAATGTCCCTTTTATGTCACAGTTTCCAAACTCGTCTGAGAAGCTTTTCTGTGTAAAAAAATAAGACAATCTGTGAATTGTTTTTTGGCGTTCGAGCATGGTTGAACAATTCCCAAGAACCTGGTAGGGGGTAAGGCGCAACAGCTAGTGATGTTAGTACAAGTGTTATGAATGAGCGTTTCACTCAAGATATATTGGGATCTGTGGTCATAAGATTCTTAGCTCCGCGAATATCGACAGATTGATATGAAAGCACACATGGCTCTTTTTCAAATCCCAGCCACGAGGGATCATATAGGTGCTAACAAACTGACACGTGGGAAAACAGTATGTGGTAGGATGACAGAAAGATTGTAAAGTAACTGACATTTATCGCAGAAATCAACAAGAAAACGGACAGATGGAAACCAACGGTAAAAAAAACTGGCACATTAAAAACATTCCGCCGCTTTCTTTTTCACCGGTTGAGATTATTGGTGCTTACGAATGCAATTTATTCGCCGGGGTATGGCGAAGAATGGATGATGATGAAATTTGATTTATGCAACCGGAAATGGAAAAGGCGCATTACAAAAATGGGAAACAGATGAGAAGCAATTGTCTAAATAGCGCCGTTTAGTGGGTTTTCCTTGGTAAACAGTTACCTATTACGAGAGATCGGATCCTGAATGAACTTGTACGGATCGGCAACGCTGGTTCATATATCTAACTTATCGACGAGATTCTCGCCCCCGGACTTCAGCCTAGCAGAAACAGAGGAGTTTGTAACTCTGTATGGCACTCGTACACCCTCAAGTATGACGACATACTCGGGACAAGTATGTATGGCACTCGTAAACCCTCAAGTATGACAACATACTCGGGACAAGTATGAACACACATCACTTATTGACTTGGATAGACTTAAAGACCCAACGAAAATGCGACTGTATAAAATAAAGTATTCTGCTATTCATATAATCGGTTTTCATCGAATGAACTTTTCTTTCGGATTGGTACCTCCATGTGCTTGTAGTTCTATGCTTGGAATATTTAGCAACTACAACTGTAATCGACTGCCCAAAGATAAATCTTCTACGTGTCACGCACAAAAAAGCCCAAATTAGTGGGTTTTTTTAGAAGTGACCCTACAATCTGGAAATACACATTTCCTTCCGTTGAAATGCATGCTTTTTTAAAAAACAAATTGTCTGCCTCGGGATGAACTATGTTTTTTGGGCCGTCATTGCAAATTCTGATTGTCACTACCAGGGGCGTCGCAAGTGCATTTTCGTTGAGGGGGGGGGGGGGAGCCAATTTTTTGTATTAAATATTTCAAAAGTTTTACCGAATCCTAGAAACCAAAAATTCGAGCTTTATTCTAAATTACTGAACAAAAACGATTACGCACAAAGAGTAAAACTAAAGGGCAGCATGAAAAATGATTAGCCAGCTGCTTGTCGTCGTTTTTGTGAAGCCCACTTGGATAATATACCACCGGGCACGACTGCAGTAACAGGTTATATTTATTACACCCAAGGCAAAATTAGTTCGAGCACCGCAGGCCAAAATCTCTAGATCTACTTTTGATTTCCTTTAAGCCTAGGCTAAATTTAACTGCTTCTCACACTAATTCTATTTTTTAACATTGATTTAACACCAAGATCCTAACAATATCTAGAAACCGGATGGAGCGACGTCCCAGCACCAGCAGCTACTGCATGGCTATAGTCAATAACACCATGTTCACCATGATCACATAAAGTGAGCGCCGCAGGCGAGATTTTTCTGAAGTTCGCTTTTTCCCGACAAATTTCAGTATTTCCATGCAGATTCTAGCTTTTAACGTTTTTCAAATCCCAGTCTAGAAGCTGGCTTAAGACTCAAGTTAAATAACGCACCCTTCCTCAAAATAAAGAATATTACGAACAGCGTCGCAGCGGAGTTTTCAAAAGGTCTATGATCAGAGCGGGTTTTGGGGATCCAAAATAAAAGTAAGGATTACCGATGAAATCATAGATCAGTCCTTTTGTTTGCGACCACTGCTTCACTCGACCTCTTCGAGGCTTGTGGTAACCACCGAATCCTGGCAATTATACCGAATAAACTACCGAATCCCAGTTATTATACCGATAGCCTATTTGGCATTCTGTAGAAATACGCAACCCAGTTATTATACCGAATAGTTTCGGCATCGAAAAACTACCCAATAATATTCGTATTCGGTATAATTTCGGCGAAACTGGAACAAGAGTCCGGATTCGTGGTAACTACCGAATCCTGAAAATAATATCGAATAAATTGCCGAGTCCCAATCACATTACCGAACAATTTTGGACCGACAGGATATTTGGGATTCTGTATAACTACCAAATCTTACCAAATCTACCGTATAGTTGTGGTACCGAATCCGGATCATTATACGAAACAGATTTGTACCGATAGCCTCAGGCCCGTATCCAGAAATTTATTTCGAGGGGGGGTGCATTTGGGGGGGGGGAGGTTCCTGCTGGTCGGACAAAAAAGTACAAGAACACATAGATCCGAGGGAAAAACCGTTATTTGTGTATGTTTCGGGGGGGGGGGGGCGGTAGGGGTGTCAACCTCCTAACCCCTCCCCTGGATATGGCCTTGGATAGCAAGTTTGTGATTCTGCATAACTAACGAATTCCCGTAAATATACCTAATAGTTCTGGTATCGAAAAATACTGAAAATTTTAGTAAAATTTCGGGCTCGAGGCAACAAATTTTACCGAATCTCAAAACGTTGGGGGGGGGGGGTGCTGCAGCCACTTCCCCTCCCCCCTTGCGACGCCCCTGGTCACTACAATAGCCAAATATAAAAAAAATCAAAAGTTTCTTAGTAGAGTTAAAATAATTCAGTGTATTCAAATTCAAGATATAAAGATAAGCGGCTTTTCAGCTGAACAGAAGAGACAAGAAAAAAAAAAAGAGTTGTAGAATCCAACACGCTAAGCCACTGCCTCTGTTGCAAGTCACACACTCGGGCAAGGACTCGAACCGGGGAACCTTCAGTCCTAACATTCCTAAGAACTTACAGGGAAAGGAGAGAAGTATTGTCATGCCACTGTTGTTTACGTAAATCACATGCTCAAGCGGGGGAATTAATGTGGAGAAACTTGTGCCCTAACCAAGATGAAAATCTGTAACAGCTTTAAGCCCCGTTCACATTGAATATGTAAGACCTTACGTTAAGTACTTAAGTTGCGGCTTACGTTTCTTACGTTAAGTAGCCTATTCACACCATTCCGACTGGGCCAAGTCCAGTCTACGTTACGTTTGACTGTAGCGTCGACCAAACAAAGAAAATTAACACTTTCATCGAGATTATTCTGCAAAAGGCCAAAGATACCCGTTGGGGCGGGGAAGATGCTGGGAGATTACCCCTCTGAAGACCACCCACTATTAGGACATTTTCAGTCAAACCGTATGGGTCATCTAGTTCAAAACAGGTTACTACAAGTTTACTCAGAAGTTCAGTCATCCTAGGATTACAACGATTCTTTTCGGAAAAAAGGTAGATCAATTCTTAGCCTTGAAAATGACCTAATCTTTATTTTTTTATTTCCCACCAAAAAAAGTGCATGCTTTTTGCCGGCACTGGTGAGCAGGAAATAGTCATATGCCATTTATTATAAATATCAGATATACTCGACGGCTGGTATGGATTTCCATAAATCAGAGGTTTGTCATAGTAGACTGTACCGATATACTGAAAACATTTTATTTAATTTCAACAGTGAAGCATGGCTGCTAAATTATTGGCATCTGAAAATAAGCTACTGATTAAAAAAAATAGCTAAATTAAGTATATCTGTACATGTTTTACCCAGGTAATCACTGAGTTTCTATGCAAAGCTTTCCCATGCATTATGCATTTACTTTCAAGGGTCTGTTCTTCTCAACTCTTCAACTTAGCTAAAGAAACTCTCTCTCTCTCTCTTAAATAAACTTGATGATTTTTTTCCACCAAAATCCATTCTCCAACTTAACGTAAGGTCTTAAGTTGAACTTTTTTCAACTTTCTTAAGTGGCAACGCTAAGTAAAAATTCCTTAAGTTACGTATCACGTAAGAACCTTAAAGTTTAACTGAACAGGCAACTTATTTTTACATCTTAGATTCAAATACATTGAATTATTACAACACCTATTGGGGATTTTCATTCTGTCCACAGTAGTCTTCAGTAGGGACGTTGGGAATGTGGACGCTTTCCCATGGTGAATCCGTCCACAATTCGCCCGCGAAAATCACTGAACTATCACTACACAAGACACCTCACTAGCTAGCACTAGTTTTTGGGATCCCAAAACGTAAGTGGAGGGATACCTATGACATCGCAAAAGTTGTCCGTCTGTCCGTCCGTCCGTCTGTAAGCACGATAACTCTCGAAGGGAATGAGATATTTTGATGAAACTTGGTGTGAGGGTTCGTTGGGTCGTCGGACCAGTCAAGTTCGTAGATGGGCTTTGTAGCTCTACATTTAGGGGTGGGGGAGGGGATTCATTTATTCAAACAATGTTTACACGGATACGTCAGCTCTGATTTTTCATCAGCGATATTTCGGCCCTTCTTGGCAAGGGTCCTCGTCAGGCTGTCAATCTTCTTGTTCAACTTCGGGGAAGGAAACAAACCTGAGGGGATTCAAATTAAGGGACAAACAAAATATTTTGAAACAGCTAATGTGATAGTCGATTATGGGGTAAGAAGACATGCTGAACACGATGGTGAAAACCATTTTGTCGTCGGACATGTAGTTCGCCCGGAATCCGGCCAAAACCGGAAAGTTTGTTGAAAGTAAAAGTTTTATTTGAAATTGATTAGATGTTCGATTTAGGGTAGGAAGACATGCTGAAGACGATGGTGAAAACTATTTTCTCGATGGACAACTATTTCGCCCGGAATCCGGCCCAAACCAGAAAGTTTGTTGAAAGTAAAAGTTTTATTTGAAGTTGATTAAATGTTCGATTTAGAGGTAGGGAGACATGCTGAAGACGATGGTGAAAACTATTTTCTCGACGGACAAGTATTTCGACCGGAATCCAGCCCAAACCGGAAAGTTTGTCAAAATTAAAAGTTTTGTTTGGAGTTGATTAGATGTTTGATTTAGGGCAAGAAGACATGCTGAACACTTATGTTGTTGTAGTTCGTCCGGAATCCGGCCAAAACCGGAAAACTGTTGGAAGTCAAAGTTTTATTTCTAGTTGATTAGATAAGCGATTTAGGGGTAAGAAGAGATGCTGAGTCCCTGTGTGACAATCATATTTTACCCGGACATATAGTTCGACCGGAATCCGGCTGGAATCGGAAAATTTGTTATAAGCTAAATTTCTATTTGAAGTTGATTAGATGTTCATTACTGGGGAAAGAAGATACCCTGATTTCGTCTTTGAGCTTTCTTTTTTCGCCGGACAAGTAGTTCTGGAGTTCGGCCGGAACCGGGAAATTGGCAGAAGTGGCAGGAAGTTTTCGTCAAAACAGATATGACTTATAGGGGTAAACACACATGCTGAATCCAAATCTGAACTTGGTTTTCTCAGGTGATTAGCTATTTGGCCTTAATCTGTTTCTGAATTTTAATTGTAAAAATGTTCAAGGAGTCTGGCGAAGACTGGATCTGGCTAAGACAAGACCCAGTTGTCTGGATCAGATATTGAATTTTTGGGATCCCATCGAAACCTTTGGTCTTGTTGGCACTGCAGACTGCAGACACTTCTTTGTTTATTTGATACACAATTTATTTACTCGTTTGCTGCTGGTATTGTTGCCAAATGTTCCAGGCACCATAGAGATATCACAAAAACGGGAAGAGCGGCAAGCACAATGGGATAATCGATTATTTGGAAATATCAGAAAAACAAACTAACGCTTTTTCATCGGGTTTTCAAGATTATTTAAGCGAACAAGTGATGGGTAACTAGACTGTCGTATCCTAGCCCTTTTCGGTTAAACTTTAAGGGGACTTAAGATTCTTAAGTGGGCCAGTGTGGATGGCCCACTTAAGCTTCTTAAGTCAGTGTGAAGGGGGCTTTAAAGGGAGAACAAGAAAGATGGCGAAACCCATCACGCTACGCAACTGTCTCTGTCGCACACCACGTACACAGACGGGAACTCAAAATGAAGATTCCCATATCGTTAGGTACTGATAATTCATAAAGAAAGCTGAGTTGACTACGTTGAGAGTCAGCTGATCTGTGTTGTAGCTCTATTTCTGCCCTTCTTGGCAACGGTCCCCTTCGGGCAGAGCAAAATCACACTAGGGAATTGCGACACAACCTATGCTTTCCATACTTTGCAAACGGACCATAGTCGTAGCGCCGCCCACTACGCTTACGGCATTTAAAGCGAGACATACTTGCGGGTTTAGAAATATCTAGTAAAGCAAAAGTGCGATCTACACACACTGAGGAAACAGGAGAGGCAGTTTCATTTGTTTGCTGTGTTCAGGATATGGAGTGGATATGAAGTTATCGGGGCTGGCACTAGTGCACGAATGCATGTGTTTCAGTAGGGACGTTCTCTATCGCTAGTTCTGCTAGTATCGTTGCCATTCGAGTGTGTGTCAATTTTGTCAAGTCTTGGCGCTACTCCCTAGTGTTACTTTGCTCTGCCTTCAGATCTAGAGAAACGAACCCCTGTTTAAAACATATACAGGTTCTGGCAAGTATAAGTGTCTGATTATGGCTAGTTTCTTTATATAGGAATTAAAGCTGTAGCTGCTGCTGAAATTTGAGTTTGGACAGGGCTGCTGTTTTTGCTGCTCGATTGGGTCGATGACACGTTCAATCTTTTCCTCATTCTGATGCGGAGTAATATAAACTATGTAAAACTATATAACTGAACTGAACACAATATATTTACAAAGGCCCTAAGGCCACTGAAAACATAATGTTAACACTGGTTTGAATATGTATAATAAACAACATACAAAAAAAGTGACTCTATTGAATAAAAGGTTAGCGGTATACGAAATTTCGCTAGAAATAAACCCAGCCGAGTTTCTCCCTTTAACGCAGTCAAATGTTTTTAAGTCCTGAACCCGTTTAATGTGCTTGCCACTGTGTAATCTTTTTTAAAGTCTATTTAGTGTGTTTTTAAACTATACAAAAATAATGAAGTCATGTTTATGTACATTGTTTTATTTTATGTATTTTACTCATACTCCGCTGTATACAAAAAACGGGTCAAATAGATAATTAAATAAAACCAAATAAATAAATGTGAATTGCAATACCTAAGCTTGGGCTGAAGGACTAGTTCATAAATAAATTATAGGCAGTGGCGAACTTCTACGCGCTCCAACCTTGGAAGCGGTCTCATTCAAGCCCTAAGTAGTATTTATGATGTGGTCATTATCGTGTGGAAACAAGACGTCTTAATTTAGATGTTCAAACCCTGTATATTTTTCCATATTATTTTAGGTTTCATCGAATGGATCAGTTGATTTAGTGAGTTGACCAGTGAGATTTAGTGAGCACATTCTGATATTTTACTCCTAAGCTTTGAATAAAATAAATAAATAGATGTTACTTGCATATTTCATTTCCGGGTCTGCTAGTACATTTTCTAAAAGCCAAAGTACTCTAAACGAATAAAAAAGAAAAGTAAAGTTTTTTTTGCTGGATTACCAAAAGGAGCGGACCGACTTGGTTAAGTGTCAAGGGACCCTAGATCTTCAAGCCCTCCCAGCCCCCCCCCCCCCCCCCCCCCCCAGTGTATTTGACTGTGCTATAAGGATAAGTCATTTGAAATGTGTGTATCAGTCAAATATAACTCGCCGTCAGCTTGGGCTGAAGGAAACATTATAATTAAAGAATGAAAGAAGAAGGATCCCATGCTTTCAAGCGGGGACTGGATCCGGGAACCTCTAGTCCTAATCAAGTTGAAAATCCCCCGTGGACCTTCCGCCCTAATCAAGCTGAAATTCATGATAACTTTAGGGCAAGAAAAATGGTTGCCAAGTTCCTCTGGAAGCTCTCATTAGTAATTGACACATCAAACCGTTCTTCTTGTGCTTGACTTTGATGAACCAAAACCAATTTAACTCGTCATGTTCAATCTAAAAGCATTCCGTTGAGTCATAACGAGGTTCGTCGAAATGGCGTCAAGACGAAGCGAAAAAAGTGTAATACTTTAGTTTTAAATAAGGGGTCAGCAACAACAATTTCACTGCCAAAAGTTAGATAACATTTAAACACGGATACGCATCCTTGTGTTAAATTGTATGCAGGACATCAAACATGTTTATGTCATCATCGTTTTAAAGGACTCGTCTAACCCATATCTCTGTTTCCGAGATTTCCAACTTTTTTAATGTTTATCTACCGTTAAAGCCACTGCGCAGATTGTGTCAGTCTCCATGCTTTGCTCGTTTAAAGGCTTAAAGAACCCCTCGCACTATTTACTCTTCAACTTGCAGTATTTTAAAATATTTAAATACTTTAAAACTAGGCTGTGCTTTCAACAAATAACCAATGGTTTTGGCCTTTTCCGATACCCGTTGACTTGTATCGAAAAGAGGGAAACAATTTACGTAACCGGTTTTACTGATGGAAAAACTTCTCCCAAACAATCGTCGACAGCGTGATCCACATCGAAGGTAGCAAACCACGGCAAGTGAGATCAAGACCAAAGGTGTCGATGGGATCCCAAAAATCTAATTTCTGATTCAGACAATCGGGTCTTGTCTTCGTGAGATCCAGTCTTGGACAGGCTAATCATCAGAGAAAACCAAGTTCAGATATACCTCTATAAGCCATATCTGTTTTGACGATACCAACCGAGAATTCCTGCTTTACTTCTGATAATTTTCTGGTTTCGCCTGATTTCTGAGCAAACTACTTGTCCAGCAAAAAAAGAACAATTCAAAAACGAATTCAGCGTATCTCCTGATCCCTACAAAGAACATCTAATAACTTCAAATAAAACTTTAACTTATAAAATTTCCGGTTTCAACCGGATTCCGGACTAATTATATGTCCGGGTAAAAAACGATTGTCATACACCGACTCAGCCTCTGTTCTTACCCCTGAGTCTGTCGTTTTATCGAACTTCTGCTTTTAACAAATTTTCCAGTTTTTGCCGGATTCCGGGCGAACTAGTTGTCCGGTGAGAAAATGATTTTCACCATCGTAATCAGCATGTTTCTTTACCCATATATCGAACATTTAATCAACTTAAAATTAAACTTTTACTTTTAACCAACTTTCCGGTTTTCACCGGATTCAGGACTAACAACTTGTTCGGCGAGAAAATTTTTTCACCATCGTGTTCAGCATGTTTTCTTACCCCTTAATCGACCATTTAATCAACTTCAAATAAAACTTTTACTTTCAACCAACTTTCCGGGTTTTGTCGGATTCCGAACGAACTACTTGTCCGGCAAGAAAATGGTTTTCACTATCGTGCTCAGCATGCCTTCTTATCCCATAAACGACTATCACATTAGCTGTTTAAAAATATTTTGTTTGTCCCTTGAAGAGACGTCCTTTAAGGTTCCCGCTTATTTCTTCAGAGGAGATCGGTGTTCAGAAGTACCAAATGCAATTTTTGGGATTTCAGTTTATATTTCCAGTCTTCTCTATTTCCCCCCCCCCCCCCCTACGCATGTTATTTATCCCAAAGCAACCGTTTAGCCAGATTCATTAAGCGATTCCTTTTTGTCTTTAATTCCCAGTCAAGCGTAGATTACGACGGGAGTACCAGTGCCAGTCGAAAACTCGCAGAATATTCTGATCCAACATGCTCTTTAGCTATGAGCGTGTTCCACCCTTCCAAACAATAGTAACTATTTTCTTTCCAACCTCGTGAAAAGTTCCTACGTTGATCGTTCCGCGATTTTAGCGGTTACATCTTTTGAGCAACTCATGTACCTGATGTATCTCGGGAACGGCTTGTCGTAGTGCTCTCAAAATTTTCAGTCGATGCAGAGCTAAGGTCCATAGCTCTACTGTACAGAACTGAACTCAAAATTTCAGCTTGAGCCCGTTTCTTGTTTCCCTTGGTTTCCTCTCTTTTTTTCTACATTTAAAGCTGATACAGGCTATTCAGTTAGTTGATTCTGAAGAACAAGCTAGGTATATCAGTAGTAGAACCGGACCGAATTTCGGTCACTCTGGGGGGGTTGGAGGGGGGTCTAGAATTCCGATGGTCGCAGCTAGGTATATCAGTAGTAGAACCGGACCGAATTCGGTCACTCTGGGGGAGTTGGAGGGGGGTCCAGAATTCCGATGGTTGCAGTTTAAGGTAGGCTACTTCCAGATGTGCTGGGATGATGAAAATTGGCTTGAGCATCAGAGACTTGACAAGATGGGCTTAGAAATCGTCACTTCCCAGATCCGACCACCCCTTAAAGTACTCATCTTAAACGCAAAGTACAAAAAATACACTTTTTTTTTTTTTCTTTTTTTTTAAATGCCGCGTAGCATCTTTTCCGTTCTTCCTGTCCAATATGATTTGGCCAAGTGACTACGCTTCCACTTCCCTCGGTGACACCAACGGTCCTAACATATGATACTTAATTTTTTTTTTTTTCAATGACCGACCTATATATTTAGCGTCACCTACACTTTCCTCTATCTCTACATTTAATTATCTTTTTTTTAATATTCCCCTTATTTCTCATTTTACCATTTCAACACATATTTAAAACCTTTTCTTTGTTTTCCTTCCTTAATATCTCCTTTCCTTAAAATTTTCATTCTTTGAAAACTTAATATTCACAAAAATACTATCCCTCTTTATTTTTTTGAAACCAAGCCAAAAAAGGGGTTTTGTCCTGGAGACAAAAACAACACAAAAATTGTTCGACCTCTTCGCACTCCCTGGGTCAAAGGATGCCCTTTATAGGGAATCTCTTTTGCAGTGGCATTTCTTACGATCTTTTTCATTTCCTTCTCCGATACCAAAACCCTTTTTTATTTTAGTTTTTTTTTTTAAATCTCTACAACAATTAAAATAAAAAAATAAAGAAAATATAAATAAACGTTCAATTGATCGTACTTTACATACAAAATTAATTAGTACGATTAAATGAAAAACTTTTAACGATTACCATTTTCTTAATATAAAACTACTTTGGTTGCCAAAAATAACTTTAAGACTTTATCCCTTTCTTAAAACTTTAAAAATTACCATTTAAATATAACTGTACTATCCCACTTGTTTTTTTTTGTTTTTGTTTTTTTAATTAAATTTCAAACTAAATCATCAATATTAAAATTTAATTCCAAATCATTTCCTACTTTACCTTTACTACCTTTTATTATTTCCCAACATTTTTTAACTTTCTTTAATACGGAATCATCCTCACCTTCTCTTTCTTTCCACGCATAATAGCAAAATGACGATATCATTAATGTCATTGTCCTTTCTCTTTTTAATCCATGTTTACTTGTAACATTTATTAGGCTCATTTCTTCCTTTAAATGCCATTTATCTCCATATTCCATTAAAGAACTTATTATTTTTTCAAATTTCCTTAGTCGCTCCTGTTCCTTGTCGCATTTAATGAGAAAATGATTTACATCTTCGATTTCATTAGAGTTTTTGCATTTTCCCGTGTTATGTTCAGGGAAAATTCGGTGCTTTCTTTCTTCTGTAGGTAGAACGTTATGTATTTGGTAAAACATATGCTGTTTTACTTTCGGCGAAAGCATCGATGTATGGAGGAGATTGAAAGTTCGGTTTGCTTGCTCTTCGTCTATCCGTTTCTCTTCAATTAAATTTATATCCGGTAGACTCATCTTTTCTCGGTAAAAATTCCGTCTCCCTTCTTTTGGTATTTCTCTTACATTGGGATCAAAAATTATTTCTTTTCTCATCTCTTCTATGTCCATAAACGCCATTTCTAGGCTTCGTGGGTATCCTTTTTTCCCGCTTTTTCTCATTAATATCCACGAATTTAATACTGATTCTTTTTTCTCGGTCATATTTTCTAGAGCTGTTCGGACGAAAAATTCTCTTGACTTAACTTCAAGGTTAATTATCTGCAGTCCTCCTTTTAGCTTCTGCTGATATATATCTGTAATTTTGAGTTTTGGCGGTTCTTTTCCTTCCCATATGAAGTTGTATATTATTTTGTGAATTTTTTTTAATGTCGCTTTTGAAGGGTACGAAAAATCAGCCAAATACCATATTATTGGAAGGCTGTAAATATTTATGTATTCCGCTTTCTGAAAAACCGTGAGTTTCCGTTCCGTCCGTAATTAATAGATGCTATAATTTTGTATACTGTTACCGACCAATTTTTTCTTTCTGTATCTTTCCACGATTTATTAAATTTTAATCCCACGATTTTCATCTCTTTTTTCAACGGTATTCCACATACTTCCATTATCCCATCTTCTCTTTCTGACGTGATTTCCAAAATTTCGCACTTTCCTTTATTTAATTCTAGCTTGACGAGTTTGCAGTAATGTTCTGCACACTCGATAGTAATTTTGTTATCTTCCTCGTCTTCTGTAAACGTGGTTATGTCATCAACGAAACCTCTCGCTTTTAATATTTCATCGAATAGCTTAATACCACGTAGTTTCATTTCAAGGAATCTTAGAAGCGGATCAATGTATAGTTCGAAGAGCATCATGCTTAATGGACATCCTTGTCGGATTCCCAATTCCGCATTAAATTCTTCTGATACCATGTCGCCCATGACGATCACTTGTGTGGTATCTTTGTACAGCTTTCTTATCCTTTTAAGCAAAACTCACATTTTCATGATCCCCATAGCCCTTGATCATTTTTGCCTCAAGGGTTTTGATTACAGATGAATTTCTAGCGCCCTTAAAGTGCGCATCATCACATCCAAGTGCAAAAAAAGAATTAAAAAAAATTACCAAACGATACATTCTCGTGAACTCCAAGGGTCCATCGTCATTCTTATTTACCAAGTCTTGCAAATGCCATATGAGCTTCCAGCTCTTGTTTAATTAATATCGGTTGGTGCCCTGTCCTAGCCAAGCACTCCTATTGTGCTTTCCTGGCAGGAATATTATCTTTGTTTTGTTTTTTTCGTTAAATATAGTAGTTTAAATACTGTAAAACTGAAACTGAAACAGAGGACCATTGCCAAGAAGGGTAACGTAAGGTACAATTTTAATGGCAAATATATCAACAAATATATAGAAAAGAAACTTCTCCTGAAAAGTCCGATTAGAAACACCAAGCAAAACATTCTCTAAGATTTTTTTTCCCGATGAAAGGTTCTAAAAGCATGAGCGGGGATTTACGCATAATCGCCGATTCCTATCAACACCCTTCTTCACCCTTCCCCAAGATTTTCAGGGACATTGGCAGGGAATTCGGGAGATAAGGGGAGCATTAATTTCTAAGCCGGAAATGCGAGAGAATGGTGATCCCGAACTCATGGCATGGAAACAAAGGAGCATAAGGAAGTACTCCAGAGGAGATGACAAGTAAAACAAGACCTGCGGTTTCGATGGGATCCCAAAAATGTAATATTTGATCCAGACAATTGGGTCTTGTCTTTGCCAGATCCAGTCTTCGTCAGGCTAATGGTCTGAGAAAACCAAGTTCAGATATACCTCTATAAGCCATATCTATTTTGACGATACTGACCGAAACTTCCTGCTTTATTTCTGCCAAATCTCCGGCTTCGGCTGGATTCCGAGCGAACTACTGGTCCAGCAAAAAAAGAACAACTCACAAACAAATTCAGCGTATCTCCTTATCTCTACAAATAACATTTAATCAACTTCAAATAAAACTTTAACTTATACAAAAATTGTCGGGTTTCAACCAGATTCCGGACGAATTATATGTCCTGGTAAGAACACGATTGTTTATACAGACCGAGCGTCTCTTCTTAGCCCTAAATCTGTCATCTAATCCACTTCAAATAAAACTTTCGCTTTTAACAAATTTTCCGGTTTTAGCCGGATTCCAGCCGAACTAGCTCTCCGTGTAGAAAATGCGTTTCACACAAGTGTTCAGCATGTCTTCTTACCCCTAAATCAAACATCTAATCAACTTCAGATATTAAACTTTTACTTTTAACCAACTTTCCGGTTTTCGCCGGATTCCGGACGAACTACTTGTCCGGAGAGACAACGGTTTTCTCCATCGTATTCAAAATGTCTTCTTACCCCATAATCAACTATCAAATTAGCTGTTTAAAAATATTTTCTTTGTCCCTTAATTTGACCCCCACCCCTAAATGTACGGCTACAGAGCCCATCTACTTGGCCTTACCCTTGACCCAAAGAATCCACAAACCAAGCTTCATCAAAATATCTCATTCCCTTCGAGAGTTATCGTGCTAACAGACGGACAGACTGACAACTATTGCGAGAATGCAGAATGCCGTTCTGGTCATTTCTACCGCCTTTTCCGTCGACTGTGCTATTGACCGGAGCCACCGAATGGATGAAATTATTGTATATATTTGGTAAACAATAGTCTTGTATTAATTTTGAATATGTGATTGTAATATCACGAATTAAATAAATTGATTGATTGATTGATAGGTATCCCCAGGGTATCCCCCCACTTACGTTTTGGGATCCCAAAAACCGGCTATGTAAACTGTTTCCCTGTTTTCGCTACAAGTCAACGGGTCTTGGAAAAGGCTTAACACAGCCAAAACCCTGGGTTATTTGTTGAAAGCACAGCATAGTCTTAAAGTATTCAAATATTTTTAAACACTGCAAGTTGAAGAGTTGAACAGCTCGCGAACGGCGCAGTGGCGATGGTAAAACTATGTGTCAGGCTCCACATAAGTACAGTACCGGAAGCGATATTCCGACTTTCTAATTATTTTAAGTATTGTGCTTATCAGGCAGGATTTCAACCCACGACCTTCGGGTTTCTAGGCCGCTGCACAACCAGTTCGCAAACCACTACAATGGTCAGATAGAGGCGGGCCACTGTAGCTCAGTAGTAGAGAAGTGGCCTTGAAAACCGGAATTAAAAAGCCGTAGCGGCATCCCGATGAAAAATTTGTAGCCTGCGTAGTAGTATGGTAGTAGTACGAAAAAGTTGCATGTAATACTATGTAATAGCAAGGAGTACTATCATTTAATGTGCCTCAGACTGGTCCAATCTTATGTAGTAGTATCAAGTAGCCTCCTGTCCTGTAATAGTAGCATCCAGTCTTGCTAATAGTAGCATATAGTAGTATGCAGTAACACGGTAGCCTTGAAGTTGAAGCATGTCGTTAGTACTGCATGCTACTTTTTCGTACTAGTTCATAGTACCATTTTGAGATAAATTTTTCGTCGGGATAAGATCGACGGAATCTGTGGACCCGCCGAAACAGTGCCAATCTTTT
Organism: Branchinecta lynchi; assembly: GCA_023053575.1. Taxonomy (NCBI): domain Eukaryota; kingdom Metazoa; phylum Arthropoda; class Branchiopoda; order Anostraca; family Branchinectidae; genus Branchinecta; species Branchinecta lynchi. The sequence continues at coordinate 29,988,555 of JAKZAP010000002.1, forward strand.
GGATGACTGCCAACTACAAACCGTAACTTAACGCCGATGTTACAGAATATGACGACCGCCGCTGGCGAAATTTACTGAGACGTCGTTTGGGGTCCATCTTTCCCCTTTCTTTTTGCGTCGCAACTTTTTTTTGTTCGGGGGGGGGGGGGAGATTTACAACTCGAAGTTCCGCAGGTTATCTCAATAAATCGCCGAAGTTTGACCAATAGCCATTAAGCTATTGTTGCATGGGACAATCGAAAGTCATCAAGGTACTTCTGGCCTGGGGAGGGGGGATTTTCATGGCCCACTTCCGGCTATGGAGCTTAAGATGGACTAGAGGCGGTGTTTCGGAAAGTGGTCGTTTTCGTTTGAATTTGGCACTTGCGGGACTCGCGAGACCCATTCCGAATCTTCTTTTTCCTCCCGAAACGTTAGTGACTGAATACCTGTGTTCATTCGTCAGTATGTCCGTCTGCAACGCTCTCGAAGAGGTTGTGGTTCGAATTCAAATGTGGTGTGAAGATTCTTTTGGTCAAAGTACAGGCTAAGTTTGCAGGTGAGAACTGTAGCACTATATTTATGGGTGCGGGAGGGTTATTTATATCAAGGGTAAACAAAATTTAAAGCTAAAAAAATAGTTTATTCATACGTAAGTAAGTAAGTAAGTAATTTATTTATGACCCGCCAAGTTGAAAATGCGTATACAAAACGGACCGATTTCTCAAATACGTCCGTATTGCTAGAAATGTTTTCAAGCTCAAAACGTGCGTAAAATACGCTCGGATTTCAAAATACGCTCGGATTTTACGCAGTGTGTAAACCCACCATTATAGTCTTGACGACTAAAGCCGCTTTCAAACTGACACGTTGAGGCTTTGGCACTGAGCTGCGCAACCTCTGCGTCTCGCTTGCGGCGACGCAACGCAGACAAATAAAACGCAACGCAAGAATAGAACCAAGTTCTATGCTTGCATTTCACCGAGGCATACGCACCAAAATTTTCTGTGAAATATGGAAGTTTTCGAAGACAAACTGGAGAAAACCTACTAAGGATGAACAAAAACTTCGTAATGATGAGAGAAGCCAGAATTCAGCATAAGAAACCGGGAAGGAAAAGGTAAATTCACATCCAGCGTGAAAGCTTGTCGCGCAGGTGTGAAAGATACGCTAAGCAACCTGTACGCAGCGCAAGATGTACGGGTACGCAGCACATCGCAACGAAGCGTCAATGTGAAAGCGGCTTAATTCTTGCTGCCGATCAGGAACCGCCATGTGCCTAGCGGAGAGCCAGAAGCGTCAGCACAGCTGTCCCCAACGAACGCCGTTTATTGGTTGACATAAGATTGAGTCATTGTCCGGGCAACGTTTCTCGTTCTTCCCGGGGTTTACTGGCGTATTATGGACTTGGTCATATAGAGCCGTGGTTCCCAACCGGTCGTACGCGTACCCATAGGGGTACGGGGTACCCATAGGGGTACGCGAGACCCTTGCAATGGGTACGCGAAAGTACCAAAATCGGTTTAGTCTTATGGCTTCAAAATCTCGCCCCACTTATTTTTGATCGCCGAAAGCCAAACCTTACCAGCAGAGAAAGCCTACCCTTACCACCACTTTGGGGGGAGGGGTGTTGCCAACTCGTGCATGCCGCCTCTGACTACAAGCGCTAGTAAAAAGTCAGTGAAATGACGTTGATTCCAAAACAGCTATCCTCCTGCAGTAAAATCTTTTCTTTTGTCAAACAATATTGTTTAAAGAATAATCGAGGACATTAGTGATATTGTCATTCAGGTTGCGAATGAAGCTAATAAAATGTGTGAAAATGCAGCTTGTGAAATAACGGAGAATATCAAAACCAAACACAGAAACAGGCTGACTATAAAAAATATTGCCGTTAACGACGTCGAGCCGATATCCGACAAAGTTTTTGCTACAAAGCAGCCTCAAATGTCTCTTGAATTTCGTATACATTTCTACACATGATATACCTTATCATTTATGATAATAAATACCATATTTTTGACGTTCTGAAAAAGCGGTATGCAACCTTTTCGAATTTTGATTAGGGGTACGCGGTACGGAAAAGGTTGGGAACCACTGATACAGAGTATTCACCGAAGTAAGAGAGAGAGGTATATTTTGGGGTGAACAACAGGGTATCTCTCAGTCGCTCGAGCTTTGGAAAGTCTTTCAAGCTCTTATGGAAAGAGGAAAAGTCATTACTTCGACGATGACGACCTTATGTGACACCATTAATTCTCGTCCTGGACAGCAGATAGCATTAAGATCGTCCCTATAATTGTCCTCTTCGGGAAAAATGGCTCCCCATTGACGACGATAATGAATTTTGTTTCTGGGGGAAGGAAATGAGGGGTCAACAACTCGAGAGGAGGGGGATGTCCTGAGGCCACAAGAGCTAAATGCTCTTCCAGCCCAAGCTGACTAGGAGCATGTAAAATATGACTAAAAACGGATGTCAGTCAGACAGGATTTTCTTTAGTGATACTTCGACCCTTCTTGGCAAGGGTCATCGTCGAGCCATGATGAGAAGAAATGAACTTGAAAGGACTGAAACCAACCAATCAATGTTGCCAGTTTCTGACGGAACTTATGCCATTCTGGCGCTCACAAAATTTCAGCAAAAACTCTTCGATCGAAGGTTCCAGTTTCCTTCATAAAAGGAGATAATAACCGTATAAAAAAAAAAAAATCCGTAAAAGAACATCCAAAGTGCATTGAAACTACAGAATGTGTGACATTTGTGCATAAGTGACAAACCTGTGACAAACTTTTCGCAGCTGTGAATCTGGGGAGAAGTCGAAAACCTGTGACACATCGCAGAATTCTGCAACCAGAGGCAACACTGCAATCAATCATTGCTATGAATCATTTTGTGTACAACCGCTATTTAAACTACTTACTGACGGTGGCAGAATTGACGGAAAACTGGGAGAGAACAGACCATCACAAGTCAGCAGGAATGATTATTATGAGCACAGTTATACATTATTTGTCTGAAAAACTTTACAGCACTTTACAGCTGTCCGTCCAGCTGTAATGGGCTGGCCAGCTGGCCGAATGGGTTGACGCGCCGAAATCACAAGCTAAGGATAGCTGGTTCGAATCTCGGTGGTGCCGACCCTTTGGTTTAGGGCAAGGGTTAGTGCCCTTTCCCCATAAGAGAAGCCAAACGCGCACCCAGCTTCCAACGGTTACCTAGAGAATTTTAGAGAAAACATGGGATGCGTCGGATGATTTGACCCCTAACAAATATTGCACTACCGGCCAAGAGCAGATTATCAGGAGACGGGCACCTGTATGGCGGCCTTTTGGGGCCAAAAATACTCTTGCCCTCTTTGTTGATCTCTTGGTACAGTTGACTGATCTTTCACTGTACTTTTGAACAAGTATTTGACATCCCATGTACCATTAAAGATCCGACAGTAGTATCAAAGGCCAGCATACACCTGCACTACGCGAGCGTTAATCGCTTGCATGCGAAAGTTTCCTCTCAGTCAGTCTCTTCAGTAGGTCAAATGCAATGATTACCTCGGAATGACTACCTAGGTACCCGTTTGAAGCTGGTCAAACCATCAGACGCTTCGGGCTTTTCCCTAAATTTCTCTAGGTAACCGTTGGAAGCTGGGTGCGCTTTTGGCTTCTATTATGGGGAAAGGGCACTAACACTTGCCCTAAACCAAAGGGTCGGCACCACCGAGATTCGAACCAGCTACCCTTAGCTTGGGATTTCGGCGTGTCAACCCATTCGGCCACGGATGGACAGCTGTAAAGTTTTCCGTCAAATCTGTCATCGTCTTTAACAGTTTAAAGGACCCCTCTTGCTTATTCTCCCTTTTATAATATACTTAGCTCCCATATGGAATTATAAGCTTCTAAAATCCCCACCTTTCTCAATTGTTTCGTTTCGTAACTACGGATTTTTAGCGCTTTTTCGGCCTTGCCGAGTTTTCCCGTCACCCAACGTAAGGGGCTAGATATAATTGAAGGAAGGCTGGATATAATTAACAAGCGCTAACAAACAGAATCGCTAGTTTCAGGTTGAAAGTAACGGTGTTTTCGAAAACTTTTTTCTTATCCATGTTATAGGGAAAATATCTTTTCTAGTAAGAGCTGTGCTTTAAATAGCATTTTTACAAGAAGATTCATAACTGGTAAGTGAATGATTGATTGCAGTGTTGCCTGTGGTCGCAGAATTCTGCAACTTGACACAGGTTTTCCACTTCTCCCCAGGTTCACCTCGGGGCACCCTTTTTCTTACAACTGTGATGACAAAGCTGAATGACAAAAAAATCTCAACAAATCACTGAAAGGAATGAAGAATGCTAAATATTTAGCTACAACTTTGCATTCACATCTCGGTTCATAAACCATTCTGAACGGAATTTAAGTGAAGAAGCTTTTGGCCGCACGAACATGTGCGCAGAAAGTTCGAAAATTTCTGGTAATACATATACGTAAAGCTTATTTTACTGTTATTTCATGGGTAACTTATGAACTCTTAAATGGAAAGTAATTACTGTAACTTATGCAGCGTTTACATGGACAAGAATTCCCGGTCCATAAGAAAAGAACTTCCGGTCTAGTTGAAAGGATTTCAGTTGGGGAATTGGATTAAAAGAGTCTAGCTAGCTTTCAAAAGCAGCAGCCATCAATATGATACCGTAGCTGTTACCACACCATTTCCCTGTTGCGTATTTGATTTAACGCTTGATAGATAGATATACAGATTAATTGACGATGACGATGTATTAATATGGGAACTAAAACATGTTTAGGATTGGAATCATAAAAATAATGAATGAATGAATGAAATTTAATACCCATTTTTAAGACAAATACGGCACTTGCAAGCATATGTAGTAAGAAATACCGCAACAAGAAACAAGACCAAAGGTTTCGGTGGGATCCCAAAAATTCAATATCTGATCCAGACAACTGGGTCTTGTCTTAGCCAGATCCAGTCTTCGCCAGACTCCTTGAACATTTTTACAATTAAAATTCAGAAACAGATTAAGGCCAAATAGCTAATCACCTGAGAAAACCAAGTTCAGATTTGGATTCAGCATGTGTGTTTACCCCTATAAGTCATATCTGTTTTGACGAAAACTTCCTGCCACTTCTGCCAATTTCCCGGTTCCGGCCGAACTCCAGAACTACTTGTCCGGCGAAAAAAGAAAGCTCAAAGACGAAATCAGGGTATCTTCTTTCCCCAGTAATGAACATATAATCAACTTCAAATAGAAATTTAGCTTATAACAAATTTTCCGATTCCAGCCGGATTCCGGTCGAACTATATGTCCGGGTAAAATATGATTGTCACACAGGGACTCAGCATCTCTTCTTACCCCTAAATCGCTTATCTAATCAACTAGAAATAAAACTTTGACTTCCAACAGTTTTCCGGTTTTGGCCGGATTCCGGACGAACTACATGTCCGGGTAGAAAATTGTTTTCACATAAGTGTTCAGCATGTCTTCTTGCTCTAAATCGAACATCTAATCAACTCCAAATAAAACTTTTAATTTTGACAAACTTTCCGGTTTGGGCCCGATTCCGGTCGAAATACTTGTCCGTCGAGAAAATAGTTTTCACCATCGTCTTCAGCATGTCTTCCGACCCCTAATTCGAACATCTAATCAATTTCAAATAAAACTTTTACTTTCAACAAACTTTCCGGTTTGGGCCGGATTCCGGGCGAAATACTTGTCCGTCGAGAAAATAATTTTCACCATCGTCTTCAGCATGTCTTCCTACCCCGAAATCGAACATCTAATCAACTTCAAATAAAAGTTTTACTTTCAACAAACTTTCCGGTTTTTGCCGGATTCCGGACGAACTACTTGTCCGATGACAAATAGTTTTCACCATCGTGTTCAGCATGTCTTGTTACCCCATAATCGACTATCACATTAGCTGTTTCAAAATATTTTGTTTGTCCCTTAATTTGAATCCCCTCCCCCACCCCTAAATATAGAGCTAAAAAGCCCATCTACGAACTTGACTGGTCCGACGACCCAACGAACCCTCACACCAAGTTTCGTCAAATATCTCGTTCCCTTCGAGAGTTATCGTGCTTACAGACGGACGGACAACTTTTGCGATGTCATAGGTATCCCTCCACTTACGTTTTGGGATCTCAAAAAAGAAGGGGGCTGAAAATTCAACCTATGGTTTCACTTTAAATATAAAAATAGGAGACAGAAAGCAAAAGGAAACAAGAAGGAAAACAAAAACCGGCAAGGCTGGGTCAGATGAAAGTATTCGGTTAAGATGCGCCAAACTTGCAAGGCTGGGTCAGAGATGAAAGTGATGGTCAAATTTTTTTTTTCATTTTTCGGTTAAGATGCGCACTAAGGGTGCCAAAAATTAATTTATAAGCAAAACCCTTGAGGCAAAAAGATTCATGTACTCGTGGCGATCTAGAAAAAGTAAACATTGCTTGAAAGTATTTTTTGTATTTTGCGCTTAAGATGATCCGAGTTCTTTAAGGAATGGTCGGATCGGAGAAGTCACGGTGTCTAACCCAACGATGTCAAGTTTCTAATGCTCCAGCAAAGTTTTATCGTCCTAGCACATCTGGGTGTACCTTAACTCACGATCACCGGAATTCCGGACACCCCTCTATAGCGCCCCCCCCCTCGGTACCTGAATCCGGTCCGATTCCGTCACTGATGCACCTAGGATCCCACCAAGTTTCATCCTGATCGCTCCACTCTATGCGTATCATAAGATTTCCGGTTCTCCCCTCCACCCCCCCCCCCCCCAGTTCATCGGATCCGGTCCGCATCTTGAAATGGGACATCTGAGACATGAGTTCTTTCAAGGTATCAAGTTCCATTAAGATACGATAACCCGTTCGAAAGTTATGCATGCCACTACTTTCCGGATTCCGCCGTCTCCCCCTCCCCCCATGACGGTTGGATTGGGCGAATGACTGTTTCCAAGTTAATCTGGCCGGGTCTTTGATAATAATAATTGTATTGTGTGATATGTGTATGTTGTAGTGATATGCCTGCCAAGTTTTATCGTCCTAACCCACCTGGAACTACATCAACTACGGATCGCCGGAATTCCGGAATCCGCCTCCAACTCCCCTCACAGTGTCCGAATCCGGTCCAGTTCTGTCAGTTATTTATCTAGAGCTTGTGCTTGTTCTTCCCACCAAGTTTCATCCCGATCGCTCCACTCCGAGAGTTTCACACGATTTCTGGCTCCCCCTCCGACTCCCCCTCAGAGTCATCGGATCCGGGCCCGACTTGAGAAGAAGCATCTGAGACACGAGGTCTTCCCAGGTATTAAGTTTCATTAAGGTCCGATCACCCGTTCGAAAGTTATGCATGCCCCTATTCTCTAGTTTCCGCAACCTCCCCCTCCCCCCACGATGGTCGGATCGGGCAAGCGACTAATTCCAAGTTAGTTTGGCGGGGTCCCTAATATGCCTGCCAAGTTTCATCGTCCTAGCATATCTGAAAGTACCCTAACTCGCAAACACCGGACTGACCGACAGTTATCGGTATAAGGCACTTGGCCGGAAGGCAAGTGCCATAAAAACAAGAAAAAAAAAGACAAGAACGCACAACATGTAACACATAGATTTTAATACTCATATTTACACATGTGGCAACATAGCCCTGTACGAAGTGTGGCTAGCATTAAGCGAACGAATAAAACTTGTAATTCGCTCAGATACTGCAATAAATGGATCGGCGACATTATACCTTGACAACAGTCTAGAATTACGGGCCCACGGAGGTAGTCCTAGAAGATATTTGCAATACCTATAAAATGTGGAACGATTGCATTTTGTATCTTTTGTAGTCAGTAGTGAGCAGAATGACGACAGCGCTAGTATGTGCGGCATAGCGAATGCGGAATATAGTCGGCCACTGAGTATAAATGCCACTGACAGCTTGGTCATATCAGCCACCAGCAATTTCGGTTTGCAAACTCTCCGAGTATAAGTGGGAAAATTGTTGGGTCTTTCAGAGTAGATTTTGGCAATACGTGTTTACTTGCAAGTCTGCTGTGGCTCGGGTAAGTACTTACTGATTAATTTTTCTTTTTTAACTAATACTTAGCGTTGATTGCAGAGGAACTGTTCTTAGTTGTTCAATAAACGGGAAAAAAGGCGACAGTTACGACAAATATGGCGACAAATCGAGCGAGAATGGGATAAGTGAGAATCTGAATTACGGTGAAAAAGGATAGTTAGTTCGAGTAGCGACATAACAGTTGCAGATTTCGACGGAAAATAATATATTGCCGGGCCAATTATGGTCAATTCCTTTTCCGTTAAGCTGCAAAATTCCGGTAGATTCCCCGAACAATAATCCGCCGAATTCGCTAAAACTCACCCAGTGTAGGTACATCTGACGAAGTAATCGGATTTTTACCTACTTCCGCAATTGCATTCATTATTCTTGACGGCGGAGACCAAATTTCATATTTTTACATTCTAAGCCCGCTATTTTCCATGCGCATTCTGCTACGACGACTGTTCGCGAATCATGCTATTGATGCATAAAACCGGTTATCTGAATTCTGCCAAGTTTTTTATAGCAGTCAATATGGGCTTGGTAAAAGGCTTAAAACAGCAAAAGCCGAGAATAATTTGTTAACAGCAGAGCTTAGGTTTACAGTATTCAAATATGTTTGAGTATTGGACCATACACAGTAAATAGTGCGAGATGTGCTAATTCTTGATAGAAACTGTTTTTTTACGATAAAATGGCTCAGAAATACCGTTTTTAGAAGATATCAGCAGTTGACATGGAGAATTAAAGATTTTCTTGATAACGCTTGGCGACTCTATCCAGCCTTTCTGGTCTCCGAAGCGGAAGCTAGGCGCAAAATATTTAAAAACTGTGCGCGCCGTGGTTAAAAAGTGGCGAAAGCAAACAAAAGAAAGTCCAAAACACAAGACAAGCCTGATGGCCTACAAAGACTTCCAAAAAGGAAAACAAGATTTTGAAGCTTCTCATGACTTTATTTGTGAAAGAGTTGTCGGCGGACTTACATCTTTCTGCGAAGTTTGCGTTGCATGACTGGCAAAACCCGGCTCGGTCGAACAAACTCTAAGAAATCGTAGGTACAACACGAAACAATGGCGAAAGGCAGGGATTTCTGAAGCTTGTAATTCCATAAGGGAGCTAGGAATAATGTAAAAGACAGAATAAGTAACAAGGGTTCTTTAAAGGACACTGCACTTTTTACTGCTTATGTCCCAATATTCAATACTTAAAATAGTTCAACACTTAAAATTCTCAAAACTAGGTTCGCTTTTAGCAAATTGCTCACGGCTTTGGCTGTTTTAAGCCTTTCTCCAGGCCCGTTGAAAAAACATGGGCAAATCTAGACAACCGTTTTTTAGTATTTCTGAGTGCGGTTCTCGCAAACAATCGACGGCAGTATAACGGGCGTTGAATAGGCGAATAACAATGAGATAATTAGTAAGACGGCGTTAGAAGGTTTAGGATGTAGCGATTGCAATTAAGGAAGTAGGTTGCATTGGTATTGTCAATACAATGGGCCCTTCAAGCTTAAGATCGATTTGATCAGCCAACAAATACTCGAGCAATATCATTGAACACGACATAAAATCCAAGGTTTCATCGTAAAAATGGCTTCTGAACATACTCAAGATCGTTTTTATGGATCGACCGTGACATTTGATGTCCGATGCTCAACCCATTTAAATGCAATTAACTTCACGGAGCATATTAAATGGACAAGTCGTGATTCGGAGCGATTTACTCTCCTAACAGCAAAGTTTCATTTTGGCAAACGTAAGAGCATGCCGCTCAGTACACAAGATCACGCGGGGTATGTTATTAATGTTAAACGTCCTACCAGTAGTTAATGGAAGTCGTCATCTCTACGTGAAACATAGTTAAAGCACACCTCGCACTATTTACTGTTTATGTTCCAATATTCAAAACTAGATATTCCTTCAGCCCAACACTATTAGCATACTTATTCAAAACTATTAGCATACTGTAAAATTAGGCTCTGCTTTTAACAAATTATCCACGGCTTTGGCTGATTTAAGCCCCCAGGTCCATAGACTTCTAGCAAAAACACGGCAAAATTCAGATAACCGGTTTTACTCATCAATAGCATCATATGGGAAGCGAACACTTATCAAGAGCATAATGCGCATGGAAAATAGTGAATTGTGGTAAGTGCAAAGACTAGTGAGGCATCGTTAGCGGGCTTAGAATGTAACATATGAAATTTGGGTCTCAGGGTTTAAGAATTAATGAATGCAGGGGAGTAGGTGGCATTGGCATTATAAACACGACGGCTCCTTAAAAGTCTGTACGTCACAAACATAGACTTGTTAATCCCAATCTAATTGCTTATGCTTCAACAAATCCACGACTTGTTGTGGGTCGCCATTAGGGCGGGACCAGATTTGAGGTATCAAACTCTGTCTCAATAGCATCCCATTTCGATGAAAACATGAAACAAAATGGAAGAGAATGTTCACAATTTTAGCAAGCGTTAACTGTTTAGAAGTTCGTAAATAAAAATCACAGCGATAGAGATAGTTTATGCCTTCATCTTTAGTTTGAGGGATCCTGTCGAAATATCAGAGCGTCTCATTTCTCTGGAGAGGTAGACGCTGAAATAAATTCCTGGGTACGGGCCTGCCCGTGGGAACCCTGAACATCCCCTTTGCCCTTTTCCGTGAAGTCAGAGTATTTGTTCTCTTCCGGTCATACACAAATCCTCAATTTTTGGTCATCGTGCTCCAGCGTCTGCGCATGTCTCAACATATAAGCATGATGCTCATACGGTGCACCATACCCTGGAGCAAAGTACCCCCCCCCCCCCCCCCCCCCCCCCCCCCAAAAAAAAAAAACAGTAGAATTTTAAAATCTACACTGGAAACAGATTTTCTGCCCGCTTGGGCATTGCAGTCGAATGCCCAAATATTGACTGTTCTCTTCCAAGATATTTCTCTTATTCTTGTTTAGAAATCGACACTGGGTCCCTGTGGCTAGTATTTCAGTTTGTGTCTGTCACAGTAAATTGTAATAAATACAAATATTTTATTCAGCTGTCCCAGCAGGCGGAAAGCCACCAGTGTTAATAATGATAAGCAGGAAAACATTAATGCTAATATAAGCAAACGCCACACTTGGGAGTAAGGATTGAGTGCCACTGGGTAGAATTCGATCTGGCATTAACAATAGCATGTGCCAGGTTGAGTTGCCAACATACACAGCACGATCCGATCACTGTAATTTCAAATGATACAAAAATGGATCGGAAAACCATCCGTCAGTCGCTTGACAACTTTGAGATCAAAATCAATTTCGATTTCAAGCCCAAATTAAAACACAGAGGTGGTGCTACATCCAAACCTAGAGTAGTTCAACATTCTCCATCCAAATATGACGTGGTCAACCACTGGCCCCAGTGCCGATTTACAGAATACGCAAAGCATCCTTCCTTAGTAGTAGGGGTAATACCAACTATTCGACATCAAAATATCGACTTTTCTAGACCTGATGAAAAGGAGCAGACGGCTGACGTATAGCCTTCAGACCCTTGGTATAGTTCAACCGCACAAAAGATTTAGCAGAAATGCGCTTTTTACCGATGAAGAATCGCCGTGTGCCACGCGAAGAGCCAGAAATGTCACGACAGCTTACGTTGTCGATTGGTTTACACGGATTCGGGCTGAGGGCTGAGGCAGAGCCGACAGATTCCAGCTGTAGCTCCTTATCACTGAGTAATTTATAAGAAATCCGCTAGACTAACACAAAGGAAAAAATTTAGACACGAATATCCCATTCCCCCTGGAGCTAATCAATTATAATTAGAAGAACGCGGCTTCCGCAACAGCTAATCTGTATACTCTCCAGTCGATGATGATTTATGTGATAGGACCCAATTCAATTTCATGCGCCACATTAGCTCAGAATGTGAACTGCAACAGTTGAACGCAGCAGGGTAGTTGAGGGAAACCCATGACCCCCTACAAGGCAGTGACTAATGTTCGGTTCATTAAGCTCTCGTGATCATTACAGTAATGCTTCCTGTAGGTCGTTTTCCTGCCTTAAAGGACACGTCGTACTTCTGATAGCACTTCGTTCTAATTTAGTAGTATTTCCATCAATTCTCGTTCCCGAGATTCCACTCTGCATAAGCATAGGGGAAGCCGGTCTATATCGGACCGTGGTCAGCACCGGATACAAATTCAGAACTTCAATTTTTCAAATGCCAGAGGAGCCATCTGGCGTCAGTTTGCTTACGCCATTTAGTTATTTGGCTTGTATTTATATTTTATATTTATATTTTATTTGGCTTCGGTTCGGGCAGTCGAAATTAAATGTTGTGTTGAAATCTTATTTTTTGAGTTTTCTATGAAAATCAATATGCTTATCCTCCAGAACCAGAGATCCTGAAATACCGAATCCTCTGTGACTGTAACTTTTCAGGTATTACTTGAAACTTATCGAAAGTTTCTCATTATGTACATTTTGTGGTCTAGTTTACGAGAACTCTATCTAGCGAATTTACTTAACCGAGTTTGACCAGAAAAGCTGTTTTGCCGCAGGAAGAACAAGACCAAAGGTTTCGACGGGATCCCAAAAATCTGATACATGATCCAGACAATTGCGAACGAACTACCATACTTGTCCAGAAAAAAAAGAAAGTTCAGAAGCGACTTCAGCGTATCTCCTTATCCGTATAAAGAACATATAATCAACTTCAAGTAAAACTTCTTAGAAAAAAAAATCCGGTTTCAACCGGATTCCGAACGAACTATGTCTAGGTAAAAAAAAGATTGTCATATACAGATTCAGTGTGTCTTCTTACACCTAAATCTGTCATGTAATAAACTTCAAATAAAACTTTTGATTTTAACAAATCTTCCAGTTTCTGCCTGATTCAGGGCGAACAAGTTGTCCGGGTACAAAATACTTTTCAAATAAATGTTCAGCATGTCTCCTTTATAGCGCGCACAGACGGACAACTTTTGCGATGTCATAGGTATCCATCCCTCCACTTACGTTTTGGGATCCTAAAAAGTCCAAGTTTATGTTTATTAAGTCCAAAACAGAAAATAGATCTTACGGTAGTAGTATATAATCGCCGCTCCCACTCCACCCTCCCCCCAATTTCAAAACCCCAGTTTAACATCAATTTCTTAAATTTTAACATCCTTTTTACCAAATTATCCCCCTTTTTAAGAACATTTTTATTTTCTTACTTCCAAAATAAAGGATACAAGAAATGAGAATATTACCCTTTACTACATATAAAATACTACAATATACACTACTTCTTTTTTTTTTACATTTTTCATTTTTTATTCAAATATTACTGAGTAAACAGTTCTAAATCCACATATGTGTCTTTGTTCTTGTTTTCGCGTACAATTGGTTGCAAAACCAGATTTTTCTTTAAAAGTAATTCGTTAGCAATGGCATTATATCTCTGTGGAATAAACAAATCACATGGTTTGTTATTATGATTAATAACGACAACCAACTTATCACCGTATTTTGTCTTAGCAATTCTCATTTTAACAATAGTATATTTCAATCCAAGAACTAGTTCTTCTTTCCTGATTGTCTCATTGTATTTATTCATTCTGATTGTATTCAAGACTTCCTTTGTGGACTCCATTTATTAGGGGATGATTTTATTAAATAAAAATCCAGACTCACAAACTCACATACATATTTTTGTTAATAATACCTAATGTAGCTTTTCTTTCATAATATATAACACAGTAAATATTATATGGTACAGGCTGAGCGTGTTTTAATGTTAAACTTATTTCAATATCAGCAGTTGTTCCATTATATATACTTGATTCGTGTTTGGAAACATCGAAACAGAATAGTGGATATACTTCTTTAAATTCTTCTATACTAACAACACTACCAGTATCAAATGCTAATTGCTTATAGCCCAAATGTATGAACCTATTGTAAAGATTTGAGTATTTACATTTCTCATCGCTAAAGTCGCATTTGAGTGGTTCTTCAGGATATTTATCCCCATTAATTCTAAGTTCTATGTCTGTTAAATTCATATGATCAAACACCATATTATTCATTAATTGATTGTTATGCTTTTCATTTTTCTGTAACATCACAACGATTTTTGTAGGACTATTTCTCTCAGACACAACTTTCCAGGTGTGCTCCTTATTCTGACTAACATCACTTTTATAACTATTACATGCTTCCCACATCAGATTATGCTTTTTATCCTTAGCAAGATCCTTTTCTAATTCACTCATCATTTCGATACTAGGAGCTACAATAGGGATCTTCCAGGATAAATACTCGATGACTACTTTGAAATTAGTATTTCCATTTCTTATAATCATGTTGTTATCATCATTTCTTCTTAGAAATAATTTATGCGATGCACCTCTGAAGAATCGTTTGTTTCCTTTCAGAAATCCAAACAATTCTGATAATGGTAAATACATATTTACTAATTTACTGCTCTTTGTTCTGTTATATCTTTTTTCAAATCCTTTATTATAATTATTATTATTTCTCAAACTGACTGTTCCACCCCCTGCTTCAGCCCCTGCAGCCCCTGCTACTACTGGAGTTGCAGTAAACGAAGCAATAACAGGATTAATTTCTTTTCCTTGATTATAATCCTTATACCAGAAATGATTTCTTGCTGCACTTCTAGAATAATCATCAGAGTATTCAATCAACTTTGTAACGGTAGTTGTAATACCAACATGATTAATTTTTTCAACCGATTCATCGTTTATTACATACTCAGCGGTACTGAATAAATTAAATCCATTATTCGTTAAAGTAGCAACATCGGTTGCAGCTATAGGAGTCCCATCTTCGTTTACTATTCTTACACTGACATCAAGATAACTTTCACTTGGATAAAACCAGGAATCTAATTTCTTTGTTACGAATTCAAACTCTGATTTATTAGATACATTCACATCTGTTTCTCGAATTTCTTTAAATTCATATTTAACCACTGTATCATCCACAAGCGGTTCGTCAAATATGTTCCATTGCGGACTGATAACTTTATTTACTGCCATTTATATAAGAAAGAAATTATTAAATAAAACTTATTTCAGAATCTTTAATCCATTACCAGTCATTAACGTTTTGATCAAGTCCTGACTTCTTTGATTTAAAATCCTTTTATTTGTACCGATAAGATCCTTCATCGATTTTTTGTTTCCAATTACATCAATGAGTTCCTTCTTGTTTACATTGATCAGATCTTTCCCATATTCTATTGCTCTGTTTTTCAACAACTCAAATCTCGGTTTAATAATATTATTATACATTGACATAGCCCCATCTTTTATTTGTTTTGCTGACGTTTGAAATAACTGGGAATTAACAATGTTTTTGAATACACTACCGATTCCACTTCCATACTGCTTTTTATAAAGTAATCGCTTATTATTAATCAACATTTATAGGTAAATAATTTTATTTCACTAATCCTTTAAGCTTTTCTTAAATGCAGCACGTATCCAACGTTATCACCATTCAAATCGATAGGTCTTCCCAACTGATCAGTAATTGTCATTCTCAAGGAGTAAATAAAGTCTTTTGTGTTAATAGGAAGGTAGATTAATTGTCTAGGATTCTCAACAATTTGACAACCCGGTTCTGTATTAGGAACAAATGTCCAAATGACATCTGATTTACTTTTGTTTACGATAGAACTGTTTACAAGAGAGCAGTGAATTTGAATTTTATCAACGCTTCTTGTTATATTCGGAAGCTTTGTACCTTCATTGATTTTCTTAGATATCTCACTATCCTTCTCAAATCCTAAAATCTGACACAAGTCACTATTAAATCTAAACACATATTTTTCTTGTAATAGTATGACAAATCTCATAGATGCTGGATTGGATGAAATTACAATAGGACATTTATCTTTTGGGGTATCAAAATACTGACACAAAAAATAATTCAAACAATCATCGTTATACATCCCATTAGGAATAGTAACATTCATCCATTCTGTTGCATTATTATCTTCATCTTTCCTGTATTGAAATGTATTATTTCCAAATTTATCACTTATATTATGCCATGAATACCACAAAGTACACTGATTCAAACCTATTTCATAATCCCAATTACGATTCAATTCGATTGGTTGACTAAATGTTATATCAATGATACTTTCATTACCTTCAATGTTTAACAACACCATTTATTAGAAATATTTTTTATATATTGAATTGTAATATCTCTTCGTAAGAAATTTATTTCGCATTAACGAATCCAAAATATCAATAGCTTCATTTCTCACCTCATCAGATGTATTTCCGTTTACTCTGCTACCTATCAAAGTGTATAATTTTGAAATCATTTCATCACAGTTCATAAATATTCCAGTTCCTTTTTGTTGAACTAAAAATGGGGAATTAGTTCGAATGCTGGTTAACCTCTCCTTGTATTCTCTTATAAATTCAAGGATTTCATCATAGCTAGAGTAACCTTTACCTTTTTTCCCGCCATAACTTTGACTTAGAGATGTCAAACGTTCTAGAGCTTCATCTATATCCGTATGATGCTTAATGTAATACGTAGGCATTTTAAAATAAGTATCAGTGCCACCCCGCGATTCTACATGTTTTAAATTAATCTGATTTAACAACTCTTGGGTAATATCTTTATTCATATCAACGGATAGTGGTCCTAAATCGGGAGAAGGTTCTAAAGCGGGTGCTCGACTCACTTCCTCTGAATTTGGAATCTGTAAAGCTGTTTTAAATGTATCACCTAATCTGATAAACCGTCTTCTTGAATTATTATCACCTTCCTGTAGTTTATTAATTATCGTTTCAGCGTTCTCTTGTAATTTTTTGATGGTATCTTTAGTGTTTTCTTTTTGTGCTATAATAACTGGAGCGTTTAATTCTGAAGCATATTCCCGAAATCCTGCTTTCTCCATCTCATTTTGTTGAACCTTTCTTCTCTGAACTTCTCTGTTCTTCACTATATCCGATAACATATCACTCAAGCGTCTTGAATCCATTTATATACAACTAATTTTATTTCATAATAAATTTTGAAAGTTCTTTTTCATAAAACCCTCCTTGAATTAATTCCCCACTTTTGTCAGATATTTCATAAGTAATGGGAATGGTAGGTCTGATGGTTGCTATCTGAAATACTTCATCCGTATAATTAGGTAAATATCCTTTATCGAAAATACTTTTTTCTTTTTTAATTCTGACTAAATCCCCTACTTTGACGTTTCCTGTGATTTTGTAGTCATCTACTGGAGGAAACAGAGCACTAAAAACCTTTTTCTGATTAACCTTTTTACTAGCATCAACTGGTTTCATTTGTATTGAACGGTGGTACGAGTTATTATAATTACTCACAAATAAAGGTAAAATATCAATCCAATTAGTAGTGCTATTGTGAGTGAAATATTTCCATAGCTTTTCTTTTAGCGTTCTATTGAACCGTTCAACGATTTGTGCTTTCAATTCGCTTTCAGATGCAAACCAGTGTATGCCGTTATTTTTCAAAAAAGTTTGAACATTTCTCATCACAAATTCTTTACCTTTATCAGTTTGTAGTTTCTTAGGAATTCTTTCTTTAAATATAACACTGAATGCTTTTATTATTTCAGCACCCGTTTTGTCTTTCAGAGGGATAGACCAAGCATATTTACTAAAGCAATCAATAACAGTTAAAATGTAATTTGTTTTATTATTTTCTTTTTTATATTTCTGCATGTCAACTAAATCAGCTTGCCATTGCTCATCAACATAGTGAACATACACTCGCCTCCTTTCAAAGTTATGATAGGAAGGTTTGTGTAACGTATACACATTCTCATTTTGCAACACATTTTTTATTTTATCCTTGGAAACCTTAACACCATTTTCTTTTAATTTTCTGTAAATATCATCCACACCTGAATAATTAGAATAATACGTCTTTAAAATATCTGTTTCTGCGTTGAGGTTTTTTTTAAAAAGCGATTTTTCCTCGATCCGCAAATAACACAATTCCCTTTCAGCATTGGAACATTATTTTTTTGTGACACTGCCTTAAACATTGATTCAGTGTCAGTGCTCTTTTTACATTTCATACAATAAATCTCCATTTATTAGAAAACAATTTTTATAAACGAAAAGCTACCAACTTCATTTTGCGCTTAATGTAGGAAATACAGTGAAGTCCACAGTTTAATTCATCTATATTTTGAACAGCAAGATTTTCATAAGCTATTTTTTTCTTTGAAGTTCTTAGATATTTAATTATTTCTTTTCCCGGGGGAATACCGAAAGAATCAAAAAATTCTACATGGGGGTATTCAGGTAGATTACAATAGGCAACCCAGTGAGTTCCAGGCATTCCGAGTTTATCATAATTAATGACACCGCATTCCGAATCGTTTATATGTTTGGGTAGCGTATCTAAAGAGAAAACACCTCGAAACTGTGGTATACTCCCTAATGCATCCATAATATCAAAATTGGTTAGAGGTCCTACTTTACTTTTGCTTCTTTTTTGATGTCCCCGTTTTTTGACTTCCTAGGTCTTCCACGTACCCCATGACCGACAACTCTTTGTGTTCCAGGAAGTGTTAGCGCTCCACCTGTGTTGACATCATCGGTTTTTTCCTTCTTAGGTCTACCACGTACACCATTACCGGTAACTTTTTGTGTTCCAGGAAGTTTTAGCGCACCACCTGTGTTGGTCATTTTATCCATAATTTTCTTACCAGCGAATGTACCCAAAGCAGCAGCACCACTTGTTAAAGCTGCCTTACCAAGGGTAATTGCTAGCGGTATTAAAAATGGAAGTAATCCACCTTTTTGAATCGCTTCTCTCATCTGCTTGTATGATACATCAATATCACAACCCTTATTATTCATTTTACATGTTTCAATTTTATCAATTTGTCGTTTACTTAAAAGTAACTTGACTGGTTCTCGTTCATTTTGTCTACTATGACTAACACGTATCTGACATTTTTGTTTAGCATCAAAACATTTCTTCAGCTTTCCTTTCTGAAGCTTTGACAAATAAACTGTATACTCCATTGTTTCAACCATTTATTAGGGAATTAATTTATCTTATAAAATTTATTTACCAGCCATCATTTTTTCTATTCTGGTAACGAATGGTTTGTCAACAGGTTTTAGCTCTAGCTCTAGAAGCCTTTTTAAAATATTTACTACTGCTCTTTCAATATTATCGATACGAGTTTTTTGACCAGCAATCTTTCCTTCAATTATACCGTTATGGGTGTGTTGCCCCAGAAGCTTTTTGTCATAATCTAAAAGATTCATAGTTAACGTTGCTAAATTAACAGCATCATTTTTGTTTCTAGGGTTTTGAACATTTGTTATCAACTTGTTTCCAGCGTTAATCTCTTTATCATTAACTCGAACTATTTCTTTTACAAATAACCCTTTATCTTTGTTCCTTACCAACGAATTATCAGGAGAATCATCTATCGCAGTTAATCTGTTGATATCTTCGCTAAAGTATTGGTTGGCTTGCACTTGTCCTGCAGTCATTTGTTCTTTAAATTGATTCATAATCACAGTCATAGATCTTAAGCTAATAGCATCCTTGTCTGCCTTGGCATCACCTAAATTTATAATTCGTCTATCATGTAGGTTAATATTACCATTTTCGTCAGTAACTTTCGATTCGTTACTAACCTTTTTTCCAACACTACCAAATTTATTCATTTATTATAGAAATAAATTATCCGGTAAATTTTTCAAAGTTTTTCCTGTACTTAAGGGTTTTATCTTTTATTTTTAAATCTATGAAGAAAAAACCGTAGCCCTTGGTTGCCGTCTCGAATTGTTTGAGAAATTTTTCATTGTCTATACTGGATACATGGCTTTGTCTTATTAATTTTACTTCTTTTGGATTAGAACACTGAAAGAATGCAAAATAATTGCACTGGAGCCTTACCACCTTTGGCGTTTTATGATAGCTTTGAGACAAGTAAATAATTGAGGCATTTTTCTTTCTTCCTCTTATGAATAAATCTTCTATTTTCTTCTGGTCTTTTTCAGTGACAAAATCGTCAAAGATAATCAAGTTTTGGTATTCAGGGTCTAAGTCGTCAACATCGACAATATCATCAAGATTGTTACTTACTGTTAAGACTTTCGATTTGCATTGTGACTCCAAAGTGGTTAAATTGGTTATAAGGTCTTGATATTTATCTTCTTCAAGATCTTTAGCATACAAGTATATTCGGTTGAAACAAAGATATTCATAAATTAAATTCAAAAGAAGGTTTGTTTTCCCTGTTCCAGAACTACCACAAATTAAGAGTCTGAATGGCCACTGAGGTGCAAGGTCGTGCTTATTCTGATAAGTGTTCTTTTCACTAAAGTCATAGACTTTGATTGGAGCCTTTTCATTCATTTATTTAGGAAGAATTTTTCATTATAAGATTTACTTGAGTATTTTAAGTATATACTTGAATTGTTTAAGTAGGTACTTGAATTTTTTAAGTAGGTACTTGAATTTTTGAAGTAGGTACTTGAATTTTTTAAGTAGGTACTTGAATTTTTTAAGTAGGTACTTGAATTTTTTAAGTAGGTACTTGAAGTTTTGAAGTAGGTACTTGAATTTTTTAAGTAGGTACTTGAAGTTTTGAAGTAGGTACTTGAATTTAATGTTTATAACCTAAAGGTAAAGTGTGTATTTTATCGCTTGTTACTATCCTTTTATCATCCTTAGGATCTAACGCTTTTTTATTCTGTTCTTCTAGAAACATATTGTGCTTGTATGATCTTAAGTTATACTGGGTTATAGAAAGGTTTTCCGTTTTACCAAACAGTACATCCTTATAGTTTTGAATGGTAATTTTATCTTTAACGATATTGGTTTTTATTCCTTTCAGTTTTTTGCTAGCTTTTGAAGGGTCTTGGTTGTCCTTTAAATAAGCATATACTTTTGATCGTAATCCAACAAATTCTGTCATAACTTGCCCACCTAATTCATCTTTCATCATTCCTATCACTTTCTTATTTACATTAGGAAACCCATATGGATTATCTTTCGCATAATCAGATGTATCGAACCTCTCATTCAAATCCTGTTTGATATCTTGATAAAAATCTTCAGTTCTAATATCATATATGAAAGAATCAGTGTCCATATAACACAAATCAATTTTATCTCCATATTTAGGCTTCATATAATCATAATGGAATTCATACATCAATAACTTGGATAGTTCCAATACAGCAAAGCCGATATACATTGGTTTGTCTAATTTTATCTTTTCCTTTGACATTCTTGCTACTGAAAAGTTTTCACTGAATATTATTTCAGATTTAAAGTTGGGTTTCTTTATTATTTTTTCTCTTGTTGTATCATCCGTTATTATTTCCATATCCGCTCGCTTCCTTACGTTTTCCATGGTTTTTCCAAAGCAAGCATTATTCATCAGTTTAAAGAAGTCCTTTTCAAAGTCATTTGTACCCTTAGTTCTAAGTGCTGTGTTGTGGTCTATATATCCTTTTAAGTAAGCACTTTCAGTGAATCCTAGTATTCTGTGTACTCTTTTCAATATCAAACCTTTTTGTAAATAGAATTCTAGGTTCCTGTGGTGAACTACATAGTTAGTTTTATCTAATACTGTGGTACATAGCTTACCGTTAAAGTGTTCGGGTGCTAATGGTAAATCCTTGTGTAATTCGTGCAGTTCTTTTGGATATTCTAAGTCTACCTCATATATAGCACCCACATCTTGTCTCACCGACTTAATCGTAATCACCGACTTGATATGACTTTTCAGATGGTTGTAATACTCGATTGATTCGTATTCATTCCTTTCTTTCAAATCATCCGGTATGGAAATGAATTGGAAATCATTCGCTGGTAAATTCTGCGACATTGCCCACCCATATAAATTATTTTTATCCAAATACACTAAATAATTAGATGGCTTATTCTTATTATAATCACTTGTATATTTATTATTTGCTTTTGCGTATCTTTTTATACATTGGGATACACCACCTCTTATTCCTTTTTCTATAAAGGTATACATGTCTTCCTTTGAGAATAACGGCAAGTCTACTTTCGAATGCTTTAGGAAAGCATCCCATGTTAGTCCTGGAGCTGAGAAGTAATGAAGTGGATCCAGATCATAATTATGTATACACACATTTCTGAAATTCTCTACAACATCCGACAATATTAAAACATCACTTTTTAGGTATAATTTAGTATAATCAAGTAATGTTTCACAGTTAAATTGCTTCCATATAGATACCGCTCTTTTATAATCACTTTTGTCAATACCTTTCCCCGTCAACCTAGAATAAAAGCTTTCTATTGGTGGTAACTTTGCACATTTCATTTTATCGAAACTGTCTACGAATTCATAGGGATATACCCCTTTTTTAATTATTTCTTTGAATTCATCGTCATTTTTGAAGCTGTTAGATGTGTACTTGAAATTCTGTCTTAGATGATTACAAGGTACTTTGCAATCACATGTTGCTAAATTTGCTGATAGTTTGTCTAAAGATGAAGCCATAAATCTAATTGAATCTATAAACCGCATCTCATATTTTATTTCCGTATCCGCTTTTGTAATACTTGATTTCGAGAATGAGATGAAACTTTCTGCACTTTCAAAAATTCCGTTATCAGGTATCAATTCTCTAACAAATAAATGAGAATCATATTTTGATAAATTATGCATTACTACCGGGATATGCCTAGGAATCCTGTATTTCATATTACATTCAGCATGAGCAAATCCCCTATCTTCTCCTGTCATGTGGTCGTGATCAAAGTGAGGATTTTCAGTGATTTCAGTTGTACAGATGTGACAAGTCTTATTCAATAGATTTTTCCATTTTTCGGTAATTTCTGCATTGGTATAAGTATGGTTTCTTTGTCTGCTTTCATATTTGTTTGCAATTTCTGTGGATACTTTTGTAACGGTTTTAACAAAATGTTTTGCAGCGTCTTCACCGAAATAGTCATAGTATTTGTTCTGGTTTGTATCAAAGGAACAGCATACCTGAAATGCGTAAGCAAATGGTTTCTGTTTGGCCACTTTTATTGTTTTCTTCCCGTTTACTTGATTGTACTCTTCGTTATAAGACTCAAAGTCGGCTATTATGCAATAAGGTACTTTCATTTGTTTTGCAATATTTTTATATTGTATACTTGAACCTTCAGGAGGCATTATAATATCAGGATCTTCGCAATTATTTTTACTCTCATGTTTTTCATATTGTTCTTCTTTTGTAAAATGCCTTCCGCAAAAAGTGCAGAGGTATGTCTTTTTTTGTCTTGTAGATATTTGAGGACCAACTAATCTGCTCAGATCCTTTACCAGTACATAATGATTATCGAAATATAATAAATGAACGATATGTTTTGCAGTTTTCCCATTGATTGTACTTTTTAGTATATGACTTCTGATAATTTTCTCTTTTTCAATTTGAAATAAACAAATCTTAATGTTGTATCTATTTTCAAATTTGTGTATATCTTTAGTATCCATTGGGAAGTTGGTAACCCCTTTGAAATCAAATTCGTTCTCATATTGTTTATATTTCGAAATTCTTTCCGGATGATCCTTAGCTGGGTATAAATTTGCTAAGATTGACCAAAGAAAGCATTTTTGATCCTTATTTTCAATATTCAGACAAGCTCTTTTATTTTTTACGAAATCTGGTAGTATTTTAAACGTTCCTCCCATGTAAGATTCTATTCGTGTCATCCTATAATCAATTCCTTCATACCGACTAAATTGTAGCCCAGATCGAGGGGTATTACTTAAAGAACTAAGTCTCTTGTTATTATCATTCAAATGATTATGAGTAAGAATGCTATTTTTATTTAAAATCCAAGACGTACTGTTGTAATATACTACTACTTCTTCATCATTCTCCTGTCGATGGAAAATAACCCGAGTTACAAACTGAACTCTATATTGATTTATTTCGTTCATTCGCCGCTGTATATCTGCGAAAGTAAAAGCAATAAGAGTATGCTCGTCAACTCCATTACCTTGAACTGAAACGTTTACAGTGAATATATTCTCACTTTCGCTAAAAATAGTAGGCTGCTGTTCTTCTTCCGTTCTAAATACATGATCAGGAATTAATTTTTCTTCTTTAATTTTTTTCTTATTTATGAAGAGAGTTGATAAACCAATTGGTTTCTGTCTACTGTTATCACGTCTTTCTGTTTGATCTCTTATGATATCTCTATTTTTCTGTACGGAATCTTTATGTTTGGTAATAATATTATTATAGTATTCTCCAACTCTTTTTAGTACTTCTTCTCGGTTTCCGCGAGTTGATAGGTTCTTGTTTTTCAGAAATTTCTTTAATTCGCTTGTCTCTTTTTCTTTGTTATCATTGTATTCTTGTTTTAGTTTTGTAATGGTGATATTATTTTCTTTTATCTCATCTTCCAGAATGGTTCGTAATCTCGGTTCTGGTTTGTAGTCGGATGGTCTGTTCTTATTATGAGTTCTTTCGTTTCTGCGTTCAATTTTAATTTTATCTTCAGCTATCAAAATATACTTATTAAGATGGTTTATTATATTATTTGTTATTTCATGTTTCTTAGCTCCATTTGTTTTGATTTTATTAATTTTCGCATAAGTCCGCAGTTCATTATATGTGTATAGCGATAATCTTTGTATACCCGCTTTGTTGTTTGATATAACCTTTTTACAAAGCTGAATAACCTCTGCAGTATTCATCATTTAATAGGGGAACATTTTTATTAATAAATTTCTCCCGTCTGAGTTTTGTCAGCCGTAAAGAAAAGCACTGGTTTTCCAAATCCTTTACTATGTATTTTCCGACGCCCTTATGGGTTTCGCACATGCTTTACTACTAGTCACGGGTTTCCTTTATTCTTTACTACTCTTGACGAAATCGGCATTTGGTTACTACTCTTAACGAAAATCCGCTTTTGGTTACTACTCTTGACGAAATCGGCATTTGGTTACTACTCTTTATTTTGTTAGAAATATTTTTCGAAACAATTTTATTATATTATAAATGGAAGAATTAGAAAAGAAAATGTATGTTTACCGTCGCAGTTACAAGTACTACAATCGTATAAGTAATAGCTTACTTGTATCCAAATTCCTCTTTTCAGCAGCAGGAATGTCTGCGTTTCTAGTGCTACCGCTAGCTTCTTTAAGTTTGGGTGCTGTTATCATCGAAATAATTGAAAAGCAATTAAGCATTGCTGATAGAAAAGCAGAATTTAGGACTATTTATGATTTTTATACTGAGTTGTTGTCAATGCTAAAATGCGGACAGTTAACAATTGAGGAGGTAATTCAGAGAGAAACAGAGATGCGTAAAACCTTTCGATTTTTTCCTCGCGAAAAATACATGAAACAAGTCCGTCTGAATGGCTATAAATATTGTAATAAATCTATAAAAATTCAAGAGAAATTACCAAACATATAGTCTATTGCTATACTGAATATTGTTTCCTAACTGTCAAACAGATCTTTATTTCATACGCGCATTAATGAGCTGCGTCATTCAAAGGTCTCGCCGCCAATTTGGGATGTAATTACAGTCTCCGGCGTGACTAACACAATCTCATCTTAACTCGGAAACTTGTGCGAATTGAACAAGGACCCTTGGTGTAATGGCTCAACGCTCGGCCGAACGTTGACTCATCACCATTCAGACCTTCGAATCCCACTGACCGCAGTTTCTGTTTGTCGATAGTGGGATGGTAATAAAAACTTGCGGGTTCCCCGTTCAGGGCCCCCCAGACTAAGGCCACATCACCACAAACACTACACCAATCGGGGTGTACCAACATCACACCTCTTAATTTTCAAAGTCTGGGGGTGTGGGGTTTTGCAAAAATATTTTATAAAGTTCAAAATCGGTAATCATCATATCATCATGCAAACTCAGTACTGCGTTTGTATCTATCGCATTTATGTGATAAACGTGGTTGGTTTCTATTACCAGATGTTTCAAAGCGATTGGGATTTTTATTTAATAAAATCATCCCCTAGTAAATGGAGTCCACAAAGGAAGTCTTGAATACAATCAGAATGAATAAATACAATGAGACAATCAGGAAAGAAGAACTAGTTCTTGGATTGAAATATACTATTGTTAAAATGAGAATTGCTAAGACAAAATACGGTGATAAGTTGGTTGTCGTTATTAATCATAATAACAAACCATGTGATTTGTTTATTCCACAGAGATATAATGCCATTGCTAACGAATTACTTTTAAAGAAAAATCTGGTTTTGCAACCAATTGTACGCGAAAACAAGAACAAAGACACATATGTGGATTTAGAACTGTTTACTCAGTAATATTTGAATAAAAAATGAAAAATGTAAAAAAAAAAGAAGTAGTGTATATTGTAGTATTTTATATGTAGTAAAGGGTAATATTCTCATTTCTTGTATCCTTTATTTTGGAAGTAAGAAAATAAAAATGTTCTTAAAAAGGGGGATAATTTGGTAAAAAGGATGTTAAAATTTAAGAAATTGATGTTAAACTGGGGTTTTGAAATTGGGGGGAGGGTGGAGTGGGAGCGGCGATTATATACTACTTACGGTCTACTATGTCTCCCAAAATGAACAAGACCAAAGGTTTCAATGGGATCCCCAAAAATCTAATATTTGATCCAGACAACTGCGAACGAACTACCATACTTGTCAAAAAAAAAGTTCAGAAACGAATTCAGCGTATCTCTTTATCCGTATAAAGAACTTCTAGTCAACTTCAAATAAAACTGTAACTATAAAAAATTCCCGTTTCAACCGGATTCCGAACGAACTATTATGCCGTAAAGATTGTCAAATACAGATTCAGCGTGTCTTCTTAACCCTAAATCTGTCATCTAATCAACTTCAAGTAAAACTTTTGCTTTTAACAATCCGGTTTTGGCCTGATTCCGGGCGAACAAGTTGTCGGGGTAGAAAATACTTTTCATTAAGCGTTCAGCATGTCTTCTTCCCCCTAAATCGAACGTCTTGTCAACTTCATCAACTCCAAATAAAACTTTTACTTGTAACAAACTTTCCGGTTTTGACCGGATTCCGAGCTAACTACTTGTCCGGCGAAAAAATGGTTTTCACCTTCATGTTCAGCATGTCTTCTTACCTAAAATCGAACATCTAATCAACTTCAAAACTTTTAACAAACTTTCCGGTTTCGGCCGGATTCCGGGCGAACTACTTGTCCGATGACACAATGGTTTTCACATTCCCGTTCAGCATGTCTTCATACCTCTAAATCGAACAACTAATCAGCTTCAAACAAAATTTTGTACTTTTAACAGACTTTCTGGTTTTGGCCGGATTCCGGGCTAACTACTTGTCCGGGAAAAAAAAAGGTTTTTTTCCTTTGTATTCAGCATGTCTTCTTACCTCTAAATCGAACATCTAATCAACTTCAAATAAAACTTTTACTTTTTAAAAACTTTCCGGTTTTGGCTGGATTCCGGGCGAACTACTTGTCCGATGACAAAATGGTTTTGACCATCATGTTCAGCATGTCTTCTTACCCCATAATCGACTATTAATTATCCGTTTAAAAATATTTCATTTGCCCCTTAATCTAAACCCCCTCCCCACCCTTAAATGTAGGGCTACAGAGCCCATCTACGAACTCGACCTTACTCTTGACCCAAAGAATCCTCAAACCAAGTTTCATCAAAATATCTCATTCCTTCCGAGAGTTATAGTGCGCACAGACAGACGGACAACTTTTGCGATGTCAGAGTTATCCCTCCACTTACGTTTTGGGATCCCAACAACAACACTTTCAAGCTTCCATACCATTATGTGTGAAAGAGTTGTCAGTGGAAGATTCCGGCGATGGGTATGTGTTGCGTGACACGGCCGAAAAGCGCTAAAAGATCGTAGGAGCAAAACTAAACAATGGCAAAAGGTGGGGAATTTAGAAGCTTATAATCCCACAAGGGAGCTAGGTATCTTATAAAAGGCAGAATAAGCTTTAAAACTTTAAAGAGTTGAGGTGGGAAATCTTTTCGAGGAGTTTGGAAAGGCAGGAACGCGTAGACGTTATTTTCAGGGATAAAACTTTCGAGAATACAAGAAGGGGCGTCACTAGGGGGGTGGGGGACTCCCCCCCCCCAAAGGTCTTGAGAAAACACTTTTGTATTATTTTGTCTGGCGTCGGCCGGGTTCTTCTTATACGCAAGAAATTCAGAACAAACCTACTTTGCGCCTACTTTATTGTGGATGGCCACTACTTTTTTTGCGGAAAGATCTGTAATTTCAGAGGTAGTCCTACTTTTAAGTGGGGTCGCAAAAAGACGCTCTGCTCATCAGTGTTTCCAAAAAATTTCATTTGCGGCGGATTTCGTAGTAATTTCTGTTGAAAGAACGGTGTTTCATTTAGTCGGCGTTTTAGGCTTGGAATTCTGGGGAGTATGAATCATATTTAAAGCTAGAACTTGTATGGTAGGTACGGTCAAATTTTTCGGAAAAAAAAGATAGAAAACAAATTTTGCCTGCCGCGCTTAGTTTTAACTTGTTCTGGGTATAGTCGTTGAAAGCTTCGGTTTTTAGCGAGAGCTAAAATGAGAAGTCAAATATGTGAATTTGACAGAAATATGTTAAAACTAATCCCAACTTGGGCATTGTAGTTAGTTTTAAAACGGTCCTATTCTTTCTGGCGGGACACACGGCGAGTCCGTCGGCACTAACTTGACTCCCCCCCCCCCCCCACCAAAGGTAAAAGGCTAGTGACGACCCTGCATACAGAATTTAGAAAGGTTGTTTGGTTGGGCATAGTATATGTAGAAAATTCGGTGTCCGGTCAATTCGTCACAGGACAATTTTTTTCAAGCTATATATTATCAAAGACTCAGTTACATTAAAATAGTATGGCTATATAATACATTAAAACATGTATCTATGAGCAATTTCCGGCATATATTTTAGTACATCAGTTTGACTAGACCAATATCCCCCTACTATGGTTTTCAGTCGCAGGTTAGTCTTCGTACTTCCACTTCTTGGGTGGGTTCGGGCACCCAGCAACAAATCCCTCAATACTTTTTGTTTTACTCTGCTCCGGCAGCAGAAACGAAATGAATTTACAAATGCTTGGATGAGCTGCTCCAACATGTTTGTTGAATGCTGAATGCCATCCTTCAAATTGTTGTTAGTCCTAGGAAGGTCTTCTGCGACGCGGTCAAAGACGTTCCAGACAGGGATAGGAAAGAGCGCATTTCTGCTTGCCCAGATGGCCTGTGATTTTCTTCATATGTAAGTGTCTCGAAAGTAGTCGAGGATTTGATATACTTCAGATGGACAGATATGAACATAGCGGTCGAGCGCTGATGGGATATCCACCATTGGGAGAAAAGCCAACGCTGTCAGCATTCTCATGGTGAGAGGAAAATCGCTGCAAGACAAATACTTCCCGAGAACATCGCTGTTTGCTTGAATTTGTGTTTTGTATATGAGAATCCTTAATAATGGAGTTTTTAACGACCTCTCTCAGTCTTTGCGAGTTCCATATTTAACTAAGAACAACTTGTTAAATAACAACTTGTTATATAACACTAAGACTGATGATTAGATATCGTAGATTAGAGCAAGGGTTAAAAATAATGAATCAAAATATTGATTCAAACAACCTCTTGTGAAGGGGTCGCATTTTTTATTTTATCCAAACTACCTTTGTAATGGTAAATTTTCTAAAATATGACGAACGGTCCTAGTGACGAATAGTCAGTGCGACCAATTGTCATGTGACGAATTGTCCCTGTGACTAACTGTCCGTGTGACCAATTGTCTGTGACGAATTGTCCTGTTGACAAATTGTCCTAGAATCGAAAATTCTCTGTAGATTATTTGTTAGTTTTTTGTCTAATAATACGAATAATAACAGAATAATAATAAATATAATAATAATACTAATAATACAATATCAAGTTTAACGTTAGTTAGGAAGAAAGAGTCGTTTACTGGAGTATATAACTGAAAAACTATTTATTGAAAGTAATCTAAATTTTTGTGTCTTTGACCCATTCGGGGGTTTTAGCGTTCATAAATATCCCATCCTATCATGATACCAGCCACATTGTCCAAATGCGCCATAAACACAGAAAGAGCCGAACACACATTCATTTTCTTGAGGTTGCTATTTAAAAACGGCTTTGATCATCACCTGGATGCTGTCCGGCGACGCAATCGACATCCATGAGCACAATGAATCGCCCCTTAACAATCAGCAATGCAATATCTGTGATTTTAGTTAAGTTAATACTTGCGAACATTTTCAGTCTCCGTTCATTTGGTATTGTTCTTGCTCGAAATGCATTTCTATCAAGGACAAGAATGTTCCATGCCTGAAATCTTAGCTGGTATTGAAGTTGACCGACAAGAGAGGGCAGGTTTGTGCCGCCTGCTTGTCCCACAAAACTCCCTCTTCGACACAAGGTCTTCAATGCGCATTAATTCGTCAGTGAACATCCGATGGAGGTCCAACAAGTATCCAAACAAAGTAGACAACGACAAATCAAAGTTAAGACAGCAGGCGATTTACCGTCTTAAGCCGCGTTCACAAGCATGCCTAGCCAAGCAGGGTTGCCATATGAAAAAAGTTTAGAGAATGACTTTTCGCCCAAAACAGAGAGTAAAATGGGAGTGAAATTTTATATTCATAAAAAAACGTGAAATGGTCCCTTTTGGTGGGAGTCGCCTCTGCAAAAATTACACATCCTAATTTATTTTCATAAGAAAACTTGAAATATTCCCTTCTAGTCCGAATCCCTCCTGCAAATATGACACATTTGGACATTTTATGAAATAGAGTGATTTTTATGTCCTACGGAGTGACAAAAACAAAATAGAGTGACAATTCAAACTATCGTGCACGGCAACCCTGTAGCCAAGCACAGATGTCTCGGCACATAATCAGGCGTAGCCAGGCACCGAATTCTAGAGCCTGAAGCTCCGTGCCTGGTGCAAAATCTATGCCTAGGCATGAGTGTGAACTGTGATGCTCGGCAAGTGCTTAGACATCTGTGCTTGGCTAGGAATGCTTGTGAATGGGGCTTTACTCAGACCCTACAAGTAGTACAACTTTACAATAGTGAACCCGAGCGCACTCAAAGTATCTGTTCAAACGGTCTGTCAAAACCCAGGCCAGGAAAACCTTCTACACCAACAGAGCTGCCAGCCCCTGGAATAAACTATCCGAAGCAACAGTCTCAGCCCGCACTCCCGAAGCGTTCAAGAAGGCACTGGAAAAAGAGTGGGCCATTAAAGACTGGAGGGATGAGTCGGACATCCCATCCTGCTCATTTTTCTCATTCGTCCATTACGGGTTTGCCTCTGGGCACTGAAGTGTTGTTGTTTTTTTGTTTTTTTTTAGAATAAACTCATTCAGTCTTGCATTTATTGATATTACTACGAAAGAATATATACTACGGAGGAAAGAACACGATTATGACTCAGAAACAACTTTCAACGGATCTTCAGATCTTTAGTTGCTCCAGAGTGCAAATTAAGGTAATTAAGGTAATCGCCTACTTAGGTTGCAAAACCACTGTACACCATTTGGTAGGACTGATTACCTTGCAATTTAAGACTGTCCCTCTTCAACTGCTGGCGGATTTCTAAGCAAAAATTACAGAAAAACCTCAAAACGGGAAAGCCTCAAGAAATGATAGTGTCAAACCATTAGCTGCACATTTTATTTTTTTATTCATATACCAGATAAATGTTTTTCTTCTTCCGATTTTCTTGTTAAAGTAAAACTTGAGGCGCTTGCATTTTATTTTTGAAAACAGTGCACGCCGTGGTTATACTCGGAAAACACAAGCAAATGAAAAAGACTTCGAAACAAAACGTAGACCTTTTGGCCTACCAAGCCTTCAAACAAACAAAAAAACATGTATAAGCTTCTCACGGTCTTTTTTTCGGGATCCCAAAACGTAAGTGGAGGGATAGCTATGACAGTTAAAGGACCTATCTTACCTATAATACTAATCCAACCTACTTCCATAATCACTCCATATATTTCTAAAGCCGGAGACCCCAATTTCGTACGGTATATTCTAACCCCTGTAACATGATTTTCTCGCTTGCCGTTTTTTGCTACCTTCGATGTGTATTGCGCTGTCGACTGTTGTCTGCGAGAAGTTTTCCCATCAGAAAAACCGGTTACGTCAATTGTCTCCCTGTTTTAGCTTGAAGTCGACGGGTCTCCGAAAATGCTTAAAACAGCAAAAACCTTGGGTTATTTGTTGGAAGCACAGCCTAGTTTTAAAGTATTCAAATATTTTAAAATAAAAGAAGTTGAAGAGTAAATAGTTCGCGGGATCCTTTAAAGTTTTATTTGAAGTTGATTAGATGTTCCTTATAGGGATAAGGAGTTTGTTTCTGAATGTTTTGTTTTCTGGACAAGTAGTTCGCTCGAAATCCGGCCGAAACCAGAAATTTGGCAGAAGTAAAGCTTGAAGTTTCGGTCAGTATATCGTCAAAATAGATATGGCTTATATAGATATATCTGAACTTGGTTTTCTATGATGATTAGCCTGGCGAAGATAAGACCCAATTGTCTGGATCAAATATCAGATTTTTGGGATCCCATTGAAACCTTTGGTCTTGTTGAAGCGTTTGGCAATGTTTGTGCTGCTTGACTTGCAAACTGGGTTTGGCCGAAAAAGCACTAAAAACTCATGCAAAACAAAACGATGCCGAAGGGGTATTTTTTAATTTCATAATTGTTTAGGAGAGCCAGACATAACACAAAATGCAGAATAAGTATGAGGGGTCCTTCTAGCGAAAATTACGGAAAACCCTCAAAATAAAATATCAAAAGGAGCAGTCTCAAACAATTTTTTTTTTATTTGTCCACTAGCTAAATATATTTTTTTCGTCCAGTTTTGTTGTGAAAGGACCCGTTGTACCTATAATGTTAATGCAAGCTATTTAATTCTTAAAGTTCAACATTTTTATCATTTATCTGAAGAGATTACAATATTTGGATTGTGTTAAGGGATTCTTTCTTTTTCATCATTTGCTTACATTGACGTTCGGAATATCCAAGGCCGTCCTCACACCGCAAAATTCTACTATGATGCGGAAAATTTGAATCTCAACACAGACGTGGCTTTTTAATGGCCAGTGATCTGCTCGCAGAAGGCAACCCACTGCGTGAACACTTATTTTTCGTAAATCATTTTCGTCGGGCATACAACACAGGTACAAGCGCATAGAGGTACCACAAATCCGACAGGGCAATCCCACCAAATGGAAGTGGATTATTCGTGAATAGCGGAGCAACGAAGTTACGCATTTTCACCAGGTCTTCAAGCCTCTTTAACTGAATAAGTGATGGGTAACTAGAATGTCCTATCTCAACCCTTTTCGGTTAAACTTTAAACCTGGAGACCCAAATTTCATGTTCCGTTCACCCACTAACGTCACGTCACTAACTAATCTTTGCACTTGCCACGGTTCACTAGTGTCCATGCGCATTATGCTCCCGACGAGTGTTTCGAGTATCACGCTATCGATGCGTAAAATCTGTTCTTTTAATTTTGCCAAGTTTTCCTCGAAGTCAATGGGTCTGGAGAAGGCTTAAAACAGCCAGAGCCGTGGATAATGTGTTAAATGCAGACCTTAGTTGTACAGTATTAAGATAGTTTTGAGCATTGAAAAAAATAGTAAATAGTGCAAGGTATGCTTTAAGGTCTATTTTGAGCATAATCATAACGGTGTTTCCGAATCGCGCCACTAAATGCAATTAGCGGAACCACCAGATTTACCTATCAGGACAAGGTATTAGTAATAACGGGATGAGAACTAGGTTTTTCGTAATCAAGTACTTTTCAAGTCTGAGGTGGCGTTCTAAAGAAGTAAATATAAGCTATGATGATAAGAGAAGCTCTAGCTAGTTACTACGCTCTCTGGGCCGAAAATAATAAGAGCGCGCATATTGCCGTCGTATGGTGACGCCTGAACATTCTGACGGGAATTCCTGCTGAACTACCACTTCTGACGCTCCATCATAAAGTTGGAGATTGTAACAAACGTAACGGACAATAACTCGGTGGAACGCCACCTGGAAAAAAAATCTTTCCGCGAGATACGTATCTATATTTGCTACCAGCTCCTGCGGTTTAGCCAAATACCCCGCTGATTGTTTGAAGTTTGTAACATAAATACTTCACACAGTCAAACAATACTTAGAATATGATAATCAGTGGACACACGTAACGAATGCATTACAATGGAGTTCTTGTCTGTTTGTATATTACCGACATGCATTAAAGAAACATAATTAGTTCTGGTCAAAGCGTTACGAAGTTAGAAGGTGTGTCCTTTCGGAACACGCTTTACGTTAAGGAACAGCAGGCTGATTATAAGTGCCTATCTAAATAAATAAAATTTGGCTACCGAACGCAAGTTAATCGAAAACGAAGACTGGGTTCTGCTAGGGACTTAACCGTATGTGAGGTGTTTACGGGGATGTACCTACTGAAGCAAGCCATTGGTTGATATCACCAAGAACAAATAATTCAATAGAACGTCTTTGGTTCCATGCAGCGACTATGGATACCCCCACAAAACTGAGCGGAGCTAGAGGTACTGAGTTGATACACGCGTACTTCCCTCTTCGCCACTGCGCATACCACATGAAAAACTGCATCTCGTCACGTGTGACGTCACGATATTAGATAACCAATCAGCTGTAAAGGACGACTCAGGCGGTGTTCGTAAGGAAATTTACTCTCCGGGATCTACTGCGATATAGCTGTTTGTGGAGGAAACGAATTATGATGTTCCGCGTAGCTTCTAAGCTCCGCTCGTTTTCATGGGGCAGGGTATCGAAAATATATTCGGCTCGGCATGGTCGTATTACGAAGATGGGGAAACGGAGGTTCTTGTGATTATTTGTTCTTGGTATCACTGAGTGGAGTTATGTGCAACTTTTAGGAACATTTTAATACCTCCTTGTCTATCACGAGGTCTATCACCGGATTTTTTTCCGTATATCGCGATCTTCACTTTTAGCTGTGGATTTCTTCTTTTTTTTCTTTTTTGGGATCCCGAAACGTAAGTGGAGGGATACCCATGACTTCGTAAAAGTTGTCCGTCTGTCAGCACCGATAACTCTCGAAGGGAATGATGTATTTTGATGAGATTTGGTGTGAGGATTCTTTCTTTCAAGGGACAGGTCGAGTTCGTAAATGGGCTCTGTAGCCCTACATTTAGGGGTGGGGGAGGGGCTGACGACACAGTATGTTGAGTGGTAAAAAACGTGCTGAACACGTATATGACAATCATTTTCTCACTGAACAAGTAGTTCACCCGGAATCGGGCCAAAACCGAAAAATGTGTTAAAAGTGAAAGTTTTAGTTGAAGTCGAACAGATGTTGGATTTAAGGGGAAGAAGACATGCTGAATCCGTATATGACAATCAATTTCTACCCAGACATATGAAACCGGAAAATTTGTTACTAGTAAAAGTTTTATCTGAAGCTGATTAGAGGTCCGATGTATTGGTAAGGAGGTACGCTAAATCCGCATATGAAACTTATTTAAAATAGTTGGCCCGGAACGCGGCCAAAACCTAAAAATGTGTTAAAAGATAAATTTTTATCTGAAGTTGATTAAAGGACACCTGAAAGAAGAGTACCAAGTATCATCCCTATCTGCATGACTTCCATTAACATTGCCTGCAGAAAACCCAATCCAAATACGAAATAGTGTTTCCAAGCTATGATTTTTGCTCCATTCTGAATCTGTCCTTATTTCAGTACTGAACAATTTTAGGAAATGAACAAATGTCTCCAATCAACCCTTCTTCTGGAATATGTTTTAACCAGTTAAGCCCAAACGTATATCTAGAAGAAATTCCAATACGATCCGGCCAGCGCTGTACAAGATTTGAATGAATTGCGCTTTTTGTCTTGGAGTCTGCATGTGCAAACCTCCAGAAACGAACATCCCTATTTTGAAAACGTCACGCTCAGGAGAAGAATGCTCTCCCTGGCCATGTCTGTAAATGCATTCTCCATGGTGTGTTCAAGTATGGTTTCATCGTTCAGGTGTCCTTTAAAGGTTCGATGTAGGGGCAAGGAGATATGCTGAATTCGTGTTAGAGCTTTAATTTTTGACGGACAGGTAGTTCACCCGGAATCCTTCCAAAAGAGGAAATTTGGCAGACGTAAGTCAGCCATTTTGATCAATCTTGTCAAAGTAGATATGACGTACTTGGGCAAAATCAGATGCTGAATCAAGATCAGACGATTAGCCATTGGCCTTAGTCTGGTTTAACATTTTAATCACAAAAATGTTCAAGGAGTCTGGCAAAGACCGGATATCTACAAGACCGAATTGTCTGGATCACACATAACATTTTTGGGATTTCATCGAAATCTTTGTTCTTATTTGTAAATATAGTAAGAAACGAGGTAAGAAACTTTATTTCAGTTTATGATCGGATATTCGTCGGGATAACAACGAGCACCAGATTCAAAACAATAACAATGCGTGGCAAACTTGTTTTATTTATTTTACAAAGATTACTATATCCGCTCAGTAGCCTTCTGTGAATGAATATTTGCAGGGTTTGATTTTTATGTTGTCACAAGTTCAAAGTTAGGCGACGTTCCAATAAGCATGACTACCTCTACTCTACTGTGAGCGTGTACCCTTCTACAAATAGTAACTATTAGTTAGTATTTCCGTTCCAACCTCACCAAAAGTTACTACGCTGGGCGTTCCAACCTTGTCGAAACAGTAACTATTTGCTTACCACGCTCGGGAGCGCAGTAACTACGGATCTCTGTAACATGATTGGTCGGATTCGCCCGCGGCATGATATCCTGCTGGAAAATAGAAAAGTCGTTCCAAGCCTTGACGGCAAAAATCCAGAATTCGTGACGTCATGAGTAGTAACTACGGTAAGTGGGATGGAACACGCTCTGTATAACAACAGAAAGCCTGAATAAGATGCTCTTCTGCAAGTCCGACGGCCTACATGAAGCACATAGACTTACTCGACATGTCGGCAAACAAGTCGATTCGACAAGTGAGGGAACAGATTGGGCAGACAAAACAGAAAAAACCTACCTCTAAGTGGGACGGCTAGATGGTGGCCCAACCTTACAGGTAAATGCGCGAAAATGATCAATCCGACTAGCACTGACACCCCCTCCACTAAAAAATAACTACACATCCCGGCGACTGTAATCACCCACCCCCAGCCCCCTTCGGGGTAATAATGCTGTCTTATCGTTGCTCGTTTCGCGTCTTCTTTTAGTTTCTCAGCGATTAGCTTTTCCGCTCTTTCTCTTTTTAGCATTTGTGCTCTTGTTTCGGTTGGTTCACTTTTCATTATCTCCTTCTTTTCGAACACCTCAGGCAAAATGTCGGAAAAACTGGGAACATTTTCACTCTGTTGCTCACTAACGACACCGGAATCCGGGGGCCCACTGCACAAGCTATCGTCGGAATCCGAGCCTTCATCCGGTCCTGTCCCGTCGACTTTCGGGCAAGTCCGGATTCCTTTCCGGGGCCGATAACGCGTCTGAAGTTTTTCAGAAGCGGATCGGAGCACTGGGTATTGCCCAGGCCTGACCGACTTCCTAGGTTCGATTCCTGGCGAGACCAACATTTTCTCCGAACTTTATTATTCGTCAGGTTTATAATTTCACGGTAGCTACACACAATGATTCAGTTCCTTTAACCATGATTATAAAGGTGAAGCATGGTTTGTTAACTGCTGATAAAAAATAGACGCACACTTAGATGTTCATTACTCGGATTCTCGAGAAGTACTAAAAGAAACCAGTAAAAGGTTTTGTGGAAAGAGGCCGACCATCCGTTCAGAAGGAGAGGCGGGGCAAGCCTGGAGAAGCTGGTGTGAAATCAGCGGGAACGTAGTTTATTATAATACGGCTATCGCTGTTCGAACAACTGGGGGAAAATGTAAAGAGTTTCTCCGAGTAAGGATTAAAGTTGACTGTAGTATTTGCTACTGGGATTAATCTTATCTCTACTGAGACAGGATTAATCCGAATCGAGGGGTTGCTCTCTCTGCGCCACCGGTGTACACCTCGGCGCGTCACGCGCCACTTGATGTACATCATTTTTTAGAGTGAGCAACCACTCGATCCGAATTAGAGATAAGATTATCTTCTTAGAGACAAGATTAGTCCCAGTAGCAAATACTGCAAGATTTTTTTACAGTGTAGGTTGGATACAGATCAGCCCAGATGAACAGAGCTGAAATCAAATTGTAACCCGATATAAATCAGTAAGATTTTGTTTATTTATATTCTTTTTTAACCACCTAAGAAGTTAAGCGACAGGCGAAAACTAGGTCGATACGAATGTAAAATGCCCTGGATATACAACTTTGAACTCAGTTTTGAAGTCTAGGTTGTATCCGAAGTGAGTGGGCGGAGTTCAAAGTGCCGGACGTCTAAAGCCCGTCTACTTCCCTTTTTGCCGCTACGCACTGAGAGGAAAAGATCGTAGCACTTTAAAGAACTAACAGTCTGATTTACTCTCGGCTTTTCTTCTCCCGGGCTTTACTGCGAAAATCTGTTTGTATGGGTAAAGCTTTGTGATGTTCCGCGTAGGTCTTCTTGTGTTCTTAGCTACTGTGTCATATTTTTGAGTTGTTGGGAATCAAACTAATTAGTTAAATTATTCTTCATCTCTGCAGCAACTGACTAGTTTCTTATTTTTACCTCTAAATAACCAGATTTTCATCAGAAGGGTTGTGAATTAAACACATTGACCATTTTGCGGCCGGAATTTCTCTCATTAGGGGAAAGATGTTCTGAGGAAAGCAAAAAAAATATAGGTAATAGTTAAATTCGTGATAACTGAAAGCGAAAAAGATGTATTATTATTTCTTTTATCATATTATTATAGCGATATAGAGTTCTGGTCCTTCTTTTTTCCTTATGTGCGGCTGATAAGGGGAGTGCACTTTTCATTTAGTGGTCGTTGCGTGGAGTCATAAGATTTGACAAGAAAGATATTTGGGCGATAAACGATGGACGAGGAAGGTTTGATAAAACAAAACAAAAAAATAGGGGAAAGAAAATTTGTGGCGGCCTTCGTCGCTTCGTAAGGTTTCTCAAACAGCTTACGAAACATCGGTTTTGGGTCAAGAAACGGAGATCTGTTGGTTTGTTTTTGGTGTTTACAATTTGTTTTTGTTTGTATTTTTGTTTCTCCAGCCCCTGGGCCTTTGAGGCAAATAAATTCGTTCATTCAATTAAGATGTTGTGACAACCGACGACATGTTTAAATAGTCCTGATTGCCATGCGAACGGAAACTGTCAACTATATCCCAGACATGGCAGAATGGAACTTTTTATTCCCACAAATTGGAGTTTGACGCGAGGCCAAAAGATCCGCAAATCGTTCCGGTGGGAACCTTAATTCCGGAATGATTGATGACCATGTTACAGCAGGCCAATGATTTCTGGATGGATACGCGACAACTTGGAAAGGATTGCTGACACCTATGTAAGAAAAGATAAGGATACGAAAATGCATCTCCTATCAAACCCTGCGTCTACCTTGTCTTGCTGAGAGACATCTGGCTCAAGACCGCTTAAAAAATCGACTGACCAGTACAAACGAGGCCAAAGATTCCGGTCGGATCCCAAAGTGATCGATTGTTCATCCAGACGCAAACTTGGCGATTCGTAATATGACAGTACAACCCCTATCAAGATGCACCGCTGGAGGTATGTGGACTATGCTCTAAGGACAACTTATAGCGCAACTAATAGTGCCTCCTGATTCAAATTCCTTCAACATTCCAATCCTTCTGATCGGTTTTCCGTCCCTAAATCCAATCCAAGCCATTCGCCCACCTCATAACTGTTGTGGTTCAAAGTCTTTCTACGAATTCT
Source organism: Branchinecta lynchi (assembly GCA_023053575.1). Taxonomy (NCBI): domain Eukaryota; kingdom Metazoa; phylum Arthropoda; class Branchiopoda; order Anostraca; family Branchinectidae; genus Branchinecta; species Branchinecta lynchi. The sequence goes on from JAKZAP010000002.1 coordinate 30,028,454, forward strand.
AATTATGGATTCAATCTCGCTCTTGACCTGAAGTCAACACCAGCTTCAATCTCAATCCGTTCGTAAGTTACCACGGTCGCAGCAAAACCAACGAAAGGCAAACAGATATGAATGAAATGAAATGCTTTTATTCCGCCAAACTGACGAGACAACAAAAAGGTTGAAGGTTAAAGCATTTACAATACGTACATTAATGTTTTCTAATCCTAATCCTTTCTAATACTATGAGGATGAATGGGTAAGTTTATGATGGCATTTGCCAATGCCAAATACACAAGATATTACCAGACCTAAAATGTACCGTATGAAACCAGTCCAGTCCACACGGTACATTCTCAACCCCATGACGACCTCTCACTGATTTTGGTTTTCTCAAAAACCAAACACCAGATATTAACAAATAGGCAGGTGCCTACCTGGGTACCCTATTTTTAGCCCCCCCCCCCTACACACACACAGTGGATCACAATAATCCTGACGGTTGATTTTTGTTTAAAGGGCCATTCTTTACCTAAACTACTAATGCAACCTAATTCGCGATCGTTCCATTCATTCTTAAACCCGCAGACCTGAAGTACATTCTCGACCCTAAGCCGATGTGTCCTTCGAAAGCAAGACTGGATCAGGTACTTTTTGGGATCCCAAAACGTAAGTGGAGGGATACCTATGACATAGCAAAAGTTGTCTGTCTGTCCGCACGATAACTCTCGAAGGGATTAAGATATTTTGATGAAACTTGGTGGGAGGATCCTTTCGATAAAAGTACAGGTACAATCGAAGACTGAAGCCCTATATTTGAGGGTGGAGGAGGGGTTTCAAATTAAAGGGCACACATTTTTTTTTTAAAGCTGTTGAGATAGTTGATTTAGGGATGAGAAGACATGCTGAATTCGAATATCAAATTTATTTTCTCGCCAGACAAGTAGTTCACCTGGAATCCGGCGAAAACCGGAAAACTTGTGAAAAGTAAAAGTTTAATATGAAGTTGGTTAGAGGTTTGATTTAGGGGCAAGGAGACGTGCTGAGTCCAAATATGAAATTTACTTTCTCACCGGACAACTAGATCGTCCAGAATCTGGCCAAAACCGGAGGATTTGTTAAAAGTAAAAGTTTTATATAAATTTGATAAGATGCTCGATTTGCAGGTAAGAAGACATGCTGAATTTGCATATGACAATCTTTTCCTCACCGGACGTATAGATCGCTCGGAATCCGGCTGAAACCGGAAAATGTGTTAAAAGTAAAAACTTAATCTGAATTAATTAGAGGTTGGATGTAGGGGTAAGGAGACATGCTGACTTCGTTTCTGAGCTTCAGATTTTTTTCCAGACAATTAGCTTTTCCGGAATCCGTCCGAAACCGGAAGTTGGAAGGAAGGAAGGAGATACGACGTAGGCTGTAGGGTAAACCATATGCTGAATCAGTATCTGAATATTTGAAAGCGCAAAACGGATATCTGAATATTTCTGAACTTGTTGAAATTCAGCTGGCGTATCCGGTTTGCTTTGTCAAATACGAACTTGGTCTTCTCCGATTATTACCATTGACCTTAACCTGTTTGTAAATTTTAAAAGTAAAAATGTTTAAGAAGTCTGTTGGAGACAGAATGTCTTCAAGACCGAATTGTCGCAAATATTAAAATTTTGGGATTCCATCGAAACATTTATTCAAACAATGTTTACAACGGATACGTCAGCTATGATTTTTCATCAGCGATATTTCGGCCCTTCTTGGCAAGGGTTCTCGTCAGGAAAATCATAGCTGACGTATCCGTTGTAAACATTGTTTGAATAAATGTTTCAAAGTCAGCTTGGGCTCAAAGAATATTTATCCATCGAAACCTTTGGTCTTGTTTGTCACTGTGACGTTTTGTCATCGGAATGTTTTGCCGTGACGCCATTTTTGTGTGTGGGTGTTCCCGATGGCGACATATTCCATCATATCTTTCTGACTAAATAGTTTTCTCCCAACCCAAATTCCTAGAGATGATCGAACCAACCTTTTTTCCGGTATTTTATGATTATCCTTAATAATTTTATAGCGGGAGGAACGAGCATGGTAAATTTTATGAGGGTTATCATGTCAATTCCAGAGTGCGTTGATTTATCTGTTAGTGTCTGGAGCAGTAAAAGCAAAACGACGACTACGCGGTAAAAAGGCATAGCCTTCAGTGGAAATACAGTTCCTTAATGTTAGAAGATGAGTCGAAGAGAATACAACAGAATTTATTCAAAAAGTGTCGTTCAAAGCGAAGACGATTAATTTGACTTTATCGTCAACATAAAAATACTCCTTTGGTCGCACCTATAATGTCAATATTACTCACTTTCATCATTCACGTTAGAACTTTAAAACTGTAAGATCGGCTACAGTTGTGTGTTGTGCTAATCATTCACGTCGACTGATAATGGTTGCTCCTCATTTGGACCACATCGGTTACACCCGCTAAAATAATGTACATGCATCATGGGGAGCAATATGACCAGGAATCAGTATATCAGTCAAAAGCCATTAAGATGGATGAAGAATATCGGAAGGAAGTTCTCGGAGGACATGCCAGAGCATTTTCAGCATGGCATGTAGATTTCAAGGGTCAAAGATTAAATACAGTGGCGTATGAAAGTTTCGAAGAAATTTCGAAATTTCAGTGTCATGGGCCTCCAAATACGTGCTTACAACTAATTCTACCTCTAGTTCAAGTTTCACGTTCATTTCAGTTTTCAGTATAACTAAAGAAAATCACAGCAGTCAGCAGAGAAGTGAACTCGGTTCACTCAGATGCAAGTTACACTATATACAACATTAAAACACTCGTATATTTCCAGTTCCCGTCGTCCAGGAGGCTCGGCGAAACTCACAAAATAAAGAAAATAAAAAATGTTTCTTATAAACCAAAAAATTATTGAATTTAAAGGCGACGGGTACAACACATTTTTCTAGATACCTGGATATTTTTAGATACCTGTAAATACCTTTCCACGTAGGCCAAACAAAAATGAACATACATTAACTTCCTTCGGGTTTCTAACCGCAATTGCTAATGGCCTTTGTATACTTCAGTAAAACTCCCACGACTTCAGGATTCTTAAAGTCCGTATCAAAACCTGGACGCACTAATCCTATTCATATCTTCAGGTTCTGCTTGACACAAAACTTTCCTCTCTTGTCGGTCCCCTTAGTAGCCTACCAGCCAAGATTTTGGGCGTGAAGTCGGCTATTCTTTTCTACAAGTTTCGAGCAAGAACAGGAAGGAAAATGAAAGGAGACATTAAATCAAATACTTGTAATTTTACTGTACTGTAATAATACATTACTGTACTTTTAAAGCACACCTCGCAATATTCACTGTTTATGTTCCAATATCCATAACTATTTGAATACTGTAAAACTATAGGCTCTGCTATGAAAAAAATTAGCTACAGTTCTGGCTGTTTTAAGCCTTTTCCAAGGTTCACTGTCTTCTAGAAAAAACTCGGCAAAATTCAGGCAACCGGTTTTACCCACCAATGGCGTGATACGCGAACCCGCATCGGGAGTATAATGCGCAAAAAAACTGAGAACAGTGGCAAGTGCAAAGATTAGTGGAGTATAGTTAGCGGGCTTAGAATGTAACATATGAAATTTGTGTTTCTAGTTACGGAAATAGGTTGCATTGACATTATATACACGACGGGTTGTTTAAGTTTTAACTTTTAATTTACAAATTAACATTCTACATTGGTAACTACTCAATGACGACTCGTTACGTGCATGGTAGGAATTCAGTAATATCGGGGTCACAGATCTGTATCAACGAAAGGCGTTATAGACACTTAATATGTGTTTCTGTTGTGTTTTATTTCTTTTCTTTTACATACCCCGCTTTTGAAAATGGCGAGTCATAACTTAATCTCTTACTTATTTACTAACTTACAAGTGTCTAACGCCTAAACCTGTAGGAGGTGAAGGTTAGTTCCGAGGGGTTACCCAGTCCTCGGCAGACATCCTTTCCCCCCTTTGTAGTCTTTGATACCAGTAACGTAGATTACTGGATAAACTCTGAACTAGGCTAATTAGCTGATCCAAATCCATTTAAAATTATTTGCCAGGCGTTGCGATTTTTTCAGCTGGGAGCCAAAGCCCAACGAAGCGTTTTTGGGATCCCAAAACGTAAGTGGAGGGATACCTATGACATCGCAAAAGTTATCCGTCCGTCCATCTGTGCGTCTGTGCGCGCTAAAAGTGGGTTAAGAGTTGAGGGAAGAGAGACGCATGAAATGTTTTTAAACAGATGATGTGATAGTCGATTATGAGGCAAGAAGACATGCTGAACACTGTGGTGAAAACCATTTTGTCCTCGGACAAGTAGTTCGCTCGGAATCCGGACAAAACCGGAAAGTTTGTTGAAAGTAAAAGTTTTATCTGAAGCGGATTAGATGTTTGATATAGGAGTAAGGTGGTGAAACCATTTTTTCGCCAGACAAGTAGTTAGCCCGAAATCCGGCCGAAACCGGAAAGTCTTTTAAAAGTAAAAGTTTTACTTGAAGTTGATTAGATATTCGATTTAGGGGTAAGAAGACATGCTGAGCACGGTGGTGAAACCCATTTTTTTTCGCCGGACAAGGAATCCGGCCAAAACCGGAAAGTCTTTTAAAAGTAAAACTTTTATCTGAAGTTGATTAGATGTTCGATTTAAGGGTAGAAAGACATGTTGAACATGACGGTGAAACAATTTTCTCGCAGGGCCAGAAGTTCGCCCGGAATTCGGCCAAAACCGGAAGTATCTAAAGTTGATTAGATGTTCGATTTATGGGTAAGAAGTCATGTTGATCACTTATTTAAAAAGTATTTTCTACCCGGACAACTTGTTCGGCCGGAATCAGGCCGAAACCGGAAAATTTGTTAAAATCAAAAGTTTTATTTGAAGTTGATTAGATGACAGATTTAAGGGTAAGAAGACACGATGAATCTGTATATGACAATCTTTTTTTTTTTACCGGGACATATAGTTCGTTCGGAATCCGGTTGAAACCGGATTTTTTTATAAGAAGTTTTACTTGAAGTTGATTACGTTGAATTCGCTTCTGAACTTTCCTTTTTTTTCTGGACAAGTATGGTAGTTCATTCGCAACTGTCTGTATCAAATATTAGATTTTTGGGATCCCATCGAAACCTTTGGTCTTGTTTTCCCTGACGCTGCGTTTTTTTAACGCTTGGTGTGACAAATATCGCCAGGCGTGGCGAAATTCGCTCTCTCTGTGTACTGGGCTTTAGGCGATCTTTCGATATTTCTAACGCTTTTAAAACTGCGTATTTTGATGTTTTAACACGTGGCAACCGGTGCCGGCACCGATCGGTCACCGGGCACTTGCTCTACACTAAAATCGAGACTGGGCAACACATCGGTTAGTGGAATAGTCTCTATTTATGATACTCTCTTGTAAGGAAAACGCTGCAGCTATCACATAACAGAGGAGAGAACGAACAGATTTTTTGACACCCACTTTGATTTTTTTTTATGACTAGGGAGTAATTATCATTGGTACATTTGTGAGCTTCGGTCGTATATGAAGCAAAAGCTGAAGATTTAATTACAGATACAAAGCCTCTTCGAATTCTGAAGAAATTTCATTTTCAAAATGAAGCTTCATTTTCAAAATGAAGCTTTCATAATGCACTCTGCCAACTTGCATATTAGCATGAGAAAGACATTTTGAATTTCGCACCAGTGTGATAAATGACTTCAGCGTCGCTGTTTCTCCGCTTTCGAAAACAACTTCGACGGTTCACCCGCTAATTAGATGACAAGATTTGACTGCATTTGTCAGATTCCTGACAGGAGTATTCAAACGCAAAAATATTCAGGTCATGTTGTTTTCATTTTAAAGGTAATGACATTGTTCTTGGTAATAGCGCCAGCGTGATACTGCGAAATTGGAAACAATGAAATCTGGTTTCAGAAAGGAAATTAGCCCGGAAAAGAAGAATGGCCGAACCATCACTATATACAAATGTAAGCTGGCTTGTTCGTTCAGCAATACCAAGCATGAGCTAGCTCAGGCAGAAGGAATGCTCATGGTTTAAGGTAGAACGAAACCTGATACTGTTCCACCATTTTCCTTCTCAGGAATTTCTACTTTCCTTTCCCAGTTGTGTTCGTGCTTCTGCTGTCTTGCCGGATAGTCTTCCCGTACACACTCTTTTCACAATTAAAGCACACCTCGCACTATTTAGTCTTTATGTTGTAATATTCTAAACTATCTGAATACTGCAAAACTAAGCTCTGCTCTTAACGAATTATCCAGGGTTTTGGCTGTTTTAAGCCATTTTCGAGACCCACTGGATTCTAGCAAAAACTTGTCAAAATTCAGAAAACCGGTTTTACGCATCAATTGCGTGATACTCGACTCGTCAGGAGCAATATGAGCATGGAAACTAGTGAATCATGGCTAGTGCAAGGATTAGCGGGGTGTCGTTAACGGGTTCAAAATGTAAATTAAAAAAATAATAATTAAATTAAGAATTAAAAGAAGAATTAGAAGTAAAATTAAGAATTAATGTATGCAGTTACGGAAGTAGGTTTTATTGGCATTGGCGGTATGACGGGTCCTTCAAGGGCCTTAATTACGCGTCGTCTGGACAAGCCAATCAGAAACAATGATGGAAATATAAAGATTGTGCGAAATTGGTAGTGTGAATTCACAGTGGAGACATTGTCAAGCATGAATCACAGATATTACATTGTAATTACTAAACGATGATTGCTTAATTCCGTTGCCGAACCACATCCAGGTGGCGAGATAAGGGGTTAGCCATTTGCGAGTAGCTCCCTAAAGGACGAAAATGTATGTGCGCTTTTTTTTTAATATTTCTCTGGTAACATCTCTAAAAATCAAACTCTACCCTTTTTTCAAAGCTGGACTCGAAGGATGAATATCAGGGTCCCGGACACGAACCGTCGGACCGAAAAAGCCATTACGGACAACTTCATCAGTGTACGAACATGAGTTTGCTCTACCCCATTAACAGTGTATTCTGTTGGCCTCTTTCGACCAGTTACCCTTGTCCTCTCTATTGCTATAATTTTAACGTTCTTTTTCTCTGCGTTTAGTTTTTAGGATCCCAAAACGTAAGTGGAGGGATACCTATGACATCGCACAAGTTGTCTGTCTGTCTGTCCGTCTGTCCGCACGATAACTCTCGAAGGGATTAATATGTTTTGATGAAACATGTTGGGAGGATCCTTTGGATCAAAGTACAGGTCAAATTCGAAGGCGAGCTCTGTAGCCCTATATTTGATGATGGGGGAGGGGTTTCAAATTAAGGGGCACAACAAATATTTTTGTAAAGCTATTGAGATAGGTAATTTAGGGGTAAGCAGACATGCTGAATTCGAATATGAAATTATTTTCTCGTCGGACAAGTAGTTGACCCGGAATCCGGCGAAAACCGGAAAATTTGTGAAAAGTAAAAGTTCAATAGGATGTTGATTAGAGGTTTGATTTAGGGGCAAGCAGACGTGCCGAGTCCGAATATGAAATTTATTTTCTCACCGGAAAATTAGTTCGCCCAGAGTCCGGCCAAAACCGAAGAATGTAAGATGTTCGATTTACGGGTAAGAGACATGCTGAATTTGCATATGACAATCATTTCCTCACCGGAAGTATAGATCGCTCGGAATCCGGCTGAAACCGGAAAATTTGTTAAAAGTAAAATTTTAATCTGAAGTTAATTAGAGGTTGGATGTAGGGGTAAGGAGACATGCTGAATTCGTTTTTGAGCCTTAGTTTTATGCCAGACAAGTAGTTTGTCTGGAATCCGGCTGAAACCGGAAGTTGAGCAGAAGTAAAGAAGGAAGGAGATACGACGGAGGCTATAGGGTAAACCATACGCTGAATCCATATCTGAATATTTGACAGAGCAAAACGGATATCTGAATATATCTGAACTTGTTGAAATTCAGCTGGCGTATCCGGTTTGCACTGTCAAATATGAACTTAGTCTTCTCCAATTATTACCATTTGCCTTAACCTGTTTGTAAATTTTAAAAGTAAAAATGTTTCAGAAATCTGTTGAAGACCGAATATCTACAAGACCGAATTGTCGGGAGCAAATATTAAATTTGGGATCCCATCAAAACCTTTGGTCTTGTTTCTTACTTCTTTCTCTGAGCCGAAGTATCCCGAGCAAGGCCGTATCCAAGGGAGGGGGGGGGGAGGGGGTTGACCCCCCCCCCCGAAACACACAAAAAGAACGATTTTTATAGGCTTTTCCCTCTGGTCTATGTGTTTTTTGTACTTTTTTGTCCGACCAGCAGGTAACCCCCCCCCCCCCTGAAAGGCAACCCCTCCCCCCCCCCCCCCCGAAATAAATTCCTGGATACGGGCCTGATCCCGAGGTATCATCTTCGGAAACAACCCAGAATAAAGCCAGAATGAAGCCAATTCTCCTTTATTGCGTGTTGGTAGAATCGAGAACGGGGAAAGATTCTCGATTCTCCAGAATCGAGAAGTTGCTTCTGTAGTAAATTCTCAATTCTCCTTCTCCGTTCTCTTTCCTGATTGGTCAACAAAGTGCGGATGTTCAAAGCAGGTTTTAACGGGTGGCTAAATTAGTGTTTTAGTCAAAACAGAGAATGGAGAAGCGAGAAGGGCAAAAAAGGTAATTTGTACGAGAAACGAGAATTGAGGAGCGAGAATCCAGATCAAAAGCGCAATTATTGTTTTGCGGAAATAGTGGGACAGCTTCTTGGTATCACACGCACAACGTCAACAAGAGCGATTGTTTCTTTTAGTAATTTTGTGCATTTTAGTTTCCTAGTTTTCCATATTAGTTGTTTACTTATTCTCTATATTGCCATCCTACTTTGGGGACCCCAAACGTAAGTGACGTAAGTGAAACCTACGATTTCGTAAAAGTATTCCTCTGTCCGTCTGTTAGCACGATAACTCTCGAAGGAGTTGAGATATTTTGTTCAAATTTGACATGAGGACTCTTTGGGTCAAAGTACAGGTCAAGTTTAAAGAGGGCTCTGTAGCCCTATATTTAGGAGTGGGGGATATGAAAATAAGTTTTTGTCGGACAACTAAATCACCCGGAATCCGGCAAAAACGGAAAATTTCAAATATTAATATGGAGTTGATTAGAGGTTCAATCTAGGGGTAAGGAGACATGCTGAACACGTATATAAGAATATTTTTTTTTTGCGGACTAGTAGTTCGCCCGGAAGCCGGCCGAACCGGAAAATTTGTTTAAAGTAAAAGTTTTATTTTAACTTGATTAGATGTTCGATCAGGGGGTAAGAAGACACGCTGAATCCATATTTAAATTTGGCTTTCTCAGATGATTAGCCATTGGCCTTAATCTGTTTCTAGATTGTAATAGTAAAAACTTTCAAGGAGTCTGGCGAAGACCCGATATGTACAAGATCCAATTGTCTGGATCAGATATGAAATTTATGGGATCCCATCGAAGCCTTTGGCCTTGTTAAACTTGGTCGATAGGCTAGACGCCAGACGTACTTTTGCAGCTTTCCAACATAATAAAGATCGATTAGGGATTCGGTATCGGGGTAAGGAGACATGCTGAATCCAATTTGAACTTTATTTCCTTGAAGGATAAGATGAATTTGGCAAAACCCGGAAATTTGGATCGAATGGTTCACCTCGCAATGTCACCAGCTCTTCTGCTCTTTTAGCAGCTCGCCGAGAGTGCTGCTGAAAGGAGGAATTTGATCAAGTGGTCAGGTTCGTCTGGATTCCATTAGAGATGCGACATTGGAATAAACATGCATGCTGCAGCCATATCTTAACTTGGTTATAGGTTATGGCAAACTGTTAAAGGGGTTGGCAAAGAGCAGATATCTACAAGATTCGCTTGTCTGGATCAAGTAGCCAATAAATATTGAATATTTGGGATCCCATCGAAACCTTTGGACTTGTTCAAAGATTATATTTCACATCATATTACTATTTGCGCTTCCTTCGTGTTAACAGTTCCTCACTATTTCCGGTTCGTGATCTCCTGGGAATTGTTGATGAAGCCCTTCTGTGTGGGTTTAAAATAGCCTATGAATTAGTAAGAAACTCTCACTCTGGCGTCTTAGGATGCAGAAAAAAAAGGAAAGACCAATAAACAGAGTTGACAGCTCCATAAAGTCAAGGGAAAGCTAGGGGTTTGGGACTACCTAACATACTTAAAGTTCAATGGGCAGAAACAACCTGTTCTAGTCCTTCTCTACCATGACCTGTTCCAAGCCAACGAAATGTTTCACAACAGCAATCCTTCATTTACTAGTTTGGTCAAGGATAATCGTGATTTTTTCCTAACAATAATAATAAGAAGATACAAAGCAATAGAAAAGACTTTCGCATCTAAATAAGTCTAAGAAAATTTTGAGTAATCGAACTGATCCGAGTTAAAAATCCCATCAATAATGCACTTGAAACTAGTTTTCGATTCAGCATTAACTGGATCTCCGGTAAGACTGTTCCAAGGATCAACATTCCTGTTACCAAAGCCCCATTTAACAAGACCAAAGGTTTCGATGAGATCCCAAAAATTCAATATCTCATCCAGACAACTGGGTCTTGTCTTAGCCAGATCCAGTCATCGCCAGACTCCTTGAACATTTTTACAATTAAAATTCAGAAACAGATTAAGGCCAAATAGCTAATCATCTGAGAAAAACTTCCTGCCACTACCGCCAATTTCCCGATTTCGGCCAAACTCCAGAACTAATTGTCCGGCAAAAAAAAAGAAAGATAAAAAATGAACTCAGGGTATCTTCTTTCCCCACTAATGAACATCTAATCAACTTCAAAGAAAAATTTAACTTATAACAAATTTTCCGACTCTAGCCGGATTCCGGTCGAACTATATGTCTGGGTAAAATATGATTGTCACACACGGATTCAGCATCTCTTCTTACCGTTAAATCGGTTGTCTAATCAACTAGAAATAAAACTTTAACTTCTACCAATTTTCCGGTTTGGGCCGGATTCCGCGCGAACTACATGTCCGGATAGAAAATTGTTTTCACATAAGTGTTCAGCATGTCTTCTTGCCCTAAATCGAACATCTAATCAACTTCAACTTCAACTTTTAATTTTAACAAACTTTCCGGTTTGGGCCGGATTCCGGGCGAACTACTTGTCAGTCCAGAAAATGGTTTTCACCACCGTGTTCATCGTGTCTTCCTACCCCTAAATCGAACATCTTATCAACTTAAAATAAAACTTTTACTTTTAACAAACTTTCCGGTTTGGGCCGGATTCCGGGATACTACTTGTCCGTCGAGAAAATGGTTTTCACCATCGTCTTCAGCATGTCTTCCTACCCCTAAATCGAACATCTAATCAACTTAAAATAAAACTTTTACTTTTAACAAACTTTCCGGTTTTGGCCGGATTCCGGGCGAACTACATGTTCGATGACAAAATGGTTTTCACCATCGTGTTCAGCATGTTTTCTTACCCCATAATCGACTATCACATTAGCTGTTTCAAAATATTTTGTTTGCCCCTTAATTTGAAACCCCTCCCCCACCCCTAAATGTAGGGCTACAAAGCCCATCTACGAACTTGACTGGTCCGACAAGCCAACGAATCCTCACACCAAGTTTCATCAAAATATCTCATTCCCTTGGAGAGTTATCGTGCTTACAGACGGACAGACGGACGGACGGACAGTCGGACAACTTTTCGATGTCATAGGTATCCCTCCACTTATGTTTTGGGATCCCCAAAACCTCTTTGTGGAACCTTGATTGCGCAAGCTTTCACACGTGCCCCCGATGATGACGGTTACTACTAAATCCTTTTTAATGTGAACCTTATTGAATCTTATTAACCTCAAGTATTATTGTTTGCTTGGATAGAACTGCATAAGGGCTTTTTAAAATATTGGTTTGGTGTTGTTGTTTTGATAACAGTTGATCTATTATTTTTCTTACATTTGAGTAAATCAGCAATCTTTTTCCACACTACGAAGGAAGGAACTGTACTTGATAGCCCCGAGCCAGAGCAAAATAACTCTAAAGAATAATGCATGAACTTTGAAAAAGTCACACACAGTCAAATCGCAGCAACACTAGCTCCACTGCCGGATACGAACATCCCTACCGAAACTCCAATAGCAGAGCAGAATTATTTTGCTCTGACCAATCGTTAACGAGCGCTGGCTTGAATCAACGTCCGCCACTGCACGCAGCGAACAAAGCGACGGAGGTCCATTTTTGATGCATGGGAAGGATAGGTCTTCGCATTACTCTCTAGAGTTATTTTGCTCTGACCCGAGCAATCGGGCAAACTGTATCGCGGGCTTGATTTTTTAGCCATAGAACTTTCACTGCTAAATATTTCCCTCTTACAAAGAGCGATCATCTTCTGCTCACGTTGTCGCGAGTATTTGAATTTTCCGCGCCGGCAAGTCCAATAACTCAAAAACTCTCCGCCGAAGAAGTATCAGTTGCGTTTTTGCAGTTACCATGGTAGGCCTATCTGATACCAAGGTAACCGGATTTGCAATTTGTAATTTTTGCTCTTACCGTGGTATCTGATACTACGGATGCTTCGCAAAAACGAGAATTGCCGAATTTGCACTTTTAGAAGTAATCCCAAAAGAAAAGCTGATATCCACTCACATCGCACACAAAGTGCCAAACTTCTTTCCCGCCATGCTCGGACCCTGGTATCGAAATATCCGATACTACAGTAACTGGCCGGATACTTCGATAACTGCGAACACGACTTTAGACCGTGGTATCAGATACCACAGTATCTGCAAAAACTATTGACAAGCGACAAGAAATTTTTTTTTTTTTTTGTAGGGCAGCCTACGGGTAATAAGATATATGTATTTGCATGGATTCCGCACTGCTCTCTGATTCCGGTTGTATTTGTCAAAGCTAATAAAACAAAAAATTCAGATAACTTTCTGATGCCGTAACAGAGGTCAGACGACAGGAGAGCTCCGAACTACCAGGCTCAACTTTGCAACTTTCACGGGCCTAACTACCATCCTAGGGTCGGAGGGAGGGGGGGGGGGGGCAAAATGTGCAGACAAATTTCAGAGTGTGACGATGGAATATCGTCATGATGAAGAATTTAGGCTTTATTTCAGAAATTATTTTTAAAAGTAAAAACTAAATGTCACAAAATAAATAAGACTGTTCACTCGTCAACTAATGCCTCCGCCAATTGTCCAGCGTATTTATCCATTATCCAGCATAAACCAGAAAATGCCAAACGTAAGCCCCCCAAAAATGGCACGCCCCTACAGTAAATAAACAATACCAAGAAAGGAGCCGCAGGCGATATTTTTGAGGTTGGCCATTTTTCTAGCAAAATTCAACTAGCCCACGTCCCGCCGAAATTTAGTTTGCCTAGCGCAAACTCCAAATCTCAAACGTCAACTCACGTAAACGTCGTGCCTTCGTTCAGTGAACAGTATCTCACATAGTGTTGGGCGATATTTGTAATTTTCGATATATCGATATTTTCACTTTCGATATTCGATGATCGTTATCGATATTTTGGGACCATGTTTCGCGTCTCGTTTCATCAATTTAAGAGCAAAATCCCCGCAAAAAAGCATATTGCAGCAACTCAAATTTCGAATAAATAAAACTGAATGACGAAAAACATATTGCTCCAGTTTCGGCTGCATAAATATAACTTATATTGGATCGCTTATAAAAATTATAAATAAACAAATATCTTTTTCGATATCGATTTACGTTTCGATATTCGATATCGATATTTGGTCCGATATATCGATATATCGTTATCGATATCGAAATTCGCCCAACATTAATCTCACAGAAGAAAATTTTTTCACCACTACGTGACGGGCAAGAACTTATTCTGGACAAACTATGCCGACGGATTTGCTCAGAAGTATACCTACCGGTTTGATTTAGATGCCTGAAGCTGAAAAGTTAGGCATAGTCCGATAGGACTTCTATGTATGTTGACGAGAAGCTGACTAAAACAGAGATGAGAGAACAGGGCTTTGTCAGGAGCTGCTTTTTGTGCCAAAAGTTATCGACATAACTGTCGGTGTAGTTTTGTTGGTGTTTCACGCCCGATAAAAGCTTATTTTGGGCAAAAATGTCCCGACGGATTACTCTATATGCCAAAATACGCCAGTGATCCTCGGGAAGAACGAGAAAACGTAGCACTAACGACTCAAAATCACAACTCAATCCTGTGTTAACCAGTCACGGCGATGGTTGGGAGCAGCTGTGATACCGCTTCCGGCTCTTTTACTAGGTACAGGGCTATTTTGCACCGGCAAGAAGAGTTAGTCAACAACAGTATTCATCAGACATCTTTGTATGGATTTTTACCAGAAAGTTGGAACAATATTTCATGCTAAGATATTAATTATATTTATTTTTACGGACGAGTAGATTTCGAAGCAGAATCCGATCATTAGGAAAGGGTTTTTGTACAAAACTGTGCCGAAAAATAATATCGGGATGCTTTCGCCGGGTCGTCGCTCCCCACACACGCTATTTGGGGTGAAATTATGCACACGGGAGTTCCTCAGAAGAATTCATATTGATTAAATAACGGCTGATTTGGTCTTACAAGTATTTAACTATCATAAAATACTACAACATAAACAGTGAGAAAGGTTCTTTAACAGTGGGAACGAATAACTACTTCAAATATATTAGCTGTTTTCTTGATCTCTCTTCCGATTTGCAGAGACAAAAAAAGTTTCTCAGAGGAATTCCTATTGATTAAATGAAAGCTGATTAGGTCTTAAAGTATTTACCTAATACAAAATACTGGAACACAAACAACTGCTTGTACACATATTAGCAGCATTCTGGATCTGTCTTCTGATTAGCGGAGAAAAGCATCCCACAAGACATGTAGTTTGACAACGATAAAAGAGCGATCGAAATGTCATCAGTGAGATTATTTTAACGAAGACGTACAGCAAACAAGCGTCTATTATTTTGACTCATGGGCGTATGGGAGTTCCTCGTCTTTCCACTGCTAATGTCTTTGATCGAGGCAGAAAGTGTGGAATCCTTCAAGAATTCTGAGGACGAAGAAAGGTCCAGCGAAACCATAAACTCCGGACAATCTCTCAGTCTTAGACACCAAGTCGTTGGTCAGGAGCCGGTTCCACCCTACTTAACGTAGTTACTACACATGACATCACGGATTCTGGCTTCTTGGCGACAAGGCTGGAACGAATTTTTCTACTTTTGGCAAAATCAAAGGTTTAGACGCAGATCCGAAATATTGAATACTTATTCGACAACTTGATCCAGACAAGCGTATCGTGTAGAGTTCCGGCCTTCACCAAACCCCTTTAACATTTTGTACTGACCTATAACCAAGTTCAGATATGGATTCAGCATGCATGTTTACTCCAACTCTAGTCGAAATCAGACCACCTTGGCCACTTTCCAAATTCCTCCTTTTAGCAGTAGGCTACTCTCGGCGAACTGCATACAGAGCAAAAAAGCTGGTGACATTGAGAGTCGAACCTTTCGATCCAAATTTCCCGGTTTTGACAAATTTTGTCAGTTTATCCGATAAGGAAATAAAGTTCAAAACTGGATTCAGCATGCCTCCTTACCCCTAAATCAAACCTCTAATCAACTTCAGATTAAACTTCAACTTTTCACAAATTTTCCGGTTATGCCGGATTCTGGGTGAACTACTCGTCCGTCGAGAAATTTATATTTGGATTCAGCATGTCTCTTACCCTAAATCTCATTTGCTTCCAAAAATTTTTGCCCCAATCTGAAACCCCTCCCCGAACCCTAAATGTAGGGCTGCAAGGCCCACCTTCGAGCTAGACCTGTACGTTTACCCAAAGAGTCCTCATGCCAAGTTTGAATAAAATATCTCAATCTACTTCCAGAGTTATTGTGCTAACAGACGGCCAGACGGCCGGACGGACAACTTTTACGAAATCTTAGGTATCCCCACAATTACGTTTTGGGATCACAAAAAGACGGGGACTCCAAAGAGACGAGGCTCGGCTCAGTACCCCTGAATTAGGCAACAACAAGTAGGTTTCTCTAGCCACGGGACAGAGCTGGTGAACTCGGACTTGCCTCGAGACCCTTTTTTACGGACTCAACTCGTTTTCGTCGCTAACGGAGCAGGACTTAGAAACACTCTCGAAATCCAGCCGACTCCAGGCCCAGTGAATTTAAACTCCCACAGACGTCTTCAGCGACCAAGTAGATTAGCCAAGCACTGGAACTTAACAAACAAACATCTTGTTAGGAGTCCGGCGTGACTCGGTCTCGATTGATCGTATAATCTTAGGGAATTTATCGAGGACTCGGACTTGTATCGAATCGTGAGCTTGTCTCGGACTCGCCTTGGAGTCGGACACGCACGCTAGACTCAGGAGCAGCTCTGCCAAGGGATGAGGTTGGATTCACTCTGAACCAAAGCCACCAAATACATAGGATTCATGGCTCAAAGTCAACCTCCAATTTCCAGCGTCAGGGCGAGCTGAACAACTTGCATCCTGAATCAAGTACAAGTAGGAACAGCTTACCTGAGGAATCTCCTTCGCTGATAAGTCCTATTCTGGGTAATCTACAGGCCGTGTCAAAACGTGGACTTAATAATCCTAACCCGCACTTCGGGTTTTAATCCTACAAAACCACCATCCGTCGAGGTACGTCTGATCCCCCCCTCCCGTCTCGCAAGTTACAAAAATGCTGATCCGATCTTCTTCATCCACTTTTCCTATCCTGCTTACCCGTTTTTCCGGAATTCTGGAACCTTCTCAACACTGTCGGGCAGTTGACGGATAGCTTTTCTTATCGGAGCTCTCCTTCACGTTCCCAGTTCTCCGGAGAGGCGATTCTTTCTAATCGGGTATAGCAAGACTGACATTAATTGCAGAGGATAAAGCAATTCGGTTTTGCGCGGAACATAATTCGCTGGAAGGATAGGCATAAATTCCGACCGGAGCGAAAATCCGGTGAGAGGAAATCGCAGACTCTAGGATTTCAAGCCAAGGTTTCTCACTGAGGTTCAAAGCGGCTGTCGGCAAAGAATGAAATTTTCTCAAAGGCTGGAAAATATCCGAGGTGTTACCCACTCCTTGGTTACTGTTGTACACCTTTTCCGGCAGGGGAGGGTAAGCACAAATTCAACTGGAGAGAAATAACTGAAAATTCAAAGTGAATATCTAGAATTTTATTTACTGCCACGGTTTCTCACTGGGATACCCATAGTCGGCAAACAATGAAATTTTCTCAAAAGCTGGACAAAATTCGAGGGGTTATCCACTCTTCGTAACCTGGTGTACACTCTTTCCCGGCACCGATTGGAACCGGCCAAAACCAGCGGTGCCGGCACCGGTGACGGAGATAAATTAGGCGGTTTATCTTTCAAACGGTTCTAAACATGCTGATTTTGATATTCTAACACGTGACAACCGGTGCCGGCTAGTCTAAGCCGATGCCGAAACCGGCCTGACACAGTGGCACCCGTCACTTTCTTTGCACTAAAATCGAGAATGGACGACCCCTCCACAATGAACGGTAAGCATAAGTTAAATGATATCCATAAATAACCGCAGAGAAATGACCGCAAAGTCACATTTTCAGTAACCAGATTCCAATTTCAATTCCACAGTTTCTCACTGGGATTCAAAGCCATAGTTGGTAAAGAAGGACATTTTCTAACAAGCTGTAGAAAATCATATCGGGAAGGTTAGGCATAAATTACAAGCGAACCGCAGCGATTTCAGGCGAAGGTTTCAAATGATGATTAAATCCATGCCCATGGAATCTATAAAAGGCTGGGCGGTTTCTATGAGCAAGAAAACGGGGAATCCCACTAAATCCATAATTCGATAGTGAATGAAGAAAATCCAAGACAAGGCAAAACAGGCTGCAAAACAAAATAAGAAAATAAATGAAAATAAAAATCAAATACTCTACACAAAATATAAAATAAAAGTTTCCATTTCAATCCGACTTCTAGGGTTTTCTAAAAGGCTGGACAAATCCTAACCGGAAGGGTAGGCTGTGCATTAATTTCAGTAGCTGGACAATCTGAAACTGAAGTGTGAGACTACTCGGACCGGAGAAAAATCCCGGGGAATCACGGATTATCGCATTTCCGGCTAGAGTCGACACGGATTGCCAATTCAGACCCGATTGTGGTGACGGTTTCGTTACTGAAATTTGTGCATAAGGCGATTTTCTTTTGTTTTTTTGGGATCCTAAAACGGAAGGGGCGGGATACCTATGACATCGCAAAAGTTGTCCGTCTGTCTGTCCGCCCGTCTGTGCGCACTATAACTCCCGAAAGGAATGAGATATTTTGATGAAACTTGGTGTGAGGATTCTATGGGTCAAGAGTAAGGTCGAGTTCGTAGATGGGCACTGTGGCCCTACATTTAGGGGTGGGGGAGGGGGTTTAAATCAAGGGGCAAATGAAATATTTTTAAACATATAATGTGATAGTCGATTGTGGGGTAAAAAGACATGCTGAACACGACGGTTAAAACCATTTTGTCATCGGACAAGTAGTTCGCCCGGCCAAAACCGGAAAGTTTGTTAAAAGTAAAAGTTTTATTTGAATTGATTAGATGTTCGATTTAGGGATAAGAAGATATGCTAAACATGATGGTGAAACACATTTGTTCGCCGGACAAGTAGTTAGCCCGGAATCCGGCCAAAACCGGAAAGTCTGTTAAAGTAAAAGTTTTATTTGAAGTTGATTAGATGTTCGAGTTAGGGATAAGAAGACGTGCTGAACACGATGGTGAAAACCATTTTCTCGCCGGGCAAGTAGTTCGCCCGGAATTCGGCCAAAACCGGAAAGCTTGTTCAAAGTAAAAGTTTTGTTTTAAGTTGATTAAATGTTCGATTAAGGGGTAAGAAGACATGCTGAACCCTTATGGGAACAGTATTTTCTACCAGGACAACTTGTTCGGCCGGAATCAGGCCAAACCGGAAAATTTGTTAAAAGCAAAAGTTTTATTTGAAGTTGATTAGATGACAGATTTAGGGGTAAGAAAACACGCTGAATCTGTATATGACAATCTTTTTTTTTACCTGGACATATAGTTCGTTTCGAATCCTGTTGAAACCGGATTTTTTTTTATAAGTTGAACTTTTACTTGAAGTTGATTAGATGTTCTTTGTACGGATAAGGTGATACGCTGAATTCGTTTCTGACCTTTTTTTTTCTGGACAAGTATGGTAGTTCGTTCGCAATTGTCTGGATCAAATATTAGATTTTTGGGATCCCGTCGAAACCTTTGGTCTTGTTTCTATTGCAAAAGTAAGTAGATTATGGATCAATTCAGAGTGAAGAATTAATTTGACTGACCCGGCCCAATCGGGCTTTCATGCAACAAATATAGGTCTTTTATTCAAACAATGTTTACAACGGATACGTCAGCTCTGATTTTTCATCAGCGATACTTCGGCCCTTCTTGGCAAGGGTCCTCGTCAGGCTGTCAATCTTCTTGTTCAACTTCGGGGAAGGAAACAAACCAGAGCTGACGTATCCGTTGTAAACATTGTTTGAATAAATGTTTCAAAGTCAGCTTGGGCTCAAAGAATATTTAAATATAGGTCATCGATTACATCTCTAAAGAACAACAAGACTGTGTTAGTATGTTTGTTTGTGAAGTCCTCGCTATTCGAAAATCATTAAACGTTCGCTTCTTCTTCGCTTCATCGAGGTTCTTGCCCCCGATAGCTTTCAAAAGACAAAACCCAAAGTAATGTGTCATTTTAAGGTATATACGAACATACCTGAAATATAACCCACAAAAAGGCTAGTAATCAGATTCTGAGCAAATCTAGGATGAATGCCCGAAACTGATCCTCCCCCTGAGGTTTACTGAGTGGTGCATCTGCTACAAGTCAAGAAGCGTCCCAAACTTGTCCAGCTTTCGGATAAACCCCCTAGCGTACCAACACATGCTCCTATATCTCTTGTCGGCCTCGGCACCTCGCATTAGATAACAAATTCTCCACGCCTATAATACCAACACTGCCAAAGTTAACCTTTGTAAGTTAAATCCACTAGTGGATCCTAGAAAATGTCTCACCAGCTTTCCAAAATGCAAGAAGCGAAATCGTGGAAACGAAGCATCCCCCACCAAAGACTGCGCTCTTGCCATCGAGCGGAAACAGACTCAAACAAGCGATTCCTTGCAGCAGTAACGTCTCAGAAGATGGCACTACAAGGAGCGCGAGAACGCATTTTACCGGACCAACAAAGAAGTAAACAACCAATCCCGGACCAGTACTCCGTGAAGAGAGGGACGCTCCTCACGCCATCTGGAGTTCTCTGCAAAACAAAATGGTATTGCTGTAACCGCGAAAATACAAAAATAGAGAGCCATCCAACACCGTGGAAACGAGAGAATCAACGAAGGCAGCATTACAGATTAATGAGACTTTTATAATATGCAAGATCCAGGACAAAGAATAAGAAAAGAAAAAGAATTGATAGGCCAAAAAACACGTCTCTACGTGTACCGTTTCTGACCTAGTTTTTTGTTATCCCGCATAGCAACAAATCCCGAGCCAAAGACAACAACAAATGAAAGGAAACAGGTGTGAATTCTGTACAAAGTATGCCACTGTTAATTCTTCACTGATGGTTGTTTAAGCTCACTGATAGGGATTTAGGAATCCCGGTGTCACGGGACCACACAGAAAGGGGGATAGGCGACGAGAAACTATTGACAAACAAGGTAAGAAGTGAATAAATGTGCAGTTGCTAACAGCTTTTTTTTAAGAAAATGTTACAGCATCGCGAATATAATGTTTGGAGGTAACAGTCAACATGACCAGAGTTGGTTTAAAGCAGAACAATGGACTTGTTAGTCCTAATCTAGTGCCCAGCTTGCTTTATACAAACCTACCCTCTAATATGTATTAAATTAATATTTTAAAAGAAAAATATGATAAAATATTAAGTATTGTATAAACTAGGCATCGCACATACAAACTTTGGTGGTATCAAGTAACATGAAGGGAAGTTGGTATAGAGCAAAAAGGAGTGTTTTTTTATTCCATAAGAGATCATAATCTTCATAAGAGATAACAAAAGGATGCGCAGTTTCAACAGACAACACTTGGGATGTAATCAGTGGTGATACAGAAAACACATGAAATATTATACATACCAAGCAATGGCATTGACAGAAAGAGCCGAAAAACCGACGAAAAAGAATCTGCTGACTTTTTTGTTTGTCGTCCTGCACTGGGAAAAGTCAGCAGATGCTTCAGTTATTTATTACAGGTTTGTTTCCTTCCCTCCTTCCCCGAAGTTGATCCAGAGGATTGACAGCCTGACGAGGACCCTTGCCAAGAAGGGCCGAAATATTGCTGATGAAAAATCATAGTTGACGTATCCGTTGTAAACATTGTTTGAATAAATGTTTCAAAGTCAGCTTGGGCTCAAAAAATATTTAATGCATAACGTATTCAAAATCACAACAAACTACGCTGGACAACAATATAAGTTCGTAATATCAGATATCGTCCCCCCCCCCCTAAAACGGCATTTGAACAAATTCAAATACTTTGGCGTCAATAACCACGGTAGACAACAAGCAAACATGTCTAAAATATTCAGTTCCGATGTTGCGCGATAACAACGGTCCGGAAACACTTTTTACCCACTTGATTTATTTCATTTCCTGTTGCCGACTGGCAATAGCGATTGTGTTACCATATATTAGTTTAAAAACCGAAAATTCATTTTTAACCGGTATGCATTAAAAGGCGAGGGAATGGAACTTGGGAATGAGTTAATAGTGCGGATTTCAGATGTGTGTTGTTTTTTTTGTTATCTGGACAAAGACAAAGGCTAGGTAGACAATTATGAGCTGTTAAGTTTAGTATTTATTTACTGATTACATTTGGTATTAGTGAACTGCGTCACAAGTCCTTAAGACTTTCTTTTTGCTGGAAAGTATATGAGCTTTGTCAGTTGATCAATGTTTCGCTAACAATAAAAATAAAAATACCTACCAATGTCAAGGCATGGCTGAAACATTTTTTTACAGACCAACGTTGAGAAAGATTTTTATTTTATTTTAAAAATACCTACCAATGTCAAGGCATGGCTGAAACATTTTTTTACAGACCACCGTTGAGAAAGATTTTTATTTTATTTGTTATTTTAGGAGACGGCTGCACGGTTTTCCTATTTTTCCTGTTGTATTTTCTTCTCCTCTTAAGAGTTATTTCCTTCATTTATTTGGTAATTTAGATCGATATTTAAGTAAGTATTTATCAACGAAAAGGGACGGGGGTCGCTGATCACGCGGCGGCCGCTGCATGAAATCGAAATTGGACGGAGTTCGCTGATCATACGGACTGCCCTCACAGGTCCATTCCGGCTTCAATGCAGTAAAAGCTATCCTAGTTGTTGTTCATAATAGTTGTTCTGCGTAATACGAACTATAGAACTTGAAGTCGTTACTAGACCATCTATTAATGTCAAACTATCTTCCTTCCTTCTGTTGAACAGATTGATTTCATAAGCTATATTTGAGAGTGAAAAGAGTATACGTCTGCTGAATTTTATAAGAGGTATATTCCGGCTCTTCTTGGCAAGGGTCCTATTCAGGCTAAAACCACTCAAGCTGGAAAATGAACTTCTAGAAAGTCAACTAAAGATTGTAGTTCAAGCATCTGATTTTGTGAAATAGCTGCACCAACTTTAATTCCAAGCAATTGTCACGAAGAAATTCACAAATTCAGATAATTAAACTAGGATCTTTAGTTTTTCTGTACAAGTTCATTTTCCAACTTGAGCGGCTTCAGCATGAAGAGGACCCTTGCCAAGAATGGACGAAATGTAGCTCCAATAAAATCAGCTGACAGTTTCCGTTTTGCTCTGTCAGATATGATTCACAGCCAACTTGGACTGTAATATTAATTTTCCTGAGCTAAGGAGCTAAAGATTTTTCTTTTAACCGAACTCGGGCATGATCCATCCATAGGCCTCAAGCACTTAGTGCAGTATCACTCCCTTGAGTGATGATGGATTCGATCTTCGGCTTCTTCTTCTCAAATTCGGGCAATTCCCCATATTTAAGTAAGTAAGTAAGTAATTTTGTTACCCGAAAATTCACAAGGAATTAGGAACAGAGTATGAAAATGAAAAAGAAAAGAGAAATCACACTATGGAATATCATCAACAGTATTTACACACTATGTACATAAACAAAACTACTGGCAGAGGATGGCTAGCCACGGGTTCGCTCCTCCCTTAGCCTTTTCCAGAAAATTCTCAACGACACGGTTAACACAAACTGTTGGATCGGATACACCGTACGTACGCATGATATAGGAGTTCCTCGTCCACGGGGGAAGTCTCAGAAGGAACTTCGCGAATCGAAAAAACAGAACTCTTACTTTTGTACACTGGGCGGACGACAAGTATTTCCAAAAAGTTTTAAGTTCAGAGCTACCATACGGTTCCTGTTACTCCCCAATGATCATGTCCTGGGTTCTATTGTGTTGCGAGAGCAACACTTTGGTTTTGTCCTCGTTTTTTTTTTTTTTTTTTTTTTTTTTCCTATGACTCCGATTTCATTTTATTCCTGGTAACTGAGAAGGGTCTAACCTGTGCGGTTTTTACGGAAAGTGTGGACCTTAGGCCGGATTGATGAATATGACATTACATTTTGGAAAGCTCCGTAGAACTCTTGCCTGGGGCCAATAAGGATGGTTTTTGCTTGTCATCGAGCCAGAGCCTACGGTTTGCGAAGTGAAGTGGAGTTGTATAGCCTATGTCAGAGAGGACTATCTGAAGTTGTGTAGCGAACCTTTCGTTTCATCAAAAGATGTTTCTGCTTTCGAGTGGAAAGCTCCGTTCTAGCACGCAAGCAGGCAGGCACCAGTTTCAAATTGAAGATGGACTAAAATCTATAAGTGTTAAATATATGCGGCAGTTACCCGGCCCCACAGCCAACATATCTTCTTTGAGTGATAAATAGAAAAATCTACAGAGACAAAAAAGTGGCTTTTTCCCACGGGTCCGAAAGTGCTGCCATCTATTGTTTCTGTCCATGTCTGCGACGATTTCAGCTGAGTTTATAATTTTTTTTTTTTGCACTTTGGTTTGTGGTAGAGTAACGGTATCAGATGTGCCTCTTAAACTTTAAAAGTTCTCTCATTGCTAAAGAAACTAGAGCTTATCCTTTGCTCCTTTCTAAGTCGTGACGTTAGAAAGTTGGCCTACGGCAAAAAAGTCAACTTTTGAACTAAGACAGGTAGAATTTTTTTTTCGACGGCAATCGATAGCCATTGATGAGCCGATCAAAGTATATGCCATCCATTTTTTGGTACAAAAATTCCTTCATGAGATACACCAGTTTGAAAATTTCAAAGGGGTTGACAACTTCATAGTAAGGTACATTGAAACCAAAAATAGGCGATACCAGTTATGATACATATAGGGGACTTTTAAGCAACAGTCGACTGTTAGCCCATAATCATCTTCGGTAATGAGGGGTTTGCAGCTTTTGCTTGTTGGTATACCTGTTATTTGTTTCCGGTGTATTCGATGGTAAGAACAATTTGGTTCCCAATGGTAAGATATGCAAGGGACTTGTAAGTAATAATCGGCTGTTATGCTACAATCATCTTCTGCGATGATGGGTTTGCAGCTTTTGCTACCTGGTGTACCCATTATTTGTTTCCGGTTAACTTAATGTATATCACGGGAGAGGGACTTGTAAGTAGGAATCGGTTCACGAGGGGCTAGGAATTTTTGCAAATGGGTGCACATTGTATTCGATTTCAATAAATCTGACGGTAAGAAAGTTTGTGTCGATGGTCTATCAATGTAACCGAGGATTAACTGTTTACACAACGGATACAAACGAAAATGTAAAGCAATGAGGTAGTTTCATAATAATTAATAGGGTCATCTATAGTATTTTAATCCTGAAAAGTTACGGATAGCTTTCTATTACCAACTAGATTATATAAGATATTGTTCCAAGTTTTCATCCGTCACGATGTCTACGATTGAAAAGGATAAAGTACAACTGACTGCAAAGTTAATTTAGTCCCTTCTTCCTATATTATTTTGTTGTTGCTTTTACAACGCTGAAGAATACCTTTTGATCATATGATTATTTTTTTTAGAACATCCCGTTTAAAAAGCTTATGCTATAATCATCTTCAGCGATGAGGGGCTTGCAACTTTTGATAGCTGGTATATCCATTATTTGTTTCCGGTGAATTTGATGTCAATCACGGGAGACGGACTTGTAAGCAAGAATCGGTTCACGAGAGGCTAGAAATTTTTGAAAATTGGTGCACATTGTATTCGATTTCTGTAAATATGACAGTAAGAAAGTTTGTATCGATGGTCTATCGCTATAACCTAGGATTAACTGTTTACGCAACGGGTACAAACGATACGGTAATGTAAAACAATAAGGTAATTTTGTAATAATTAATAGTGTCATCTATGGTATTTTAATCCTGAAAAGTTACGGATAGCTTTATAATATCAACTAGATTATATAAGATATTGTTCCAAGTTTTCATCCGTCACGATATCTACGATTGAAAAGGATAAAGTTCAACTTCGACGGCAATCGATAGCCGCTGATGAGCTGATCAAAGTATATGACATCCATTTTTTGGTAAAAAAAATTCCTTTATGAGATACACCAGTTTGAAAGTTTCAAGGGGTTGACAACTTCAGTAGTAAGGTACACACTGAAACCAAAAATAGGCGATACCAGTTGTGAAACATTTAGGGGATTTGTACGCGACAGGCAACTGTTAGCTCATAATCATCTTCGGCAATGAGGGGTTTGCAGCTCTCGCTAGTTGGCGTACCTGTCATTTGATGAACAATTTGGTTCCCAAATGTAAAACATGCAAGGGACTTGTAAGTAATAATCGGCTGTTATGCTACACAAATCTTCAGCGATGAGGGGTTTGCAACTTTTGCTAGTCGGTATACCCATTATTTTTATCCGGTGAACTTGATGTCTATCACGGGAAAGGGACTTGTCAGTAGAATGGGTGCACGAGGGGCTAGAAATTAGTGCAAATTGTTGCACATTGTATTCGATTTATATAAATCTGACGGTAAGAAAGTTTGTATCGTTGGTCTATCGCTGTAACCTAGGATGTACTGTTAACGCAACGGGTACAAACGATACTGTAATGTAAAACAAGGTAGTTTCGTAATAATTAATAGTGTCATCTATGGTATTTTAATCCTAAAAAGTTACGGATAGCTTTATAATACCAACTAGATTATATAGGATATTATTCCAAGTTTTCATCCGTCACGATGTCTACGATTGAAAAGGATTAAGTTCAACTGACTGCAAAGTCAATTTAGTCCCTTTTTCCGATATGCTTTTGTTGTGGTTAGGGCAATCGATAGCCCTTGAAGAGCTGATCAAAATATATGCCATCAAATTTTCTGAACAAAAATCCTTCATGAGATAAGCCAGTTTGAAAGTTTCAAGGGGTTGACAACTTCAGGAGTAAGGTACACACTGAAACCAAAAATAGGCGATACCAGTTGTGAGACATGTAAGGGACTTGTAAGCAACATTCGACTGTAAGCAACAGTCGACTGTTAGCTCATAATCATCTTCGGCAACGAGGAGTTTGCAGCTTTTGCTAGTTGGTATACCTGTTATTTGTCTCAGGTGTATTCGATGGTAAGAACAATTTTGTTCCCAATTGTAAGACATGCATGGGACTTGTAAGTAATAATCGGCTTTTATGCTATAATCATCTTCAGCGATGAGGGGTTTGCAACTTTTGATAGCTGGTGCATCCATTATTTGTTTCCGGTGAATTTATTGTCAATCACGGGAGACGGACTTGTAAGTAAGATCGGTTCACGAGGGGCTAGAAATTTTTGAAAATTGGTGCACATTGTATTCGATTTCTGTAAATATGACAGTAAGAAAGTTTGTATCGATGGTCTATCGCTATAACCTAGGATTAACTGTTTACGCAACGGGTACAAACGATACGGTAATGTAAAACAATAAGGTAGTTTTGTAATAATTAATAGTGTCATCTATGGTATTTTAATCCTGAAACGTTACAAATAGCCTTCTTCCGATATTGTTTTGTTGTTGGTTTTACAACGCTAAAGAACAGCTTTTGATTATGTGATTATTCTTTTTAGAACATACCGTTTTAAAAGCTTCGATAAGTTGACAATTTCAGCATTTAACCGACAGCGAAGAAACAAAACCAAAGTGTTGCTCTCGCAACACTTTAGCCGGCGAAGCCGGACAAAGGTTGCCGCAACACTTCACGTTGCCCGGGCAACGTAGGTCTAGTTTATTTTCAATTCAATTCAATTTATTTCTAAAACATGCAGCGGACAAGCCGAATATTCGTTTGGTCGTCAATAAAATATATATATATACAATTTACAGTCAACACTTACGAATTAATTTAAAATAAAAGTAATCGTCAAATATATTTAATAAAAAGAGTTAAGCTAAGGTACACAATTACTTACTAGCACTGGCGTCAAAAACCTTGACAAAGGAGGGAACAAAGCTCTTCAGATATCGGTTTCGAGACACCTGAATAGGCTGTTTGAGAGGTACAGCTTCTGCCACTGCTCTTGCGGGTCTTTCTCGATGTGGCTTGAAATCAGAGGGCAGTATGGATCGATGGGATGTACTGTTCAGCAACCCTGTATCAAAATCAAGCGACCGCTTTTGTCGACGACTAGCAAGGGAATCTAGAATCTAGGAGGGCACAGTATGGGATTTTTGGCGCTTTTGAAATTATCAACAATGCCGAAAATTGAACTCTCTCAGTAACGTCTGACTGCTCCTGCGTCAGGCCATAATGCCAACGGCTGTTGCACTTCCTCACATTTTTTTCCGGATGTTTTCTTTTCTTCTTTAGGTGCTTCTGAACTTCCTACTTTATGAGTCATTTAATAAGAATCCTCAAAATTCCTAATTGTTTTCCCCAGCTCCACTATTGTACTAAATCTTTTCTAACCTCTAGTTTTCAAGTGAAGAGTCTATTAGAGATTTTGAATAGTAAAATAAGAAACTTTGACAAAAGAGCTGACAATATCATAAATACTGTAACCTTTCGTGTTTTTTTTTTTAAAGAAAGTGCCCTGGTATTTTTATTTCCTAATTTTCTTTTTTATGTTTTGGTTTTCGATTGTGTAGGCTAATATGTTTGCAGGTTTGGTCAGTTTTTTTATAATCATGTAATTGTCTGTGAATTGATCATGTGTTGTTGTTTGAATATTCACTATTCTGCTCTGATGGAATCAAGAAAACAATAATAGCAATAATAATCACAATCGTCAAAGGTAAACAGAAACTCTGCTAGGATTATGGAATGGATTTGGGGTTAAAAACGTCGAAAATGTACTCGAGAATCCAAGAAATGCATTCGAGAATTCCTCAAATGTCTTCGAGAAAGAGGAGATGTAATTTCGTACTACACAACTTATAAGAATGTATTTGTTTTCTGGCAGTTTTTTCATATCACAACTAATAAAAATTTTGCAAAAACAACGAACTCGTCAAATTCGTCTTATATAACCCGACTCACTGGATGCAGGAACTAATGTAGATGTCCGGGCTTCCCTCAATCTAAGAGAGGTCATCCCCACAATATAACACTTTCTTTTTAAGACATTTTTGGGGTTCTCCAATGCATTTCATGGATTCTCGAATAGATTTTCGACGTTTAACCCCAAATCCATTCAATTATGATCCTGTTGAATCACATTCCTTCGTCAGATGAAAGGTGTGAATCAACCTGACCGTGATGGTTTTGCACTACCATTCAATTTGGAAAGTCGAATCTCCTCTAAAGCTCCTCTGTTCATTAGCTTTGGATCTATTGTATTATCTCTGTGTGCTGGATGCTGATAGTGACGTCACCCAGGAATACCTCTGCTGCATTATCGCAATGGAACAGTATACATTTTTCAGGTCAGAATAAACCTTGTCGACCTGTACAGCCAAAATCATTACAGCGTAAATACCCCAGACTGCAAATCTGGATTCGGATGACATTCCTATGAACGTGTCCGAAAGCTCCGAAACGAAAGAAAATGCTGAATTAATTCAGCATTTTTTGCAGCATTTTGCTTTCGGACTTAATTTTTCGCTCAATTAATGCAGCATTAATTCAGCATAAAATTCGTCGAAAAATCCAGCAAGAATGCTAAATTTGATGCTGAATTTTCAAGCAGAAACTAGGGAGTACGGCGATTCTCTCAGTCTTTTCGGCGTCAACGTAACAAATTCAAAAAGACAGCTGACAAGTCGTCAAACATTCCAAATTGTAAGAGAACTGGCGATCATGGCCAACGAAGAAAGGAAAGATAAGATGATAAGACTTTATAAACAGACCCTGCATTTATGATTCATTCATAATCAGTTCGTCACTACTTGATTAATGCGAACTGCAACGGAAGAACCAAGAGCATCTCACTCTGGTTCGCTAGTAGAATCTCTGTCACGTTATGGCAAGAGACGAGTACACATTTTCAAGACTACAAAAATAAACACAGCTTTTCCAGGTAATAATCGCGCTCGTCCCGACTACAGCTATTTTTAAGGCAAAAGAAAAATACACATTTCAAGAATTTATAAATAAACCTCGCATTTGCGATTCATTCATCTAATCATCTCATCACGACTTTGTAATGTTATGGCAATTGAAAAATTAACATTTTCTAGAGTTTATAAATAAGCCTTGCATTTACAATTAATTTATAACAAATACGGCGGATTTACAATTAATTTACAACACATACGGCGGATTATAACAGATACGGCGGATACAAATAAATGAAATGAAAATCTCATCACCACTTTGTTACTGCACACCGAAACGTCGGAATCGAGACGCCGAAACGCCATCTCTGGTCTTATGGTAAATAAAATTCACATTTGGATGCAAGAACTCGCAGATCAACCGTCGTATTATCTTGCCCTTCTTGATTTATTTATTAAACCACATGTTTTAAACAATCTGTTACCACTTCTTGTAATCACTCAAAACCAGAGAGAAGCAATATTTTTTTAAATCTTTATATCTTTCATTTACTCCGCGTTTTGGGATCCCAAAACGTAAGTGGACATATGGTCGCAAAAGTTGTCCGTCTGTTGGCACGATTACACTTGAAGGGAATAAGATAGTTTAGATGAAACTTCGTTTGACGATTCTAGGGAAAGGTCGAGTTCGTAGATGGGACCCATAGATGCATAATTAGGGGAGCGGGAGGTTTCAAATAAAGGGGCGACACAAATATTTTTTAAAAGCTAATGAGATAGTCGATTAAGAGGTAGAAGACATGCTGAACACGAATATGAAAACCATTTTCTCGCAAGACAAGTAGTTTGTTCGGAATCCGGCCAAAACCGGCAAATTTGTTAAAATAAAAAGTTGTATCTGAAGCTGATTATATGTCCAATTTAGGGGTTAGGAGACATGCTGAATCCGAATATGATAATTATTTTCTCACCAGGCAGTCAGTTCACCCGGAATCCGGCAAAACCGGAAAATTTGTCCAAAATAAAAGTTTCGTCTGAAGTTGATTAGAGGTGCAATTTCAGGATAGGGAAACATGCTGAATCCGAAAATGAAAATTATTTTCTCGCCGGACAACTAGATTGCCAGGAACCTGGCCATAACCGGAAAAATGTTTAAAAGTAAAAGTTAAAAGTAAGTTTTATATAAACTTCATTAAGGGTTCGGTTTACGGGTAAGAAGACATGCTGAATTCGTGCATGCCAATCATTTTTTACCTGGACACATAGTTCGCCACGAATGGAATTCTTGATTTATTTCACGAATTCTTGTTAAACTTATTTATTAAACTATGGGTCAATTAGGATCACTCACACAAACTGGCAATAAGTTTTCCCCATATCCCGCTAATTCTTCTACCCAATTTTTACGTAGTTTCATTCCATCATTTATTTCTGGTAATTACTTGTATTTCGTGTATTAGTTAAACTGTTTCTTGTGTGTCTGTGTATTTTGTAAATTTGTATTCCTTTTCTAGCTTTTAGCTATTCGGAATAAACTTGATTGATTGAAAAAAAAGAAAAGAAAAAAAAAACATACTAAAAAAAAGCAACAGAAATAACAATAATGAAAAAAGAAAGAAAAGCATCATCAAACATGACAAATCGGTGTTTTAACATTAAATTTGTTGTGCGTAAATCTCATCCGATCAAGTCAAGCGAAGAGACATGCAAGAGAGAACCAGAAGGCGTGGATTGTCAGAAACAAGTATCCTTGTCTGGATTGAAATATGCAAGACCCGATTGTCTGGATTGTGATGCCAAATAAATATTCGATTTTTGGGATCGTATCGAAACCTTTGGTCTTGTTTTTTTCCAACGCTGAGGGATAGCCTCTGTTCATGTGATTCCGGAATGTATTATTAGTTTTCTTGAAGAAAAAAATCTTTCTTGAAACGTACCCTTTTCAAAGCTCAGATGGGTTGACAACTTCAGCGTTTAACCTGTTGGCCTGGCGAAGAAACAAAGCTGGATCGGATTGATTTTCGACTACCCATACCAGTATGGCATCGTAAGGTGGCTAACGTAAACTGCCAATGCTGCAATTGCGAATTCCTACCTTTAGCGCCGCCCTGACTTTCTCTTTTCTAATGGTAAAAGACAAACAGACATTCTTCAAGAATTTGGAAATAAACGTGGGAAATGGCTTTTCAGACTATTGCTATATTTTTTTTTTCGCCATAGCTCATGAGCATATTTTATAAATAAATTCATTCTTTATTCCTTCATTTATAAGCTCGGCATCACAACCGGGACTCCAAGGGCTGAATAGAGACGACCTCGTTCTAGCGCCCACTTAGACTAGCTCTGTTATTTTATCATGTTGTGATGAGTCAAGTTACCCCCTTCTATCACCTTGTATACGCTCAGCTCAGAACAAGCGGAATGAGACAATAGAGTCGCGACTAGCGTTCCACTGGCATCTAGTAAGAAAAATCAGCTCGTAAATTCAGACGATCTAGTAAATTCTATTTGACACCTAACAAGGATTCTGATAGGCTACGTAATGAATAAATGGTACAAGCTGGAAATTGTCTCATCTTTCGTGAAGTCAGGGCTTGATTTAAATACAGAGACGACAGTTCTCAACTGTGTCGGCCATCAAAAGGAAGGCTCGGAATGAGCTCCTTGTGTTAAGTGTTTCGTCCCTGATGAAAACGAAGCAGCTCGTTCTCAAGTAATCAAGTGGAGTTCATGACCGGGTGATGACCCCCAACGATTTGACTCGGACCGCCAAGAAACGGAACCAAGAAGAACGTTCGATCGTAGTTGATTCTTTGAATTTAAATGATTCCGATGAAGACGTTTAGGTGGGTTTTTTTTTTATTAGTAATGATAGACCTCCACAAGGCTACTTTCGACTCTTCCCTTTTCCATCCCAGTCAGGAAAATTGAAGCTGACAGACTTGGTAAGTACTTCCACTCATTTCATGTCCAAGGTCGTCGATCTAGGTCCGTTCTGATTCGATTAAGCACCCAAGAGGGAAAGTCAATCCCTCTCAATCATAGTGTTCGAAGGGATATTGTTGGGGTAGCGATCCCATTCCGCGTATAAATATTATGCAATCGTGAAAGAGTCCCACAGCAGACAAGCTAGATAACAGCACAGAAAGCCTTCCCGTTTCAAGTGGAAGTGTTGTAAGGGATTGGACTCCTTATTCTGCGAGAGGTGCTAGACCGACCTCGAGAACTAGATCGAGAGAGAAATATTCAGATAGATCTAGATCGAGAGAGCTAGACTAAGACCATTTGAGATGAGTGTGGGATTAGTGATACGTAGAATGAGGGTAAGTAGCTAGAGAAGTGAAAAATATACTTAGGAAACAGAAAATACTGATGTGGTAAGTAAAGGTCGTTAAACTCCGATGGAGGATTAAAACGCTAGAATACAAAATACTGCAGATTAAAATATCTGAAACACAGTGCAGGGAAAAATAGTTTTGTGGATACGCCTTTCTTCTTGAATATGTTACTAATTGTCAGGCAGAAATGGCAGTAAACGCTCAGACAATTTATTTTAGAAATAACAATACAACATATTTACCTGCAGCTATTTTGTTTACTTTGTTTCATATACGACCAAGAATATACCACCAAAAGAGACTGTGGGTTCAAGTGTTTATTTTAAAGAGGGCTTAGACAGGTTGGAATTAAATTATGCAGAAAGATAGTCTACCCTTTGGGGATGGGAGGCGATAATAGAAATAAACGATAAGCTGGAATATAATAATGTACGAATATTCGACTAGAATTGATTTCCGGTTAGACGAAGACCAGCGATTTACAGGACCTGATTGTTTAGATGAAGAATTACAAGAATCCCACCGAAACCTTTAGTTTTAATTGGTTGTTGAAAATGTGGAACAGCCGGAAAGAACATGAGCTTTCCGGACTTCCATTTCTTGTCATGTTCACAGGTTTTGAATATTTTAACTATAAACAAAAGTAAAAGCTGTTCAAATAAAGCGAAGGGTGCGAAGGATCGGCCACCTAGCTTTGACGAACGTACTAAATTATTTTGTATTTAGAGTTAACTAATATGACATGAAATAGCAGAGAAACTAATACTAGTCGACAGTATTGTTGCCACTAATTTGTATGGCGCTTGCCCTTCGGCCAAGTGCCATATAGCGATCGCAATTTCTGTGGGTCGGTCTGTCTGTCCCGGTTTTGCTAGTTCCGGCACTTTCAGATAAGCTAGGACGATGAAACTTGGCAGGTATATCAGGGACCGGACCAGATTAAATTAGAATAGTCGCTTCCCCGATCCGATCATCTGAGGGGGAGTGGAGGGAGCGGGAATCCGGAAAAAATTAGGTATTTTTAACTGACGAACAGGTGATAGGATCTTAATGAAACTTGATACATGGAAGGACCTCGTGTCTCAGACTTCCCATTTTAAATCCAAACCGGATCCGGTGACATTGGGGGGAGGGGGAAACCGAAAATCTTGGAAAACGCTTAGAGTGGACAGATCGGGATGAAAATTGGTGGAAAGAACAAGCACAAGTCCTGGATACATGGTTGACATAGCAGGAACGAACCCGCTCATTTTGGGGGTGTTCGGGGGGGGGGGGGGGTCCGAGTTTCTAGTGATCCCGCGAGTTCGGTACTTCCTGGTGTGCTAGGACGATGAAACTTGGCAGGCGCGTATGGGACCCGAACAGGTTGACTTGAGAATATTCGTTTCCCCGATCCGACTATCTTGGGGGGGGGGGAGGAGTCTGGAAAGTGAGGCATGTTTAACTTGCGAACAGGTGACAAGTCCTACATACGTGAATGACAAAACCGGAACGGATCCGGTCACTATTTGGGAGTTGGGGGGGGGGGGGTCCGAGTTTCTAGTGATCCCACGAGTTCGGTACTTCCTAATGTGCTAGGACGATAAACCTGGCAGGCTTGTCAGATGACCGAACAGATTGACCTGAGAATGTCGTTTCCCCGATCCGACCATCGTGGGGGAGTGTAGGGATGGGGAATCCGGAATCTAGTGGCAAGCTCAGCTATTGAACTGGTTATCGGATTTAAAGGAAGCTTGATATTTAGACAGACCTGGTGCCTCAGATGCCCCATTTTAAATCCGGACCGGATCCGGTGACATTAGGAGGAGTTGCAGGGTCGGGATGAAACTTGGTGGGAAGAACAAGCACAAGTTCTAGATACGTCATTGACATAACAGGACGGGATTCGGTCACTGTGGGGGAGTTGGGGGGGGGGCCGATTTCTACTAAGCGTGGGAATTCGGTACTTCCTAATGTGCTAGGACGATGAAACTTGGTAGGTCTGTCAGGGACCCGAATAGATTGACTTTAGAATAGTCGTTTCCTCGATCCGGCCATCGCAGGAGGAGTGGAGGAATTGGGAATACCCAACCTATTGGCACGGTCAGTTTTTGAACATGTGATCGGATTTGAATGAAACTTGGCAAGTGGAAAGAGCTTTCGTCTCAGGTGTTCCATGTCAGGTCCGGGGAGGAATGGAGGAAGGGGAAATCCGGAATCTTGAGGTATTTATAACTTTCGAACGGGTGATCGGATCTTAATGAAACTTGATATTTGCGAAGACGCCAAGTCCCAGACAACCCAGTTCAAATCCACATCGGATCTGGTGACTTTGGCGGGAGCCTGAGGGGTGACCCGGAAACCTTGGGAAACGCTAGAGTGGAGGGATCGGGATGAAACTTGGTGGGAAGAACAAGCGCTAGTCCTAGATACATCGTCGACGTAACCGGACCAAATTCGTACACTGTGGGGGAGTTTGGGGGTTGGGGGCTTAATTCTGGCGATCCCGCAAGTTCGGAACTTCCTGATGTTCTAGGACAAAACTTGGAAGATGCATCAAGGACCCAAACAGACTGACTGGAGAATAGTCATTTCCCCGATCCGACCATCATGGGAGTTGTGAAAAGCTTTGGACATGCACAAAAACCAAACGGATGGACAAAATAAGATGCAAGTTGGACAGTGCTGAGTTTAAGCGACCTTGATTTGTTATTTGGCGTCCGGACAGGATCCGGCCAAAGTGGGGGGGGGGGGAAGCGGGACTCGGATATTAGCAGATAGGCTCTGCTCCGGTTCCAGTCAAACTGGAAGGGCGGGAACAGGATAAGTCAGAGATGCGACATTTATGTTTACGAGTCGTGTTCAGTCACGGTGGGCGGAGTTGGAAGGACAGTAAGGGTCAAACAATAAGGGTCAAACAATTTGAGTGATTTGAATGAAACTTGGAAGGTACAGAGATCACATGCCTTAGATGAAATATTTTAAGGATCGAACCAGATCCGACCACGGTGTGGGGGGGTTACCGGAAGTTCCGAAAAAAAAATGCTCAGATTCGAGTGAAAGATAGGTGGTAGGAGAAAATGCCTCAGATGATCCAGTTAGGACTCCGGACCAGATTCGGCCGCGGTATATGGGGAGTTGGAAGGGGCTACCGGAAATCTTGGGCACGTCTCGCACATAGCGAGTGGATTTCTTGGGTTGAAACTTGGAAGGTTGACGATAGCGTGGAGGTAATGTCGGAAATTTTCTGGCTTGAGGGAAACTATATATCCTAATTCTAGGTCCGAACCGCATCTTTGGATGGCGGGCTGTTTTGTGAAGTTCTCTTCTTCTTTCTTGTACCACCTACTCGTAACATGTGCCATATGAGCTCGCAGCTCTTGTTTACTGAGCCTGTTGCATTTGGCCACAAAAGTGTTGTGACATTCTGGCGTCTACAAAATTCGGTCCTTTTTTGGGGCTTTTCAGTAAAAAAAAAAAATCTTGGTTCGAGGTTCCAATTTACTCTTTAGGCATAAGGTAATATTCGTAGAACACATTAAAACAAATAATTTTTTTCTGGAAAGAATAGCTTTGAAATTGGCTAAATGCTTTTAGATTGCAGAATTTCTGACATTTTTACTTTTCCTGTGACAAATTTTTCACAGCTGTGAATCAGGGGAGAAGTCGAAAACATATTTGATAGTGCAAAACGGATACGTCAGCTGAATTTTATTAGAGCTATATTTCGTGCCCGAGGGGTTGCTCACT
This sequence comes from Branchinecta lynchi, assembly GCA_023053575.1. NCBI lineage: Eukaryota > Metazoa > Arthropoda > Branchiopoda > Anostraca > Branchinectidae > Branchinecta > Branchinecta lynchi. The sequence continues at coordinate 30,065,029 of JAKZAP010000002.1, forward strand.
CCCAAAAAAGATGTAAACCAAGTGGCGCCTACCTCGGTGCCGCGCCGAGGTGTACACCGGTGGCGCGGAATGAGCAGCCCCTCGTTCACCCTTGGCAAGGGTCCTCTTCAAAAACGCCGGCAAAGATCAAGTCCCAAACCAAAACCAACGAGGTATTTATTCGATACCCTGCGACTGCGAGAAGCGCGATGTCGGTAGGACAGAAAGTCTCACATAACACGAGCAGCAGATCGGCCACGCCCTTTCTAATGGACACCGTCCAAATTACAACTTGAAATCGGCACTGACAGAATACATTTTCGAAAACACATCCCATGTTGCACATTTTGAAAAAGCCCAGATTCTTGCAACAAGCACCGTACTTCATCAAACTGTAAGAGAAGCATTACGAAAAACTTTCAAGGATCAACCAGAGACACACGCGAATATTTACTACTAAAAACATGGAAAGGCATCATCAGCGAAAGGAAATTCAGACCCCAAGCTCTTCTCTACAACAAAACCGAAGTCAACCGAAATGCACAAAAATCTCTACCCGATCAACGACCCAATCGAGCAGCAAAAACAGCAACCGTGTCCAAATGAAATCACAGCAACCTTTTTAACTCCAAGCAACTCTCACAAAGGAATTCACGAAGTCAATATTTAACGGTAAGCTAGAATCTTTAGTTTGTTTTCCACAAGTTCGTTTTTCCAACTTGAGAGGCTTTGAGCCTTAAGAGGACCCTTGCCAAGAAGGGCCGAAATATAGCTCATATAAAATTCAGCTGACGTATCCGTTTTGCACTATGAAATATGAACTGAAGGAATAGTCAAAAACATTTGAGAAATCGAAAGTCGAAGTGAAAGTCGAAAACATTTGAGAAATCGCAGAATTCTGCAACCAACGGCAACACTGGTCGACAGGATGATTACTGTAAACACTAATGTACCTATTTTTATGAAAACTTTCAAAACTATCAACTAATGGAACACATCATCTAGCTTTTATGAAAAAGAGTCTGTCGTTCATGAATTATTCAGTAAGTCATGTACACTGTAAACAGTCTCCCCTACATCGGACTTTAGTACTGGTGCATCACCGAATTCGGAGATCTTTTATTCCGGATTCGAAGAGTTAAATCCGACTTCGGAGAGTAAAATCCAATGGAGGATTAAAACGCTAGAATCAAAAATACTGCAGATTAAGTTTTCTGAATTAGGAGATTTTTCGCGTGTACAGTGCAACGAAAGATAGTTTTGCGGATCCGCCTTTCTTCTTGAATATTACTGATTGATGGGCAGAAAAAGCTCAAAACAATTTGCTGCAGGAAATAAGCATACGAGATATGTATCAGTATTTTGTATACTTTGGTTCATATACCACCTAAATATTTTTCCTTCTTTCTGATTTCTTTGCGAGTCATTTTGAGTTTGCATATCATCGCGCAACTAGGTCGTACGAGAACTAGGTCGTACGAGTTGCCAGTTCAGCTGGTCTGAACTGGCAACTTGGGCGGGGCTATGTAGACGTATTTGGTTGTAGACGTATCATTATTGCCACTGGTCGCAGAATTCTGCAATATGTCATAGATTTTCGTTTCTTTAGAATCTGCGAACGGTTCCTTACTAGTTAATGCGAAAATGAAGCAAAAAAAAGGCAGATAATTATGAAGATAACAAAGGGAGATTTCTCGTTTTAACAGTTGTTGAAAAGGACTCAGTTTTGTAGGCAACACTGCATGATCATAAGATCTGTTTAGTTGCTACCATAACTGTAAAAACAAAAAAAAAGCTACATATTTTGGCAGATCCTATGTTTTTAAACATCTGATACCACTTTTTGTAATCACCCAGAATCTGCCACATAAACTCATCGAATGTCTACGAATGATGAATATTGGTGGTGCTTTAATACGATGTAATATAAAGACGCATATTTGTTGTTTTCTGCTCCTATTTCCGCTAAATTCTTATCGAATTCTGATTTAACTCCTTTCAGCTAAGGGACGCTATTGAAAGTTGTTCACACGCTGTGTTAAGGTCACTTTTGACGATAAGTGGCGGAGACAGATCTCGCCAGAAAGCACAGGGGGAATCGAAAAGGATTGGGGAATGGATGTTTTTGTTATTTTTCCCACTGCTGGGCTTACTTCTACGGGAAAAAAAAATATCTTAACTTGAGTGGATTCAACAATAGAGCATCCAGATCTTGGTGGAAATTCTGAAAATATCGTTATCTCTCCTTTACTCACGACAACGTCAAGAAGCTGAAACCGGACTGTATTCATTCACTCTCCGACTCGTCTGTTCCACTATATGAAATGATATTTAATCATACAAAAAACACTTTCGGGCATGGCAACACACAAAAATAAACATGAATAGTCCTTCAGCCCAAGCTGACTGCGAATCATATTTGAAGGTGCAAAACGGATATGTCAGCTACATTTTATTAGAGCTATATTTCGGCCCTTCTTGGCAAGGGTTCTCTTCAGGCTCAAGCCGCTCAAGCTTGAGCTTGAAGTTAATTATCCAGATTACGGCTTGAGCCTGAAGAGGACCCTTGCCAAGAAGGGCCGAAATATAGCTTTAATAAAATGTAGCTGACATATCCGTCTTGCACCTTCAAATATAAAAATAGACCCTAGACAAAAATAATGAGCAAAGACTACCACCTCAAAAATCTTTCATGATGTGCCATACTCACACGGATGTAGCTAGCACAGCTCTTTATAGTTACAAAAGTATTATTATCTAAACATAAACCAATCCTCGTCCTCTTTCTCAGCGCTGAAAATCTTTCTTATTTTTGACTCATTTGTGTCCTTTTTGGGATCCCAAAACGTAAGTGGAGGGATACCTATGACATCGCAAAAGTTGTCCGTCCGTCCGTCCGTCTGTCCGTCTGTCCGTTCGTCCGTCTGTAAGCACGATAACTCTCGAAGGGAATGAGATATTTTGATGAAACTTGGTATGAGGACTGTTTGGGTCAAGGGTAAGGTCCAGATTCGTAGATGGCCCTATATTTGGCGGTGGGGGAGGGGGTTCAATTTAAGGGACAAACAAAATATTTTTAAACAGCTAACGTGATAGTCGATTATGGGGTAAGAAGACATGCTGAGCACGATGGTGACAATCATTTTCTCGCCGGACAAGTAGTTCGTCCGGAATCCGGCAAAAACCGGAAAGTTTGTTAAAAGTAAAAGTTTCATCTGAAGTTGATTAAATGTTTGATTTGGGGGTAAGAAAACATGCTGAGCACGACGGTGAAAACCATTTTCTCGCTGGACGAGTAGTTCGTCCGGAACCCGGCAAAAACCGTAAAGTTGGTTAAAAGTAAAAGTTTCATCTGAAGTTGATTAAATGTTTGGTTTAGGGGTAAGAAGACATGCTGAGCATGACGGTGAAAATCATTTTGTCGCCGGACAAGTAGTTCGTCCGGAATCCGGCCAAATCCGGAAAGTTGGTTAAAAGTAACAGTTTCATTTGAAGTTGATTAAATGTTTGATTTATGGGTAAGAAGACATGCTGAACCCGAAGGTGAAAACCATTTTCTCGCCGGACAACTAGTTCGCCTGTAATCCGGCCAAAACCGGAAAACATGTTAAAAGTAAAAGCTTTATCTGAAGTTGCTTAGATGATATTTAGGGGTAAGAAGAGACGCTGAGTCTGTATATAATGATCATTTTTACCCGGACATATAATTAGTCCGGAATCCGGTTGTACCCGAATTTTTTTAAGTCAAAATTTTATTTAAAGTTGATTAGATTTCTTTATAGGGATAAGGAGATACGCCGGCTTCGTTTCTCAATTTTTCTTTTTTTGCTGGACTAGTAGTTCGCTCGGAATTCGGGCAAAACCGCAAATTTGGCAGTAGTAAAGCAGGAAGTTTCGGTCAATATCGTGAAAATAGATATGGCTTATAGAGGTTTAGATAGGTAGATAGAATATCTGAACTCGGTTTTCTCTGATGATTAGCCTGGCGAAGACAAGACCGAATTGTCTGGATCAAATCTTAGATTTTTGGGATCCCATCGACACCTTTGGTCTTGTTATCTCAAGCTCCCCTGATGTTCTGTTTAGCCTCGCTGTTGGGACCGGTACACAAATAGAGCTTTTCCTAATGACTTAACTCATATCTGCTTGAACAATAAGGTTTCGATGGGACCCCACAAATTGTATATTTATTGGTCCAGGACAATCGGGTTTTCTAGATATCCGATGTTCGTCAGACTCCTTCAACACTTTTACTATTTATTGAAAATAAAATTGAAAATAAACATAAATGATACCGGAGTAGTGTTTTACTGAAAAATTACGGCCAAACGGCTATTGACCTGAGAAAAAATAGTTCATATATGGATTCAGCATATATTTTTACCCCTAAACCTCATAAAGTGATGTAGCCCTCCCCTTCCCGATAACATTTGTTTCTTCCGCTTTATTGTATCCGTGTTTCTTCGGTATTTAGCAAGTTGTCAGTTAGTTCAGTTGTGCCGTTTCTAACGTCATAAGTGCGGCGGTCGCTAATAAAATAAAAGGTTCTTAAGTAGGTATTTTATGTCGACTCTTTAAAGTTTAACTGAAAAGGGCAGAGATGGGACAGTCTTGTTACCCCTCACTTATTCATTTAAAGAGGCTTGAAGACCCGAGCCTCGTTTTTGTTCCAATAGCGCTGCCGCATCGCTGCTGCAGCACTTCTTTGCTTTTGCATAATATGCGTTTTTGGATTCACTTTCTTCTTGGTTGAAGCGGCAGCGCTGCAGCATCTTGCAGGGAAGCACGGACTTGGTCGGGGAGCAAGTCCGTGATTCTCGAGAAGCGCTGCCGTCTTCCTCGGAAGCGCTGCACTGCAAAAACGGATGTAGAAAGAATCAGTCCGGAATCCGCCGTGAAGTGGACCTGCAGCATGCAACAAAAACAAGGCTCTGATGAAAATGCGTTACTTCATTGCTCCGCTATTAGCGAATAACCAATTTTCAAATAGCGGAATTCCCCTGTCAGATTTGTGGGACTACCTTTGCCGCATGCTTCACAAAAAAGATTTATGAACGTTTTTTGTTCAGGCACTAAGCAATCTTCACCAAGCTTATCACCGCCCGCTGTAAAGCCGCATTTGTGTTCAGATTCAAATATTCCGCGTCATAGTAGAATTTGTGCTGCGGGGACAGCCGTAGATATTCTGAACCTCACTACGAGGGCAGATAGTGGAAAGTCAAAATATCTCTTAGCAGACTCCAAATAACCCAGTGTATTCAACTAAATGATACGAAAATAGGCTTGCTTTTCAGTTAAACTTTAATCGAGGCCTACAGCTGGTCTAAAACTTCCGCAAATTTCTGAACAAAACAGCTGGTGACACTGAGAGGGAAACCAAGAACCTCTCGATCTGCTTCTGATGCGCTAACTGTTGAGTCAACCTTCTCTGTATCACTTTGAGACTTGCCGACTTTGCAATAAACAATTTCAATAGTCGACTTAAAAATTTAAGTTCTCCAGTCTACCAAATCCCCGGGCTTGGCAAATTTCGTTGGAATCACTTATCCGACAAGAAAAAAAGTTTCCCATGTCCATCGCATGTTCTTATCGCATGTTCTAATCTACTTAAGAATGAACCTTTTTTTTTTTTTTTTGCCAAATTCCGGTTTAGGGCATAATCCGGGTCAACTACTTGTCCGACAAGAAAATAAAACCAATTCAGCATGTCTCTTCACCCCTACGTCGAACCTCTAATCAATATCTGATAAAACTTTTACTTCTAAAAAATTTTCGGGTTATGGCCAAATTTTGAGCAAACCAGATGTCCAGAAAGAAAATAATTTTCATGTACGGATTCAGCATGTCTCTTTACCATGTATCGAACCTCTAATCAAATTCAAACAAACTTTTACTTTCAACATATTTTCTGGGTTTGGCAGGAAACTATTTGTTCAGCGAGAAAAATATGTTTTATTTGCGGATTCAGCGCACTTCCTTACCCCGAAATCGACTGTTAATTTTAAATATTTCGTTCACCCTTAATTGGAACCACAGTCCCTAAATATAGGGCTACAGGGCCCATCAACTCGACCTGTCCTTTGACCCATCCTCACACCAAGTTTGAACAAAATTTATTATTCCCTTCGAGAGTTATCGTGCTTTCAGACAGTCAGACAGACAGACGGACAGAAAGACAGACGGACAACTTGTACTAAATCACTGGTATCCCGTCACTTATGTTTTTGGATCCCAAAAATAAGGTACATATTGGCTCACAAGGGACAGCCCTGGTCCCTATGCGAGGAGATGCTCACTCCCCAAACCCGTGTACACCGCGTGTCGGAGCCGGAAGGTACCATCCTATTTAATAATCGGTGTTCCAAACTCACTAAGTTTAATAAATGTGCATTAAATAAAATTTGTAGCAAAATACACTTTTTTCATTAAGGCGGAACGGTACTTAAAACTCATAAAGAGCAGGTATACGCTTTTCCCATGTTAATTGACAATATCTGTTTTAAGCGTGTCAAGCCAAATTGACGGTGGCGGAAACATTCCAAGATACCCATTTTGAAGTGCTTTTTACGGGCTACAATATGTTTGGAGCAGTTTTCAAAGCCGACACTCCGTTTTCTGGGTAGGCTAGAAATAAGAAAAAAAAGTGTCTTATCTGCCAACTGGCTGTCAACCTACTGGGTAAACTCTGTCGCTATACATTTGGTATGGTCTGGCAGAGCACTGAATAAGCGACCAAACGTTTGGAATGGATTTTGGAATTTTCATTTCTTGTAGTTTCAGTCCCTTCTTTTCTCCAAAAACACACTATTCTCATTTCGTTTTCATACCATGGGCTGTTATCGCAAAGAAGCATCAAGATCTGTAACCCTGTTGGGACAGCAGAGGCTATTCACAGGGGGTCAAGAGAGAGATTATGAAAACAGATTATTATGCCAGATTAAAAACCAAATAATTCAAAAGACTATCGGTAATATGTACGTTTCCCTAAGTTACTGTGTAGTAAAATTCAATCGTGCTAGCAAAATGAGAAAAAAGAACAAGAGAAGTGATCACTTGATAAGTGGATGAATTCATAGGGAGCGACTTGAAGTAAAATATATAAGACTAGGACTAGGAAAATATGTGCTTAGTGTGATAACAAAGGATTACTCCGTCACAAATGACATACCGACAAGAAGCGAGACTTGAAATCTGCCGACGGCTCGTCAATGTCCCCGATTTGTTTCTGTGTTACGGAGCGCAATTTCTCAAGCATGTCGTGTAACTTTCATCTTCATTCAAGTAGGCCAATGAATCTCTACAAAACTTATTGCATCACAGCCTAGCTGTTTCTGTAGCACTTGCACTTCAGCCCAGTGCTACATAGCTATAGCAGTTTTTGTCCATCCGTCGGTCAGTCCGGGTTTTGCCAGTTGGGGCACTTCCAAATAACGTTGAAACTTGCCAGCATAATTTTAAAGAACCCTATACCTAAACCTCTAGGTAAATTTCGTTTTTCGGATTCAACCATCTGTGGGGGAGTAGAGGAATGGAAAATCCGGAAACTTGTGGGGAGTTACTTCAAACGGGCCATACGACTGGAATGAGACTTGATGAGTGTAAGAGTAAATGCCCGATAATTCATGTACGTGTCCGACCGGATTCGGCCACAGTGGAGGAAATTGGACGGAGGCACTAGACATTTTGTGGCGTTTTTGTTGCGTTTTGAATGCAACTTGGAGTGTAGTGATATCATATGCCCTAGATTACACAATTTCTAGTCTGGACCGGATCCGACCACGGTTGGTGGGGGCGGCACCGAAATTCCTCGAAAACTGTTTAAACTTGGTAGGTGGTAAGGAAAGTTTCCCTAGACGACCTTTTTACGTGTTAAAACCAAATTCGACTCGGTGGGGAGTTCGAGGGCAGTTCGGCACAATATTTGGTACGCACATGGATGAAATGATGCACTAAAATGAGTGGTGTTGCGGACATGAAACTTAGACGGTACGAATGTCATACGTTCTACAGGATCCTTTTCAGGGTCCCGAACTGATTTGACCTCGGTGGAGGGAGCTGGAGGGGCATCGGAAACTTTCCGGAAATGAAAACTTGCTGGGTTGGTAAGATAAGACACTCTTGATGACGTATTCGTGTGCCGAAACTGGATTGTGACACGTTAGCGGGAGCTGGAAGGGGGAATCCGGAACTTCTGAGGCATGCCTATCAGTATCCAACGAGTGGAGTGATTAGGATGAAAAAGTCAGGGTACAAAGTTCAAATACCAGTGACCATTCAATCTGTGGTCAAAATAATAGTTAGGGTACTATAGTTACGGAACTCCCCTAGAATGAACAGATAGCTCGTAGCTCTTGTTTTGTTGGGATCCCAAAACGTAAGTGGAGGGATACCTATGAGATCGCAAAAATGTCCGTCTATCTGTGAGCAAGATAACTCTCGAAGGGAATGAGATATTTTGATGAAACTTGGTGTGAGGATTCTTTGGGTTAAGGGTAAGGTCAAGTTCTTAGATGGGCTTTGTAGCTCTACAGTAAGGGGTGCGGGAGGGGGTTTTAAATTAAAGGCAATAAAAAATATTTTTTAAAAGCTATGAGATAGTTGATTTAGGGGTAAGGAGACATGCTGAATCCGAATATGAAAGTTATTTTATTGCCGGACAAGTAGTTCATCCGGAAGCTAATACAATATTCATCCAGGGGGTAAGGAGGTCCGCTGAATCCATATCTGAACTTAGTTTTCTTGCTGGACAAATGGTGCATCACTAATTCGGCTGAAACTGGAAATGTGGTTGAAGCTCAAAGTTGTTTCTGAAATCGATTAGAGATTCGGTACCGGGCAAGGAGACATGCGGAATCCATTTTTGAACTCTATCTTAACAGTAAAATTATTCAGGAGTCTGACGAAAACTGAATGGCGAAGACATGACCCAACTGTTTGAATCAAACGTTAGATTTTTGAGATCCCATCGAAACCTTTGGTCTTGTTTTTTCTTAAGACCAGCGTGGCTCTTTGGTGTAATTAATACAACCATCTTAACTTTAACTTAATGTAAATGTTTGAGATCCTTCTATTATAAAACAAGACCAAAGGTTTCGATGGGATCCCACAACTTTTAATATTTATTGGGCAATTTTATCCAGACAATCGGGGCATTTAGAGAGAGATCTGGTCTTGTCAGGTCTTATCAATAATTAGCCGTCTGAAAATAAACATAAATGCACCGTAGCGGTATTTTCTGGAAAAATTACGGCCATACGGCTCAACTTCAGACAAACTGTGACTTTTAGCAAATTTTCTGGTTTTTGCTGGATTCCGGCTGAACTATTTGCTCTTTGAGAAAATGATCATTACCCCTACATCGACCTCTAATCAGCCTTATATAAAACTGTTCTTCTGGTTCTGGCCGGATTCCGGGCGAACTGTATGTGTGGACTTGTATATACAGATTCACCATGCATTCTTGACCCTGTATCGGACCTCTAATCAACTTCAAATAAAACCATTACTTTTTAAAAATTTCCGGCGGATTCCGGGCGAACTGAATGTTTGGGGTGAAAATAATGTGCATATATGGATTCAGCATGTCTCCTTACTTTTGTATTAAAGGTTTTGTATCAAAAGGTTTCATGGTTGGATCTTCATTACTGGAGGAACAAGAGCTGTAAGCTAATGTGGCACTTCCACAGGTTGAGACGTATTGTTTGATCAAAAGTACTTTTTGACTTTGCGGTTTAGATGCGCACTCTAAGGGAGGTAGAACTTCATTTGTAAGTAAAACCCTTGAGGAAAAAATGATAATGGGCTCGTGGGGATCTGAGGATCATGAAAATGTATAATTTGCTTAAAGTATTTTTCTTACTTTGTGGTCAAGATTAGTACTTCAAAGAATAGTCTGATCTGGATCTTGTCGAATCTCTAATATTCCAGCCAAGTTTGATCGTCCTAGCACATCTGGAAGTACCTCAACTCGCAATCGCCAGAATTCCGGACCCCACCCCAACCTGCAACTCCCCCCACAGTGCCCGGGACCAATCCGATTCTGTAAATGATTTAACCAGAGCATCTGTTCCCACAAAGTTCCATCCCGATCTCTCCAGTCTAACTGGGTCACATATTCCCCCCCCCCCAGTTGTCGGATCCGGTCCGGACATAGATAGGTCACCAGAGACATGTCCTCTGTTCAATTACTAATTTCACTCGGATCCGTCACCCGTTCCAAAGTTACGCATGACTCAATATTCCGGATTCCCCCTCCGTCCACTCCCCCACGATTATCGGATCGATAATTTCTTTTATTTCCAAGTCAGTTTGATCCGATCCCTGCTATACCTGCTAAGTTTCGTCGTGAAAATGCCCAAAACCACCATCACCGGAATCCCCCCCCCCCGTGAGTGTCCAGATCCAGTCCAATTATGTAAACGATTTATGTAGAGCATATGCTTGTTCTTCCCAGCAAGTTTCACTCATCACTCAGTTCTAACCGTTTCTCGAGATTTCCGCCGCCCCCCCAGCTCCTCCGTGGCTGTCGAATTCGGTCGAGACTTCAAATGGGACATCTGAGATACATCATCTGTTCAGTTATTAAGTTTCATTCCAATCCGATCACCCGTTCGAAAGTTACATACTACTGAATTTTCCGGATTCCCTTTTCCCTCCACTCCCCCCCCCCTCCGGATGGTCGGATCGGGAAACCGATTATTTTCAAGTTAGTTTGGTAGGGTCCCTGAAATGCCTGCCAAGTGTCATCGTCCTAGCAAGTGCCATAAAAATGTATGCTGAAAATGCCAGACAAGCAGTTCGCCTGGGATTCGGCCGAAACCGGAAATTCGGCTGAAGTACGGCAGGAAGTTTCGATCAGTTTTGTCAAAAATGGTATGACATATAGGGGTAAACACAAATGGTGAATCCATATCTGAACTTGGTTTTCTCAGATGAATTGCTATTTGGCCTCAATCTGTTTCTAAATTTTAATAGTAAAAATGTTCAACGAGTCTGGCGAAGACTGGGATCAAATATTAATTTTTGGGATCCCATCGAAACTTTTGGTCTTGCTATGGTCTGGGATCCCACAGCGACTTGTAGCCTTGTTACTCGAAAAAAAAATCCGATTTTCGAAGATCTTCAATTTTTCTGACTGTTGAACGCTTTTACTTGACGATAAGTGACGCTTTTACTCGACAAGTGAATTAGCGAACTGGTTGCTTCAGGTACTTCAATGACAGCGAAAAAGCAGCAGCCAAAAGGTCATTCAGATGCAATTTAGTGTCAGTCTCTCGACCCAATTCCCTCTGATGATCTCTGAGACATAGATAAACATCGCACAGAGGGAGTCCTTTGACTTTGACCTGTTCACCGACCAAAACCCATGCTGAATCTGCAATAACGAGTTTCGACTACCGTTCCCCCTTAAGAGAAGAGATACAGTGATTACAAAAGAATGAAAAGTAACTAGCCTACATCGACTAGGAGCTCAAGGGCGAATGCTCAATCTATTTTATGTGAAGTAAAGGAAAATCTTTACAGTGTATCTGGAAAAGAAAAAAATTGATATAAAGCCTAGAATTCATGAAGCTAATTGTGAAACGAAAATAATCAGATTCCGCCACCCTACATGCTATGCAATCTCTCTGTTTATTAGATAGCTCATTAAAACTGATAGGCTCCTAAAGACGTAACATTAGTTTTCCCAGTTAGTGTTGGGCGATATTTGGATATTTCGATATTTTCACTTTCGATATTCGATCGATATTTCGGGACCATGTTGCTTCATATATGTCTCTTTTCACTCAAATTTAAGAAATTTTGCATCATTTTTTGGTAAAAACTGCGAATAATGTAAAAACGGAATCACGACAAACATTTTCGACAAATTCGACGACAAATATACAAGATTCAGTTATGTCAGATTATTTACAATAATTATAAAATGAACAAATATCGTTTTCGATATCGATATTTAGGTTTTGATCTTCGATATCGATATTTGGTCCGATACATCGTTATCAATGTCGAATATCGCCCAACACTTTCCCAGTCGCCTTATAACAAGTATTTTTCTCGTGTTAATACATAAGTAGCTTCTGAATCTCTAGGCTTTTCAGCCGTTTTCCCTTTTCAAAATACACAGTAAAAAATTTATCTTTTCTTCACATAAAATAGATAGAGCATTCGCTCTTGAGCTCCTAGTCACTGTAGGATAGTTACCTTTTAAGATTTGTGTGTAATCACTATTCACTGTATCTCTTATCTTCATGAAAAAAGTGTCTTTTTTGTTACACACTTTTATTTAATGCACCTTTTATACTTTGTGAGCTTGGAACACTGAGTATTAAATAGGAAGGTGTCTTCCGGCACCAGGAGCGGGAGGTACTTTTCAACGTAGTTGTTGATTATTATGTTGCAGTTGATCGGTTATAGTACTTTCTTTTGACGCTAGACAGCGCCATTTTACTTGATTTACGAAAACTCACCCTACAGAGGTTAAAAACTGACAAAAGTGTAAAGGTGCCGGGATTGACTGTACAGTTGGTGCCGGAGAGTGAGCATCCCCTCGGTCCCAGGGCCTAGGACGAGCTCGCTTGCATAATAAGAAAAAAGCCCAGGTCATGCCTCGTAGAAACTCTCAGTCGTTCAACAGACACGGTATTGACACGTCGGCACAACTGGTCCGTCTCCCTCGCCAACTCACTAGGGATTCAATGAAGGACTAATATAATAGGCCAATAACCTTTTTTAAACAAACATGTGGACTAGAGACGAACAAATATATGGAAATTAATATTCATACATATTCAACCGTCGTTTGTCTTCTCACCTTTTTCTTAGCTCCTAGCAAAGTAACTGAAACAAGATACTGAGCTAGAATTGAAAGGACGAGGATCAAGCTTCTGAAGCTAATTTCCAAAGGCTAACAATTAGCACAATTAACAACATAGTATGATTTAAAATCTGGATCGAACAGTAATTAGCACGTTATCTAACAATCAGTGATGTGCGAATCCGATCAAGGATTCGAATCCGAATCCAGGGCTAGGCACGAATCCGATTCCGAATCCGAATCCACCATTTCGTGCTGAGGATTCGAATCCAGAATCGAATCCGGATTCGAATCCGATCTTAAGAAAAACTAGACCTACGTTGCCCGGGCAACGTGAAGTGTTGCGGCAACCTTTGTCCGGCTTCGCCGGCTAAAGTGTTGCGAGAGCAACACTTTGGTTTTGTTTCTTCGCTGTCCGTTAAATGCTGAAATTGTCAACTTATCGAAGCTTTTAAAACGGTATGTTCTAAAAAGAATAATCACATAATCAAAAGATGTTCTTTAGCGTTGTAAAACCAACAACAAAACAATATCGGAAGAAGGCTATCCGTAACGTTTCAGGATTAAAATACCATAGATGACACTATTAATTATTACAAAACTACCTTATTGTTTTACATTACCGTATCGTTTGTACCCGTTGCGTAAACAGTTAATCCTAGGTTATAGCGATAGACCATCGATACAAACTTTCTTACTGTCATATTTACAGAAATCGAATACAATGTGCACCAATTTTCAAAAATGTCTAGCCCCTCGTGCTTACTTACAAGTCCCTCTCCCGTGATTGACATCAAATTCACCGGAAACAAATAATGGATACACCAGCTATCAAAAGTTGCAAACCCCTCATCGCTGAAGATGATTATAGCATAAAAGCCGATTATTACTTACAAGTCCCATGCATGTCTTACAATTGGGAACAAAATTGTTCTTACCATCGAATACACCTGAGACAAATAACAGGTATACCAACTAGCAAAAGCTGCAAACTCCTCGTTGCCGAAGATGATTATGAGCTAACAGTCGACTGTTGCTTACAGTCGACTGTTGCTTACAAGTCCCTTACATGTCTCACAACTGGTATCGCCTATTTTTTGGTTTCAGTGTGTACCTTACTCCTAAAGTTGTCAACCCCCTGAAACTTTCAAACTGGTTTATCTCATGAAGGATTTTTGTTCAAAAAAATGGATGGCATATATTTTGATCAGCTCTTCAAGGGCTATCGATTGCCCTATCCACAACAAAAGCATATCGGAAAAAGGGACTAAATTGACTTTGCAGTCAGTTGAACTTTATCCTTTTCAATCGTAGACATCGTGACGGATGAAAACTTGGAATAATATCCTATATAATCTAGTTGGTATTATAAAGCTATCCGTAACTTTTTAGGATTAAAATACCATAGATGACACTATTAATTATTACGAAACTACCTTGTTTTACATTACAGTATCGTTTGTACCCGTTGCGTTAACAGTAAATCCTAGGTTACAGCGATAGACCAACGATACAAACTTTCTTACCGTCAGATCTATATAAATCGAATACAATTTGCAACAATTTGCACAAAATTCTAGCCCCTCGTGCACCGATTCTACTGACAAGTCCCTTTCCCGTGATAGACATCAAGTTCACCGGATAAAAATAATGGGTACACCGACTAGCAAAAGTTGCAAACCCATAGTCGCTGAAGATTTGTGTAGCATAACAGCCGATTATTACTTAAAAGTCCCTTGCAAGTTTTACATTTGGGAACCAAATTGTTCATCAAATGACAGGTACGCCAACTAGCGAGAGCTGCAAACCCCTCATTGCCGAAGATGATTATGAGCAAGTCCCTTGCATATCTTACCATTGGGAACCAAATTGTTCTTACCATCGAATACACCGGAAACAAATAACAGGTATACCAACTAGCAAAAGCTGCAAACCCCTCATTACCGAAGATGATTATGGGCTAACAGTCGACTGTTGCTTAAAAGTCCCCTATATGCATCATAACTGGTATCGCCTATTTTTGGTTTCAATGTACCTTACTATGAAGTTGTCAACCCCTTTGAAATTTTCAAACTGGTGTATCTCATGAAGGAATTTTTGTACCAAAAAATGGATGACATATACTTTGATCAGCCCATCAATGGCTATCGATTGCCGTCGAAAAAAAAATTCTACCTGTCTTAGTTCAAAAGTTGACTTTTTTGCCGTAGGCCAACTTTCTAACGTCACGACTTAGAAAGGAGCAAAGGATAAGCTCTAGTTTCTTTAGCAATGAGAGAACTTTTAAAGTTTAAGAGGCACATCTGATACCGTTACTCTACCACAAACCAAAGTGCAAAAAAAAAGAATTATAAACTCAGCTGAAATCGTCGCAGACATAGACAGAAACAATAGATGGCAGCACTTTCGGACCCGAGACAAAAAAGCCACTTTTTTGTCTCTGTAGATTTTTCTATTTATCACTCAAAGAAGATATGTTGGCTGTGGGGCCGGGTAACTGCCGCATATATTTAACACTTATAGATTTTAGTCCATCTTCAATTTGAAACTGGTGCCTGCCTGCTTGCGTGCTAGAACGGAGCTTTCCACTCGAAAGCAGAAACATCTTTTGATGAAACGAAAGGTTCGCTACACAACTTCAGATAGTCCTCTCTGACATAGGCTATACAACTCCACTTCACTTCGCAAACCGTAGGCTCTGGCTCGATGACAAGCAAAAACCATCCTTATTGGCCCCAGGCAAGAGTTCTACGGAGCTTTCCAAAATGTAATGTCATATTCGTCAATCCGGCCAAAGGTCCACACTTTCCGTAAAAACCGCACAGGTTAGACCCTTCTCAGTTACCAGGAATAAAATGAAATCGGAGTCATAGGAAAAAAAAAAAAAAAACAAAAAAAAAAAACAGGACAAAACCAAAGTGTTGCTCTCGCAACACAATCAAACCATGTACATACAGTGTAAATAGGTTATGGTTTAAAATCAGAGGTGACAAAAATAACTGATTTTTAAGGTCATCAGATGAGGTGACAGATTACTGAGGATGGTTGATGTTGGAGACAAAAAAGTTGGATTACCTATAGGCACACTGTGTAAAAGTTGGGAAAACAGAAACTGGAAGGATGACGCGGATTTGAGCGGATTCGTAAGATTGAGGGTTTGGAATCCGAGTCCAAATCCGAATCCAGCCTGACAAGCAGAAGATTCGAATCCGGCCAAAAGGACGAATCCTGGACTCGAATCCGGATTCGGATTCGCCCGTCTCTGCTAACAGTTCAACGAACATCTACCTAAGTTTAGCGAACAGTTGTTTTCTTCTGGAAGTGAGATTTTAGGCAGAAACTATCATAAAATTGAAGTCAAATATTTAAGTTTCGCTTACTTTCTATTCATGAACAGTCATTCATTCATAATATTTATGGTCTCTATTTAGTGCCGGAAATTCAGCAGAAAACGAACCAGCATATAGTAAACCGAAGTAATTTTTTTTTTTCTTTGCCCTGTATTAATTCACTTTTGTTTTTCTTCTTCATCCTCCCATCGTACACCGAAGTCATGAAGAATAAGATGGACATATTTGGGTCATGTGTTACGCATGCCTGAAGACCAGAGCAAAATAACTCTAGAGAGCAAGGCGAAAACCTATTCTTTCCATGCATCAAAAATGGGCCTCAGTCTTAGCGCCGCCCAACTCGCTTTGTTCGTGTGAGCAGTGGCGGAGCGTAGAATATTCTACCAATGCTAAGATGCGGTGCAGGTTGAGTTTCAGCAGGGATGTTCATGTCTTCTAGGGGAACTAGTGTCGTTGCGGTTTGACTGTGTGTCACTTTTTCAAAGTTCGCGCATTACGGAAGACAGACTGCCCTGAAGAGTGTATCAGTGGCAGCCTGATGGATAAGGCCGTATCCAGGGGGGTTAGGGGGTGGACCCCCCCCCCCGAAACATACAAAAATAATGATTTTATAGGCTTTTCCCTCTGATCTGTATTTTTTGTACTTTTCTGTCCGACCAGCAGGCCAACCCCCCCCCCCCCCCCCCCGAAATAAATTCCTGGATACGGGCCTGCTGATGGAAGACGAAGAGGAGGCCGATTGTCTTCTGTTTATATATAATATTTAAAAAAAATATATATTTATATAGTTGTTTATGTATAGTACTGCATTTATTTTTTCCCTTTTCTTTTTTGTTCCAAATATAATTAGGCTAAGTGATTAAATTATTTAGTCCTGCCACAAACAAATCTGTATAGATTTTCACGTGGCAGGTCTGTTATGATATTAAAATTTTCTTTTGTAAAATTCCATTATATATTAAATTTTGTGTCTCTTGACCAAGGCACACACTGCGGAGGCAGTATGATCGAGACCTGAAGGAGGTCAAATTGCCCTCACTCCACAATGAGAAGACATCCCTGCAGCAGCACAGGTTCGTGATGGATGGAGAGGCTATTAACGTGTTCCATCCTACTTGCCCTAGTTACTACGCATGACGTCACGAATTCTGGCTTTTTGCCGTCAAGGCTGGAACGATTTTTCTATTTTCCAGCAGGATCTCACGCCACGGGCGAATCCGACCACGTTATAGAGATGCGTAATTACTACGGTTACTACGCTTCCGAGCATGGTAAGCAAATAGTAACTATTAGTTACTATTCCGACAAGGTTGGAACGGTCAGCGTAGTAGCTTTTCGTGAGGATGGAACGGAAATAGTAACTAATAGTAACTATTGTTAGAAGGGTGGAACACGCTCTATGTCGACGCCTTATGCGCCATTGATGGCTCAGGAGGGTCTAAGGTAAGTTAATGCCGGAAGAAAATCTTCTGACTGATCTCTTTAGCACTACCAAACAAATAATTATTCTGGAAGGTATTTTTTTCACTGACCAGCCATCAAACTGCCCCAGTAGATCCCACAGTCGTATCGAGCTATGGTCTCAACTCTCAACCAATGCCTTGAATATGGATAATTTATGCATTGCAATTCTGAGAATGCTTCTGAATCAACCGAATAATGATGAAATACAAAAATCTAGTTGTGAATCACCTCTTCACTAATGCAGACCTGAAACCAGATGAAAATGCGTTGGTCCATTGCTCCCCTATTCCCAAATAACAGTTTTTTTTGTTTTTTTTTTACCTCTCAAACTTCGGAAAGCTCTGTGGAATTTCAAATATTTG
Source organism: Branchinecta lynchi (assembly GCA_023053575.1). NCBI lineage: Eukaryota > Metazoa > Arthropoda > Branchiopoda > Anostraca > Branchinectidae > Branchinecta > Branchinecta lynchi. The sequence goes on from JAKZAP010000002.1 coordinate 30,083,001, forward strand.
GATAAAAAATAGCACCAAATTATCTATTGCCAATAAAAACACTCGCTAGGTTGCTAGTTCTGGGACGCTTCTGAGCTTATTTTACTCCCAGGCATATAGAAGCGTCTTTGATTTCTGTCCTCTGCGATCTTACAGAAGAAAAAAGCACGCCCTAGATGAAATTCAAATTTCGAGGTGTAACTGTGAATTTAATCTTGCCAGGAAGCCGTCCATATTTATGACGTCACTGAGAGAGCTTATCGTGAAACCTAAAACTCTCAACTGAGTCAAAATAACTAAGAGTGTTCAAATACAAGATACAAAAAACAAGAGCTACGAGCTCAAATGGCACTTGTTACGAGGCACGGCTCGGTTATGTCAATGATATATCTAGTGTTTGCTAGGTGTCTTCCCACCAAGTTTCATCTCGATCCCTCCACTCATAGCGTTTTCCAATATTTCCGGTTGCCCCCTCCAGCTCCCCCCAAAAGCCACCGGATCCGGTCCGGAATTTAAGTGGGTCGTCTGAGGCATGAGGTCTTTCCAAATATCAAGTTTCATCGAGATCCGGTCACCCGTTCAAAAGTTATAAATACCTCAAGATTCCGGATTCCCCCTCCTTCCACTCCCCCGACAGTGCCCGAATCGGCTCGGTCATGTCAATGATGTATCTAGTGTTTGCTAGGTGTCTTCCCACCAAGTTTCATCTCGATCCCTCCACTCATAGCGTTTCCCAATATTTCCGGTTGCCCCCTCCAGCTCCCCCCAAAAGTCACCGGATCCGGTCTGGATTTTAAGTGGGTCGTCTGAGGCATGAGATCGTTCCAAATATCAAGTTCCATCGAGATCCGATCACCCGTTCAAAAGTTATAAATACCTCAAGATTCCGGATTCCCCCTCCCTCCACTCCCCCCACAGTGCCCGAATCGGCTCGGTTATGTCAATGATGTATCTAGTGTTTGCTAGGTGTCTTCCCACCAAGTTTCATCTCGATCCCTCCACTCATAGCGTTTCCCAATATTTCCGGTTGCCCCCTCCAGCTCCCCCCAAAAGACACCGGATCCGGTCCGGATTTTAAGTGGGTCGTCTGAGGCATGAGATCGTTCCAAATATCAAGTTCCATCGAGATCCGATCACCCGTTCAAAAGTTATAAATACCTCAAGATTCCGGATTCCCCCTCCCTCCACTCCCCCCACAGTACCCGAATCGGCACGGTTATGTCAATGATGTATCTAGTGTTTGCTAGGTCTCTTCCCACCAAGTTTCATCTCGATCCCTCCACTCATAGCGGTTCCCAAGATTTCCGGTTGCCCCCCTCCATCTCCCCCCAAAAGTCACCGGATCCGGTCCGGATTGTAAGTGGGTCGTCTGAGGCATGAGGTCTTTCCAAATATCAAGTTCCATCGAGATCCGATCACCCGTTCAAAAGTTATAAATACCTCAAGATTCCGGATTCCCCCTCCCTCCACACCCCCACAGTGCCCGAATCGGCTCGGTTATGTCAATGATGTATCTAGTGTTTGCTAGGTGTCTTCCCACCAAGTTTCATCTCGATCCCTCCACTCATATCGTTTCCCAAGATTTCCGGTTGCCCCCTCCAGCTCCCCCCAAAAGTCACCGGATCCGGTCCGGATTTTAAGTGGGTCGTCTGAGGCATGAGATCGTTCCAAATATCAAGTTTCATCGAGATCCGATCACCCGTTCAAAAGTTAAAAATACCTCAAGATTCCGGATTCCCCCTCCCTCCACTCCGCCCACGGTGCTCGGATCGGGGAAGTGACTATTTCCAACTTAATCATTTGGGGTCCCTGATATGCCTGCCAAGTTTTATCGTCCTAGCTTATGTGGAAGTGCCCGAACTAGCAAAACCTGGACAGACCGACAGACCGACGGACGGGCAGAAATTGCGATCGCTATATGGCACTTGGCCGAAGGGCAAGTGCCATAAAAATAAGCTGGCCTTTCAGTTAAACTTTAAGAGACGAAATACACAAGGTAATTGTGATTCATGCGTCTAGAATCCATCAACCACTTGTCACATACTAATCACTGTGGAAAACAACGTTACGCCAAAGAACGCCGACAGAAAAAGACTCCAACTAAAACTCTCTCAACTCAGTCAAACTAACTAAGTGTATTCAAACACAAGATACACAAAATTAGCTGGCCTTTCAGTTAAACTTCAAGAGACGAATACAACAACGTGATTGTGATTCATGCGTCTAGAATCCATCAACCACTTGTCAGATACTGATCGCAGTGGAAAAACAACGTTACGCCAAAGAACGTCGACAGAAAAAGACTCCATTAAAACTCTCTCAACTGAGTCAAAATAACTTAGTGTATTCAAATACAAGATAAGAAAATAAGCTGGCCTTTCAGTTAAACTTTAAGAGACGAAACACAATAACGTGATTGTGATTCATGCGTCTAGAATCCATCAACCACTTGTCACATACTGATCACAGTGGAAAAACAACGTTACGCCAAAGAACACCGACAGAAAATGACTCCAACCTGAGTTCCCGTTTCCGAATCTGTCAGCGGAGTCACAAGACCAGAACAGAAAGAGAATCTGGAACCAATCACAATGACAGATACATCGACGGCGTGGGTATGGTTAAATGGACAACATATGGAATTGTTTGAAAGGACCCCTCGCACTATTTACTATTCAACTTACAGTATTTTAAAATACTTGAAGTTGACTTGTAATGAAGACAATTTACGTAACCACTTTTTGGGATCCCAAAAACGTAAGTGGAGGGATACCTATGACATTGCAAAAGTTGTCAGTCTGTCTATAAACACGATAACTCTCGAAGGGAATGAGATATTTTGATGAAACTTGGTGTGAGGATCCTTTGGGTCAAGGATAAGGTCAAGTTCGTAGATGGGCTTTGTAGCCCTACATTTAGGGGTGGGGAAGGGGGTTGAAATTAAGAGACAAACAAAATATTTTTAAACCAGCTAATGTGATAGTCGATTATGGGGTAAGCAACATGCTGAACACGATGGCGAAAACCATTTCGGGCAAAAACCGGAAAGTTGGTTAAAAGTAGAAGTTTCATTGAAGTTGATTACATGTTCGATTTAGAGGTAAGAAGACATGCTGAACACTAATGTGAAAAGCATTTTCTACCCGGACAACTAGTTCGCCCGGAATCCGGCCAAAATCCGAAAATTTGTTAAAAGCAAGAGACCCACTTTTTACCCGGACATATAATTCGTCCGGAATCTGGTTGTAACCGGATTTTTTTGTTTATAAGTTAAAGTTTTATTTGAAGTTGAAAAGATCAGGCACTAAGAAATAGAAGGTTAATCAGAATGTTCCGATTCTGGGAGAATATACTAACACTGCCAAGAGTACGCCCTTTGAAGGGAGCTTATATGGAGTCCCTCCAGGACGAATCAAGAGAATCTTGGCCCCAGCAAGTTAAGACGATATTGGATGAATGTGGAATGTCTGTGTTTTGGAATGGAGGAAAAGGTTTGTCAGCAGGTTTAGGGTCAGTGTCAAAAGAGATAGAAAGAGTACTGCGTGAACAAGAAGTGCAAACGTGGCAATGTATGAAGGACCAGTCTGAATCATTGAAAGTTTATGCAAAAACTAAAGAGGGGTGGGGGGAGGAACCATATTTTAGGGCGGGTTTGGATGCGAAAAGTTTAGAGGCACTAGTTTGTTTAAGGGGGAACGCACTGCCACTTGGGGAGAAAAGGAAATACTTAGGGAAAAACAGGGTACGTGATGGCCCATACTTTTGCCCTATGTGTGGTGAAATTGATGAGAATCTGTTGCATTTTATGTGCGAATGTGGTGAGTTGGGGGGATTAAGGGAAGAAATGTTTGGGAGGAGTGCTTTAGGGGAGGGAGGGTTAGTAGATCTGATTGGAGATAAGTGTTTCGCAGTAATAAGAAATTTGGCGGTGTTCGTCCGGTTGGCAGCGAAGCATCAGGAGGATCTAACGTAAGTGTTATTAAGCTATATCTAGGATTTTCCCTTTTTTGTTCTTGTTGTTTTGTTTTTCTTGTTAGTGATTTTTGTGTGGTAGTGGCTATGGCCAGTTGGCTTTTTGCAATAAATATCATATAATATCGTCGAAGTACCTTAACTAGCGATCATCGGAATCCGAACCCCCCTCCCCCTTCTAACTTCCCCTACAGTGCCCGGATCCAATTTGGTTTTGTAAATGATTTATCTAGAGCATTTGCCTGTTATTCCCACCAACTTTGATCCCATCTTCCAAGCGGGTCACGTATCCCCCCCCCCCCCACACAACAGTAGTCAGATCCGATCCGGGCATGAAAAAGAACATCAGAGAAAAGGAACAGAAAAAGAACAAGAAAAGAACATACTAAATTTCAATGGAATCCGATCACTCGTGCCAAAGTTACGCATGACTCAACATTCCGGATTCCCCCTGCCTCCACTCCTCCCACGATAACCGCATCGAGGAAATGTCCCTGATACACCTGTCAAGTTTCGTCGGGAAAATCATAAAATCCGCCTTCACCAGAATTCTGGGAAACTTCCCTTCATCCCCCCTCCCCCCAAGTGTCCGGAATCCAGATCCAGTATATTTATGTAAACGATTCATCTAGAGCAGATGCTTATTCTTCCAAGCAAGTTTCACTCCGATGCCTCCATTCTAACAGTTTCTTTCTTGTTCTTCCCACCAAGTCTCTTCCCGATCGCTCCACGCTAAGCGTGTCACAAGGTCCGGTTCGCTCCTCCACTCCCACCCCACATTGATCGGATCCGGTCCAAACCTGAAATGGGACATCTGAGTCACGACGTCTTTCCAAATATCAAGTTCACCCGTTCGAAAGTTATACATACCTCAAGATTCCGGATTCCTTCTCCCTCCACTGCCCCACGGCGGTCGGATCGGGAAAGTAACTATTTCCAAGTTAGTTTGGTCGGGTCCCTGGTACGCATGCCAAGTTTTATCGTCTTGGTACATCTGGAAGTACCCTAGCTCGCAATCGTGGGACAGGCCGCCCGCCTGACCGACCGACCGACAGACGGAATTGCGGTCGCTAGATGGCACTTGAGCCAGAGGCTGCAAGTGCCATAACAAGATATCGAAGTTCGTCCAAAGTCGGAGCTCGTCGTTCATAAGAAAACTATGACAAAATAAAAACTATTGACCGGTAAGGAAATAGACAAAAAAATAACTCAGATGCTAAACTGTTCTAAAAAGGTAATCACTGGACATATGGACAAGAAACTAAATTTGGGCGCACGTCCAACGTTGAGTTTTTCGTACAATCCGAAATTTGCATATGCCGACAAACAAATTCCGACCCAAAAAACTCTTCGCCGGTGAGGAAATAGACATCCATATAAAAAGAAAGATTGGCTGGCGCCAACTTTAGCTCTTGAGAACTTATGGAATTTCCGGAGAGGCCGGCAAAAACTTCCGACAGAAAAAGAATCTTGGCAATTAATAAGCTTAACTGAGTGATCACGGTAAAAAGAGGTAAAAAGACGCGGTATACTGCACTTTCATGTCAGACCGTGAAGAATTCACTGGACCAATTCTGAGCACTATATATGGCCTAGAAACAACAGTAAAACAGCTGAACATCGTCATCCACACATTATAATTCTCATCCTCCACGAAGTGAAAAGAGTCGAGGGACTTTTGCTGCTGGAACTACTTGTCGAGGGGTTGCCCACTATGGATTTTGATGCACACCAAGTATCCGGTGCCGACACCAGAAGGCGCTGAAAGGCCACACCAGAAGGAGCGTTGAAAGACGAGGAAGAGAAAACGAAGTAAAAGTAAAAATAAGTGAAAACAACCAAGGAGCTATCACTGATGGAACAAATACTCTTGATGACTATCTCTCCCTGCCGATGCAGAATCTCCGGGTACCTCCGGAAGAAAGGAAGAAACGGTGTCACAGCTGCGGTGACTCCGGAATTGAGTCATTGAGTTTGAGTCATTACGGAAACGTTTACTCCTTCTTCCTGAGAGTCACTGGCGTGTTTTGGACTTAGTCATATAGAGTATTATGCTGCGTAGAGACGATCAGCGTCACTGAATGGAATACTTGAATTCAAGATGGGAAAAATTTAGCAGTCTCAGCACATTCAGCTGAGTTAAAATGACTCGCAGTTCTCTAAGATAGACCTGTGGTTACACTGTAAAAAGTTTCTCCGAATAAGGATGCAGTATTTACTACTGGGATTAATTTTATCTCTATTGGGATAGAGATTTTTTTTTTTTTTTTACAGTGTAACGCCATTAAAACTCAGAGAAGGTCAAAAGAAACTTTGAAAATAAACAGAAAAAAATGTGCCCAATCTCACGAATTGCTAACGGTATATCAGTCCCCCTCCCCCTAACGACAGTATACTACTTTTAACACTTGCTGCTATTTTAATTATCGCTATCCTACATACTGTTAAGCTGATACTTGAAGAACTTAGGAACAAAAATTAAAAAATACAAATCAGTAATTGAATACAACACATACGGCAATGTCGGCAATCGTAGCCAATATGTGAAAGATCACTTTAATAACATTAACATCAAACTCTTAAAATTGTAGTGTGTTCAAAAAAATATAAAAAAAATTAAGAGAAAAAGAAGTAAAAGTTAAGATTAATAATAAAAATAGAATTCTAAGAAGTACGCTCCTTGCTAGTGGATTCCATGTGTGCAAAGTAAGTCCCAAATGGGAATAAGGGGTCTTGCTTCACTTATTACCTTGCTTGTTATTAGCCTTAAATCTTCTTTATTCTCTATTAGAATTTCAAAGAGAAACTGTAAAGCTTGATCCCACAATTAGTTAACTTTCTGACATTTATTCGAATTTCCAACGTTTACACTTATGAATGACAACAGGACACGGCCATAAACGGAGTAAAGCCTTGTTCAAATAGGTGAAATACGGCGTATACAATTTCGTCTTTTCTCGGGGCGCGCTGTAATAAGCTGTATAAGGAGAATAGACCGTGGTTCTACTTTCTCTTTATGCAGAGCCAATCAGATCGCTTGGTTGGGCTCTACCAGCGAGCAGAGGAAAATGAAGAGTCGCCGGGGTTGCCACGGTAAGTACTAAAGTTCTACATTCTTGGAAGTGTAAGCAACAACTTCTCTGAAGAAAAAAAACACGTTTTATTCTGTTACGACTGATAACTGTAATTTAGAGGAACACTGCTATCAATAGGTTAATTTAGTAGGTTTTTTTTTAACATAATAGTCGTCAAATTGTACTTCTGCACTTCAAGTAGTACTAAGAACACGTTTTCGATCTTAAAAAACTCGAAAAATTGTATCAGTGTGACAACACTGAACGTCGCACGGATCAGAACCTTTTCCTTTCAGTTTGAAAAAGGGTTTGTAATAAGACGTCAACGTCACGTATAGCACTATACAGCTTATTGTACCTATTTGAACAATGCTTAAAGGTTGTTTTACAACACCAATCAATAAACAAGACCAAAGGTTTCGATGGGATCCCAGATCTAACATATGATTCAAACAACTGGGTCATGTCTTCGCCATTCAGTCTTCGTCAGATTCCTTGAAGATTTTTACTGTTAAAATAAAGTTCAAAAATGTATTCAGCATGTCTCCTTGCCCCGATACCGAATCTCTAATCAATTTCAGAAACAACTTTGAGCTTCAACCAAATTTCCAGTTTCAGCCGAATTCGTGTGAGCCATTTGTCCAACAAGAAAAAGAGTTCACATACGGATTCAGCGGACCTCCTTACCCCCTCAATGAATATCTTATTAGCTTATAAAACATACACGTTTTTACCATAAATTCGAAACCTCTCCTCTGCCTCTAAATATAGGACTAAACGAACCATCTACAAACTTAACCGGTACTTTACCAGTGAATCCTCATTGAACAACATCCTCGCTTGAACAACATATTTCCTCGTTTGAATATTATATATCAACCCCTTCGACCTTCGATTACACTAGATAAATATTTTTGAGCCCAAGCTGACTTTGAAACATATATTCAAATAATGTATACAACGGATACGTCAGCTACGATTCTTCATAAGTGATATTTAGGCCCTTCTTGGCAAGGGTCCTGGCTGATAAAGAATCGTAACTGACGTATCCGTTGTATCCATTATTTGATTATATTACACTACGTCTCTCCGACATCCATACAATAAACAAATGAATGTCGCCATCCATGCGCAGAGCTATACTGGTTTGAGCATAAAGGGTAATTGGACTGCTATAGCCTATAATTGGTCGACAAACTTTGTGTCCGGTTTGAACTACCCCCGTGTGAACTACTTGTCCGGCAAAAAGATAACTTTCATACTCGGATTCAGCATGTCTCCTTACCCCTAAGTCAACTATCTCAATAGCTTTTAAAACATATTTTTGTTGCCCCTTAATTTGAAACCCCTCCCCCACCCCTAAACATGGGGCTACAAAGTCCATCTACAAACTCGACCTTACCCTTGACCCAAAGAATCCTCACACCAAGTTTCATCAAAATATCTCATTCCATTCGAGAGTTATCATGCTTACAGACGGACAGACAGACAGACAACTTTTGCGATGTCATAGACTTACGTCCCTCAACTTCCCTCGTTTTGGGATCCCAAAAAGAGACGTGCCTATTCTCTCGATTCCGGTTCAACGGCTCATTCGATCGATCAGAAGACAATAGCCTAAACAAGGAAGAACATCCAATAGTCTGTGAACGATTTAGCCTACCAAAAACTGCAGCTTCGCGTCAGCCTACCATACCACAAGAGAGAAGATCGCCTAAAGCAGAAACTATGGAAATTCAAAAGTTGGCTTCACTCCCCTTTATCGGTCCTTTCTCCCGGAATGCCTGCGTAATTTCAAATCACCGACCCGAAAGGAAGTTAACATGTGGCAATAGCTTTTTAAAGCGCCGAGCGGAGGGGTTTCCCCCGAAGTCGACAAAACAAATGTCGTTCTCATAGGACAAGCAGTCTCCTTAAATTAGGCTAACTGAATTATTTCGAACTGGGAAAGGAGGAATGATATCGGGGTGATTCGAAGGGGGGCGGGGGGGGGGGGGGTGACTCACCCCCGATGCTCCAGAGAATCTACTCTCAGTCGTATGTTTTGAGCTTGTCTGTATGAGCTTTTCAGAATGACAGACAGACAGTTATCAAACGTGAATTTCACCAATAAATCACAATTTTTAGTCGTATGGCTACGAAGAAATTTATAGCCCTATGTTTTCTGATTCATAATTGTGTGTTTTCAGTTTTCCAGAATTACAGTCGTATGTTTGAGCTTGCCAAAATGACACCAACCGCGATATTTCGCCTGAAAAGACCCGTTTCTTGTCGTACTTTACGAAGGGATTTTCTAGTCGTAACTTAGAGACAGTCGTAATTTTGAGCTTGACAAATAAAGGCAGACAAAGCAGTTGGCTAATGGTGAACTTCGCCTTCAAATGATCTGTTTCTCGTCGTATTGTTACATAGAAATTTTAGTATCATGTTCTAAACTTGTCAGATTCACTACGGTATTGTATTCTCACTTTGTCAGAATCCGACTCGTATGTCTGAACTTGCCAGAATGACACCAACCGTGAATTTTTCCTGATTTCCTATCGCTATATGGCACTTGGCCGAAGGACTAGGGCCATAAAAACCCCTCAACAGCGTCAAAATAACTCGTTTTATCCAAAAAGCCCACGACATACAAAAATATGTTGGCATTTCAGTTTAACTTTAAACCCGTGGGTGTTCCCAATTACTTTCTTCTTGCTCTTTTCTTAGCTTCTGGGGGGATACTGAACCATTTGTCTATCTGTTCTATTTGAGAATTTTTTTGAGGGTAGAAGCTTTAGCTGGTTCAGCTGACACTTTACTTGCTGTAGCTTTCATTCCTCACGTTAATTCAGATTCAAATGTTAAAATACCAAGGGCCCATGTTCCTTTTATGGGGATAATAAAGCCTAGGATTAACTCTCTGGACATGATTTGATGGGATTTGAGATATCACGAATGTTCCACTCTGAAGTTAGATTAGCTCTCGCCATTTATAGTGAACCTTTGAGAGTAACGTAAATGGATGAGTAACGTTCTGTCTCTTTGAATCCGTCCGCTAAATGGTTAGGAAATAATATTTCAACGAACATTGAGTGTGTTCCACCCTACTTACCGTAGTTACTACGCATGACATCATGAAATCTGGCTTTTTGCCATCAAGGCTGGAACGATTCTTCTATTTTCCAGCAGAATATCATGCCACGCGAAATCCGACCAATCACGTTACAGAGATGCGTATGGTAAGCAAATAGTTACTATTTCGAGTAGGTTGAACGGTCAGCGAAGTAATTTTCGTAAGGTTGGAACGGAAATAGTAATTATTAGTTACTATTCCTAGGGTGGAATAGGTTCATAATGAAATGTGGTACATACAGTACGTAAAACTGCTCTAAAATTGTTACTAACAGTGAAATGTATGTGTGAGACTTGACTGAACTTTTGTCCCTCTTTCTAGAATTTCCCTTTGCCCAGCGGTTAGTATGACCTATTAGGTCACACAAGAATTGCTTTCTGATTCTACTCCAAAGAAAGTGCAAAGCTTCCATTTCTCTCATACTACAAATTTTCTACCCATCCACTTGTGGATCTATTTTACCATATCTCTTGCATGCCTTGATATTGAGACAATAAGGGACTTTCAGAAACTATTCTTGGAAGTGCTGAACTGAACTATGAGAAATTAGTTGCGTTTCTGATCCGCATTCTCGTCGCGATTCTCCTCCGAATTCTCCTATTTCGCGTTTTTGGACTATTCAGATGAAGTGAATTCTCCTTTTCTTGCGTTTTCGTCAGAATCGAGAACGGAGAAAGCCTCACGATTCTGCAGAATCGAGAAGTTGCTCCGTTTGCGAATTCTCGATTCTCCTCTCCGCGTTCTCCTCCCTGATTGGTCAACAGAGTGCGGGTGCTCAATATGCATAAACACGTATACCGGGTTGCGGACGAGCTGCAAAATTAGTGTTTTTGTCAAAAGCGAGAATGGAGAAGTCAGAGGAGCAAAAACGGTAATTTGGACGAGAATCGAGAATTCAGAAGCGAGAATTCGGAACGGAGAATTCGGATAAAAAACGCCACTATTGTCTCGATAAGAACTAGTCAGGTATCTGTTGGAAATCGAGAGAGCTTTTGCTTTTGTCCTGGCTAAAATCCATCTAGCGGAAACAAGGGAAAGAAGGGGAGATTGCCCTTGCGGATAAGTTCCGAATTTTTCCCCGTGTGAATCCCGTACAACTGCGACATCACTACTATTTAAAGTATTTAGTGTCTAATAACTACATAGAAAAATGCAGTTAAATATAGTTGAGTACGTATCAGAATCTATGTCGAACGACCAGAGGCGCAGGGGGCGTTGGCATTTATAAACCATTCTATAGGAACAATCAAACCGTGAGCGAACTCCTCAATCCGATGACGTCACATGCATAGAATTTGAAAGAGGTTTAGACGACATAATGTGATGTGTGAACTTTGGCCTACGTACGACCAAGTACGACACATCACATAACCTTGTTAATACTTGTAAGGGGTAGTTTGCCTCGTATATTTTATTCAGATATTCCACTTCTCGAGGGTATTTCGAGGGAAAATCAACAATAATAATTACAATAACTAAAACCCATAAATGGTTTATGGGCCTTCTAGAGGTTGTGAGGGGGGGGGGGGCGGGGCTCAAAGTGCTTGGAGATGGCAATGTTAGACGATCTCAAAACAAGCGACTGGTTCATGCCAGACAACGCTCAGAAATTCCAGTACACTCTTCATGTCAACTTTCGCTTCAGAGAGAGAAGCCACGAAAGCAGCTTCTGACGACTGTATCCATAAATACAATATTTTATTTTCTTTCTGGAAATATTTTCTTTTCGAATATCTTTACGTACACTGTAAAAAGTTTTTCCGTATAAAGATTAAAGTTAACTGTAGTATTTGCTACTCGGATTATCCTTATCTTTACACAGATAAGATTAATACCAAATATAGATAAGATGAATCTGAGTAGCAAATACTGCAATTAACTTTAATTTTTATACGCAGAATCTTTTTACAGTGTATTAATAGAACAACTCTGAAATATAAAATAAAAATAAAAAAAAAGTTTGACTTCGACCCTCAAATTCTTGGTTTGTTAGAAGAAACTGTAAGTATACCTTCAAACTTGTAAATATTCTTTGAGCCCAAGCTGACTTTGAAACATTTATTCCAACAATGTTTTCAACGGATACGTCAGCTATGTTTCTTCATCAGTGATATTTCGGCCCTTCTTGGCAAGGTTCCTCGTCAGGCTGATACAGCCTTCAAACTTGAATTCCCAAAATTGTCGCCTAAAGACTGGGATCGCGTATGGCTCTGACATAATGTGCGAAAACTTGACAGATGACATCAAAGCAAAAATCGTGACAAGTCTGAAAGACACTAAATTTCTTTGACAGGATAATAAATAAGAAAAAGAAAGTGACACAGCCTGTTGGCTAAAGCGGATCACTCCGATCACGACAAGGAATTGACACTTGTGTTGCCTCCAAGACCCTGTCATTTTTCAGCTTGAGCGGCCTGAGCCTGAAGAGGACCCTTGCCAAGAAGGGCCGAAATATAGCTCCAATAAAATGTAGCTGACTTATCCGTTTGCACCGTCAAATATGACCCTTTCTTCTCTGCCTGACTCGCTTGACACGCCGACGACTTTACCCAACTTTGGTAACTAACACCGGAACATCTCACCATCACATACTTCCACCCTCCCAATATCCCCGATCGTAAAATACACCAGACTAGCAGCGCAGCCAGTTCTAAGCCAGGGTTGGTCACCAAAAGTAACTTCGTACACCCTGGAAAGTAACCCAAAAGTATCTCAAAGTGACCCAATGTAACCTAATGTAACCCAATGTAACCTAATGTAACCCAATGTAACCTAAAGCAATGTAACCCAAAGTAACCCAATGTAACCAAAGTAACCCTAAGTAACCCAAAGTATCCTGAAGTAACTCGTACACCCTGGTTCTTGGTGACCAACCCTAGGTTCTAAGGATTCAACTGGTAAATGCGTGGTATGAGAGAAGTTTTGCTTCTCTGTGAAGCAAGAACAATTTTCAAAAACTCAAAATTTTGACGATGCAATTTAGTTTAGTTGTCTAGGCTCTTAATAAAGCATTTTACGACTTTCGCCGCAATTACATTTTTTCATTATTAATGTTATAAATTGTTGTTGGCGCTTCAGGAATCTGTTGTATGGCCGTATTAGGCTTTTTCCAATAAATTATTATTATAGGGGAGCGGGTGGAGGTCTGGGACACAAGTAGGTATGGGACACGTGTACTTTCTCGTGTCCCGCTGATAGGAAAATTCCGAATATTGGACTGAATAATCACTATCTAGTGGTCACTTTAGTCAGATAACAGTTAGTATGACTGTATAACTTTCCTTTCAGAAATTTATCAGAAGTAAGTTTTTCGCGGTCTAAGACATATCTTAGCATCATTTTCGGTTGTTGTGCAAGCAGCGCAACCTCTGAACGTCATTACTAGAGCTCCGGGTGAAAAAAAAACCTTAGATGAGTCAAAATATTTAAGTGTAATAAAAAATCAGATGTAAAAAGAAGCTGCATTTTCAGTTAAACTTTAAGTACAACAATTAGGTAATTGAAGCCTCAAATACCAATACACTGTTTTTCCTTCGGGGAAGGAAACAAACCTGTAAGATGTTGAACAAGAGGACTGACAGCCTGACGAGGACCCTTGCCAAGAAGGGCCGAAATATCGCTAATGAAGAATCGTAGCTGACGTATCCGTTGAAAACATGTTGGAATAAATGTTTCAAAGTCAGCTTGGGCTCAAAGAATATCTACCGTACATAATCCAATACGAGTTACATTGATATATCTGAAACTGCAGCAATATATTTTTCGTAATTTAGTTTGATTTATTCGAAGTTTGAGGTGACGCCAAGATGTGTTTTTACAACTTTGTTCTTAACTTTTGGTGAAATGAGACGTATACTACAGGAAAACATTGTACCGAAATGTCGATATCGATTATTGTAACATCGAAATATCAAAAATTAAATATTGCACAGCACTGCGTGATACCAAGAACAAATAATCAGACAGAACCTTCGTCTCCCTCTCTCTGTACTATGACTTTGCGGAGTCTAGTATTTCCCCGAACCTTTTCCGCTGCGAACAAGCGGAGGTTAGTTGCTTCGTCCCACACCACGTTTCGTTACCTCTACAATTAGCTATATCGCTGTGAAGCGGGCTTGAGGAAAAGTAGAAGACAAAGCAGATTCGTTCTCTGGACGCGCTCAAGAGCGGGTCAGCGCGCAGGTTACGCCTCCTGCATTCTCTTTCTCTGCAATGAGCAACGGCGAAGACAGAAGTAGAGTGTAGACGGGTAAAAGGCTACAGTAAATACTTCTAGGTCCACTCGGTTTGTCGGGTATTCATAGTCGCTGCATGGTACCAAAGACAGAGGTTCTATCTGATTATTTGTTCTTGGTGATAGTGAGAACGCCTGCGTCGCCTTTCTCTCCGCTTCGTATCTGCTCCAATTCTCCTCACATGCCCAACCCAACACCAAGCAGATACAATCATCAAGAAAAACTGAAAGTTCATTGCCACGTCCTCGCCCGCGAATTAGGAAGTGCTAGGGCACCAGTGTTGCCACTTTTCTCTGAAGGAACCTGTGACATTTGGCCGAAGAAATCTATGACAATCTGGCGCCCAGACGATTCGGTTCTTGTTTTCATGCCACGAAAAACTATTCGATTCTAAGGTTCCAATGTGCTCTTATTTAGAGGAGCTAAGAACTACAAAAAAAAAAACAAAAAAAAAGAGTTGACTTGAAATTGGCCAAAGTGCTTAAAATCGCAAAAATTGTTACATTTTTTGTCACACGTGCGATTTCCTGCGACAAATTTTTCACAGCTGGGAATCTGGGGAGAAATAAAAAACCTGTCAAAGATCGCAGAACTCTGCGACCAGTGGCAATACTGAGGGTCAACGATGCTCCTCTCATGAAAGTTTCGCTAACACCACATCAACAAACAAAATCACGCCTCCTTAAGACATTCATGTCAATCACAGCTTATTTAAGACCTCTTAAAGCCTGCCATAAAGATAGGACTTACCCATTAAAATGTTTAGCCAAAAGCTATCCTTCCGGATCCTGGCTGGTTGCCGCAGAAATAATGACGTCACATCCATCGTCCGGCCTTTAGTGAACTGGAATCGACCAAGCCGAGTCGTGTTAAAATTCACTCCAATTTCACTCCGGAAAACACCGTAAGACATCAGCATTCCGGCGCACAACATTTGTGTTAAGATTCCGAATATCAGCACTACGAACCCCCAGCCTCCCTCCGGATAGTAGTGAAGGCAGAGGGTTCTCAGGTCACCATTTTTAGCGGTTTTCACACATTTGTCACGAGAATCAATTTTCCGGCATTCTGCTGGCTTTAATTCAGCGGAGCCGGCATCACTTTGCACACCTAAACGGAGAAAAAAAACTCTTAGAAACTGGAAACGATTTCATTAGATCAGAACAAGTGTTATTATCGAGGGTTACCCACTATCAATTTTAGCGTACAGCAAGTGCCCGGAGCCGGCACCGGTCGTCACGTGTTAGAACTTTAAAATAAGCATGTTTAGAAGCGGTTGAACGACACATTGCCTAATTTACGGCCAACAAGGGTGCCAGCACCGCTGATTTGTTCGGTGCAAACCGGTACCAGGAAAGGGTGTAGGGGAGACCTGGAGTAGTTGGGACAGTTCTATACTTGGGACAGCACCTTCATCTACAAGACGCCATCTAACATTCACAATGGTATTTTGCACCCTGAATAACTGGCGTCATAGATGACGTCTGCATAAATTTTTATTTCTGTAACCTACGTGGTTTCCAAGTGAGAGATTAACAAAGACTTTGTAAGTATATTTTCTAAGATTTCCGAAATCTGTGTAGTTGGTTGCCAGTGCGTCATTGCAGGTACTTACAGAAACAAGACCAAAGGTTTCGATGGGATCCCAAAAATTCAATATCTGATCCAGACAACTGGGTCTTGTCTTAGCCAGATCCATTCTTCGCCAGACTCCTTGAACATTTTTACAATTAAAATTCAGAAACAGATTAAGGCCAAATAGCTAATCACCTGAGAAAACCAAGTTCAGATTTGGATTCAGCACGTGTGTTTACCCCTATAAGTCATATCTGTTTTGACGAAAACTTCCTGCCAATTCTGCCAATTTCCCGGTTCCGGTCGAACTCCAGAACTACTTGTCCGACGAAAAAAGAAAGCTCAAAGACGAAATCAGGGTATCTTCTTTCCCCAGTAATGAACGTCTAATCAACTTCAAATAGAAATTTAGCTTATAACAAATTTTCCGATTCCAGCCGGATTCCGGTCGAACTATATGTCCGGGTAAAATACGATTGTCATACAGGGACTCAGCATCTCTTCTTACCCCTAAATCGCTTATCTAATCAACTGAGATAAAACTTTGACTTCTAACAGTTTTCCGGTTTTGGCCGGATTCCGGACGAACTACATGTCCGGGTAGAAACTTGTTTTTACACAAGTGTTCAGCATGTTTTCTGGCCCTAAATCGAACATCTAATCAACTCCAAATAAAACTTTTAATTTTGACAAACTTTCCGGTTTGGGCCGGATTCCGGTCGAAATACTTGTCCGTCGAGAAAATAGTTTTCACCATCGTCTTCAGCATGTCTTCCTACCTTTAGATCGAACATTTAATCAACTTCAAATAAAACTTTTACTTTCAACAAACTTTCCGGTTTGGGCCGGATTCCGGGCGAAATACTTGTCTGTCGAGAAAATAGTTTTCACCATCGTCTTCAGCATGTGTTCCTACCCCTAAATCGAACATCTAATCAATTTCAAATGAAACTTTTACTTTCAACAAACTCTCCGGTTTGGGCCGGATTCCAGGCGAAATACTTGTCCGTCGAGAAAATAA
Organism: Branchinecta lynchi; assembly: GCA_023053575.1. NCBI lineage: Eukaryota > Metazoa > Arthropoda > Branchiopoda > Anostraca > Branchinectidae > Branchinecta > Branchinecta lynchi. The sequence goes on from JAKZAP010000002.1 coordinate 30,099,972, forward strand.
TTTTCACTATCGTCTTCAGCATGTCTTCCTACCCCTAAATCGTACATCTAATCAACTTCAAATAAAACTTTTACCCCTAAATCGCTTATCTAATCAACTAGAAATAAAACTTTGACTTCCAACAGTTTTCCGGTTTTGGCCGGATTCCGGACGAACTACATGTCCGGGTAGAAACTTGTTTTCACATAAGTGTTCAGCATGTCTTCTTGCCCTAAATCAAACATCTAATCAACTCCAAACAAAACTTTTAATTTTGACAAACTTTCCGGTTTGGGCCGGATTCCGGTCGAAATACTTGTCCGTCGAGAAAATAGTTTTCACCATTGTCTTCAGCATGTCTTCCTACCCCTAAATCGAACATCTAATCAATTTCAAATAAAACTTTTACTTTCAACAAACTTTCCGGTTTTGGCCGGATTCCGGGCGAACTACTTGTCTGATGACAAAATGGTGTTCACCATCGTGTTCAGCAAGTCTTTTTACCCCATAATCGACTATCACATTAGCTGTTTCAAAATATTTTGTTTGTCCCTTAATTTGAATCCCCTCCCCCACCCCTAAATGTAGAGCTACAAAGCCCATCTACGAACTTGACTGGTCCGACGACCCAACGAACCCTCACACCAAGTTTCATCAAAATATCTCATTCCCTTCGAGAGTTATCGTGCTTACATACGGACGGACGGACAGACGGACGGACAGACGGACGGAGGGACAGACGGACAACTTTTGCGATGTCATAGGTATCCCTCCACTTACGTTTTGGGATCCCAAAAATAGGATTATGTGATGGCGATGGACATTGAAATGATGTGTAGCCAGGAGAATCTACTGTGAACACTAAGCTATATTTTTTTGTGTCAACACACACCTTAATTTATACTTGGGACAGTCCCAAGTAGTAGTACTTGGGGCATGTCCCAAGTACTAAGAATATAGAATCTACAGCCAATCTTGAATCTGAAATCTTGAAAAAACGAGGAAAGAAATTTCACACTGTAGGAGAGGTTGTCAAAGTTAGTGACAGCGAGGTTGAAGTCCGCTACTTAAAAGGATTGCTCCTTTTCAGAAATATGTAGCTACAAAAGCTTCGTACCAGTTTGAGAAGTGGCAAGTTGCAAAGAAGCTGCCAAACCAAGAACCAACTAGCCAAACTGAACGCCAAGCCGGACACTTCATTTTTCCAATTGACATGCCTGTACGTAATGTATTGTAAACATTCTAACATGTAAACTTTAGTATCTTTTTGTAATATTAAATGACTATATCTGACTTTGAAAAAATATTGAAACCCTAGCGTCCCAAGTATTAAACTAAGTCCAAATTACAAAACGACCTTGTCCCAAGTACAAAACTAGTTTTATACTTGGGACGCTTCTGCTGAATTACTTTTTTGGTCAAGTTCAAGATGACTTAGAAAGCTGAGTTTTGGGCCAGATGTTCTCTTTGTAGTTGACTATATTACCAAGCAGGATTTACCCTTGCAGCTAAAACTGTTTGCGATCAGTGACGTTTAAGAAAAAACGTCCCAAGTACTCCAACTCTCCCCTACAACAGGTGCCGGGGAGTGGGCCAGCCCCTAGTTTATTATCAGCCCGAAAAATTTCGATTGTCATTTCACAGTTGCTTTCATTCTGAATCCGAACCCTATACTCCCATGGGAAAGAATGGTTCGGGGGGGGGGGGGGGGCACACCTTTTGTTGTTAGCTTTTTGGGATCCCAAAGCGTAAGTGGAGAGATACCTATGACATCGAAAAGTTGTCCGTCTGTCCGTCCGTCCGTCTGTAAGCACGATAACTCTCGAAGTGAATGAGATATTTTGATGAAACTTGGTGTGAGGATTCGCTGGGTCGTCGGACCATTCAAGTTCGTAGATGGGCTTTGTAGCCCTACATTTAGGGGTGGGTGGGGGGGTTCAAATTAAGGGGCAAACAAAATATTTTTAAACAGCTAATGTGATAGTCGATTATAGGGTAAGAAGACATGCTGAACAGGATGGTGAAAACCATTTTGTCATAGAACATGTAGTTCGCCTGGAATCCGGCCCAAACCGGAAAGTTTGTTAAAAGTAAAAGTTTTATTTTAAGTTGATTAGATGTTCGACTTAGGGGTAGGAAGACACGCTGAACACGGTGGTGAAAACCATTTTCCCGACGGACAAGTAGTTCGTCCGGAATCCGGCCCAAACCGGAAAGTTTGTTAAAATTAAAAGTTGAAGTTGAAGTTGAATAGATGTTTGATTTAGGGCAAGAAGACATGCTGAACACTTATGTGGCCGGAAAATTGGTAGAAGTTAAAGTTTTATTTCTAGTTGATTAGACAACCGATTTAGGGGTAAGAAGAGATGCTGAATCCGTGTGTGACAATCATATTTTACCCGGACATATAGTTCGACCGGAATCCGGCTGGAGTCGGAAAATTTTGTATAAGTTAAATTTTATTTGAAGTTGATTAGATGTTCATTATTGGGGAAAGAAGATACTCTGAGTTAATTTTTGAGCTTTCTTTTTTTCGCCGGACAATTGGTTCTGGAGTTTGGCCGAAATCGGGAAATTGGCGGTAGTGGCAGGAAGTTTTTCTCAGATGATTAGCTATTTGGCCTTAATCTGTTTCTGAATTTTAATTGTAAAAATGTTCAAGGAGTCTGGCAATGACTGGATCTGGCTAAGACAAGACCCAGTTGTCTGGATCAGATATTGAATTTTTGGGATCCCATCGAAACCTTTGGTCTTGTTAGAATGGCAGTCCTATGTTTTGAGCTTTCCAGAATGTCTTAAAGTACATTTTGGACATTCTCTCACAAATCGTAAATTTCATCCGCAGACGACATGCTTCTAGTCATGTTGTTTGTTTCATGAAATACTTTTGACAGCTTGACAGAAAGGTAGAAATGCAGTTACCAAATCGTGATTTTTACTTGGTTCTAGTCGTATTACGAAGAGCTTTTGTAATCGTTTGTTGCGAGATAGTGAAGTGTTTTGAGCTAGTGACATTGAGAGAAGCACCTTTCAATCCAAATTTCCAAGTTTTGTCAAATTTTTGCCGGCTTATCTGCCCAGGAAATAAAGTTCAAAATTTAATTCAGTACGTATCCTTACCCCGATACCGACTCTCAAATCGACTTCACAAATTACGTTGAGCTTCAACTAAATTTCCAGTTTCGGCCGAATTTCGGGTGCATCATTAGTCCGGGAAGAAAAATAAGTTCAGATATGGATTCAGAAGGGCTCCTTACCTCTTACACGACTATCGCAGTAGTTTCTAAAACATACTTTTCTTTTATAAACCTTAATTCGAAATCCCCTCCTCTGCCTCTAAATATCTAAAGGACTACAACTTGCCTGTACGTTGCCAGTGAATCCTCATACGAAGTTTGAACAACAAATCTCAACCCCTTCGACCCCCCGCCCGACACGACACGACAGACCTCCATGTGTCTGCCGCCATGACTAGACCCAAAGAATACATAGGCTAGATGTAAAATACGTCGTCATCCACATGGAGATTTCGCTTGTATGGATAAAGGGGTAGGGTGGCAACTGGTATTTTCCGAAAATTGTTCGACAAATTTTCATTAAATTGCCAAACAGTTGTGGGATGCATTCTGCCTTTTGACCCAGTAAATGCCGGTTGGGATATTAAAGATAAGTAAACTGATCGCATACATTTTTTGTTTATCATTAGTATGTTCGAAAGTTGCAACAACATGTCTCCTCACTCTATATCTACTATGACACTGGGTTTTAAAATGTCATGCTAAACTTCAGGATTTCGGGCGAACTATTTGAACTAGTCGAACATCTAATCAACTTCAAATTCAACTTTTACTCTTCGCAAATTTTCCGTTTTTTTTGCCGGATTCCAGATGAACTACTTGTCCGGCGAGAGCTTGTAACAAGACCAAATGTTTCGATTGGACCCCAAAATATTAATATTTGCTCCAGACAATTCGGTCTTGTAGATGCTCGGTCTTCAACAGACTTCTTAAACATTTTTACTTTTAAAATTTTTCAAACAGACCAAGGCCAATGGTAACAATCGGAGAAGACCAGGTTCGTATTTGACAGTGCAAAACGAATCCGCCAGCTGAATTTCACCAAGTTCAGATATATTCAGATATCCATTTTGCGCTATCAAATATTCAGAAATGGATTCAGTATATGGTTTACCCTATAGCCTACGTTTATCTCCGTCCTTCCTAACTTCTGCCAAACTTTCGGTTTCGGCCAGATTCCGAACAAACTACTTTTCTGGCAAAAAACTAAAACTTAAAAACAATTCAGCAAGTCTCCTTACCAATAAGTAGTATATAATCGCCGATGCTAGACCACCCTCCCCCCAATTTCAAAACCCCAGTTTAACATCAATTTCTTAAATTTTAACATCCTTTTTACCAAATTATCCCCTTTTTTAAGAACATTTTTATTTTCTTACTTCCAAAATAAAGGATACAAGAAATGAGAATATTACCCTTTACTACATATAAAATACTACAATATACTACTACTTCTTTTTTTTTACATTTTTAATTTTTTATTCAAATATTACTGAGTAAACAGTTCTAAATCCACATATGTTTCTTTGTTCTTGTTTTCGCGTACAATCGGTTGCAAAACCAGATTTTTCTTTAAAAGTAATTCGTTAGCAATGGCATTATATTTCTGTGTTATAAACAAATCACAGGGTTTGTTATTATGATTAATGACCACAACCAACTTATCACCATATTTTGTCTTAGCAATTCTCATTTTAACGATAGTATATTTCAGTCCTAGAACTAGTTCTTCTTTCCTGATTGTCTCATTGTATTTATTCATTCTGATTGTATTCAAGACTTCCTTTGTGGACTCCATTTATTAGCGGATGATTTTATTAAATAAAAATCCAAAGCTCCTAATTACCGGCAGATCGTAACACCTGTGGTGTGAGAGATGCGTCACACTAAATATTCTCGAATATTCTCGAATATTTAGATGCGTCACCTCCAGCAGATAACAAGACTCGGCGGAGAAGATTCGCGAATATATATAGTGTCGCGCATCTGGTTAAGGAGACATTTGTAAACAAGTTGAGATTAAGAAGGTGTTGAAGAAAGAAAAAATTTCCAATGTAAGTATTTTTAGTTTTCTAGCGATAAAAACAAGGATATCCAGATAGATATCTAGCAAGATAGGAATAGCTGCATCTGAAACAAAAAATTACGCAAATATCAAATATACCACACGAGTTATCAGATGACGAAGCGCATCACAGGAGATGACGTAGGAACCAGATGGTCTTGACAGATTCTGTAAAGAATTTTTAATGGGTTAGATAATGTTGCGAAGCGCGTCACACGAGATGAAGTAGGAATCAAATGACCTTCACAAATTCTGTAAAGGAATTATCTGGGTTAGATAATGTTGCGAAGCGCGTCACACGAGATGAAGTAGGAATCAAATGGCCTTCAAAAATTCTGTAAAGGAATCATCAAGATCGTTAAAAGATTTTTATTTTCAGATGAACAGCGAAGGGATTCAGAAGAAAACAGCAACCATTCCGAAAAAGTATATGAATGGGTTGTTCAAACTGGAGAAATCGGAGCAAGAAACATTCCTTTCGCTGTGGAGTAAGGTAGTCACAGCCTCAGATGAAGTCGAAGGTGAAGACCGTACGACAGCGTGTTCCTCTGTTGACAAGAAAAAAGAGAAGAGCGTGCAGTTTTTAGCCGATATTAAAGCGAATTTACATGCTTCGCGAAGGTTTGGAAACTTCAAAGTGGACGTAAGCATCAAGAAGGTGCTGAGCAGCAAAATATGTGGAGTCAGTTTGGAACAAGCAGAACGTTTAATTATTGATTTAAATAAAGTGGAGGTGTATTTGGATTATTTATCAGTGTTACTAAAAGCGAAAAAAGGTGAAGTGTATGCGTACATGCAAAAACTGTTCAATGACAACCCTGAGAATCTATACAAGTGTTTTCTTGAAGAACGATTTAAGAAATATGGAGAAAGCAAATCAACAATAAGAAGATATCTTCAGTTGTATGGATTAGTCCGCGAATATCCTGGAATAGCTTTCTGTGGGAAAGGGTACTATTGCATCGTCGAAAATGAAAAAGCTATTCGCAAAGCGATCCAAGAGGATGAGATATTGTCTTCATTACTCAAGGAGCATCTTGCGCAAGTTTTCTTATCCGATGAAGTGTTGATTGATTTTGATAATCTGAGTCTATAAATGTTGAATTAAGTTTTCTCAATAAATTGGTGTTTCATTGATTGAGTTAGAAGCTAGATTTTGTTGCTAGGTGGTGGTTATGTGTGAAGAGTCACACTGGTGGAACATTCTTCTGAACTATTGATGTATTCTTGCAATATTTATAGCCATTCAGACGGACTTGTTTCATGTATTTTTCGCGAGGAAAAAATCGAAAGGTTTTACGCATCTCTGTTTCTCTCTGAATTACCTCCTCAATTGTTAACTGTCCGCATTTTAGCATTGACAACAACTCAGTATAAAAATCATAAATAGTCCTAAATTCTGCTTTTCTATCAGCAATGCTTAATTGCTTTTCAATTATTTCGATGATAACAGCACCCAAACTTAAAGAAGCTAGCGGTAGCACTAGAAACGCAGACATTCCTGCTGCTGAAAAGAGGAATTTGGATACAAGTAAGCTATTACTTATACGATTGTAGTACTTGTAACTGCGACGGTAAACATACATTTTCTTTTCTAATTCTTCCATTTATAATATAATAAAATTGTTTCGAAAAATATTTCTAACAAAATAAAGAGTAGTAACCAAATGCCGATTTCGTCAAGAGTAGTAACCAAAAGCGGATTTTCGTTAAGAGTAGTAACCAAATGCCGATTTCGTCAAGAGTAGTAAAGAATAAAGGAAACCCGTGACTAGTAGTAAAGCATGTGTGAAACCCATAAGGGCGTCGGAAAATACATAGTAAAGGATTTGGAAAACCAGTGCTTTTCTTTACGGCTGACAAAACTCAGACGGGAGAAATTTATTAATAAAAATGTTCCCCTATTAAATGATGAATACTACAGAGGTTATTCAGCTTTGTAAAAAGGTTATATCAAACAACAAAGCGGTTATACAAAGATTATCGCTATACACATATAATGAACTGCGGACTTATGCGAAAATTAATAAAATCAAAACAAATGGAGCTAAGAAACATGAAATAACAAATAATATAATAAACCATCTTAGTAAGTATATTTTGATAGCTGAAGATAAAATTAAAATTGAACGCAGAAACGAAAGAACTCATAATAAGAACAGACCATCCGACTACAAACCAGAACCGAGATTACGAACCATTCTGGAAGATGAGATAAGAGAAAATAATATCACCATTACAAAACTAAAACAAGAATACAATGATAACAAAGAAAAAGAGACAAGCGAATTAAAAAGATTTCTGAAAAACAAGAACCTATCAACTCGCGGAAACCGAGAAGAAGTACTAAAAAGAGTTGAAGAATACTATAATAATATTATTACCAAACATAAAGATTCCGTACAGAAAAATAGAGATATCATAAGAGATCAAACAGAAAGACGTGATAACAGTAGACAGAATGTAATCGATTTATCAACTCTCTTCATAAATAAGAAAAAAATCCAAGTAGAAAAATTAATTCCTGATCATTTATTTAGAACGGAAGAAGAACAGCAGCCTACTATTCTTAGCGAAAGTGAGAATATATTCACTGTGAACGTATCAGTTGAAAGCAATGGAAGAGATGAACATACTCTTATTGCTTTTACTTTCGCCGATTTACAACGGCGGATGAATGAACTTTATCAATATAGAGTTCAGTTTGTAACTCGTGCTATTTTCTATAGACAGGAGAATGATGAAGAAGTAGTAGTGTATTACAACAGTACTTCTTGGATTTTAAATAAAAATAGCATACTAACTCATAGTCATTTGGATGATAATAACAAGAGACTGAGTTCTTTAAGTAATACCCCTCGATCTGGGCTACAATTTAGTCGGTATGAAGGAATTGATTATAGGATGACACGAATAGAATCTTACATGGGAGGAACGTTTAAAAGGCTGCCAGATTTCGTAAAAAATAAAAAAGCATGTATAAATATAAAAAATAACGACCAGAAATGTTTCCTTTGGTCTATCTTAGCAAATCTACATCCAGCTAAGGATCATGTTGATAGACTATCAAATTATAAACAATATGAGAACGAATTTGATTTCAAAGGGGTTACCAACTTCCCAATGGATACACAAGATATACACACATTTGAAAATAAATATAATATTAAGATTTGCTTATTTCAAATTGATAAAGAGAAAATAATCAGAAGTCATATATTAAAAAGTACAATCAATGGCAAAACAGCTAAACATGTTATTAATTTATTGTATTTCGATAATCATTACGTACTGGTAAAGGATCTGAGCAAACTAGTCGGCACTCAAATATCTACAAGACAAAAAAAGACATACCTCTGCACTTTTTGCGGAAGGCATTTTACAAAAGAAGAACAATATGAAAAACATGAGTTTCATCAAAGTTTCATATCATTCTCGAAATCAATAAGTATAAGAAAGACGGATACGGAAATAAAATATGAGATCCGGTTCATAGATTCGATTAGATTTATGGCTTCATCTTTAGACAAACTATCAGCAAATTTAGCGAAATGTGATTGCAAAGTACCTTGTAATCATCTAAGACAGAATTTCAAATTCACATCTAACAGCTTCAAAAATGATGATGAATTCAAAGAAATAATTAAAAAAGGGGTATATCCGTATGAATTCGTAGACAGTTTCGATAAAATGAAATGTACAAAGTTACCATCCATAGAAAGCTTTTATTCTAGGTTGACGGGGAAAGGTATTGACAAAAGTGATTATAAAAGAGCGGTATCTATATGGAAACAATTTAACTGTGAAACATTACTTGATTATACTAAATTATACCTAAAAAGTGATGTTTTAATATTGTCAGATGTTGTAGAGAATTTCAGGAACGTTTGTATACATAATTATGATCTGGATCCACTTCATTACTTCTCAGCTCCTGGGTTGACATGGGATTCTTTCTTAAAGCATTCAAAAGTAGAACTACCACTATTCTCAAAGGAAGACATGTATACCTTTATAGAAAAAGGAATAAGAGGTGGTGTATCCCAATGTATAAAAAGATACGCAAAAGCAAATAATAAATATACAAGTGATTATAATAAGCATAAACCATCTAATTACTTAATGTATTTAGACGCTAATAATTTATATGGGTGGGCGATGTCGCAGAATTTACCAGCGAGTGATTTCCAATTCATTTCCATACCGGATGATTTGAAAGAAAGGAATGAATACGAATCAATCGACTATTACAATCATCTGAAAAGTCACATCAATTCGGTGATTACGATTAAGTCGGTGATACCGAATGTAGGTGCTATATATGAAGTAGATTTAGAATATCCAAAAGAACTACACGAATTACACAAGGATTTACCATTAGCACCCGAACATTTTAATGGTAAGCTATGTACCACAGTATTAGATAAAACCAACTATGTAGTTCACCACAGGAATCTAGAATTCTATTTACAAAAAGGTTTGATATTGAAGAGAGTACACAGAATACTAGGATTCACTGAAAGTGCTTACTTAAAAGGATATATAGACCACAACACAGCACTTAGAACTAATGGTACAAATGATTTTGAAAAGGATTTCTTTAAGCTTATGAATAATGCTTGCTTTGGAAAAACTATGGAAAACGTAAGGAAGCGAGCGGATATGGAAATAATAACGGATGATGCAACAAGAGAAAAAATAATAAAGAAGCCCAACTTTAAATCTGAAATAATATTCAGTGAAAACTTTTCAGTGGCAAGAATGTCGAAGGAAAAGATAAAACTAGACAAACCAGTGTATATCGGCTTTGCTGTATTGGAACTATCCAAGTTATTGATGTATGAATTCCATTATGATTATATGAAGCCTAAATATGGAGATAAAATTGATTTGTGTTATATGGACACTGATTCTTTCATATATGATATTAGAACTGAAGATTTTTATCAAGATATCAAACAGGATTTGAATGAGAGGTTCGATACATCTGAGTATGCGAAAGATAATCCATATGGGTTTCCTAGTGTAAATAAGAAAGTGATAGGAATGATGAAAGATGAATTAGGTGGACAGGTTATGACAGAGTTTGTTGGATTACGATCAAAAGTATATGCTTATTTAAAGGACAACCAAGACCCTTCAAAAGCTAGCAAAAAACTGAAAGGAATAAAAACCAATATAGTTAAAGATAAAATTACGATTCAAAACTATAAGGATGTACTGTTTGGTAAAACGGAAAACCTTTCTATAACCCAGTATAACTTAAGATCATACAAGCACAATATGTTTCTAGAAGAACAGAATAAAAAAGCGTTAGATCCTAAGGATGATAAAAGGATAGTAACAAGCGATAAAATACACACTTTACCTTTAGGTTATAAACATTAAATTCAAGTACCTACTTCAAAACTTCAAGTACCTACTTCAAAACTTCAAGTTCCTACTTAAAAAATTCAAGTACCTACTTCAAAACTTCAAGTCCCTACTTAAAAACTTCAAGTACCTACTTCAAAAAATCAAGTACCTACTTAAAAAATTCAAGTACCTACTTAAAAACTTCAAGTACCTACTTAAAAAATTCAAGTACCTACTTAAAAAAATCAAGTACCTACTTAAAAAATTCAAGTACCTACTTAAAAAATTCAAGTACCTACTTCAAAACTTCAAGTATATACTTAAAATACTCAAGTAAATCTTATAATGAAAAATTCTTCCTAAATAAATGAATGAAAAGGCTCCAATCAAAGTGTATGATTTTAGCGAAAAGAACACTTATCAGAATAAGCACGACCTTGCACCTCAGTGGCCATTCAGACTCTTAATTTGTGGTAGTTCTGGAACAGGGAAAACTAACCTTCTTTTGAATTTAATTTATGAATATCTTTGTTTCAACCGAATATACTTGTATGCAAAAGATCTTGAAGAAGATAAATACCAAGACCTTATAACCAATTTGACCACTTTGGAGTCATAATGCAAATCGAAAGTCTTAACAGTAAGTAACAATCTTGATGATATTGTCGATGTTGACGACTTAGACCCTGAGTACCAAAACTTGATTATCTTTGACGATTTTGTCACTGAAAAAGACCAGAAGAAAATAGAAGATTTATTCATAAGAGGAAGAAAGAAAAATGCCTCGATTGTTTATTTATCACAGAGCTATCATAAAACGCCAAAGGTGGTAAGGCTCCAGTGCAATTATTTTGCATTCTTTCAGTGTTCTAATCCAAAAGAAGTAAAATTAATAAGACAAAGCCATGTATCAAGTATAGACAATGAAAAATTTCTCAAACAATTCGAGACGGCAACCAAGGGCTACGGTTTTTTCTTCATAGATTTAAAAATAAAAGATAAAACCCTTAAGTACAGGAAAAACTTTGAAAAATTTACCGGATAATTTATTTCTATAATAAATGAATAAAGTTGGTAGTGTTGGAAAAAAGGTTAGTAATGAATCGAATGAAATGAGAGTTACTGATGACAACGGTAATATTAACCTACAAGGTAAGAGAATTATTATGTTAGGGGATGCGAAAGCTGACCAGGACGCTATTAGTTTCAGATCTATGACTATTATTTTGAATCAATTTAAAGAAGAAATTACCGCACAACAAGTGGGGGCAAATCAGTCGAAGATATCAACAGATTAACTGCGATAGATGATTCTCCTGATAATTCGTTGGTAAGGAACAAAGATAAAGGGTTATTTGTAAAAGAAATAGTTCGAGTTAATGATAAAGAGATTAACGCTGAAAACAAGTTGATAACAAATGTTCAAAACCCTAGAAACAAAAATGATGCTGTTAATTTAGCAACGTTAACTATGAATCTTTTAGATTATGACAAAAAGCTTCTTGGGCAACACACCCATAACGGTATAATTGAAGGAAAGTTTGCTGGTCAAAAAACTCGTATCGATAATATTGAAAGAGCAGTAGTAAATATTTTAAAAAAGCTTCTAGAGCTAGAGCTAAAACCTGTTGACAAACCATTCGTTACCAGAATAGAAAAAATGATGGCTGGTAAATAAATTTTATATGATAAATTAATTCCCTAATAAATGGTTGAGATATTTGAGTATACAGTTTATTTGTCAAAGCTTCAGAAAGGAAAGCTGAAGAAATGTTTTGATGCTAAACAAAAATGTCAGATACGTGTTAGTCATAGTAGACAAAATGAACGAGAACAAGTCAAGTTACTTTTAAGTAAACGACAAATTGATAAAATTGAAACATGTAAAATGAATAATAAGGGTTGTGACATAGATGTATCATACAAGCAGATGAGAGAAGCGATTCAAAAAGGTGGATTACTTCCATTCTTAATACCGTTAGCTGTAGCCCTTGGTAAGGCAGCTTTAACAAGCGGAGCTGCTGCTTTGGGTACATTCGCTGGTAAGAAATTGGTGGATAACATAACCAACACAGGTGGAGCGCTTACACTTCCTGGAACGCAAAAAGTTGTGGGTAATGGTGTACGGGGAAGACCTAAGAAGAAAACCGATGATGTTAACACCGGTGGAGCGCTTACACTTCCAGGAACACAAAAAGTTGTCGGTCATGGGGTACGTGGAAGGCCTAGGAAGTCAAAAAACGGGGACATCAAAAAAGAAGCAAAAGTAAAGTAGGACCTCAGTAGTTATATAAAGGGGCTCCCACTCCACCCTCCCCCCAATTTCAAAACCCCATTTTAACATCAATTTCTTAAATTTTAACATCCTTTTTACCAAATTATCCCCCTTTTTAAGAACATTTTTATTTTCTTACTTCCAAAATAAAGGATACAAGAAATGAGAATATTACCCTTTACTACATATAAAATACTACAATATACTACTACTTATTTTTTTTTTTACATTTTTCATTTTTTATTCAAATATTACTGAGTAAACAGTTCTAAATCCACATATGTTTCTTTGTTCTTGTTTTCGCGTACAATAGGCTGCAAAACCAGATTTTTCTTTAAAAGTAATTCGTTAGCAATGGCATTATATTTCTGTGTTATAAACAAATCACAGGGTTTGTCATTATGATTAATAACTACAACCAACTTATCACCATATTTTGTCTTAGCAATTCTCATTTTAACAATAGTATATTTCAGTCCTAGAACTAGTTCTTCTTTCCTGATTGTCTCATTGTATTTATTCATTCTGATTGTATGCAAGACTTCCTTTGTGGACTCCATTTATTAGGGGATGATTTTATTAAATAAAAATCCAGGCTCACAAACTCACATACATATTTTTGTTAATAATACCTAATGTAGCTTTTCTTTCATAATATATAACACAGTAAACATTATATGGTACGGGTTGATTATCTTTCAACGTTAAACTTATTTCAATATCAGCAGTTGTTCCATTATAAATATTTGACTCGTGTTTGGAAACATCGAAACAGAATAGTGGATATACTTCTTTAAATTCTTCTATACTAACAACACTACCAGTATCAAATGCTAATTGTTTATAACCCAAATGTATGAACCTATTGTAAAGATTTGAGTATTTACATTTGTCATCGCTAAAATCACATTTAAGTGGTTCTTCGGGATATTTATCCCCATTAATTCTAAGTTCTATGTCTGTTAAATTCATATGATCAAACACCATATTATTCATTAATTGATTGTTATACTTTTCATTTTTCTGGAGCATCACAACTACTTTTGTTGGATTGTTTCTCTCAGATATAACTTTCCAAGTGTGTTCCTTATTTTGACTAACATCGCTTTTATAAGTATTACATGCTTCCCACATCAGATTATGCTTTTTATCCTTAGCAAGACCCTTTTCTAATTCACTCATCATTTCGATACTAGGAGCTACAATAGGGATCTTCCAGGATAAATACTCGATTACTACTTTGAAATTAGTATTTCCATTTCTTATAATCATGTTGTTATCATCATTTCTTCTTAGAAATAATTTATGCGATGCACCTCTGAAGAATCGTTTGTTTCCTTTCAGAAATCCAAACAATTCTGATAATGGTAAATACATATTTACTAATTTACTGCTCTTTGTTCTGTTATATCTTTTTTCAAATCCTTTATTATAATTATTATTATTTCTCAAACTGACTGTTCCACCCCCTGCTGCAGCCCCTGCTACTACTGGAGTTGCAGTAAAAGAAGCAACTACAGGATTAATTTCTTTTCCTTGATTATAATCCTTATACCAGAAATGATTTCTTGCTGCACTTCTAGAATAATCATCAGAGTAATCAATCAACTTTGTAACGGTAGTTGTAATACCAACATGATTAATTTTTTCAACCGATTCATCGTTTATTACATATTCAGCGGTACTGAATAAATTAAATCCATTGTTCGTCAAAGTAGCAATATCGGTTGCAGCTATATTATCTCCATTTTCTTTCACTATTCTTACACTAACATCAAGATAACTTTCACTTGGATAAAACCAGGAATCTAATTTCTTCGTTACGAATTCAAACTCTGATTTATTAGATACATTCACATCTGTTTCTCGAATTTCTTTAAATTCGTATTTTACCACTGTATCATCAACAAGTGGTTCGTCAAATATGTTCCATTGCGGACTGATAACTTTATTTACTGCCATTTATATAAGAAAGAAATTATTAAATAAAACTTATTTCAGAATCTTTAATCCATTTCTAGTCATTAACGTTTTGATCAAGTCCTGACTTCTTTGATTTAAAATCCTTTTATTTGTACCGATAAGATCCTTCATCGATTTTTTGTTTCCAATTACATCAATGAGTTCCTTCTTGTTTACATTGATCAGATCTTTCCCATATTCTATTGCTCTGTTTTTCAACAACTCAAATCTCGGTTTAATAATATTATTATACATTGACATAGCCCCATCTTTTATTTGTTTTGCTGACGTTTGAAATAACTGGGAATTAACAATGTTTTTGAATACACTACCGATTCCACTTCCATACTGCTTTTTATAAAGTAATCGCTTATTATTAATCAACATTTATAGGTAAATAATTTTATTTCACTAATCCTTTAAGCTTTTCTTAAATGCAGCACGTATCCAACGTTATCACCATTCAAATCGATAGGTCTTCCCAACTGATCAGTAATTGTCATTCTCAAGGAGTAAATAAAGTCTTTTGTGTTAATAGGAAGGTAGATTAATTGTCTAGGATTCTCAACAATTTGACAACCCGGTTCTGTATTAGGAACAAATGTCCAAATGACATCTGATTTACTTTTGTTTACGATAGAACTGTTTACAAGAGAGCAGTGAATTTGTATTTTATCAACGCTTCTTGTTATATTCGGAAGCTTTGTACCTTCATTGATTTTCTCAGATATCTCACTATCCTTCTCAAATCCTAAAATCTGACACAAGTCACTATTAAATCTAAACACATATTTTTCTTGTAATAGTATGACAAATCTCATAGATGCTGGATTGGATGAAATTACAATAGGACATTTATCTTTTGGGGTATCAAAATACTGACACAAAAAATAATTAGAACAATCATCGTTATACATCCCATTAGGAATAGTAACATTCATCCATTCTGTTGCATTATTATCTTCATCTTTCCTGTATTGAAATGTATTATTTCCAAATTTATCACTTATATTATGCCACGAATACCACAAAGTACACTGATTCAAACCTATTTCATAATCCCAATTACGATTCAATTCGATTGGTTGACTAAATGTTATATCAATGATACTTTCATTACCTTCAATGTTTAACAACACCATTTATTAGAAATATTTTTTATATATTGAATTGTAATATCTCTTCGTAAGAAATTTATTTCGCATTAACGAATCCAAAATATCAATAGCTTCATTTCTCACCTCGTCAGATGTATTTCCGTTTACTCTGCTACCTATCAAAGTGTATAATTTTGAAATCATTTCATCACAGTTCATAAATATTCCAGTTCCTTTTTGTTGAACTAAAAATGGGGAATTAGTTCGAATGCTGGTTAACCTCTCCTTGTATTCTCTTATAAATTCAAGGATTTCATCATAGCTAGAGTAACCTTTACCTTTTTTCCCGCCATAACTTTGACTTAGAGATGTCAAACGTTCTAGAGCCTCATCTATATCCGTATGATGCTTAATGTAATACGTAGGCATTTTAAAATAAGTATCAGTGCCACCCCGCGATTCTACATGTTTTAAATTAATCTGATTTAACAACTCTTGGGTAATATCTTTATTCATATCAACGGATAGTGGTCCTAAATCGGGAGAAGGTTCTAAAGCGGGTGCTCGACTCACTTCCTCTGAAGTAGTGGTCTGTAAAGCTGTTTTAAATGTATCACCTAATCTGAGAAACCGTCTTCTTGAATTATTATCACCTTCCTGTAGTTTATTAATTATCGTTTCAGCGTTCTCTTGTAATTTTTTGATGGTATCTTTAGTGTTTTCTTTTTGTGCTATAATAACTGGAGCGTTTAATTCTGAAGCATATTCCCGAAATCCTGCCTTCTCCATCTCATTTTGTTGAACCTTGCTTCTCTGAATTTCTCTGTTCTTCACTATATCCGATAACATATCACTCAAGCGTCTTGAATCCATTTATATACAAGTAATTTTATTTCATAATAAATTTTGAAAGTTCTTTTTCATAAAACCCTCCTTGAATTAATTCCCCACTTTTGTCAGATATTTCATAAGTAATGGGAATGGTAGGTCTGATGGTTGCTATCTGAAATACCTCATCCGTATAATTAGGTAAATATCCTTTATCGAAAATACTTTTTTCTATTTTAATTCTGACTAAATCCCCTACTTTGACGTTTCCTGTGATTTTGTAGTCATCTACTGGAGGAAACAGAGCACTAAAAACCTTTTTCTGATTAACCTTTTTACTAGCATCAACTGGTTTCATTTGTATTGAATGGTGGTACGAGTTATTATAATTACTCACAAATAAAGGTAAAATATCAATCCAATTAGTAGTGTTATTGTGAGTGAAATATTTCCATAACTTTTCTTTTAGCGTTCTGTTGAATCGTTCTACAATTTGCGCTTTCAATTCGCTTTCAGATGCAAACCAGTGTATGCCGTTATTTTTCAAAAAAGTTTGAACATTTCTCATCACAAATTCTTTACCTTTATCAGTTTGTAGTTTCTTAGGAATTCTTTCTTTAAATATAACACTGAATGCTTTTATTATTTCAGCACCCGTTTTGTCTTTCAGAGGGATACACCAAGCATTTTTACTAAAGCAATCAATAACAGTTAAAATGTAATTTGTTTTATTATTTTCTTTTTTATATTTCTGCATGTCAACTAAATCAGCTTGCCATTGCTCATCAACATAGTGAACATACACTCGCCTCCTTTCAAAGTTATGATAGGAAGGTTTGTGTAACGTATACACATTCTCATTTTGCAACACATTTTTTTTTTATCTTTAGAAACGTTCACTCCATTTTCTTTTAATTTTCTGTAAATATCATCCACACCTGAATAATTAGAATAATACGTCTTTAATATATCTTTTTCTGCGTCGAGGTTTTTTTTAAAAAGCGATTTTTCCTCGATCCGCAAATAACACAATTCCCATTCAGCATTGGAACATTATTTTTTTGTGACACTGCCTTAAACATTGATTCAGTGTCAGTGCTCTTTTTACATTTCATACAATAAATCTCCATTTATTAGAAAACAATTTTTATAAACGAAAAGCTACCAACTTCATTTTGCGCTTAATGTAGGAAATACAGTGAAGTCCACAGTTTAATTCATCTATATTTTGAACAGCAAGATTTTCATAAGCTATTTTTTTCTTTGAAGTTCTTAGATATTTAATTATTTCTTTTCCTGGGGGAATACCGAAAGAATCAAAAAATTCTACATGGGGGTATTCAGGTAGATTACAATAGGCAACCCAGTGAGTTCCAGGCATTCCGAGTTTATCATAATTAATGACACCGCATTCCGAATCGTTTATATGTTTGGGTAGCGTATCTAAAGAGAAAACACCTCGAAACTGTGGTATACTCCCTAATGCATCCATAATATCAAAATTGGTTAGAGGTCCTACTTTACTTTTGCTTCTTTTTTGATGTCCCCGTTTTTTGACTTCCTAGGTCTTCCACGTACCCCATGACCGACAACTCTTTGTGTTCCAGGAAGTGTTAGCGCTCCACCTGTGTTGACATCATCGGTTTTTTCCTTCTTAGGTCTACCACGTACCCCATGACCGACAACTCTTTGTGTTCCAGGAAGTGTTAGCGCTCCACCTGTGTTGACATCATCGGTTTTTTCCTTCTTAGGTCTACCACGTACCCCATGACCGACAACTTTTTGTGTTCCAGGAAGTGTAAGCGCCCCACCTATGTTGACATCATCGCTTTCCTTCCCACGTAACCCATTACCCACAACTTTTTGTGTTCCAGGAAGTTTTAGCGCTCCACCTGTGTTGGTTATTTTATCCATAATTTTCTTACCAGCGAATGTACCCAAAGCAGCAGCACCACTTGTTAAAGCTGCCTTACCAAGGGTAATTGCTAGCGGTATTAAAAATGGAAGTAATCCACCCTTTTGAATCGCTTCTTTCATCTGCTTGTATGATACATCAATATCACAACCCTTATTATTCATTTTACAGGTTTCAATTTTATCAATTTGTCGTTTACTTAAAAGTAACTTAACTGGTTCTCGTTCATTTTGTCTACTATGACTAACACGTATCTGACATTTTTGTTTAGCATCAAAGCATTTCTTCAGCTTTCCTTTCTGAAGCTTTGACAAATAAACTGTATACTCCATTGTTTCAACCATTTATTAGGGAATAAATTTATCTTATAAAATTTATTTACCAGCCATCATTTTTTCTATTCTGGTAACGAATGGTTTGTCAACAGGTTTTAGCTCTAGCTCTAGAAGCCTTTTTAAAATATTTACTACTGCTCTTTCAATATTATCGATACGAGTTTTTTGACCAGCAATCTTTCCTTCAATTATACCGTTATGGGTGTGTTGCCCAAGAAGCTTTTTGTCATAATCTAAAAGATTCATAGTTAACGTTGCTAAATTAACAGCATCATTTTTGTTTCTAGGGTTTTGAACATTTGTTATCAACTTGTTTTCAGCGTTAATCTCTTTATCATTAACTCGAACTATTTCTTTTACAAATAACCCTTTATCTTTGTTCCTTACCAACGAATTATCAGGAGAATCATCTATCGCAGTTAATCTGTTGATATCTTCGCTAAAGTACTGATTTGCCCCCACTTGTTGTGCGGTAATTTCTTCTTTAAATTGATTCAAAATAATAGTCATAGATCTGAAACTAATAGCGTCCTGGTCAGCTTTCGCATCCCCTAACATAATAATTCTCTTATCTTGTAGGTTAATATTACCGTTGTCATCAGTAACTCTCTTTTCATTCGATTCGTTACTAACCTTTTTTCCAACACTACCAAATTTATTCATTTATTATAGAAATAAATTATCCGGTAAATTTTTCAAAGTTTTTCCTGTACTTAAGGATTTTATCTTTTGTTTTTAAATCTACGAAGAAAAAACCGTAGCCCTTGGTTGCAGTCTCGAATTGTTTGAGAAATTTTTCATTGTCTATGCTGGATACATGACTTTGTCTTATTAATTTTACTTCTTTTGGATTAGAACACTGAAAGAATGCAAAATAATTGCACTGGAGCCTTACCACCTTTGGCGTTTTATGATAGCTTTGAGACAAGTAAATAATTGAGGCATTTTTCTTTCTTCCTCTTATGAATAAATCTTCTATTTTCTTCTGGTCTTTTTCAGTGACAAAATCGTCAAAGATAATCAAGTTTTGGTACTCAGGGTCTAAGTCGTCAACATCGACAATATCATCAAGATTGTTACTTACTGTTAAGACTTTCGATTTGCATTGTGACTCCAAAGTGGTTAAATTGGTTATAAGGTCTTGATATTTATCTTCTTCAAGATCTTTAGCATACAAGTATATTCGGTTGAAACAAAGATATTCATAAATTAAATTCAAAAGAAGGTTAGTTTTCCCTGTTCCAGAACTACCACAAATTAAGAGTCTAAATGGCCACTGAGGTGCAAGGTCGTGCTTATTCTGATAAGTGTTCTTTTCACTAAAGTCATAGACTTTGATTGGAGCCTTTTCATTCATTTATTTAGGAAGAATTTTTCATTATAAGATTTATTTGAGTATTTTAAGTATATACTTGAAGTTTTGAAGTAGGTACTTGATTTTTTTAAGTAGGTATTTGAATTTTTTAAGTAGGAACTTGAAGTTTTGAAGTAGGTACTTGAATTTTTTAAGTAGGTACTTGAATTTTTTAAGTAGGTACTTGAAGTTTTTAAGTAGGTACTTGAATTTAATGTTTATAACCTAAAGGTAAAGTGTGTATTTTATCGCTTGTTACTATCCTTTTATCATCCTTAGGATCCAACGCTTTTTTATTCTGCTCTTCTAGAAACATATTGTGCTTGTATGATCTTAAGTTATACTGGGTTATAGAAAGGTTTTCCGTTTTACCAAACAGTACATCCTTATAGTTTTGAAGTGTAATTTTATCTTTAACTATATTGGTTTTTATTCCTTTCAGTTTTTTGCTAGCTTTTGAAGGGTCTTGGTTGTCCTTTAAATAAGCATATACTTTTGATCGTAATCCAACAAACTCTGTCATAACCTGTCCACCTAATTCATCTTTCATCATTCCTATCACTTTCTTATTTACATTAGGAAACCTATATGGATTATCTTTCGCATAATCAGATGTATCGAACCTCTCATTCAAATCCTGTTTGATATCTTGATAAAAATCTTCAGTTCTAATATCATATATGAAAGAATCAGTGTCCATATAACACAAATCAATTTTATCTCCATATTTAGGCTTCATATAATCATAATGGAATTCATACATCAATAACTTGGATAGTTCCAATACAGCAAAGCCGATATACATTGGTTTGTCTAGTTTTATCTTTTCCTTCGACATTCTTGCCACTGAAAAGTTTTCACTAAAAATTATTTCAGATTTAAAGTTCGGCTTCTTTATTATTTTTTCTCTTGTTTCATTATCCGTTATTATTTCCATATCCGCTCGCTTCCTTACGTTTTCCATAGTTTTTCCAAAGCAAGCATTATTCATAAGCTTAAAGAAATCCTTTTCAAAATCATTTGTACCCTTAGTTCTAAGTGCTGTGTTGTGGTCTATATATCCTTTTAAGTAAGCACTTTCAGTGAATCCTAGTATTCTGTGTACTCTTTTCAGTATCAAACCTTTTTGTAAATAGAATTCTAGATTCCTGTGGTGAACTACATAGTTGGTTTTATCTAATACTGTGGTACATAGCTTACCGTTAAAGTGTTCCGGTGCTAATGGTAAATCCTTGTGTAATTCGTGTAGTTCTTTTGGATATTCTAAATCTACCTCATATATAGCACCTACATTCTGTAATTTCATTATCGAATTGATATGAGTTTTTAGATGGTTGTAATACTCGATTGATTCGTATTCATTCCTTTCTTTCAAATCATCCGGTATGGAAATGAATTGGAAATCATTCGCTGGTAAATTCTGCGACATCGCCCACCCATATAAATTATTAGCGTCTAAATACATTAAATAATTAGGTGGTTTATGCTTATTATAATCACTTGTATATTTATTATTTGCTTTTGCGTATCTTTTTATACATTGGGATACACCACCTCTTATTCCCTTTTCAATGAATGTATACATGTCTTCCTTCGAGAATAGCGGTAGTTCTACTTTTGAATGCTTTAAGAAAGAATCCCATGTCAACCCAGGAGCTGAGAAGTAATGAAGTGGATCCAGATCATAATTCCGTATACAAACGTTCCTGAAATTTTCCACAACATCTGATAGAATTAACACATCACTTTTTAGGTACAACTTGGTATAATCAAGTAATGTTTCACATTTAAATTGTTTCCATATAGATACCGCTCTTTTATAATCACTTTTGTCAATACCTTTCCCCGTCAACCTAGAATAAAAGCTTTCTATTGGTGGTAACTTTGTACATTTCATTTTATCGAAACTATCTACGAATTCATAGGGATACACCCCTTTTTTAATAATTTCTTTGAATTCATCGTCATTTTTGAAACTGTTAGATGTGAATTTGAAATTCTGTCTTAGATGATTACAAGGTACTTTGCAATCACATTTTGCTAAATTTGCTGATAGTTTGTCTAAAGATGAAGCCATAAATCTAATCGAATCTATAAACCGGATCTCATATTTTATTTCCGTATCCGTCTTTCTTATACTTATTGATTTCGAGAATGATATGAAACTTTCTGCACTTTCAAAAATTCCGTTATCAGGTATCAATTCTCTAACAAACAGATGGGAATCATATTTAGATAAATTATGCATTACTACCGGGATATGCCTAGGAATCCTGTATTTCATATTACATTCAGCATGAGCAAATCCCCTATCTTCTCCTGTCATGTGGTCGTGATCAAAGTGAGGATTTTCAGTAATTTCAGTTGTACAGATGTGACAAGTCTTATTCATTAGATTTTTCCATTTTTCGGTAATTTCTGCATTGGTATAAGTATGGTTTCTTTGTCTGCTTTCATATTTGTTTGCAATTTCTGTGGATACTTTTGTAACGGTTTTAACAAAATGTTCTGCAGCGTCTTCACCGAAATAATCGTAGTATTTGTTCTGGTTTGTATCAAAGGAACAGCATACCTGAAATCCGTAAGCAAATGGTTTCTGTTTGGCCACTTTTATTGTTTTCTTCCCGTTTACCTGATTGTATTCTTCGTTATAAGACTCAAAGTCTGCTATTATGCAATAAGGTACTTTCATTTGTTTTGCAATATTTTTATATTGTATACTTGAACCTTCAGGAGGCATTATTATATCAGGATCTTCGCAATTATTTTTACTTTCATGTTTTTCAAAGCATTCTTCCTTCTTAAAATGCCTTCCGCAATAAGTGCAGAGGTATGTCTTTGTTTTCTTTTTAGATATTTGAGGACCAACTAATCTGCTCAGATCCTTTACCAGTACATAATGATTATCGAAATACAATAAATGAACGATATGTTTTGCAGTTTTCCCATTAATTGTACTTTTTAGTATATGACTTCTGATAATTTTCTCTTTTTCAATTTGAAATAAACAAATTTTAATGTTGTATCTATTTTCAAATTTGTGTATATCTTTAGTATCCATTGGGAAGTTGGTAACCCCTTCGAAATCAAATTCGTTCTCATATTGTTTATATTTCGAAATTCTTTCCGGATGATCCTTAGCTGGATGTAGATTTGCTAAGATAGACCAAAGGAAACATTTCTGGTCGTTATTTTCAATATTCAAGCAAGCTCTTTTATTTTTTGCGAAATCTGGCAGTATTTTAAACGTTCCTCCCATGTAAGATTCTATTCGTGTCATCCTATAATCAATTCCTTCATACCGACTAAATTGTAGCCCAGATCGAGGGGTATTACTTAAAGAACTAAGTCTCTTGTTATTATCATTCAAATGATTATGAGTAAGAATGCTATTTTTATTTAAAATCCAAGAAGTACTGTTGTAATACACTACTACTTCTTCATCATTCTCCTGTCTATAGAATGTAACACGAGTTACGAACTGAACTCTATATTGATAAAGTTCATTCATCCGCCGCTGTAAATCGGCGAAAGTAAAAGCAATAAGAGTATGTTCATCTCTTCCATTGCTTTCAATAGAAACGTTGATGGTATACAAATTTTCATTTTCCCTAGAGATAGTAGGTTGTTCTTCTTCTTCAGTTCTAAATAAATGATCAGGAATTAATTTTTCTACTTGGATTTTTTTCTTATTTATGAAGAGAGTTGATAAACCAATTGGTTTCTGTCTACTGTTATCACGTCTTTCTGTTTGATCTCTTATGATATCTCTATTTTTCTGTACGGAATCTTTATGTTCGGTAATAATATTATTATAGTATTCTCCAACTCTTTTTAGTACTTCTTCTCGGTTTCCGCGAGTTGATAGGTTCTTGTTTTTCAGAAATCTTTTTAATTCACTTGTCTCTTTTTCTTTGTTATCATTGTATTCTTGTTTTAGTTTTGTAATGGTGATATTATTTTCTTTTATCTCATCTTCCAGAATGGTTCGTAATCTCGGTTCTGGTTTGTAGTCGGATGGTCTGTTCTTATTATGAGTTCTTTCGTTTCTGCGTTCAATTTTAATTTTATCTTCAGCTATCAAAATATACTTGTTAAGATGGTTTATTATATTATTTGTTATTTCATGTTTCTTAGCTCCATTTGTTTTGATTTTATTAATTTTCGCATAAGTCCGCAGTTCATTATATGTGTATAGCGATAATCTTTGTATAACCGCTTTGTTGTTTGATATAACCTTTTTACAAAGCTGAATAACCTCTGCAGTATTCATCATTTAATAGGGGAACATTTTTATTAATAAATTTCTCCCGTCTGAGTTTTGTCAGCCGTAAAGAAAATCATTGAATTTCTATTACCTTACTACTCTGTGAGAAAAATGTGTACACGGGTTTCGCACATTCTTCACTACTCTTCATGTGACAAATGTGTGTGTACTGGAATCCCACTTTCTGTACTACTCTTCATGTGACAAATGTGTGTGTACTGGAATCCCACTTTCTGTACTACTCTTCATTTGACAAATGTGTGTGTACTGGAATCCCACTTTCTGTACTACTCTTCATGTGACAAAAATCATATATTTTTTTAAACTTTGACTCACAAGCTCGAAAAAAAGAGAATCATACTGTAAAAGTAGCCTAGATGGTGGGTGTGTGGAAATTCGAAAAAATCAAATAATTTTCGAAACAATTTTATTATATAATAAATGGAAGAATTAGAAAAGAAAATGTATGTTTACCGTCGCAGTTACAAGTACTACAATCGTATAAGTAATAGCTTACTTGTATCCAAATTCCTCTTTTCGGCAGCAGGAATGTCTGCGTTTCTAGTGCTACCTTTAGCTTCTTTAAGTTTGGGTGCTGTTATCATCGAAATAATTGAAAAGCAGTTAAGCATTGCTGATAGAAAAGCAGAATTTAGGACAAATTACAATTTTTATACTGAGTTGTTGTCAATGCTAAAATGCGGACAGTTAACAATTGAGGAGGTAATTCAGAGAGAAACAGAGATGCGTAAAACCTTTCGATTTTTTCCTCGCGAAAAATACATGAAACAAGTCCGTCTGAATGGCTATAAATATTGTAATAAATCTATAAAAATTCAAGAGAAATTACCAAACATATAGTCTATTGCTATACTGAATATTGTTTCCTAACTGTCAAACAGATCTTTATTTCATACGCGCATTAATGAGCTGCGTCATTCAAAGGTCTCGCTGCCAATTTGGGATGTAATTACAGTCTCCGGCGTGACTAACACAATCTCATCTTAACTCGGAAACTTGTGCGAATTGAACAAGGACCCTTGGTGTAGTGGCTCAACGCTCGGCCGAACGTTGACTCATCACCATTCAGACCTTCGAATCCCACTGACCGCAGTTTCTGTTTGTCGATAGTGGGATGGTAATAAAAACTTGCGGGTTCCCCGTTCAGGGCCCCCCAGACTAAGGCCACATCACCACAAACACTACACCAATCGGGGTGTACCAACATCACACCTCTTAATTTTCAAAGTCTGGGGGTGTGGGGTTTTGCAAAAATATTTTATAAAGTTCAAAATCGGTAATCATCATATCATCATGCAAACTCAGTACTGCGTTTGTATCTATCGCATTTATATGATAAACGTGGTTGGTTTCTATTACCAGATGTTTCAAAGCGATTGGGATTTTTATTTAATAAAATCATCCCCTAATAAATGGAGTCCACAAAGGAAGTCTTGCATACAATCAGAATGAATAAATACAATGAGACAATCAGGAAAGAAGAACTAGTTCTAGGACTGAAATATACTATTGTTAAAATGAGAATTGCTAAGACAAAATATGGTGATAAGTTGGTTGTAGTTATTAATCATAATGACAAACCCTGTGATTTGTTTATAACACAGAAATATAATGCCATTGCTAACGAATTACTTTTAAAGAAAAATCTGGTTTTGCAGCCTATTGTACGCGAAAACAAGAACAAAGAAACATATGTGGATTTAGAACTGTTTACTCAGTAATATTTGAATAAAAAATGAAAAATGTAAAAAAAAAAAGAAGTAGTAGTATATTGTAGTATTTTATATGTAGTAAAGGGTAATATTCTCATTTCTTGTCTCCTTTATTTTGGAAGTAAGAAAATAAAAATGTTCTTAAAAAGGGGGATAATTTGGTAAAAAGGATGTTAAAATTTAAGAAATTGATGTTAAAATGGGGTTTTGAAATTGGGGGGAGGGTGGAGTGGGAGCCCCTTTATATAACTACTGACCTCTAACTAATTTTGATATTATGGATGCATTAGGGAGTATACCACAGTTTCGAGGTGTTTTCTCTTTAGATACGCTACCCAAACATATAAACGATTCGGAATGCGGTGTCATTAATTATGATAAACTCGGAATGCCTGGAACTCACTGGGTTGCCTATTGTAATCTACCTGAATACCCCCATGTAGAATTTTTTGATTCTTTCGGTATTCCCCCGGGAAAAGAAATAATTAAATATCTAAGAACTTCAAAGAAAAAAATAGCTTATGAAAATCTTGCTGTTCAAAATATAGATGAATTAAACTGTGGACTTCACTGTATTTCCTACATTAAGCGCAAAATGAAGGGTTGGTAGCTTTTCGTTTATAAAAATTGTTTTCTAATAAATGGAGATTTATTGTATGAAATGTAAAAAGAGCACTGACACTGAATCAATGTTTAAGGCAGTGTCACAAAAAAATAATGTTCCAATGCTGAAAGGGAATTGTGTTATTTGCGGATCGAGGAAAAATCGCTTTTTAAAAAAAACCTCAACGCAGAAACAGATATTTTAAAGACGTATTATTCTAATTATTCAGGTGTGGATGATATTTACAGAAAATTAAAAGAAAATGGAGTGAACGTTTCTAAAGATACAATAAAAAATGTGTTGCAAAATGAGAATGTGTATACGTTACACAAACCTTCCTATCATAACTTTGAAAGGAGGCGAGTGTATGTTCACTATGTTGATGAGCAATGGCAAGCTGATTTAGTTGACATGCAGAAATATAAAAAAGAAAATAATAAAACAAATTACATTTTAACTGTTATTGATTGCTTTAGTAAATATGCTTGGTGTATCCCTCTGAAAGACAAAACGGGTGCTGAAATAATAAAAGCATTCAGTGTTATATTTAAAGAAAGAATTCCTAAGAAACTACAAACTGATAAAGGTAAAGAATTTGTGATGAGAAATGTTCAAACTTTTTTGAAAAATAACGATATACACTGGTTTGCATCTGAAAGCGAATTGAAAGCGCAAATTGTAGAACGATTCAACAGAACGCTAAAAGAAAAGTTATGGAAATATTTCACTCACAATAACACTACTAATTGGATTGATATTTTACCTTTATTTGTGAGTAATTATAATAACTCGTACCACCGTTCAATACAAATGAAACCAGTTGATGCTAGTAAAAAGGTTAATCAGAAAAAGGTTTTTAGTGCTCTTTTTCCTCCAGTAGATGAGTACAAAATCACAGGAAACGTCAAAGTAGGGGATTTAGTCAGAATTAAAAAAGAAAAAAGTATTTTCGATAAAGGATATTTACCTAATTATACGGATGAAGTATTTCAGATAGCAACCATGAGACCTACCATTCCCATTACTTATGAAATATCTGACAAAAGTGGGGAATTAATTCAAGGAGGGTTTTATGAAAAAGAACTTTCAAAATTTATTATGAAATAAAATTACTTGTATATAAATGGATTCAAGACGCTTGAGTGATATGTTATCGGATATAGTGAAGAACAGAGAAATTCAGAGAAGCAAGGTTCAACAAAATGAGATGGAGAAGGCAGGATTTCGGGAATATGCTTCAGAATTAAACGCTCCAGTTATTATAGCACAAAAAGAAAACACTAAAGACACCATCAAAAAATTACAAGAGAACGCTGAAACGATAATTAATAAACTACTTGAAGGTGATAATAATTCAAGAAGACGGTTTATCAGATTAGGTGATACATTTAAAACAGCTTTACAGACCACTACTTCAGAGGAATCGAGTCGAGCTCCCACTCATGCGATAGAACCCAATCTAGAACAACCATATGACGTAAATCTAAACTTAAATATTGATGTGGAATTATTAAATCAAATTAATTTAAAATATAAAGATGACTGGAATGGTACCGATAATTATTTTAAAATGCCTCATTATTACCTTAAGCATCATAACGAAATAGATGGGGCTCTGAATTATTTAACATCTATAAGTCAAAGTTATGGTGGTATGAAAAGTAAAAGTTATAGTTCTAGTAAGTATGATAAACACATTGAATTTATAAAAGAATACAAGAATAGGTTAAAAACCATTCAAACCTATTTCCCATTAGTCAACCAACAAGGAACTGGAGTATTTATGAATTGTGATGAAATGATTTCAAAACTATACACTTTGATAGGCAGCAGAGTAAACGGAAATACATCTGATGAGGTGAGAAATGAAGCTATTGATATTTTGGATTCGTTAATGCGAAATAAATTTCTTACGAAGAGATATTACAATTCAATATATAAAAAATATTTCTAATAAATGGTGTTGTTAAACATTGAAGGTAATGAAAGTATCATTGATATAACATTTAGTCAACCAATCGAATTGAACCGTAATTGTGATTATGAAATAGGTTTGAATCAGTGTACTTTGTGGTATTCGTGGCATAATATAAGTGATAAATTTGGAAATAATACATTTCAATACAGGAAAGATGAAGATAATAATGCAACAGAATGGATGAATGTTACTATTCCTAATGGGATGTATAACGATGATTGTTTGAATTATTTTTTGTGTCAGTATTTTGATACCCCAAAAGATAAATGTCCTTTTGTAATTTCATCCAATCCAGCATCTATGAGATTTGTCATACTATTACAAGAAAAATATGTGTTTAGATTTAATAGTGACTTGTGTCAGATTTTAGGATTTGAGAAGGATAGTGAGATATCTAAGAAAATCAATGAAGGTACAAAGCTTCCGAATATAACAAGAAGCGTTGATAAAATTCAAATTCACTGCTCTCTCGTAAACAGTTCTATCGTAAACAAAAGTAAATCAGATGTCATTTGGACATTTGTTCCTAATACAGAACCGGGTTGTCAAATTGTTGAGAATCCTAGACAATTAATCTACCTTCCTATTAATACAAAAGACTTTATTTACTCCTTGAGAATGACAATTACTGATCAGTTGGGAAGACCTATCGATTTGAATGGTGATAACGTTGGATACGTGCTGCATTTAAGAAAAGCTTAAAGGATTAGTGAAATAAAATTATTTACCTATAAATGTTGATTAATAATAAGCGATTACTTTATAAAAAGCAGTATGGAAGTGGAATCGGTAGTGTATTCAAAAACATTGTTAATTCCCAGTTATTTCAAACGTCAGCAAAACAAATAAAAGATGGGGCTATGTCAATGTATAATAATATTATTAAACCGAGATTTGAGTTGTTGAAAAACAGAGCAATAGAATATGGGAAAGATCTGATCGATGTAAACAAGAAGGAACTCATTGATGTAATTGGAAACAAAAAATCGATGAAGGATCTTATCGGTACAAATAAAAGGATTTTAAATCAAAGAAGTCAGGACTTGATCAAAACGTTAATGACTGGCAATGGATTAAAGATTCTGAAATAAGTTTTATTTAATAATTTCTTTCTTATATAAATGGCAGTAAATAAAGTTATCAGTCCTCAATGGAACATATTTGACGAACCGCTTGTGGATGATACAGTGGTTAAATATGAATTTAAAGAAATTCGAGAAACAGATGTGAATGTATCTAATAAATCAGAGTTTGAATTCGTAACAAAGAAATTAGATTCCTGGTTTTATCCAAGTGAAAGTTATCTTGATGTCAGTGTAAGAATAGTAAACGAAGATGGGACTCCTATAGCTGCAACCGATGTTGCTACTTTAACGAATAATGGATTTAATTTATTCAGTACCGCTGAGTATGTAATAAACGATGAATCGGTTGAAAAAATTAATCATGTTGGTATTACAACTACCGTTACAAAGTTGATTGAATACTCTGATGATTATTCTAGAAGTGCAGCAAGAAATCATTTCTGGTATAAAGATTATAATCAAGGGAAAGAAATTAATCCTGTTATTGCTTCGTTTACTGAAACTCCAGTAGTAGCAGGGGCTGCAGGGGCTGCAGCAGGGGGTGGAACAGTCAGTTTGAGAAATAATAATAATTATAATAAAGGATTTGAAAAAAGATATAACAGAACAAAGAGCAGTAAATTAGTAAATATGTATTTACCATTATCAGAATTGTTTGGATTTCTGAAAGGAAACAAACGATTCTTCAGAGGTGCATCGCATAAATTATTTCTAAGAAGAAATGATGATAACAACATGATTATAAGAAATGGAAATACTAATTTCAAAGTAGTAATCGAGTATTTATCCTGGAAGATCCCTATTGTAGCTCCTAGTATCGAAATGATGAGTGAATTAGAAAAGGATCTTGCTAAGGATAAAAAGCATAATCTGATGTGGGAAGCATGTAATAGTTATAAAAGTGATGTTAGTCAGAATAAGGAGCACACCTGGAAAGTTGTGTCTGAGAGAAATAGTCCTACAAAAATCGTTGTGATCTTACAGAAAAATGAAAAGCATAACAATCAATTAATGAATAATATGGTGTTTGATCATATGAATTTAACAGACATAGAACTTAGAATTAATGGGGATAAATATCCTGAAGAACCACTCAAATGCGACTTTAGCGATGAGAAATGTAAATACTCAAATCTTTACAATAGGTTCATACATTTGGGCTATAAGCAATTAGCATTTGATACTGGTAGTGTTGTTAGTATAGAAGAATTTAAAGAAGTATATCCACTATTCTGTTTCGATGTTTCCAAACACGAATCAAGTATATATAATGGAACAACTGCTGATATTGAAATAAGTTTAACATTAAAACACGCTCAGCCTGTACCATATAATATTTACTGTGTTATATATTATGAAAGAAAAGCTACATTAGGTATTATTAACAAAAATATGTATGTGAGTTTGTGAGTCTGGATTTTTATTTAATAAAATCATCCGCTAATAAATGGAGTCCACAAAGGAAGTCTTGAATACAATCAGAATGAATAAATACAATGAGACAATCAGGAAAGAAGAACTAGTTCTAGGATTGAAATATAATATTGTTAAAATGAGAATTGCTAAGACAAAATATGGTGATAAGTTGGTTGTGGTCATTAATCATAATAACAAACCCTGTGATTTGTTTATAACACAGAAATATAATGCCATTGCTAACGAATTACTTTTAAAGAAAAATCTGGTTTTGCAACCGATTGTACGCGAAAACAAGAACAAAGAAACATATGTGGATTTAGAACTGTTTACTCAGTAATATTTGAATAAAAAATTAAAAATGTAAAAAAAAAAGAAGTAGTAGTATATTGTAGTATTTTATATGTAGTAAAGTGTAATATTCTCATTTCTTGTATCCTTTATTTTGGAAGTAAGAAAATAAAAATGTTCTTAAAAAAGGGGATAATTTGGTAAAAAGGATGTTAAAATTTAAGAAATTGATGTTAAACTGGGGTTTTGAAATTGGGGGGAGGGTGGTCTAGCATCGGCGATTATATACTACTCCAATACATCGGACCTCTAATCAAGTTCAGATTAAACTTTCACTTTTAAAAAAATTTCGGTTTCAGCCGGATTCCGAGTGATCTATACTCCGGCGAGAAAATGACTGTCATATACGAATTCTGCGTGTCTTCTTACCCGCAAATCCAACATCTTATCAAAGTTAAATAAGACTTTTACTTTAAACATAGTCTACAGTTTTGGCCGGATTCCGACCAAACTATTGCCGGGGAGAAAATAATTTTCAGATTCGGACTCAGCACTTCTCCTTGCCGTTATCATCAACTTCAGATTGAACTTTTACTTTTGACAAATTTTCCGGTTTTCGCCGGATTCCGGGTGAACTATTGATCCCGCGAGAATTTCATGTTCGGATTCGGCCGGTTTGTACAGTTTTGGCCGGATTCCGACCAAACTATTGCCGGGGAGAAAATAATTTTCAGATTCGGACTCAGCACTTCTCCTTGCCGTTATCAATCAACTTCAGATTGAACTTTTACTTTTGACAAATTTTCCGGTTTTCGCCGGATTCCGGGTGAACTATTGATCCCGCGAGAATTTCATGTTCGGATTCGGCATGTCTCCTTACTAATAATTCAACTATTTCCTTAGCTTTAAAAAAATATTTTTTGTTTCCCTTAATTTCATACCCCTCCCCCACCCCTAAATATAGGGCTACATAGCCCGTCTTCGAACTTGACCTGTACTTTGACCTAAATAATCCTTATGCCAAGTTTGATCAAAATATCTCAACCCCTTCGAGAGTTATCGTGCTAACAGACGGACGGACATACGGAGCACTTTTGCGATGTCACAGGTACCCTATCCCTCCACTTACTAACAAGAGCTACGAGCTCATATGGCACTTGTACGAGTAGGCTGTACAAGAAAGTAGATGAGAACGTCACAAAATACACCCGCCATCCGAAAATGCGGTTAGGAAATAGAAATAAGATATTTAGTTTCAGTCATTTCTGAGCAGTTCCGGCATCGTCTCGATTGTCTGTAGCAAATGCACAAGACTGTTCAAACTTTCATCCCAATAAATCCATTTGTTTGATCCCTAGACGTGCTACACGATTTCCGGTACTCACTCTATCTCCACCTACCGTGGCCGAATCTGGTTCGGAATAAAACAAATCGACCACCTAAAGCATCTTCTTGTATACCATCTATCAAGTTTCACTCGAATCTGAGCATTTTTGGAAAGTTTCGGTACCCCCCCCCCCCCCTCCCACCAACGTTGTCGGAGCCGGTTCGGGCCCAATCTCTTAATTCCCTGTTCCTGTCCATCAAGTTTTACTGAAATTGGAGCATAGCCTATCTGCAAGTTTCCAGTACCCCCCCTACCTTGGCCGAATCCGGCCCGGACGCCAAATAACAAATCTAGGCCGCATAAACTCGGCACTGTCGAATTTGCATCTTATTCGGTCATCCGTTTGGTTTCTGTGCATGTCAAAAGTCCCCCCCCCCCCCCCCCCAATTCCCCTAATCGTGTTCGCATATGGTTCGAACGCATGTTTTACATGTCGAGGCCATCGACTCGTATCACCCATGAAGTTTCACTCGAATCAGACCACTCGTTTGCAATTTATAGAAGTCAATTTCCATATTTCTCTTCTCTTGCTCCCAAAAAAAATGCTCGGATCTAGGAACGGAAGTTTCCGGGGGTATGTTGTGTCAGGTTCTTAAGTCAAGATAATTCGGGTCGCTAATATGCCTGCAAAGTTTTGTTGTCGTTTTACGTCTGGAACTATTCTAACTCACGACTACCGGAATTCCAGGAAACCCCCTCCAACTCCCCCCACAGAGCCCCAAAACCATCTGGCTCCGTCAATTTCATCTAGGCCTAATGCTTGTTCCATCCATTAAGTTTCGTCCCAATCCCTCTGCTTTTAGAGTTTCTTGAGTTCCCCCCCCCATCCGCCCGGAATCCGGCCAAAAGGAACGGAAGTTTCCGGGGGTATGTTGTGTCAGGTTCTTAAGTCAAGATAATTCGGGTCGCTAATATGCCTGCAAAGTTTCGTTGTCGTTTTACATCTGGAACTATTCTAACTCACGACTACCGGAATTCCAGGAAACCCCCTCCAACTCCCCCCACAGAGCCCCAAAACCATCTGGCTCCGTCAATTTCATCTAGGCCTAATGCTTGTTCCATCCATTAAGTTTCGTCCCAATCCCTCTGCTTTTAGAGTTTCTTGAGTTCCCCCCCCCATCCCCACAGGTATCGGACCCGACCTGGACGTGACACTGAACGTCCGAGGCGATAGCTCACCAGACAAGTTTCATTCAAATCCGATCACCCGTTCAAAAGTTATGCACGCCACTAGATTCCGGACTCCCCATCCACCCACTCCCCCCACGATGGTCGGGTCGGGAAAACGGCTGTTCTCAAGTCAATCTGTTCGGATCCCTGACATACCTGCCAAGTTTCATCGCCCTTGGACATCAGGAAGTATGCCGAACTCGCGGGATCGCTAGAAATCCGGACCCCCACCCCAACTCCCCCACAGTGCCCTGATCCGGTCCGGTTATGTCAATGACGTGTCTAGGAATTGTGCTTGTTTTTCCCACCAAGTTTCATCCCGACCCCTCCACTCTAAGCGTTTCTCAAAATTTCCGGTTCCCTCCTCCAACTCCCCCCAGTGTCATCGGATCCGGCCCGGATTGATAGTGAGATGTCTGAGACACGAGGTTATCCTAAATATCAACTTTCATCAAGATCCGATCACCCGTTCGCAAGCTAAAAATACCTCAAATTTTGGCTTCACCCTCCCTCCACTCCCCCCCCCCAGATGGTCGAATCGGGGAATTGACGATTTCCTATTTAATCTGGTCCAGTTCCTGATATGCCTGCCAAGTTTCATCGTCCTAGCTTATCTGGAAGTGCCCGAACTAGCAAAACCGGGACCGACAGACCGACTGACGGACAGAAATTACAATCGCTATATGGCACTTGAGTAAGCTCAAGTGCCATAAAAACTGAGAACTTTGCGAGAACTACTTGTCAGCATGTCTCCTTATCCCTAAATAGACTAATCTTATTAGCTTTAAAAAAAAATATTTTATTTCACTCCTTAATTTGAAACCCCTCCCCCTCCCCTAAATATACAGCTATGGAGCCCATCTACGAACTCGACCTTTCCTTTGGCCCAAAGAATCTTAACACCAACTTTCATCAATTTATCCCATTCCCTTCGAGAGTTATCGTGCTTACAGAAGGACGGCAAGACGGACAACTTTTACGAAGCCATGGGTATCCCTCCACTTGGTTTTGGGATCCCAAAAACCGTGCTTCGCTAGAAGTCAATTGCCAGGAGACGAGTCTTAAAACACGTAGAACCGTGAGTAATTGTTCAAAACAGAGCCTAGTTTATGTAATCAAACTATTCTGGAATATTCGGATATAAACAGTAATAAGTGCGAGGTGTCCTTGCGTGTGTTACACCTTTCCATTTTTATGGCACTTGAGCATACTCAAGTGTCATATAGCGATCGTGATTTCTGTCGGTCTGTCTGTCTGTCATTCTGTCGGTCTGTCCAGGTGTTGCTAGTTTGGGCACTTCCACACAAGATAGAACGATGAAACGCAGGCATAGCAGGGACCCGACCAGATGAACTAATCACTTCCCCAATCCGACTTTCCCCAGACCCGGGAGTCCGGAAACTATAAAGCAAAAGGGGAGAGAAATGTAACAAAAAGAGCGCTGCCCAAATACGGGATGGAACCACGGATCTCTGCTTCGAGACAGATGTTCTACCACTAGGCCAAGACTCGATGTAATGAGAAGCGAATGCCGGAATTAGTACGGTTGGTTAAATTAAACAAATCTCGTGAAACACTTCCCCATAAGCTAGGACAATGAAACTTGACAGGAATATCAGGGAACCGACCAGATTAACTTGGAAGTAATCACTTTCCAGATAAGATCATAGTGGAGGGATGGGAAATCCAGAAACTATTAACATGCATAACTGTGGAAAGGGTAATCGGACATGCGTGAAATTTGGCATGTGTTAAGGACAAGTATTTCGGATATTCAGTTTCAAATCCGGACCAGATTCGATACCTGTGGGGGGAGGGGCTGGAAGGGGGCACCGGAAATATTCTGAAACGCTTCCACATAAGCTAGGACGACAAAACTTGGAAGGCATATGAGGGAATCGACCAGATTAACTTGGAAATAATCACTTTTCGGATCCGATCATAGTGGAGGGATGGGAAATCCAGAAACTATTAACATGCATAACTGTGGAAAGGGTAATCGGACATGCGTGAAACTTGGCATGTGTCAAGGACAAGTGTTTCGGATATTCAGTTTCAAATCCGGACCAGATTCGATACCTGAGGGGGGGGGGAGGGCTAGAGGGGTCACCCGAAATTTCCTGAAACGCTTCCACATAAGCTAAGACAACAAAACTTGGAAGGCATATCAGGAAACCGACCTGGTTAACTTGGAAATAATCACTTCTCCCATCCAGCCATCGCGGGGGGAGTGGAGGGATGGAGAATCCGGAAACTAGAATCATACGTAACTTTGGAACGGGTGATCGGACATGCATGAAACTTGACAAGTGTGAAGAACAAGTGTCTCAGATTTTCAATTTCAAATCTGAACCGAATCCGATAACTTGGGGTGGGGGTAGAGGGGGGACCGGAAATCTTTTGAAACGTTTAGGGTCGAGGGATTGGGATGGAACTTGAAGGGAAGAACGAGCATTAACCCTAGATACTTTATTGACAAAATAGGACCGGATCGTGTCGCAGTGGAGGGTGTCGGAGGTGGTTTCTTGGATTTCCGTAGTGATCATCAGTTAGGGTACTTCCAGATGCCGTGCATCTAGTGACATCCATAACTTTAGAACGGGTGATCGGACTGGATGAAACTTGAGAACTGTCAGGAACAAGTGCCTCAGATGACCAATTTCAAGTTCGGAACGAATTCAATAACTGGGGTGGGGGGGGTGCGGGAGCTGGAGGGGGGGTGCAAGAAATCTCGTGAAACGCTTAGAGTCGAGAGATTGTGATGGGATGGGAAGAACAAGCATAAGCCTTGGCATAAGCCGCAGAGACAATATTGACAAAACAGGGCCGGATCTTGTCACAGTTGGGGAGTTTGAGAGGGTTTTCCACAATTCTGGTCATCACGACCTGGGGTACTTCCAAATGTGCTATGTCCATGAACTCGGCAGGCTGTGCTATGACCATGAAACTTGGCAGGCATGTTAGGGACTAAAAATAGTCCCTCCCCGGGTCCGATCATCGTTGTCGGAGAAACAGTTATCAGTGAGTGGAGTAACTATTTCAGATTTAGTAGATCAAGTCGATTTTCTGATGAAATGAATATCGGGAGAGAGATGCGGCCTTGACAACTGCAAACCCTATCTGACAAAACATGATAACTGTTCTTACAAGTGCCATATGAGCTTTCAGCTCTTGTTAGTAAATTAGCGGAAGCGGAAGACATTCGTAAACCTGTTCCACTAGATGGGTACCAAATCCTTCATCAGAATCGCCACCTTACTAATGCACATGACGATGAGACAGATCTAATCAATAAATTAGGCTCGAAAGTAAGTGCTAGGTATCTGCTGTATATCATTTGTTACTGAACACGGTCATGCTTCGTTATTTAATTTTCCAGGTTATAGCCTACATTCATTTCCAATTAATTCCCGGACGTGAATGCGAAGGGGAGATTTAGCTTTCGCACGGATAATGTGAAAGCTGATATGAAGTTTAAAGGAAGGGACGATTTATACTTGTAATTAAAACTGAAACTTTTGGTTTAGAAATAATGTCGACAAAAAGTGATAGATTTTTAATTCGTCAGTGTACAGATCCCCTACTGCTAGCCTAGATTCCTTTCTTC
The DNA here is from genome assembly GCA_023053575.1 of Branchinecta lynchi. Classification (NCBI taxonomy): domain Eukaryota; kingdom Metazoa; phylum Arthropoda; class Branchiopoda; order Anostraca; family Branchinectidae; genus Branchinecta; species Branchinecta lynchi. The sequence continues at coordinate 30,137,752 of JAKZAP010000002.1, forward strand.
ATTATGCAATGAATGCAGAGCTTTTAACCCATGGACAAATAATACCGTCAGATTATCATATAATTTATAATCAAGACCTTTTAATTGTAATATCCTGTTGGCTGTCGTTAGAGAATCCGCTCTACTCTCTAATGACGTTATGGGTTAGAAAAAAAGAAGTTAAAACATTCTATTTCAGCAAGAAGTGTTAAAGGATGGAGTAGGGGGCTGCTACTGATTTTTTGAGATCCCAATACGTAAGTGGCGGGATCAGGGGCGTGACTATGGGGGGAGGAGGGGGGATTCCGCCCCCAAAGATCTTGAGAAAGTACTTTCGTCGGGCGAAGCCCAGCGAAAGTTCACTTGTTTGTCCGTGCGAAGCGCCGGCAAACACAGAAGAAATAAAATTTTATATGCTTTTGTCTGGCGTCGGCCGACTCGTCGGTACATCGGGTTCTCTTTATATGGAAGAAATGAAATCCTGCAAACATTTTTTCGGGCAAAACACTGAAAAAGTCAAATTCTGCATGCTTTCCTCGTGCCTCGGTATTCTCGTCGGCACATTGGGTTCTTTTTCTACATAAGGAATCCAGAAGAAATAAATTTGTTTATGCTTTTGTCGGGTGTCGGTCGACTCGACGGCAGATCGGGTTCTACTTATACATACGAAATCAAATTTTGCAAACTTTGTCGGGCGCACCCGGGTCTAGTCGAGGAACAGTCTAGTCGAGGAAAACATAGAAAAAATCAAATGCTCGATGGTTTTGTCGGGCACCGGTATTGTCGTCGGCACGTCGGGTTCTTTTAACAGGAAAAAAAAAAAAAAAAATCAAATTCTGTAAATTTGTATCGGGCGCATGCCGAAAGTTCAAGTCCCGTTGGTACATCGGCTTGTATTTACATGTAAAAAATAAAGTTCTTTACAGTCTTGTCGGGCAAAACACAGAAGAAATCGAATACTGAATGCTTTCGTCGGGCATCGGTATTCTTGTCAGCACATCAGGTCTTTCTAGGATCCTAAAACGTAAGTGGAGGGATACCTACGACATCGCAAAAGTTGTCCGTCTGTCCGCACGATCACTCTCGAAGGGATTGAGATATTTGGATGAAACTTGGTGGGAGGGTCCTTTGGGTCAAAGTACAGGTCAAGTTCGAAGATGGGCTACGTAGCCCTATATTTGAGGGTGGGGGAGGGGTTTCAAATTAAGGGACACACAAAATATTTTTTGAAAGCTATTGAGATAGTCGATTATAGAGTAAGAAGACATGCTGAGCGCGATGGTGAAAACCATTTTCTCGCTGGACATGTATTTCGTCCGGAATCCGGAAAACCCGAAAGTTGGTTAAAAGAAAAAGTTTCATTTGAAGTTGATTATATGTTTGATTTAGGAGTAAGAAGACATGCTGAGCATGACGGTGAAAATCATTTTCTCGCCTGACAAGTAGTTCGTCCGGAATCCGGCAAAAACCAGAAAGTTGGTGAGAAGTAGAAGTTTCATTTGAAGTTGATTAAATGTTTGATTTAGGGGTAAGAAGATATGCTGACGATGGTGAGAACCATTTTCTCGCCAGACAACTAGTTCGCCTGGAATCCGGCCAAAACCAGAAAATATGTTAAAAGCAAAAGTTTTATCTGAAGTTGATTAGATGACAGTTTTAGGGGTAAGAAGAGACGCAGAGTCTGTATATGACAATCATTTGTATCCGGAGATATAATTAGTCCGGAATCCGGTCGTATCTGTATTTTTTTTTAAGTCAAAGTTTTATTTAAAGTTGATTAGATGTTCTTTAGGGATAAGGAGATACGCTGGATTCGTTTCTGAATTTTCTTTTTTTGCTTGACTTAGTAGTTCGCTCGGAATTCGGGCGAAACCGCAAATTCGGCTAAAGCAGGAAGTTTCGGTCAGTATCGTCAAAATAGATATGGCTTATAGAGGAATAGATAGATAGATAGATAGAATACCTGAACTCGGTTTTCTCCGATGATTAGCCTGGCGAAGACAAGCCCCAATTGTCTGGATCAAATCTTAGATCTTTGGGATCCCATCGACACCTTTGGTCTTGTTATACGTAAGAAAACAAATTCTGCAAACATTTGTCGGGCGCGAATACAAAGAGTCAGAATTAGAAAAAAAGAGCAGGCGTTGCTTAGTTCAACTTGTTGCGGGTACAGTCGTTGCAAGCTTTGCTTTTTAGCGAAAGTTGAAACGAAAAGCCGAATATATACAATTAGTATTCTCTATTTGGAAGAACGGTGTATCATTTAGTTTTCGTTTTCGCCGGCGTTGCTTAGTTCAACTTGTTGCGGGTACAGTCATTGGAAGCTTTGCTTTTTAGCAAAGGTTGAAACGAAAAGCCGAATATATACAATTAGTAGGCTATTCTCTATTTGGAAGAACGGTGTATCATTTAGTTTTCGTTTTAGGATAGAAATTCTTGGGGTTTGAAACCCTTTAAAAGCCGGAAATTGTATGGTACTACGGCTAAATAAAAAACAAAAAAAGATTTGAAAAATTTCGCAGGCGGCGCTGGTTTCATTTGTCTTCCAACACTTGCAACAGTCGTTGGAAGCTTCGCTTTTTCGCGAAAGCTAAAATGAAAATTCGAATATGTGATACCGGTATTTAATATAAGAAATTAAACCAAAGGAATAATCTCAACTGATGTATTACAGTCAGTTTACACAAAATTTCGCCTGCGGCGCATTTTGCAGTATTCTTTATAGGGAACAACGGTGTTTCATTTAGTTGGCGTTTCAGGATTCAGATTCGTGGGTGTTTGAAGTACGTTAAAATCTGTATGGTAGGTATAGCTAAATTTTCCCGGAAAAAAGGCAGGTTTATAAATTTCGCATGCGGCGCTTAGTTTCGAGCTTAGTTTAACTTGTTCTTGGTACTGTCGTTGGAAGCTAAAATGAAAAGCCAAATATGTGAACTTTAATATCCTAAGTTATATCAAAGGAATAATCTCAACTGATGCATTACGGTTAGCTTTACCCCGATTATATTCGAGGTTATATTCTGTGCTGGCGGGAAATGTATGCCGTTGCCGCTTTTTTGTCGGCAAATTTCTGAGTCCGTCGGCACAAACAGGACGTCCCCCCCCCCAAAGGTAAAACGCTAGTGATGCCCCTGGGCGGGATACCTATGACATCGTAAAAAATGTCCGTCTGTCTGTGAGCACGATAACTCTCGAAGTTGGTGAGACTTGGTGTAAAGATTCATTGGGTCAAGGGTAAGGTCGTTCGTAGATGGGCTCTCTCTAGCCCTACATTTAGGGGTAGGGAAGGGGGTGTAAATTAAGGGGCAAATGAAATATTTTTAAACAGATAATGTGATAGTCAATTATGGGGTAAGAAGACATGCTGAAGACGAAGGTGAAAACCATTTTTTCGTCGGACAAGTAGTTAGCCCGGAATCCGGCCGAAGCCGGAAAGTCTGCTAAAATGTAAAAGTTTCATTTGAAGTTGATTCGATGTTCGATTTAAGGGTAGGGAGACATGCTGAACACGATGGTCAAAACCATTTTCTCGTCGGACAAGTAGTTCGCACGGAATCCGGCCAAAGCCAGAAAATTCTTAAAGTTAAAGTTTTTTTGTAGTTGATTAGATATCCGATTTAGGGGCAAGAAGAAACGCTGAATCCATGTATGACAATAGCTTTTTTACCCGGACATATAAATCGACCGGAATCCGGTTGGAGCCAGAACATTTGTTATAAGTTAAATTTTTATTTGAAGTTGATTAGATGTCCAGTATTGGATGAAGAAGACCTTAGAGCTTTGTTTTTTTTGCCGGACAAGTAGTTCCGGAATTCGGCCAAAAACGGGAAACTGGCGGAAGTGGCAGGAAGTTTTCGTCAAAACAGATATGACCTATAGGGGAAAACATACATGCTGAATCAATATCTGAACTTTGTTTTCTCAGATGATTAGCTATTTGATTAGCTAATTTTAATAGTAAAATGTTCAAGGAGTCTGCCGAAGACTGGATCTGGCGAAGACAAGACCCAATTGTCTGGATCAAATATTGAATTTTTGGGATCCCATCGAAACCTTTGGTCTTGTTTTTTCCGGGGCGAATGCAGAAACTTGGAAATGAGTTAATATTTCGTTTGTGTGTTACTTTGTTAAGACTTTTTTCCAGGTTAATGAAATCGACCGATTATCCTCAACCAACATATGCGCAGATCAACAATTTTACATTCCAGATATTTCACTCACTGGCTCTGGGTCTATCGGCTATACCCCAGCTCTCAAAGAGCTCTTACGTTGGTATCCGAGGACTGTTGTCGCTCTGTCTTATGGGCAAGGTTTAGAGGATAGCTAAACGGATTAGCTGATCCTAGATTGCTGATATTCAAAACAGGAATTTTTGCCAAGTGCGATTCTTGACAATAATAATAACAGTAAAATCATCAGTGTCTCCGAGAGTGTCTCTGGACTGTTCATTCCTCAAAAGAGCCGGCGATAAATAAAGGTGTCGTAAAATATTCAAAAAGCATGCGCAGGCGAGGGTTGCTCACTCTCGATGTTAGTGTACAACAGGTTCCCGGCTGCAACGTGTTAGAATATTAAAATCAGCATATTTAGGAACATTGAAAGATGAATCGCCTAACTTATGGACAGCACGCTGGTGTCGTGAACGGGCAAACATCAAGTGCCGGGGAGTGAGTAACTCCTCAGGCGCAGAGTGGTTTCTGCGAAAATATGCAAATAAGTGATTCACTCACCTGAGTCTTTCGGCAACGAGACGTTCGAAACCTGCTGCTGAAGGATGGTTCTGGGCGGGGCCGGGAGGGAGATGCTCCGCCCCTTTTTACGATCTAGTGGTTCATCTTCCGACACTGTCATTTCGCACAAGAGTGGGCGGGCATTTCGAATTAATCTCTGCGTTCACACTGTCGCCAGCAAAATCCACGACTCTGGAAGTAATGTTCAAAATATGCAAAATTCAGAAGATCCGTCTCGCATCGCTGGATTCGAATTTATCGACAGAGGTGGTGGTGGTGGGGGGGGGGGGGGTCCATATAGACTGAGACGGACTTGTTTGAGGTCGGAGAATTTTCTAGCGCTCTATGAAACTTCAAGTAAAAACTCAAGGTACTCAAAGAATGTATAATCATACAATGGTTAAGACCAAAGGTTTCGATGATATCCCAAACATTTAATATTTGATCCAGACAATTGCGTCTTGTAGACATCCGGTCTTCACCAGACTCTTTGAAAATTTTTAGTATTAAAATTTAGAAACAGATTTATGCCAATGGCTAGTCATCTGCGAAAACCAAGTTCAGCTCGAGGTTCAGGTATGGCTTCGGCACGTGTGTTCATCATATTTACGTCATATCTACTTTGACGAAACTGATCGAAACTTCCTGCCTTACTTCTGCCAAATATCCTGTCTCGGCCGATAATAACTAATAACGATAAATAACTTTCATATTCGGATTCAGCATGTCTTCTTACCCCTAATACAACTATCTCAATAGCTTTTAAAAAAATATTTGTTCCCCTCAATTTAAAACCCTCTCCCCCACCACTAAATCTAGGGCTACAGAGCCCATCTATGAACTGGACTTTACCCTTGACCCAAAGAATCCTCACACAAAGTTTCATCAAAATATCAAGTTTCCTTCGAGAGCGAGTATGAAACTTATGTTTTTTGGACCCGAAAAAAGAAAGTTCAGAAACAAATTCATCTCCTTATCCGAAAGAACATCTAATAAACTTCAAGTAAAACTTTAACTTTAAAAAAAAAATCCGGTTTCAACCGGATTCCGAACGAATTATATGTCCCGGTAAAAAAAACATTCTCATATACAAATTCAGCGTCTCTTCTTACCCCAAAATCCGTCATCTAATCAACTTCAAATAAAACTTTTTTTTTTAACAAATTTTCCGGTTTTGGCCTGATTCCGGGAGAACAAGTTGTCCGGGTATAAAATACTTTTCACATAAGTCTTCAACATGTCTTGTTAGTCCTAAATCGAACATCTAATCAACCTCAAATAAAGCTTTTACTTTCAACAAACTTTCCGGTTTTGGCCAAATTCTGGGCGAATTACTTGCCGGCGGGTTTTCACCATTGTGTTCAGCATGTCTTCCTACCCCTAAATCGAACATCTAAGCAACTTCAAATAAAACTTTTACTTTTAACAGACTTTCCGGTTGTGGCCAGATTCCGGGCTAACTACTTGTCTGGCGAAAAAATGGTTTTCACCATCGTGTTCACCATGTCTTCTTAACCCGTAATCAACTATCACATTATCTGTATAAAAGTATTCCATTTGCCCCTTAATTTAAACCCCCTCTCCCACCCCTAAATCTAGGGCTACAGAGCCCATCTACGAACTCGACCTTACTGTTGACCCAAAGAATCCTCACACCAACTTTCATCAAAATATCTCATACCCTTCGAGATTTATAGTGCGCACAGACGGACAACTTTTGCGATGTGGTATCCCGCCATTTACGTTTTGGGATCCCAGAAACAAGTAGAGATATGTTCGTCCCCTTCAACAACATAAAATAAATTAATAATATTTTTTTAAATCATACTTACTTAATTGACCCTTAAATGAAGAAAAATCACTAATAAACTTTATATTTTCAGCTAATCGGTTCCAACTTCTGTGAAGTTAAACACTTTTAGATCGTGTTGTCACAACTAAAGGATACAATAAATGATGTCATAAGTGCTCCGAGACCTTTTAGTCATTACTCACCCTCTGTTGTGGGTCATGTCATGATGAGATAAAGTTTCAGACAGAAACATCTCTTCCTACCCAGTAACAAATTTCAAGCGAGAAATAAAATAGCAAGTGCGCAAGCGCTCAGACTTGGAGTGTAAAAGTAAAATGTTTATCACATTTATATAGTACAGCAGTACAGCTTAAGTATTTTAAAAGAGTTCTAGGGGTAAATATTACTTTAAATAGTTTAGTTTTGAAGGGAGATTTAGGCCTTACTAGTCTTCGTAGTGTTCGTTTAGTTCGTATGGTTAAATTCTGGGAAAAAATCCTTACGCTTCCTCGGGTACGGTTGACCAAAGCGGCATACCTGGAGGCACTAAAGGATGAACGTGAGGGTACTTGGCCTGGCCAAATTAAGACTATTTTGAATGAGTGTGGACTGTCAGGTAGGTGGAACGAGGGGAAGGGGGTTCAGCTAGAGGTAGGTGAGGTCGCGAAAGAAGTCCAAAGAGTATTAAAGGACCAGGAGTTGCAGGCGTGGGGTTGTAAGGTTTGGATTCCTGGGTCCCTGAGTCTCTACAATAGGGTTAAGGAGGCATGGGGCGAAGAAATTTATTTTAAGTCGGGGTTATCTCCAGAAGAATTGAAATGTTTAATTAGTCTGAGAGGAGATTGTTTGCCTTTTGGCCAAAGAAGAAAATATATTGGGAAAATTAGAGTTTCGTCTGGTCCTTATTTCTGCCCTTTGTGCGGGATGATTGATGAAGATGTAGAGCATTTTATTTGTGATTGTGAGGGTTTAAGGTATCTAAGGGAGGAAATTTTTAGGGTGGGTTTTTTCTCGAGGGAGGAACTTGTTAGAAAATTAAAAAGTAAACATTTTGGGGATTTAAAGAGATTTGGAAGATTCCTTCGGATCGCTCTGTCATATCGGGAAGGTTTTTTGTAGGTTTGTTATTGTTGTTGTTTTGTTGTTATTATTTTGTATTTGCCATGGCCCTTGTGGCTTTTTAGCGCAAATAAATCTATCTATCTATCTATCTATCTATATAAACAGCTTTAGAACCAAGACATCTCTCTTCCCCAATAACCAAACAAGTATTTAAATAACCTTGTAATCACCCCCTTTAAAAGCTATAAGTGTAAACAAACCGCCAATATAAATCCAAAGAAATGTTGAAGATCTTGCACGAACAGCATTTGTTCGAACACTGAATGATCTGCTTGCCTGTCCTACTCTTTAAACCTCTTGTCCATTAGCAAGGTAATAACAAGTGCAATAAACCAATTCGTTGCAGACGAATGCCCCCTTTGTCACAATTCATTAAGAACGGCATATCATCGATCATATGACAAAACAGTCAAGTTTCCAACTGTTCATTACAGATTAAAGTACGTCGTGTCGTCTTATTTGTTGATGTTACACCAAATCCTCATCCATAGATATATCTCCCCAAATATACAAGAGTTGGACTTGAGGGGGGGGGGGGGGGTCATCAAAATGCGTATTTAAACCTTTTTTCTCAAATATACCAGCTTAGAGTTTGATTCCAGTCACGGGTCAAACACTTTTTTCATGGGCAATTCTGAGGCCCCCTTGCCCTTGAACGGGGAGGGTGGGGGCGGTTCAACTCTCCATATGATCCAAAAGCACAAAGGAATTTCATCGCCTGGTCTCAGTTATTGTCAAATTAAAAACATTAAAAAATGGGCAATCTGGGCCCAATTGCCCCTGAACCAAGTCGGGGTGGGGTTTGGGACCCGCAACACGTAAAAAGAGACCCCAATGCTCAATCCTATCAAGTTTCAACTTGATACCTGTTGATTCCTGGCAAGGGTAACGAACTTTACTCCTGGGCAACCTGGGCCCAGTTGCCCATGAACGGGGTGGGTTGGGGAGGTGCAAGTTTAAAAGCAATCGCCCAGCCCTAGGATCTACTCGCCCAAGGAATTTCATCGTCATATGTCCAGTTCTGGTCAAGTTATGAACTTTATTCACTGGGAAATCTGGGCCCATTTGCCCCTGAACCGAGTTGGGGTGGGGGGAAGGATCCCCAAAAGGCACAGCTAGACCCCAATACCCACAAGTGTACCAAGTTTGAACTTGATACTTGCACTGGTTCACGAGTTACGAGCTCCACAAAATACGGTGAAAACCGAAAACCGGACACCGAAAGCTGCTACAGCGCTCGCAATAGTGGATTGTTCCAAGGAACACTCCACTAAAAATGAAAAAAGACATCAGAATAACTAGCATATATGTTAGAGATGTTGTGATTAGCAACCTGGAGAAAGTAAATGTATGTGCTTTTTCGCCATTGTTTATGACAATTTTCGTGAAAGCGCCAATACGCCAGATACCTCAGTAAAATAGTTTCTTGGCACTTGCCAAGTACCATATAGCGATCGCAATTTTTGTCCGTCCGCCGGTCTGTCGGTCGGCTCGGGTTTTGCTAGTTTCGACACTTCCACACAAGCTAGGACGATGAAACTTGGCAGGCAACCCCAAAAGATTAAGCTGAAAACAGTCACTTCCCCGACCAGAGCATCGTAGGGGGAGTAAAGGGAGAGGGAATCCGGATTCCCGTATTTATAACTTTTGAACGGGTGATCAGATTTAATGAAACTTGACATTTGGAAAGACCCCGAGCCTCAGACGACCACATTCAAAGGCATCTCTCCACTCCCCCCATGATGGTCGGATCGCAAAAACGACTATTGTCAAGTCAGTCTGTTCGGGTCCCTGATACGTCTTACAAGTTTCATCGTCCTAGCACAGTAAAGGGAGAGGGAATCCGGATTCCCGGATTTATAACTTTTGAACGGGTGATCAGATCTAATGAAACTTGACATTTGGAAAGATCCCGAGCCTCAGACGACCACATTCAAGATGGTCGGATAGCAAAAACGACTATTGTCAAGTCAGTCTGTTCGGGTCCCTGATACGTCTTACAAGTTTCATCGTCATAGCACGTCATGAAGTACCAAACTCGCGGGATTACGACGATACCCCCTCGCCCCCAAATCCCCCACAGTGCCCGAATCTGGTCTGGTTATGTCAACGATGTATGTAAGACTTGTGCTTGTTCTTCCCACCAAGTCTCATCCCGATTCCTCCACTCGGAAGCGTTGCCCAAGATTTCTGGTTCCCCCGTCCAGCTCCCCCAATCACACCGGATCCGGTCCGGCAGTCCGGATTTTAATGGAGTCGTCTTATACTCGGGGTCTTTTCAAATATCAAGTTTCATTAAGACCCGACCACCTGTTCGAAAGTTATAAATACCTCAAGATTCCTTATTCCCCTCGCTCCACTCCCCCCACGATGCTCGGATCGCGGAAGCGACTACTTCCAACCTAATCTTTTGGGGTTCCTGATATGCCTGGCATGTTTCATCTTCCTAGCTTATGTGGAAGTACCAAAACTAGCAAAACCAGACTGACCGACCGACAGACAAACACAAATCCATTTAACAACAACTGTTAATTTGCACTTGACCTGGAATGAAGGAATTCTTAAGACAAATCCAATACCGATATGAGTGGTGCTTCATTTTTCATTTATAATCTATTTTCTATAAGAGCCAAATCGAACCAATTATGGAAGGAAAGTCTGGTTGAAAGCACTATGTAGTATTTTGTAATGCTTGTGCTATTCGGCAATAGGTTTATTTGTATAGATTTATATATCGTTCTTAATTATTTATTTATTTTATTCAATAAAGGAGTAGCCATACGGCTTGTTGCATAGATATACAGATGTTTATATCTGATATACAGATGTATTATATACAGATGTGAAGTACATTTATACCTGAAAACTACATTTCAAGTACATGTTTACCATACTCCGTCTTTCCTAGACAGATAACAAATAAAATTTAATTTAATATGTTCTTTAATTATACACATCTGATTGTCCGTTGAATTAAATTCAAATGTACCGTATACCATACAAATAATAAACAATAATTTGTCTCAAGCAGGTGTGTAACACATACCATCACATGTCCCACATTTAGTTATATTGTGATAATCTTCACTGACTTTCCTAGAGGTGGGTATTAAATATTTAATATCAAGGCTTGCCTCTAAAAAGTTGCTCTAACAAGAATTAGTTCAGTGAGCGATTACCGCAGAGGAAATTTAAACGCACAGTTTAATCTTGTTCTGTTCAAAAAAATTGTAAGAGTTAACATACCTCTACTTCGTCGTTTGATATGAGATCGACGGCCATTTTAAAATATCTATCTCGCTGCGCTCAGTAGATATTTTTTATAATCTGCCTCGCCTTAAGCTAGAATAGGTTATTTTAAATGGTCGTCTCAATATTATTTTCCTAGATCAACCTCGATGTCGGATGTCAACCTTTAACTATAGGTCACATTTATATCCGAACCGGTTTCATTATTTCAGAAACAAGAAAACGTCCCTGCAAATGAAACACATAACCGAAACTGAAAGTAATAAGCCTTTAACTTTTCAAACACCAATCTTCTGGTAGTCAGCTCCTCATAATACTACCAATTAAAGACCAAATTGCTATACTTTTGCTAACAATGGGGATGCCGTCATAATTCTTTCATCTTTAAATGAGCGATTAACAGTCGTGAAACAAATGAAGATCAGAAGTTTTTTTTAATGCCATGCGAGTGTTCAGCGTTGTTCCGGACGAGTTGTTTTTTGTGATGATGTTTAGAAGGTTTCTAATAAATGGGTTTTATGTCGGTTGTACATGTTCAGGAGTCACATATAGTAAGATGTGTGCACCGACCGGCACATTTCTAGCCCTATATTAGCAAGGCCTCCGTAGCAACAGCAGCATTGGACATAATACTGTCGTACGGTGTGACGCGCGAGGAGGCCTTTCAGTATTAATTTGAATGGCTAAGCAATTAATGCTGACTTGTGACAAAGGAGCCTTTTAGATTTGCATGTGTTCTGTGTTCTTTACTCTCTTCGACCATGTATAAAAAAAAAATCAGGAGACAGACAGAAAAAAGGAAATAATAAACCCACAGCTACAGTTGGTCATCACTTCTTTAAGTGTGCCTCCGGCACATTTCTAGCCCTATATTAGCAAGGCCTCCGTAGCAACGGCAGCATTGGACCCAATACAAGCTGAGGGTAGGCTAAAGCAAAATGAAATAGACAAAGAAACAAAAAACTGATAGACTGATAATGCGCCTCAGCAGCGTGTTAAGAACGACCCTACTTAGACAATTAGGTTTGAAACAGTTAATTTACTAACAGCCATGAAGCACAACCAAACTAGCCACACCCAAACCGTCAGTTGCGATGTACTGATCCAAACGTATTACCTACTCCTAGTGGTGTATGATGACTAAGAATTTTAATTTTGGTTTACGTTTCTAAGTCGTTTCTAATAACTGGATGAGTTTTAAAAAAACAATACACCATTCGACACCCCATACAAATAAGACTCTGAATGTGCACAGTTTGTTGAATTTTGTTTGTTTGTTCCTGTACGAAACATGTTTTCTGAAACAAATGTCGAGCAAATGTGTAAAGAATTTTATAAATAAAATATGAAAGTCAAGCAATATGTATTCTTTAAACGCCTTTAATGACTTCGCATGATTGTAATCTTAACGTGACCAAGCTGAGTGGAACCGTAACCCAAACAGTAAAATAATAAAAAGGAAAAAGGAAAAGCTACAGAATACAATAAAACTTAAAGTCCAAAGAGACACTTCACAACGGCCTAGACCGATGAGGCTATACACAACTACCAAAAGCCCACGAAAACTTCTTAAGGAACAAGACCCAAGTCTTCAGTGTGATTTCAAATAGGGATATTTACTGGAATTCCGTAGACTCTCAATCTTTGCAGGATCCCAAAGAAGGCTAAAAGCAGCGGAAGCCTTGTGTAATTTTCTGTAAGCATGTTCTCTAAAACATCCTAGCAGAAACACTATCAGGTGTCCTTTAACTGATCATTCACCCAGATGAACCAACCTTTTCTTGTCTCGAACTATCGGCATAGCTTAGATCACGACAAGTTATCAAGATCAGTCAACAACTCAACAATATAGTTTCTAGTTTATGTTTAGTTGTTTTTTTTTTTTTTTTTTTTAAATGAAAAGAATGTTGTCGTGTTTATTTGCATTGTTTTGTTTAAGTGTTTTAATATGTATATTTTACTTTTGTATTTTATACTCCGCTGTTACGCAAAAAGCGGGTCATAAATAAATAAATAAAATAAATAAATTGACTGTATTTCGATCATTTTGTTACGAATCTTGGCCGACAAAGATTGTTTAAATTTCTAGTTAGATGGCCGTGGAGTTTGGACGATACTTGCATACGGAAAAGGTTAGTAGCCTACGACGGAAGCAAGCCATAGCCGTACTGCGGAAAGAGTATTGGATCTACAGTCAGATTATGTTTTAAAGAAGTCGATTAAGAAAACAATAAAAAGAATGCATCGTTGACGTTGATGTTGAAATCTCTTAAGTTTAACTGACAAGTCAGCCTGTTTCTGTCTCTTAACTGAAAAGGCAGCTTATTTTTAAGTCCCGGAACTGAATACACTTAGCTGTTTTGGCTCTCCCAAAGGATTCTTTTTTTTTTTTGGATCCCAAAACGTAAGTGGAGGGATACCTATGACATCGCAAAAGTTGTCCGTCCGTCCGTCTGTAAGCACGATAACTCTCTAAGGGAATGAGATATTTTGATGAAACTTGGTATGAGGAATGTTTGGGTCAAGGGTAAGGTCGAGTTCGTAGATGGGCTCTGTAGCCCTATATTTAGGGGGGGGGGAGGGGGTCCAATTTAAGAAGCAAACAAAATATTTTTAAACAGCTAATGTGATAGTCGATTATGGGGTAAGAAGACATGCTGAGCACGATGGTGACAATCATTTTCAGGCTAATTATCAGAGAAAACCAAGTTCAGATATTCTATCTACCTATCTATACCTCTATAAGCCATATCTATTTTGACGATATTGACCGAAACTTCCTGCTTTACTATCTATTTTGACGATATTGACCGAAACTTCTTGCTTTACTACTGCCAAATTTGCGGTTTCGCCCGAATTCCGAGCGAACTACTAGTCCAGCAAAAAAAGAAAAATTCAGAAACGAAGCCGGCGTATCTCTTATCCCTATAAAGAACATCTAATCAACTTTAAATAAAATTTTGACTTAAAAAACAATGCGGGTACAACCGGATTCCGGACTAATTATATGTCCGGGTAAAAAATTATCATTATATACAGACTCAGCGTCTCTTCTTACCCCTAAATATATCATCTAATCAACTTCAGATAAAGCTTTTACTTTTCACATATTTTCCGGTTTTGGCCGGATTACAGGCGAACTAGGTGTCCGGCGAGAAATTGGTTTTCACCATCGGGTTCAGCATATCTTCTTACCCGTAAATCAGACATTTAATCAACTTCAAATGAAACTGTTACTTTTAACCAACTTTCCGGTTTTGGCCGGATTCTGGACGAACTGCTTGTCCGGCGACAAAATGATTTTCACCATCGTGCTCAGCATGTCTTTTTACCCCTAGATCAAACATTTAATCAACTTCAAATGAAACTTTTACTTTTAACAAACTTTCCGGTTTTTGCCGGATTCCGGACGAGCTACTTGTCTTCAATATAAAATATTGAATTTTTGGGATACCATCGAAACCTTTGGTCTTGTTTAATACCTGGACAGCAATTTTTCCCCAATCCCCAAACTAGATATAACACCAGCCGTCCACCCTCCTAAATGTAATCATTCTACCAATTCTATCCACGTGAATTTCGGTTCTGAGTCGGTTGCTTATTCACTTCTAAATTACCTAATATCAAATCCTACCATACCAAATTTCTGGGTTTTAGCAAATCCCAGCAGAATTTCTAAAAACAAACTTCAGATATAATGATTTCTTGTCGTTTTCTGTTTATTTTTAGTCTTGAGGGGCTACTTAATGATACACATAGTGTTTGAAGTTTAAAAGACTAGGTCTGAGATACGACACACTAATTACACGTCACCTATTCTCTTAAATAGGCTTGAAGACCCGATTAAAATGTGCCACTTCGCTGCTCCGCTATTCATACAGTCGATTTTCATCGAACGAACTTTTTCTTTCGGATTTCTGTTACCTGTATGTGCATGTACTTTTATGCTTCCAACATTTAGAAACTACAACGTTACATGATTGCTGAAAAAATTAATCTGTTTTGGTCACACGCAATATCGGGATTTTTTTTTTCAAGTCAGCTTGCAGTGTGAAATTAATATTTCCTGAGCTTTGCTTCATTGTTCATTGGCCACTAAAATCCACGCTTTTCCTGAAATTCAAATTCTCCGTGTCGGGACGAATTTTGTCTTCTTTGGGCTAGCAGTGCATATTCTGCGCGTTACTACCAGGGACCAAGATACAAACAAATAATCCTTTCTCAGAGTAAAGATAATTCAGTAGCTGCGTTTTTGATTGCCGCTACTGATATTAGTTCTTCTTATTTCTCGTTTCCGATCACCTTCGAGTTCGCAGTTTGTTTAATTGTCGTTTTTGCTGAAACGGAGACCGTCTCAGTTCTCGGTTCTACAACACCTGCGAGTGAAACGGCGAACTGGGACGCAGACGCAGTTCCTGGTCCGAGTTCGGATTTTACGAATAAACTGACCCAACAAAAATTGAAAATCTTGGAAAGTGTGTTTGCAAATGGATGATTACAACTTGTATATTTCAACTACAAGAATTGCCTTTTCACTGTCAAGTGTAGCTACCCTTTACTGACTTATTTAGGCGATTTTATGAATGATTTGCCATGACGCTTATTTTCCGTTTTTATTCACCTGCGTCTTGAAACGGCGAAGGCGTCAGGCGAACTGAGTGTAAAAACAGAAATTAAGCTTCAACAGCTAACTCACAGGGAAACTTACACAGGCGATCAAAAACGCAACTAGTGTATCCAAGTCCAAGTATACAAATACGCTGGCTTTTCTGTTAAACTTTAAGGCTTCATTCCCCCCGTGCAAGGATTTAGAGTACACTAAGTCGGCAAAGGATAAACCCCTCAGCCTCGAAAAGCCTTCCCCTACATTGCACTCACCTGATATATTTTTACCATCGTATCTCGCATCCTGTCATATGTCCCACCCACGCTGAATCCTAGCTCCGGTTACCATTAGAATGATTCCACACATTCTGTTATCCTAATCCATTAATCTCTTGACCGCACAACTGATTAGGTACCAAAGTGATTTCCTCATCAGCACCTTGCTATAAGACCTTCCAGTGTTCTCGGAAGCAGATATGAAAAGATCAAAATACAAAACCAGTCCAGCGCTTGACAAACCGCCGTGTGCCGCAAAATAGCCTATCGTAAGAGCACATACAAAAGAAGAAGCTGCTGTAGCCTAAAGCTTTTTGCCGAGAGAGCGCGATTTTTGTCTGCCTCGCGAAAGAAAATTGATTTGGGAGTTGAAATAGCGCGGTGCGAAACTTGCACGCTAGCGGCGGCAAGATCGCCTTAACGAACACGAATCCGCGATCATTGGGACCCAAGCTTAAGTCAATCCAAATCCAATCACGATCTGGAATGATGGCTTAATGCTACCAAATTCATGATAGTCATTTGACCAGGCAACACATATTCTCACTGCATTGCCCCAAAGCCCATTTTCGGTCTAGTTCTACCTTATGCCTGTGAAGCATATTGGAAAACCAAAACCCCTGTCTCACTATAGTGAGACAGGGTTTATTTTTGGTTTTTGGTACTAGTCCACACGTCAAGGATCGTCCGCAAGGAGCCTGGACAGCAGCTTTCGTCACTTAACGACGTTTTCACGGACAAATCAAAAGGAAGCTTCTACTCAATGCAAGAAAATTTGCTGTTAATTGACTTTCGGAGTTCATGCATTACTTTCGAAGTCTTAGAAACTTCAGAAGTGAAGGTCACTTTAAATTTTTTTTTTCTTAACACTGAGAACGACTTTAAAGGAGTGAAACAGGAAGCACTCTGGCGTTGGCAGAGTCTAGATGTCAAATCCATATTTCAAGTCTAAACCAGGAATATACACGACCAAGGTGTTAGTGTCCAGATTCGCAAGCTTCAGCAATGGGCAAGCTAAAAAAGGTCTTAACAAGAAAACTAGACAAAACTAAAAACGCTTAGCTGCTAGGTGAACAAAAAGTAAAAAAAGCTAAATATTTGGACATCTTTTTCTCTTTTTTTTCTTCAATAAATTGCTTTGACTTTTTGCATCATTTATGCTTAAAATCCGCCACGTTTTCAGAAATAGTGTGTCAACTAGGGTCAGAAAATCCAGTCAGATAACCAACGACCAGGCGAGAAAAAGGGACCAGAAAGGCTGAAGATTGGTTTCTTGTTATGTATGCGTTGGCTGGTGAAAATTTTGCAGAAAAATTTTGCAGAAAAAGTAAAAGCACTTTTCACTATAATAATTTCTATCCACTAACATGACTTCTTGACCATTTTTCGTATCATCCAATCCCTTCATTAACCAGGAGTTCACCATAAAATCTCTACCCCTTTTGCAGAGAGCACCTACTACTGCTCTATACCTTTTAACATTCGTATTAATGATTGTAATCTCTTGCAAGGCGTGTCCCATTTTGCTTTCTGTCGGCACTTATGACAAAGACAGAAAGGCGAGGATTCATTATAAGAACCGTAAATGCCACGTCTATCAAATTAGTGCACTCGATTCCATGCAGGAGCACCAAAAAATGCAAATAAACATTCTGTATGCTTTCGTCGGGCGTCGGTCGAGTCGTCGGCACATCGGGTTCTTTTAAACGCAAGAAATCAAATTCTGCAAACGATTTTGGGCAAAAAACAGAAGAAGTCGAACTTTTTGGGATCCCAAAACGTAAGTGGAGGGATACCTATGACATCGCAAAAGTTGTCCGTCTGTCCGTCCGTCTGTAAGCACGATAACTCTCGAAGGGAATGAGATATTTTGAAGAAACTTGGTGTGAGGATTCGTTGGGTCGTCGGACCAGTCAAGTTCACGAGTAGTTTGCCCGGAATCCGGTCAAAACCGGAAAGTTTGTTAAAAGTAAAAGTTTTATTTGAAGTTGATTAGATGTTCGATTTAGGGGTAGGAAGACATGCTGAAGACGATGGTGAAAACCATTTTCTCGACGGACAAGTAGTTCGCCCGGAATCCGGCCGAAACCGGAAAGTTTGTTAAAATTAGAAGTTGTATTTAGAGTTGATTAGATGTTCGATTTAGGGCAAGAAGACATGTTGAAAACTCATGTGAAAACAATTTTCTACCCGGACATGTAGTTCGTCCGGAATCCGGCGAAAACCGGAAAGTTGATTAAAAGTAAAAGTTTAGTCTGAAGTTTATTAAATGTTTGATATAAAGGGTAAAAAGACATGGCAAACACGATGGTGAAAATCATTTTCTCGCTGGACAACTAGTTGAACACTCATGTGAAAACAATGTTTTACCCGGACATGTAGTTCGTCCGGAATCCGGCCAAAACCGGAAAATTTGTTAAAAGCAAAAGTTCGATTAGATGACAGATTAAGGGGTAAGAACAGAGGCTAAGTCGGTTTTGACAATGGTTTTTTACTCGAACATATAATTATTCCGGAATCCGGTTGTAACCGGATTTTTTTGTAAGTCAAACTTTTATTCAAAGTTGATTAGATGTTCTTTAAGGAAATACGCTGGTTTTGTTTCTGTATTTTTTTTTTGCTGGACTAGTAGTTCGCTCGGAAATCGGCAGGAAGTCTCGGTCAGTATCGTCAAAATAGATATGGCTTATAGAGGTATATCTGAACTTGGTTTTCTTTGATGATTAGCCTATCCAAGACTTGATCTGGCGAAGACAAGACTCGATTGTCTGAATCAAATATTAGATTTTTGGGATCCCATCGACACCTTTGGTCTTGTTATTCTTTTGTCGGGCTTCGGATGTTCTCGTCGGCGCATCGGGTTCTTTTTGTACTTAATAAATCAAATTCTGTAAAGATTTGTCGGGCACACCCGGGAAGTTCAAGTCTCAGGTTATTTTTACTTGTACAAGTTCTGTACAGCCTAGTCGGGCAAACACAGAAGATGATCAAATGCTGTATGGTTTTGTCCGGCTTCAACATTCTCGTCGACATACCCCGTTATTTTTACACGTAAGAATTCCAATTCTGTATATGTTTATTGGGCGCATCCCGAAAGTTCAAGATTCGTCGAAACATCGGCTTCTGTTTATACGAATGAAGTTCTTTACAGTCTTGACGGCGGGCAAAACACAGAAAACTCGGATTTTGAATGCTTTTGTCGGGTGTCAGTATTCTTTTCACCGGGTCCTTTTTGGGATCCCAAAGCGTAAGTGGAGGGATACCTATGACATCGCAAAAGTTGTCCGTCTGTCCGTCCGTCCGTCCGTCCGTCCGTCTGTCCGTCCGTCTGTAAGCACGATAACTCTCGAAGGGAACGAGATATTTTGATGAAACTTGGTGTGAGGGTTCGTTGGGTCGTCGGACCAGTCAAGTTCGTAGATGGGCTTTGTAGCTCTACATTTAGGGGTGGGGGAGGGGATTCAAATTAAGGGACAAACAAAATATTTTTAAACAGCTAATGTGATAGTTAATTATGGGGTAAGAAGACATGCTGAACACGATGGTGAAAACCATTTTGTAATCGGACAAGTAGTTCGCCCGGAATCCGGCCAAAACCGGAAAGTTTGTTGAAAGTAAAAGTTTTATTTGAAGTTGATTAGATGTTCGATTTAGGGGTAGGAAGACATGCTGAGGACGATGGTGAAAACTATTTTGTCATCGGACAAGTAGTTCGCCCGGAATCCGGCCAAAACCGGAAAGTTTGTTGAAAGTAAAAGTTCTATTTGAAGTTGATTAGATGTTCGATTTAGTGGTAGGAAGACATGCTGAAGACGATGGTGAAAATTATTTCCTCGACGGACAAGTATTTCGCCCGGAATCCGGCCCAAACCGGAAAGTTTGTTGAAAGTAAAAGTTTTATTTGAAATTGATTAGATGTTCGATTTAGGGGTCGGAAAACATGCTGAAGACGATGGTGAAAACTATTTTCTCGACGGACAAGTATTTCGCCCGGAATCCGGCCCAAACCGGAAAGTTTGTTGAAAGTAAAAGTTTTATTTGAAGTTGATTAGATGTTCGGTTTAGAGGTAGGAAGACATGCTGAAGACGATGGTGAAAACTATTTTCTCGACGGACAAGTATTTCGACCGGAATCCGGCCCAAGCCGGAAAGTTTGTCAAAATTAAAAGTTTTATTTGGAGTTGATTAGATGTTCGATTTAGGGCAAAAAGACATGCTGAACACTTATGTGAAAACAATTTTCTACCCTGACATGTAGTTCGTCCGGAATCCGGCCAAAACCGGAAATCTGTTGGAAGTCAAAGTTTTATTTCTAGTTGATTAGATAAGCGATTTAGGGTAAGAAGAGATGCTGAGTCCCTGTATGACAATCATATTTTACCCGGACATATAGTTCGACCGGAATCCGACTGGAATCGGAAAATTTGTTCTAAGCTAAATTTCTATTTGAAGTTGATTAGATGTTCATTACTGGGGAAAGAAGATACCCTGATTTCGTCTTTGAGCTTTCTTTTTTCGCCGGACAAGTAGTTCTGGAGTTCGGCCGGAACCGGGAAATTGGCAGAAGTGGCAGGAAGTTTTCGTCAAAACAGATATGACTTATAGGGGTAAAAACAACAGGCTGAATCCAAATCTGAACTTGGTCTTCTCAGGTGATGAGCTATTTGGCCTTAATCTGTTTCTGAATTTTAGTTGTAGAAACGTTCAAGGAGTCTGGCGAAGACTGGATCTGGCTAAGACAAGACCCAGTTGTCTGGATCAGATACTGAATTTTTGGGATCCCATCGAAACCTTTGGTCTTGTTATACGTTAGAAATCAAATTCTGCAGACTAGTCGGCGAATCGGAACCTTTTTATACATACGAAATCAAATCAGAATATGTGAACTTCTGTCGAGCGATTGTAAAAAGTCGCTATGCTCATCAGCGTTTCCACAAATTTTCACCTGCGGTGTATTTCCTAGTCTTTTCTAGTTGGAAGAACGGTGTTTCATTTAGTTGGCATTTTAGGCTTGAAATTCTTAGGGGTTTGAAACACATTAAAAGCTAGAACCTGTATGGTACTTATAGATTAAATTTTCCCGGAAAAGGGCAAATTTAAAAATTTCGCGTGTCGCTTAGTTTAACTTGTTCTGGGTACAGTTGTTGGAAGCTTCGCTTTTTGGGATCCCAAAACGTAAGTGGAGGGATACCTATGACATCGCAAAAGTTGTCCGTCTGTCCGTCCGTCCGTCCGTCTGTAAGCACGATAACTCTCGAAGGGAATGAGATATTTTGATGAAACTTGGTGAGATGGTTCGTTGGGTCGTCGGACCAGTCAAGTTCGTAGATGGGCTTTGTAGCTCTACATTTAGGGGTGGGGGAGGGGATTGAAATTGAGGGACAAACAAAATATTTTGAAACAGCTAATGTGATTGACATGCTGAAGACGATGGTGAAAACTATTTTCTCGATGGACAAGTATTTCGCCCGGAATCCGGCCCAAACCGGAAAGCTTGTTGAAAGTAAAAGTTTTATTTGAAGTTGATTAAATGTTGGATTTATAGGTAGGGAGACATGCTGAAGACGATGGTGAAAACTATTTTCTCGACGGACAAGTATTTCGACCGGAATCCGGCCCAAACCGGAAAGTTTGTCAAAATTAAAAGTTTAATTTGGAGTTGATTGGATGTTCGATTTAGGGCAAGAAGACATGCTGAACACTTATGTGAAAACAAGTTTCTACCCGGACATGTAGTTCGTCCGGAATCCGGCCAAAACCGGAAAACTGTTGGAAGTCAAAGTTTTATTTCTAGTTGATTAGATAAGCGATTTAGGGGTTAGAAGAGATGCTGAGTCCCTGTGTGACAATCGTATTTTACCCGGACATATAGTTCGACCGGAATCCGGCTGGAATCGGAAAATTTGTTATAAGCTAAATTTCTATTTGAAGTTGATTAGATGTTCATTACTGGGGAAAGAAGATACCCTGATTTCGTCTTTGAGCTTTCTTTTTTCGCCGGACAAGTAGTTCTGGAGTTCGGCCGGAACCGGGAAATTGGCAGAAGTGGCAGGAAGTTTTCGTCAAAACAGATATGACTTATAGGGGTAAACACACATGCTGAATCCAAATCTGAACTTGGTTTTCTCAGGTGATTAGCTATTTGGCCTTAATCTGTTTCTGAATTTTAATTGTAAAAATGTTCAAGGAGTCTGGCGAAGACTGGATCTGGCTAAGACAAGACCCAGTTGTCTGGATCAGATATTGAATTTTTGGGATCCCATCGAAACCTTTGGTCTTGTTAACGAAAGCAGAAACGAAAAGGCGAATGTGTGAATCTAAATATACGAATTTACACGAAAGGAATATTTTCAACTGATGCATTACAGTTAGTTTTACACAAAATTTTGCCTGCGGTGTAATTCGTAGTATTCTCGGAAGAACGGTATTTCATTTAGTTGGCGTTTTAGGATCGAAATTCTTGGAGGTCTCAAACACATTCAAAGCTAGAACTTGTAGGTAGTTATAGCAAACATTTTCCGGAAACAAGGCAGATTTAAACAAGACCAAAGGTTTCGATGGGATCCCAAAAATTCATATCTGATCCAGACAACTGGGTCTTGTCTTAGCCAGATCCATTCTTCGCCAGACTCCTTGAACATTTTTACAATTAAAATTCAGAAACATATTAAGGCCAAATAGCTAATCACCTGAGAAAACCAAGTTCAGATTTGGATTCAGCATGTGTGTTTACCCCTATAAGTCATATCTGTTTTGACGTAAGCTTCCTGCCACTTCTGCCAATTTCCCGGTCCCGGCCGAACTCCAGAACTACTTGTCCGGCGAAAAAAGAAAGCTCAAACACGAAATCAGGGTATCTTCTTTCCCCAGTAATGAACATCTAATCAACTTCAAATAGAAATTTAGCTTCTAAAAAATTTTCCGATTCCAGCCGGATTCCGGTCGAACTATATGTCCGGGTAAAATACGATTGTCATACAGGGACTCAGCATCTCTTCTTACCCCTAAATCGCTTATCTAATCAACTAGAAATAAAACTTTGACTTCCAACAGTTTTCCGGTTTTGGCCGGATTCCGGACGAACTACATGTCCGGATAGAAACTTGTCTTCACATAAGTGTTGAGCATGTCTTCTTGCCCTAAACTGAACATCTAATCAACTCCAAATAAAACTTTTAATTTTGACAAACTTTCCGGTTTGGGCCGGATTCCGGTCGAAATACTTGTCCGTCGAGAAAATGGTTTTCACCATCGTCTTCAGCATGTCTTCCTAACCCTAAATCGAACATCTAATCAACTTCAAATAAAACTTTTACTTTCAACAAACTTTCCGGTTTTGGCCGGATTCCGGACGAACTACTTGTCCGATGACAAAATGGTTTTCACCATCGTGTTCAGCATGTCTTCTTATCCCATAATCGACTATCACATTAGCTGTTTCAAAATATTTTGTTTGTCCCTTAATCTGAATCCCCTCCCCCACCCCTAAATGTAGAGCTACAAAGCCCATCTATGAACTTGACTGGTCCGACGACCCAAGGAACCCTCACACCAAGTTTCATCAAAATATCTCATTCCCTTCGAGAGTTATCGTGCTTACAGACGGACGGACGGACGGACGGACAGACGGACGGACGGACGGACAGACGGACGGACAACTTTTGCGATGTCATAGGTATCCCTCCACTTACGTTTTGGGATCCCAAAAAGTTCTTCAACTTTTCTTGGTACAATCGTTGGAGGCTTCGCTTTTTACCGAAAGCTCAAATGAAAAGCCGAACATATGAGTTTGAATATGCGAATTTATAATAAAGGAATAATCTCAAGATGCATTACAATTTGTTTTACACCGGTTCTATTCTGTGCTGGCACAAAATGTACGCCGTTGCCGCGAAGCGACAACAGCTTGTTTTGCCAGCAAATTTTTTAGTCCGTCAGCACAAACTGGACGCCCCCCCCCCCTCCAGCCAAAGGGAAAAGGCTAGTGACGCCCCTGTATATATATAATTCATGACCCACTAAATGCCCAACGGTGGAGTAAAGGGAAAAACAACGCAAACAAAAATCAACACGGACTAAATTTCTAACTGAGCCTAAAAAGTTCATGAAGAAACATCACGTAGATGATGAGGTAGACGAACAAATGTTTTAGTCCCCCTCCAGTGACCGAATAACACGTCGCATTCCGAACTTCTGAACTAACTTACTTACTTACGACATGAACAAGGGAGATGCAGTAAAGATTTACAGCGATTAAAGTAGGATGTCTTAAAACTTGAATGTCTTTTTTCCGCAGAATGTGGTACACACCAGGACAGTACAGGATGCACGGCGCGAAAAATGCATGTTGTCATGAAACAGATATTAAAGTTGGTTGTAAGCCGAAACAGCAAACTTTGAGACTGTGCAGTAGAGGACCATAAAGTAAGGCCCTAGGAGGATTCTTATCGCTTATCACAAGGGACGATACACTGCCAGAAGTTTCAAAACAAATAATACTAGGATGCGCAGTTTCAACAGACAAGACTCTGGATGTAATGTGTTGTGATTTTTAAAACGTTACGGCATTATGCATAAAAAGCCATCCCATGAAGAGCCGAAAAGGTGTCATCTGACTTCTTGTTTGTCGTCCTGATATCGGAACAGACAGTAGAGGCTTTTTCGGCTCTTCATGGCAATGCATGATGCAAACAAGAGCTACGAGCTCATATGGCACTTGTACGAGTAGGCTGTACAAGAAAGTAGATGAAAACGTCACAAAATACACCCGCCATCCAAAAAGGCGGTTCGGAAATAGAAATAGGATATTTAGTTTCACTAATTTCTGAGCAGTTCCGGCATCGTCTCGATTGCAAATGCACATGACTGTTCAAACTTTCATCCCAATAAATCCATTTGTTTGATCCCTAGACGTGCTACACGATTTCCGGTACTCACTCTATTTCCACCTACCGTGGCCGAATCTGGTTCGAAATAAAAAAAAATCGACCACCTAAAGCATCTTCGTTTATACCATCTACCAAGTTTCACTCGAATCTGAGCATTTTTGAAAAGTTCCGGTACCCCCCCCCCCCTTCCAACCAACGTTGTCGGAGCCGGTTCGGGCCCAATCTCTTAATTCCCTCATCAAGTTTGACTGAAATTGCAGCATAGCCTATCTGCAAGTTTCCAGTACCCCCCCCCCCCTACCTTGGCCGAATCCGGCCCAGACGCCAAATAACAAATCTAGGCCGCATAAACTCGGCACTGTCGAATTGCATCTCATTCGGTCCATCCGTTTGGTTTTTGTGCATGTCAAAAGTCCCCCCACCCCCAATTCCCCTAATCGTGGTCGCATATGGTTCGAACGCATGTTTTACATGTCGAGGCCATCGATTCGTATCACCCATGAAGTTTCACTCGAATCAGACCACTCGTTCGCAATTTATAGAAGTCCATATTTCTCTTCTCTTGCTCCCCCAAAAATGCTCGGATCTAGGAACGGAAGTTTCCGGGGGTATGTTGTGTCAGGTTTTTAAGTCAAGATAATTCGGGTCGCTAATATGCCTGCAAAGTTTCGTTGTCGTTTTACATCTGGAACTATTCTAACTCACGACTACCGGAATTCCAGGAAACCCCCTCCAACTCTCCCCACAGAGCCCCGAAACCATCTGGCTCCGTCAATTTCATCTAGGCCTAATGCTTGTTCCATCCATTAAGTTTCGTCCCAATCCCTCTACTTTTAGAGTTTCTTGAGTTTTCCACCCCCCCCCCCCCATCCCCACAGGTATAGGACCCGACTCGGACGTGACACTGAACGTCCGAGGCGATAGCTCACCAGACAAGTTTCATTCAAATCCGATCACCCGTTCAAAAGTTATGCACGCCACTAGATTCCGGACTCCCCATCCACCCACTCCCCCCACGATGGTCGGGTCGGGGAAACGGCTGTTCTCAAGTCAATCTGTTCGGATCCCTGACATACCTGCCAAGTTTCATCGCCCTAGGACATCAGGAAGTATGCCGAACTCGCGGGATCGCTAGAAATCCGGACCCCCACCCCAACTCCCCCACAGTGCCCTGATCCGGTCCGGTTATGTCAATGACGTGTCGAGGACCTGTGCTTGTTTTTCCCACCAAGTTTCATCCCGATCCCTCCACTTTAAGCGTTTCTCAAAATTTCCGGTTCCCTCCTCCAACTCCTCCCAGTGTCATCGGATCCGGTCCGGTTATGTCAATGACGTGTCTAGGACCTGTGCTTGTTTTTCCCACCAAGTTTCATCCCGATCCCTCCACTTTAAGCGTTTCTCAAAATTTCCGGTTACCTCCTCCAACTCCCCCCAGTGTCATCGGATCCGGCCCGGATTGAAAGTGAGGTGTCTGAGACACAAGGTCATTGTAAATATCAATTTTCATCAAGATCCGATCACCCGTTCAAAAGTTATGCACGCCACTAGATTCCGGACTCCCCATCCACCCACTCCCCCCACGATGGTCAGGTCGGGAAAACGGCTGTTCTCAAGTCAATCTGTTCGGATCCTTGACATACCTGCGAAATTTCATCGCCCTAGGACACCAGGAAGTATGCCGAACTCGCGGGATCGCTAGAAATCCGGACCCCCACCCCAACTCCCCCACAGTGCCCTGATCCGGTCCGGTTATGTCAATGACGTGTCTAGGACCTGTGCTTGTTTTTCCCACCAAGTTTCATCCCGATCCCTCCACTTTAAGCGTTTCTCAAAATTTCCGGTTCCCCACCCCAACTCCCCCACAGTGCCCTGATCCGGTCCGGTTATGTCAATGACGTTTCTAGGACCTGTGCTTGTTTTTCCCACCAAGTTTCATCCCGATCCCTCCACTTTAAGCGTTTCTCAAAATTTCCGGTTCCCTCCTCCAACTCCCCCCAGTGTCATCGGATCCGGCCCGGATTTAAAGTGAGGTGTCTGAGACACGAGGTCATCCTAAATATCAATTTTCATCAAGATCCGATCACCCGTTCGCAAGCTAAAAATACCTCAAATTTTGGTTTCACCCTCCCTCCACTCCCCCCCCCCCAGATGGTCGAATCGGGGAATTGATGATTTCCTATTTAAGCTGGTCGGGTCCCAGACATGCCTGTCAATTTCCATCGTCCCAGCACATCAGGAAGCACGGAACTCGCGGGATCACTACAAATTCGGACTTCTCCCCCCCCCCAACTCCCCCAAAGTGAGCGGATCCGTTCCGGTTATATCAGTCACGTATCTAGGAATTTTGCTTGTACTTTCCACCAAGTTTCATTCGGATCCCTCCACTCTAAGTGTTTTCCAAGATTTCCGATTTCCCCCTCTAACTCCCCCCAGTGTCACCGGATCCGGTCTGGATTTAAAATGGAGGGTCTGAGACACGAAGTCCTTCCATGTATTAAGTTTCATTAAGATCCGATCACCCGTTCGTAAGCTAAAAATATCTCATTTTTCCTATTTTTTCCGGATTCCCCCTCCCTCCACTCCCCTCCAGATGGTTGGATCGAGGAAGCGACAATTTCTAATTTAATCTGGTCCAGTTCCTGATATGCTTGCCAAGTTTCATCGTCCTAGCTTATCTGGAAGTGCCCGAACTAGCAAAACCGGGACCGACAGACCGACAGACCGACTGACGGACAGAAATAACAATCGCTATATGGCACTTGAGTAAGCTCAAGTGCCATAAAAACTGTATGCCTAACGTTTTCAAAATCACAACAGATTACATCCCAAGTTTTGTTTGTTGGAACTGCGCATCTTTGTGTTATCTCTTATAAAACTTCTCACAGTGTAGCCAACGGTTTTAGAGCATCGTAGTTTCTGAGATTCAAGACAACTGTATGCTACTTTGCTGCTGATCTCGTCATTTCTCATGTAGGATTCTTGACAGTAATGTCGGCAAAAATCAACGATGTGTCTGGAAGAGTCAGTTCAATTTTTATTTTTAAAACGAGCGGACTCGCCGAATCGTCGTTTAGTCGCCAATACAGTATATTGTGATTGGTACGCTATTTCTAAATCAGTCAAAAGAACTGGAGATGGTTAAGCAGGGCGTAAAACGTTCCTAAAATTTGCTCAAGCCTGCCAAAAAGTAATCGCCCATGGCGAGTCGAACGCGAGTATCTGCAGCCTAGACTACAGCACTGTTTGGCCGGCAAGGGAATCAAAAGAGTTTAAAAAAAATTGTAGGAATTCGGTGGAAGTTAGCACGAAAGCGGTTTTTATGGCACTATCGCCATATACCGATCACTTTTCGGTCGGTCGGTTTGTCTGTCCACTCATCTCGAGTTAAGGCACTTCAGATGTGCTAGGAGAATGAAACTTGGTAGGCAGATTAGGGACCCCACCAAACTGACTTGGAAATTATCATTTCCCGGATCCGACTATCGTGGGGGGAGTGGAGGGAGGGGGAATCCGGAATATTGACGCATGTATAACTTTTGAACGGGGAATCGGGTCTTAATGAAACTTGATATTTGGAAAGGCCTCAGGTCTCAGATGTCACACTTCAAGTCCGGAATGGATCCGGTTACTTTTCGGGGAGTTGGAGGGGGGGGGGGGACGGAAATCGGGTGACATGTTCAGAGTGGACGCATCGAGATGAAACTTTGAGGGAAGAACAAGCACAAGCCTTAGGTAAAGAGTTGACAAGACCGGACCGGATCCGAGCACTGTGGGGGGAGTTGGAGGGAGGGTTCCAGAATTCCGGTGATCCCGAGCTGAGATGCTTACACATGTGGTAGGACGATCAAACTTGGCAGGCAGATCAGGGACCCGACCAAAATGACTTTGAAATAGTCACTTCCCCCATCCGACTACCGTGGGGGGGAGTGGAGGGAGGGAGAATCCGAAATATTGAAGTATTTATAACTTTTGAACGGGGAATCGAATGTTAATGAAACTTGATATTTTAAAAGACCTCGAGTCTCAGATGTCACACTTCACGTTCGGAATGGATCCGGTGGCTTTGGAGGGAGCTGGATGGGGGAACCGGAAATCGTGTGACTTGTTCAGAGTCGACAGATCGGGATGAAGCTTGGCTGGGAGAAACAAGCAAAAGCCATTAAGACATAGCTGACAAGACTGGACTGGATCCAAGCACTGTGGGGGGAGATGGATTTGGGTTTCCGGAATTCCAGTGATCCCGATTTAAGATGCTTACACATGTGCTAGGACGATGAAACTTGGCAGGCATATCAGTGACTCGATAATTTTAACTCAAGAACAGTCGTTTCTCTGGTCTGACCATCGTGGGGGATTGGAGGGAGGGACAATCCAGAATTTGAGAAATGTCCAACTTTTGAACGGGCTATCGGATCTTAATGAAACTTGATATTTGGAAAGAACTCCTGTCTCAGATGTCCCATTTCAAGTGCGGACAGGATCCGATCAATGTGGGGAAGTCTGGGGGGGGGGGGGGATTTCGTGACACGCTTTGAGTGTAGCGGTTGGGATGACACTTGGTAGGAAGAACAAGCGTAGCCTAGCATTAAAGACTTGACAAGGTTGGCTTAGAAATTGTCACTACCCAGATCCGACCATCCCTTAAAGGACTCATCATAACCGTAAAGTACACAAAATTCTCTTAAGCAAAATCTGCATTTCCCTGATCACCATGAGCCCATGACCATTTTTGCCTCAAGGGTTTTGACTTTCTAGCACTCTTTAAGTGCGCATCTTAACCGAAAATTAAAAAAATACTTTTAACGAAACCATACATATTCATGATCCTAAAGGGCACAGGATCACTTTTGCGTCAAGGGTTTTGATTACAGATGAATTTCTAGCGCCCTTAAAGTGCGCGCAAAAACACTTTTTTTTTACCAAACGATGCATTCTCGTGATTTTCAAGGGTCCATCGTCATTCTTATCAGAAGGATTTTGCATACAAATGATCATAACAAACCGATGAATTGGCAAATTCCTACTTTCGTCCTGTCACCAAGCCTTACAAGTGCCATATGAGCTTCCAGCTCTTGTTCTTTGGCTGTTTGCCTTTTTCATTTGTTTTTTTCTTTTTCATTCTCCATTTTTTTGGCTTCGGCTAGTGCTGGTTTCAAATTGAATTATAAAAAAAAACGAATTCCTGAAGTATTTTCCTATTTATTTTAAATCTTCAATAAGAACTTTTTGGAGTAAACTGACCTGTTAGGGAAAAAAATTTAATATATATAAATAACCGCAGAGTGTCGTAATCCCAGTGAAGTAATCGGTCACCGACTTGGTCCGAACACTGGGTAGGAGCAACACTTAAAATTTACTAATGGCATCTCTCCCAACAAGAACAACAGGGGACTTTAGATGGATGATCGATAGTTATGATGCATAACATCTGCTGAACAAATTTCCTTACATGACGGTTTGCAGAAGGTCAAGTTCGAAGAACATAATGGTCAGGGGATCAAAAAGATCCTAAAAAGGAACTTAAGAATCAACCGACTATATCCACCTTACGCTACTTTTCTATGACTTCATGGTAGTTGCGACAAGGCAGTCGAGTCATGGACAAATAATTATAAGGAGTTATTTCTGAACCAATGCCATATCATCAAAAATATCCGAAACTGCATTTTTCCATGTGTTTGGATAACAGACTTTGCGTACTAGTGGCGAATCTACATAATTACGGAAACCCTTCGTAATGTAGAAGGAAAGTAATGAAAATATTATCCTGGTTTTGCAAAGATCCCAAGAGTTGGAAAGTGGGCTCTCAAGCAATTAATTTCATTGTTATTTTTTTGTTAGTACATCACGTAATTATTATTACGTTACATTCTTATTCTTTCATTACATTATAATTAGTTTATGTTCATTGTTTTTTGGATCCTAAAACCTAAGTGGAGGGATACCATTGACTTCGCAAGAGGTGTCCGTCTGTCTGTCAGCACGATAACTCTCGGAGGGAATGAGATACTTTGATGAAACTTGGTGCGAGGATTCTTTGGGTCAAGGGAAAGGTTGAATTCGTCGATGGGCCCTATAGCTGTATATTTCGGAGAGGGGGAGGGGTTTTGGATTAAGGGGTGAAACAAATATTTTTCAAACGCTAATGAGATAGTCGATTAAGGGGTGAGAAGACATGCTGAACACGAATATGAAAACTATATTCTCTCCGGACAAGTAGTTCGCCCGGAATCCGGCCAAAACCGTAATGTTTGTAGAAAGTAAAAGTTTTATCTGAAGCTGATTAGATGTCCAATTTATGGGTAATGAGACATGCTGAATCCGAATATGAAAATTATGTTCTCACCGAACAGGTAGTTCACCCGGAATATGGGCAAAAACCGGGAAATTTGTCCCAAAATAAAAGTTTAATCTGAAGTTGATTAGAGGTTCGATTTAAAGGATAGGGAAAAATGCTGAAATCCAAATATGAAATTTTTTTCTCGACGGACAAGTAGATCACCCGGAATCTGGCCAAAACCGGAAAATTTGTTAAAAGTAAAAGTCTTATATGAATTTCATAAGGTGTTGGATTAACTGGTAAGAAGACAAGCTGAATTCATGTATGACAATCATTTTCTACCTGACACATAGTTCGCCACGAATCCGGGTGAAATAGGAAAATTTGTTAAAAGTTGAAGTTCATCTGAAGTTGATTAGAGGTTCGACAGAGGGGTAAGGAGATAACGCTGAATCCGTTTTTGAAAGACAAGTAGTTCGCCCGGAATCCGGCCAAAACCGGAAATTTGGCAGAAGTAAGGCAGGAACTTTCGTCAAAGTCGAGATGACGCAGGCTATGGGGGTAAACACACATGCGGAATCCATATTTGAACTTGGTCTTCTCAGATGATTACCATATGTCTTAATCTGTTTCTGAATTTTACTAGTAACGTGCTCAAAGAGTCTGGCGAAGACTGGATCTCTACAAGACACAATTGTCTGGATCGAATATTAAATTTTTGGAATCCCATCGAAACCTTTGGTCTTGTTCATACAGTATGATAAATATACCGTCAAATTGACGTAGTGATTTAGCTGACAGCACTGTCGAGCGAACCTTGAGCAATCATCCTGTAACAGGGGCATGGTAGGGTATCTCTTAATTGTTCATATAAAGCACTAAAACCGCACCCTTTGCCTGCCATACCATGTCCGGAACAAGGGAGAAAACAAAATTGTCTCGGCAGCCAACAGTATGACAAATATAATCTGGTGAAGACGACAGCCCTTTTAAGGCAGAGGTAGAGCCGACAAACCCCATATATAGCTCGTTACCACTGGGAGAATGAAACGAAAATCAAACCTGGCACCCACCTCCCGCCAAAACTAATAACCATTATTTCCCAACACATCAAGACATTTCCATGAATTGACATTAAAGACACACTTAGTCCAGTAGGGATATGCTATCCCGGAAGTCAGA
Organism: Branchinecta lynchi; assembly: GCA_023053575.1. Classification (NCBI taxonomy): domain Eukaryota; kingdom Metazoa; phylum Arthropoda; class Branchiopoda; order Anostraca; family Branchinectidae; genus Branchinecta; species Branchinecta lynchi. Next base: position 30,169,855 of record JAKZAP010000002.1, read on the forward strand.
CTGCTTTCTGTGCATTCGACGAATGTTATTCAGAAAGAGAAAGAAGGGACAGTGACGCAGTGCTTCTGTCAAAAGCGAAAGTGCGTTCTTGAAAGGTACAGATGGCCAAAGGGTGTTTGCCAGAAAATATCAGTTTGCTTTCAAGAAGCAAACAGACTGTCAGCAGAGACTGATATCCCTCCTTGATAGCTAACTAAAAGAGGGCAAGGGAAGGTATGGGCGGTGAAAATGGAATCAAAATACGCTGTTTCTACTTGAAATTGAATCTGCTTTCTTGATCCGTGCGTCCACCAAAGTATCATAAACAATAAAGATAAGTATGATTTGGGGTACAACAGAAATCTGGTCCTTACTTTTGTCCAATGTGCGTTGCGTTTGTGCGTTTTATGTGTGGATGTGATGAAATTGAGGATTTGAGGGAGGAATTGGTTGTTAAATATTATGCGGAGTATTTTCTTAGTATACGAAACCTGGCGAGGTTCCTCAGAGTGGCTAATCCACACAGGGAAAAGTGTTTGAGTGGGGTTTAGTGTAGTAGTGTGACCGTTTATTTTTGTGTTTACATGTTGTTATTTATGTGTGTTTGGTATGGCCTTTGGGCTTTTACGACAAATAAATATCATATCATATTATATCATGACTGATTTTTAATAATAATAATTATGCTGTCGAGTTGTAAACTGACAAAGTTACTGAATATTATGTTTATTTTATCTTTCAGAGTTTTTACGATCGGTCTGATTCAGTAAAGGTCCTTAAACTTACCTGGTCTAACCTCGCTATCCCAACAAGATCTAAGGTTATGATGGTATCCCAAAAATCTAATATTTGATCCAGACGATTCGGTCTTGTCTTCGCCACGCTAATCATCTGACAAAACCAAGTTCAGATATACCTCTATAAGCCATATCTATTTGACGATACTGACCTAAACTTCCTGCTTTACTTCTGCCAAATTTCCGGTTTGGCCGAATTCCGAGCGAACTACTTGTCCAGCAAAAAAAACAACAATTCAGAAACGAATTCAGCGTATCACCTTATCCCTATAACGAACATCTAATAACTCAAATAAAACTTTAACTTATAAAATTTCCGGTTTCAACCGGATTCGAGACGAATTATATGTCCGGGTAAAAATTCATTGTCAGACACAGACTCAGCGTCTTTTCATAGCCCTAAATCTGTCATCTGATCAACTATTACCAAATTAACAAATTTTCAGGTTCGGCCGGATTCCGGGCGAACTAGTTGTCCTACGAGAGAATGATTTTCATTATCGTGTTCAGCATGTCATTTTACCTCATAATCGAACATCTAATCAACTTCAAATAAAACTTTTAATTACCAACTTAGCGTATTTTGCCGGATTCCAGATGAACTACTTATCCGACAAGAAAATGGTTTTCACCATCGTGTTCAGCATGTCTTCTTACCTAATAATCGACCTTCTTATTATCTGTTTAAAAATATTTTGTTTGCCCCTTACTTTGAACCCCCACCCCTAAATGTAGGTTTACAGAGCCCATCTACGAACTTGACCTTACCCTTGACCCAAAAACTCCTCACACCAAGTTCCATCAAAATATCTCATTCCCTTCGAGAGTTATCGTGCTGACAGACGGATAGACAGACGGACAACTTTTGCGATGTCACAGATATCCCTCCATCCCCATTTTGGGATCCCAAAAACAGGCATATTTAGAACAGATTGGTACGATGGTGCTGACTGCAAAAACATTCACTTCCTTCAGATTGTTAATTACAGAGCTGCCTGCTCCCCCCCCCCCCCCACTGCTGTTCCACGACACCGGTATTTTCATATTCCTGCGATTGGCATTATGAATAACCAGTGAACAATTAGAAATTGCATGTTTATGAGTTTTAGAAATCATACTGAAAACACTATCCTTACGAATATTTTGTTTTTGGGATCCCAGAACGTAAGTGGAGGGATACCTATGACATCGCAAAAGTTGTCCGTCTGTCCGTCTGTTAGCACCACAACTCTCGAAGGGGTGAGATATTTTGTTCAAATTTGGCACGATGACTCTTTGGTCAAAGTATAGGTCAAGTTCGAAGATGGGCTCTGTAGCCCTATATTTGGGGGTGGTGGAGGGGTTTCAAAGGGACAACAAAAAAATTATTTGTAAAAGCTAATGAGATAGTCGATGTATAGGTAAAGAGATGTGCTGAATCCGAACATGAAAATTATTCTTTCGCCGGACTCGGAATCCGTTCACTCGGAATCCGGCAAAAACTAGATATTTTGGAAAAAGTATAAGTTGCATCTAAAGTTGATTAGATGTTCCATTCAGGGGTAGGACACATGCTGAATCCAAATATGAAAGTTATTTTCACAACGGATAAGTAGTTCGCGCTAAATCCGAGAATTCAGCATGAAGTCTAAACATAGTCGATATAGAGTGAGGAGACATGCTGTTGCAACTTTCGAACATACTAATGATAAACATGAAGTGTGTGTGATCAGTTTAGTTATCTCCCAAGTCCCAACCGGCATTTGCTGGGTCGAAAAGTCAGATGCATCCGACAAGTATTTGTTAACAATTTAATAAACAAAAATTGACCAATTTTCGAGTCTCTGTCCTACCCCTTTATTCACAGACGTGGGTGACGTCACTTTGTTTAATCTATGGTGACTTCGGTCGCGTAGTATATGCACAAGTTAACAGGGTTTAAAGACTGTTTAAACCTAGCGTACGTATTCTTGTGGTTTTGGATTGTCGGGGGGGGGGGGGGGCGAAGGGGTTGATATTTGTTGTTTGTGCAAAGTACAGGCCAAGTCCGTAGATGGGTCATTTAGAGGCAGAGGAGGGGGTTCGATTTAGGGGTAAGAAGACATTGCTAAATCGGGGTTTTGACAATCACTTTCTACCCGGACACATAGTCGCCTGGAATCCGGCTGAACCGGAAATTTTTTTAAGAGTTAAAATTTTATCTGAAGTTGATTAGATGTTCGATATAGCGGTAAAGTGATACCCTGAATCAGTTTCTGAGCTTTAGTTTTTGCCGGGCAAGTACTTCGCACGGAGTCCGGTCGAAACCAGAGATTTGACAGAGGTATGGCAGGAAGTTATTACCAGATATGACGTATTGCCTAAGGGTAAATACACACATGCTGAATCCATATCTGAACTTGGTTTTCTCAGATGATTAGCTCATCTACCTACTGCTGTTTCTAGACCTTAATAGTAAAAATGTTCAAGGATTCTGCCGAAGACCGGATATCTAGAAGACCAAATTGTCTGGATCAAATATTAAATTTTTGGGATCCCATCGAAACCTTTGGTCTTGTTTTCTATGTTATTACCTCTCTTGCTCGAAATTAGTTGTTATTTAGGATGGGAGTAGTTGACGCCTGAAATCTGGTCTGCTCTTGATCATGGGCCGCAACAGAGGTCGAGTTTGTTTGAAGCAAAGGCTGAGGATTTGAGTAGGATTAGGAAGTCTAAGCTTTGGCACGGACTTTAAATATGTACGAAGGCGTGCCTTCTCCCAGGTTAACTGGCTTTCCAACAAGGAAAGTATCGAGAAGAGAGTCGTGAAGATTATCAGAATTATGTTACCTGACTTAGAGATACCAAACCCGAATCGACCGAACACCAGACACAAATTAGCAACTGCAAATTGTCCGAAACTGCTCGTCCAAATACACTTTCTATGGACAGGTACCTATAGTCCTCTGTACCCTATTTCGTACACCACTTCAATTCTATGTAGTAATTAATCAGGTAAATTGTATATATTACGTGTCTCTTATATAGTGTTAGTATATGTATCGGTGGTAAACTGTACGACAATCCAATGCTAGCGAGTGAATTTTACGAGCTATTAAAGAAATTAAACATTATATATATTAAATCGACCAAAAGCCAAGAGCACACGGACAAGACCAGATGTTTCATTGGGATTTCAAACCGCAGAATGGTTTTGTCCAATTTATGGCCTACTTCACTTTTCTTTTTACCGGATTTCCCTTTCAACATCAAAATAAAAAAATAAGCATTATTTAAAACAAATTCCGTTACGCCAGTGCAAACAAGCTCCTAGCTAATATTTGGTCAATTCCTCTATCCACTGACAAACAACTTTGTTCATCAACAATTTCTCTCGAGCTTGCCTCCAGAACTCAACTATTCCTCAATAAAGAAAGAATGGAAAGCAGGAAAACGGCAAAGGGAAATTTAAAAGACCCATGTTGCTTATTATGGCTTTCATATGCGATTATAAGCTTCTCAAATCCCCGCCTTTCACCATTGTTTCGTTTAGTACCGATTTGCCTGAGCCGAGTATTGCCCGTCAGGCACCGCGTGAGACTTAGCCGAAAGCTGGAACGTCCGTCGGCAACTCTTTCACGCATGTGGGAAGCTTCATAAATATTATTTGAGCCCAAGCTGACTTTGAAGCATATATTCAAACAATGTTTCCAACGGATACGTCAGCTACGATTCTTCATCAGCGATATTTCGGCCCTTCTTGGCAAGGGGGTCCTCGTCAGGCTGATGAAGAATCGTAGCTGACGTATCCGTTGTAAACACTGTTTGAATATATGGGAAGCTTCAATGAGTTTTGTTTTATTTTGGAAGACATGGTAGGCCACCAGGTCCATCTTCTGTTATGGAGTTCTTGGTTTTTCCCATTTTGGTTTGGACTTTTCTTGGTTTTCCCATTTTTAAACGCAGCGCATTCAGTTTTCAAATATTTCACTTCCAGCCACCGCGTCGGAGAGCGGGAACGTCGAATAGTTGACAAGCGCTAGCACGAAAATCGCCAATTTTACGTTAAAGTAATGGATATTTCGAAAACTACATTATTGAGCCATTTCCTCGTGAACAGATAACTTCTAGTAAGAGTTTTGCTTTTAAGTTTCAGAGCACCCGTGTTACCTACACGACTGATTTACCCTACTTTTCTGTTCAATTCATTCTCATTTCCAAAGTTTCAATATTTTCGATCTGCACCAACGGCACTATGTTGGTTGTTGCACCTAACGTACTTCAATCAATCAATCAATCAATTAGCTTTATTTCAGCATTAGTGCCATAAATAACAAAAAAAGAAAAACAAAGAAAAAAACACTAGAGAACATAATAATTGTCGTCTAACGACTGCCAAATGGGTGAATCGAAAAATATAGACTTAGAAGCAAGCGCGATAAGCTCATTATTAACACAGTTTAAGTCGTGACAATAGAGACACTTGTGCTAACCAGCAAATTTCATTAAATGAATGAATGAATGAATTTATGACGCACTGCCCAATGGCGTAAGTGCAGTAAAAAAGATAAAGAAATATAAAATAATCGCATAAAACTCAACAAATATTTTCCATAAAGGTTCACTAATTTAGAATCACGTTGATGGGATCGTGGACAGGTAATTTTCCAATCGGAGAACACAAATTAGAGGAGAGGGCTTCAAGCGTCAACAATGGGTCGGAAATTAACAAACGGCAGATCAGGTAGCGGTTCCGTGTGCGCAAATGTGTAACAGTGATTCGACACTTGCGCAGAGCTAACACTGCAAATACGCGGATGCCGAAAGAGCCGACGATACGCATTGTTGTAAGACACTTTTATACTCTGCATCGTCTTAGCACTGGGGATGATCACCTTACCAAGTGCAAACAAGCTACAGCAGTATGTCTGAAATAGACGCGTGTGAACAGTAATATCAGCCTTACAGAAATAGTTAGCTTTTTTCCAGGCGGATCAGCTTCAGAGCTTATTAATACCCGTGGATCTCATTGGTGAGAAAGAACGCCATGCAAGATCTTCCGTGTTAATCATCAATGTCCACGAAGGCCGAGCAAGACTGAAATAGGGTTTATACAGCCATAAGAAACCCAGCAGTGTCAAGAAGTCACTCGGGCCATGTTATAATATCGGAACTGAACTTGACTGTGTCTAATGAGACTTGTGCCTCAACATAATATCTCAAAGAATTCCATCTGGTAAATTTGGACTTCTTTTTTCCGCAAACATGTCAACCTGTTCCACGGAGACAACGCAGGAACGCAAAGGTGAAGGCTCTTATGGGAACGCGTGAAAACTGTCTGGCATTTCACCGGCCAGTGCTTCTGGTGTACAGATTAGCACTCCCTACGCTGTCATAAGTTTCATAACAGATATCACAAGGATGAGTAGTTTCAAGAGACAACACTGGGGATGTAATCTGTTGTGATTTTGAAACGTAATGCATGACTTGTTATGCATAACAAGCGCTGTCTGGACGAGGCAAAAAATGCCTTTTGGCATTTTTCGTCCCTTCGCCAATGCTTTTTATGCATAACGTTCGAAAAACCCTAAAAGACTACATCCCAAGTGTTGTCTGTCGAAACTGCGCATCCTTGTGTTATCTGCTATGAAACTTCTGACAGTTTATTGCATTTGACCGAAGCTGACAGTAAATGTTATTTACGGGTTTTGGGATCCAGATAACGTCTGTACAACTGTAAGCATGATAACTCTCGAAGGTGCTGAGACATTTTGTTCAAACTTGGTGTGAAGATCCATTGGGTCAAAGTATAGGTTAATATCGTAGGTGAGCATGTATCCCTGCATTTAGTGGTAGGGGGGGGGGGTTGAATTAAGGAATGAAAAAATTCCAATTAATGTGACAGTCAATAGGGTAAGAAAACATACTTTATCCAGAACTGAACTTCATTTTTGAAATTTCGAAGAAAGAACATAAAATTCTGATGTCGATACAAAAATTGGTTGAAAAAAGGAAGGTGTACCAGAAAAAGACATGGATGGGTCAAGAAATACATTTTATTCTAGCCTCGGGAGGATAGTCCGGTCGGAATCTAGTTAAAATCGAAAATCAGCACCCGAAAAAGACACGGTGAATTTAGAATAGGCCTACTACTTATTTCGCCTTGGAGAGACGCAGCTTAAAGTAAAATAAGGTAATGTGACATAATAATAGATCGTACCACCCATTTTACTTTAAGCTGCGTCTCTCTTCAGTAGCAACGTAGTTACTCGCAACGTAGCAGCAGCTCTACGTCCATACTTCTACGCTACGTGAGTGTCGAAAAAATGTTCACAGCTTCAAAAGTGGATACATCGTTTGAAAATATGCATTAGGAGGATTCTAAATGTAAGCTCGACACAACGGCCAGCAATGCCGAAATACGTAAAAACAGGCTATAAACTACCTGTTCTTGGTCTGCCGAGGAAGAGGGAGGCGAATACATATCATGAAGATGTCCTGTGTATACAAGAGAGCAATAGCCTGACGCCAGACGGGAGAAGGAAACAAGGCTGTAAAAAAAAAAAAACGACACTTCGTACCTATGATAGTATTCTTCACTTCATAAATGTATCCTATCTACTCGATTAGCGACACCCCGATCACCATGTTTGTTCTACTTACGTAACACATCATGCGCATGAACACTAATTCCGATGAGCTTATTCGTCTGGAGACCAGTTATGTAAATTTTGCCAAGATTGACATTCAAGGCAAGGAACATAGTAAGAGGCAAAAAACAGCCGAAGCCGAGAGTATTTTTCTGTAAGCATACCTTAGTTGTAAAGTGGTCAACTATCTTAGAACACCTGAGCAGAACTACTATGTAGGTTAGTGGAGGTGTCCTTTAAAGCTAACTTAGAACCGAGATCCCAGGACTGTTGGGACCTTTTTAGCCCCCGAATGGGAAGATGTCATCAACGCAGCATCGGTTTGGGACGAATAGAGCGGCGGTCGACCCCTATGTGCACAAATGGCTCAGGAGGAACTAAGGTCTAGGGTAGGGTGTTCTACAGTAGGGTATTCGGCCTTAGCACCGGATCGTCATTCCAGAAGTAAGACAAGAAGGCAATGTAGCATTCAGTGTAGCCATAGCGAATTGTATGATCATAAAGAGAAACACAAAAAAACAGCTGTCTATCGCGTGCTAACCAAACAGAAAACACCTGTAGGCTACTTTCTTTCTAAACAATACTTAAAATTGGCTAAAAAATTAGTGATAGCCGATAGTCCAGCCAGTATTCCCACCGGCCAGTTGAATATTACTATTTGTTTGAACATTGCCGAATAGAAGCAGAATGTTAAAGTTTAATTGAAAAGGGCAGGGATAGGACAATCAAGTTACCCATCACTTAAACACTTAAAGAGGTTTGAAGACCAGAGTAAATGCGTTACTTGGTTGCTCCGCTATCCACGATTATTCGATTTTCAAATTGTGGAAATTCCTGTCGGATTTTTGGTACCTGTATGCGCTTGTACCTATGTTGTATGGTTGACGAAAACGATTTACGAAAAATAAGTGTTCATGCAGTGGGCTACGTTCCCCAATATGATCACTGGCCACTGAAAAGCCGTGGTTCCATTGAGATTCAAATTTTCTGCTTCATAGTAGAATTTTGCGATGTGAGGACGGCCGTAGATACTCTGAACGTCATTCTAGAGCAAATAGTGAAAAATAAAAAAATCCCTCTAAACAATCCAAATAATGCAGTTTATTCAGTTAAATGATACAAAAATAAGTTGGCTTTTCAGTTAAACCGAGATGACAAAATTCCGATAAAAGAAAAAAAATGTAACAATACTAAAAGAAAACAAAGATATTTCGCAGGACTATCTGAATAAAATAATATGAAGATCAGTAAAGTATTCTTCAAGCCAAAGCTAACCTTGAACCATATTTGACTGTTGGGGAAATTCCTCCGGATTGGTTTGCACCATGGCGATTTTTGTACTTAATAGTTATTGTTTTTCTATGTATGTTGGTTGGTAGCTTACATTTATTCACACCAATACTAATACTATATGATTTTGCCATGGCCTTCGGGGCTTTCTTGTAAAAGATATTATATTTGACTACGCTAAACTCAAGCTAGGCAAACGAAGCCATAGCCTGGAGAGGATCAAATACTATCTCAGCCAAACTGACCGCGGATCATAGAGCATGTTCCACCCTTTTAACAATAGTAACTATTAGTTACTATTTCCGTCCCGCTCCATCCTCACGGAAAGTTACTACGTTGACCGTTCCAACCTTCTCGAAATAGTAACTAAACTAATAGTAACTATTTGCTTACCATGCTCGGGAGCTTGGTAAGCCTAGTAACTAAGGGTCTCTGTAACGCGATTGGCTGGATTATCCCGTGGAGAGATATTGACGCCAGCCTTGACACCAAGAAGCAAAAATTCGCGACGTCATGCGTCAATGTGTGCGTCTGTGCCTTCGTTTGCTAAGTTGCTTAATGCCGGGTTGAATTTTTAGTCTGCGAAATAGTCATTAATGGTATATATTGTACTCATGTCTATGTTAGTTTTTGGCTCGTTGACTGACATACATGTTTATTTTACGACAACAAGAACTAATAATCGGCTCTGTCCGTCGCATGTTTTTTGAATAAAGGGAATATAATTGAATAGTAACTGATGCAAATAGGATGGAACACGCTCATAGTTGATAGTGACAAACGGATGCGATATTTTGCCCCTTTTTGGCAAGGGCCCTCTTCAAGCTAAAGCCACTCAAGGTTGGAAGTGAACTTTCCATCGGATCCTGAAAACCAAACGAACAGGGATTCTGATTTTCGTTTTTCGGCACAGGTGTTTTCTAACTTGTCAAATCCACTTTCCAGCTTGAGCCTGAAGAGGATCCTTGCCAAGAAGCGCCGAAATATCGCTAGAACCAATCGCAGCTGAGCTATCCATTGAGCGAAGTTAAATATGAAGCTGACACAGAAATGTGGAGTTTTGTTACCTGAATCTTCACAACCCCATTGTCATTTTTTTGAAACTTGTGTGTTATGTTGAGGTGTGTTGTATGTGACGGAAATTTTCATCGTGTGTAGGATATAAGATGAAAATAAATGTTTATGATAGGTTATGAGATGAAGATAAATGTTTATGAGATTATTGTAAAACATATTCAGTCCCACTCCGTAATTCCCGCAGTCACCCCCCGATCAGCATCACCTTGACTATAGGTATACTGCAGGAATAAAAGCTGATGACCGACAGTATTTGATTTATTGTTTATTATTGTCATATTATTTTTTAATAACTGTAATTTCCGTTTTTCAGCGGTAACTGTTATTCTTTTCCTTGCATATATTTTGCATAATATGCTTATGTAGCTCACTGGGTTAATACTTATTGCAAGTTCATTGTTTATTTATAGGCGTTACGATGTCAAAGAACCCATAGTCGCTGCGGCTAACAGTTTAGTGACCTAATTAATTCGAAGAGCCCCAATGCCTGGAAAAGTTTCTTTTTCTCATGTGTGTGTTGACGCTTGGTTTACAGTTGTGTTATTTATTTTGATATTTACTTTGGTTATTTATTTTGAAAGTGTATAGTAGGCTACATTTTCTGCGTTTTTCTCAGTAGTGCTACTAGTGATGAGTAATAAACACACTTATTCCAAATTACTAATCTGAGGTAAAAAACAGCATATTACCAAAATGACACAAATACATAGTCATAGTACACAGCGGCGGCAGACAAGACTTCCGAACAAGATGCCCAGTCGAAAAATCGACTGGATCCCTTAATCCCGTCAAACATCAAAGACCAGGAAAAACTCAAGCCGCTATCCTCAAAGAGAAAGATGACATTTCCCGAATGGCTTTAGCTTTTCTGCATTTCCTAGAATTCCGTCAATACCCGGGAGCCGAAAACAGAAAGACAAGATACCAATCTTGAAAATGGGAATATGTCAGTTCAATTGGTTTATTAGCAAGATAATTTCCACCAGTCGATGAGGGGCCTAATTAAAAGAAGGGAACAGTTGGAATCTTAATGTCACAAATCATTTAAAGCTTACCTCTCGCCTTCGCTCAGTTAAAACAAGGTAAGAGGCAGGCCCATATCCAAGAATTTATTTCTGGGGGGGGGGGGGGGAGTTTCACTGCGGGTCGGACAAAAAACTACAAAAAACACATAGATCAGAGGGAAAAGACTATACAAATGGTTATTTTTGTAGGTTTCGGGGGGGGGGGGGGGGCGGGTTCAACCCCCTGACCCCCCCCCCCTGGATACGGCCTTGGTAAGAGGTAGTAACATGAAATGAGTTTTAGTTGCGATCGAGCGACCTAGTCGACTGATTAGCCGACGACCGACCAGCGCGTATTTTGCCCCGATTTCGGACGACGATGGACGTACGATAATACGCACTGACAGGAGGAAAAAGATAAAGTTTTTGTTAAAAAATTCTAAGAACCGTGACAAATATTAAAAACCCTCTCAGCTGTTGTCAGCCTTACTTTCGGCGAGAAACAAGGAAACCTTGCATAACCGGTATTTTCGACCAATCACCTCCTCGGAAGCATAGTCAATCAATCAAGTTTAATCCGAATAGCTAAAAGCTAGAAAAGAAATTCTAGCTTTTACATGAAAAAATTCTTGGAATTTTTTCCGCCTCGAAAAGAGCCAAACATGGCAAATATAAAAATCAGCGTAGTGCCTTTAAGGTGGACAAAAGATGACTACGTTGCACGGCTAGTTCGGAATGTCGGGTGTATCTACTTCATCAGTTCACTACCACGACGGACGGGTTCTCCGCATCAAAGATAACTGACACGATCTTTGCTCCGTATCGACTGATGGTTCATTTACACACTGCGTAAAATCCGAGCGTATTTTGAAATCCGAGCGTATTTTACGCACGGTTTGAGCTTGAAAAGATTTCTAGCAATACGTACGTATTTAATGTTTTCAAGCTCAAAACGTGCGTAAAATACGCTCGGATTTCAAAATACGCTCGGATTTTACGCAGTGTGTAAACTCACCATGACGCGCTACCCGCCGAAAGGTAGCTAGTAGCCACGTCTATCTCAAATGAACTCGAATGAGCCAGTGCTCCAGAGGGTAACGCAAATTATCTCATACACGTCGGGAATCCCAGAAGAAAAAAACAAAACCCGTCCTCGCTTTTTTGGATCCCAACTTCATTTTCTTTTTCTTTCTATTATCTACTTTATTTTCCTACGTTGTCGATAGTTCGGAAGGAACACCAGGAAAAATTCGTAAATTCAGTTGGCCCTGTGTTTCATCTTTATCGGATATCCGGATTTCCGGTGCAGTAAGACAACTTGTAGTTCCAACAGTATTTGGATAAGAAGGCGGATTCTACCTTCCCTTCTCGGCTTTCTGAAAGGACAAATGGTACGGGCTAAATCTGGTTCTAAGCCGGCAGTTCGGGAAAAGAACAAAATCATCAGTCACAACTTATGATATAACATCACGAAGCTGATTTTCGACAACCAGTCCAGTTGTAATATGGGCGAGATGGAAAATCGGACAGGAAAAAGATACCTCACATTCGGTCGAGTAGAAATAAATAACATGGTACGGGATATAAAGAAGACCGGAACAAAAGACCCAACCGACTGTCCGGATTAAAAAGTTCAACAAATCCCACCAAAAGCTTTCTTCTTGTTCTTTCAGATTTTCTCGGAACCGGGCAGTTGCTAAACTTGTAACCTAACTATTTGTCTTGGAATGTAAGTGGAAAGACTGTCTGGGATTGGTTCATCGCTTATATTTAGATTAGATTCTTTTATTGCTAAATTACATAATAACCAATCATGATAGGCAATCGCCCATGAGAAGACATAAATGCACTGGCACTGGGCGGTTACCACAAACTACTTCAACTTTACTGAAACAATAACTTAATTTCATTTCAACACTAATTCATCAATATGTTTTATATAACACACAAAAAAAGAAGAAGAAAGAATAAATAAAGGTACGAAAAAAAGAAATAATAACTTATACCTTCATTCTCTGAATCGTGACTCCTCCACTCTCCAATAAAAATTTCTTTACTCTTTTTTTAAACAATTGTTGGTGTTTCACGAGATTTTTAAGAAGAAACAATGTTTACAACGGATATACGTCAGCTACGATTCTTCATCAGCTTTCGATTCTTCATTAGCTGATGAAGAACTGTAGCTGAGGTATAACCGTTGTAAACATTGTTTGAATATATGTTTCAAAGTCGGCTTGGGCTCAACTTCACGAATCACCATGCTTTAAAGGAAAACCTGGGAAAGTACCGGAAATCCTAGATAGGCTGGCTGGTGACAAATCAAATTATTGGAAATAAAGACAATATAATAACAAGACAATATAAAATAAAGAACTCCTCTTGTTTTTTCTGCCTTCTAAATTATCCCTAGCTCCTTTATGGAATTACAGTTTCTGAAATATCCGCCTTTTCCCATTGTTTCATTTTGTAGCTGCGACTTTTTAGCGCTTTTCGCCGAAAGCTTCAAGTTCCTCCAGCAACTCTTTCACACACACACAAACATGAGAAGCACGTCTGAGAGCGGGAAGGCTGTACAGAGTTGACAAACGACAATGAGCAAATCGCGAATTTCACGTGCAAATTATGGTATTTTCGAAAAAAAAAAATTCTGAGCCATTTCACGAAAAAAAAATCGGCTAAGAATTGTGCTTAATTGTTGGTTCTGAACAATCGACTGCGATGGCTGCCACATCCTTGTTTAGCCTGCCCCCCATGATTGGCGGTTAAAGACCTAATCCAAACGTTCGGTTTACTTTCTCTTACTGATCGCATTTATTTAGATTTGAACTGAATTAGAATTTGAATTGAATTAGATTGAACTTGGTTGCTGTTTTGGCTCGAGATATGACCCACGTAGAACGTCTTTTCCAGATAAAGAAATTTTCCATGTTTGATTAGCAAAGAATTATAAGACTTTTTTATGTCTACTTAAGTCTTGGTTTTTAAATTTATTTGTATTTGTAATAAACAGTTGGAGCATTAGATGGAAATTATTATTGTAATCCTTGGCTTCATACGTGCCATAACGGCTGTCCCGGATAACAGCTGAGATTTAGTCCAGACCGAATTATTTCAAGCCTAGAATATTTTTTTTTTTTTTATTTGCCCATTGTTTGACGGTGTTTTTTAGTGGTTTTGAACATTCCTGGAGGCAGTAGGGATGATTATACCCTTTTTTGTGGTCCGCTTCAACAGCCCTTGTGACGACTTGCCACACATTAAGAGACCACGTAGGATACTATTTTATGTGTGAAATATCGGTGTGAGACATGGCGATTTCCTTTATCGTGAGTAGATAGCTTTACTGACAACCTCCTTCAGCTGTGTGTAATGGAGAGTGAGGAACGAGTAATTGATGATCAAGGAAAAGAGGTTATGTTTTTTGTTTTGCTAGTCTAGAACATGGTCTGGACGGAAACCGATGTAGTGTAATGGACTAGATGATTGCTCATGACAGTTTCGCACGTTTTTCCATTGAGAGGGGCTAAAGACTCGGCTGTTTCTATAATTTGCAGCAGGGCACAAGGCGTGACTTATATTCGTTGTTAAACAAGACAAGGTTTCGACGGGATCCCAAAAGGAAATATTTAAAATACTCTTTTAAATAAGCCGACTGGGAAATATATATTAAAAATGACTGAACATGGAAAACATGGAAAAGTCAGATAGGATGTTCTTCAGCGATTTTGCAGATTATCTTTGTTGTTATAAATACTAAGTTATTACTATTTATGAATTGCTGTTGTATATATTATTACTTTTATTGTTATTGTTTTTACTGTAGTTATTAGTTGGCTATAATTTCGATAACTGTATTGTACATGCCTTAGCCTTTGTACGTTTTTCCTTTTCTTATCTCGTCATTTTGGTGGAATACAAGACTTTTATTCATTCATTATATTTCAAAGCCAGAATATCGCTGAAATATCCTAGCTGACTTTTCTGTTTTTAGTCATTATTATAACAAATGGAATATTTACTGATCTTTCTAATACAACCAACTGAGTCTTCCAGATTTTCCGTCTTTACCGAACCCTATAGACATTTGATCATCCTAATAACCGGATCCAATGACAATCAGGCTCATTCGTAAAATCCAGTTTACACCAGATACTCCTACTCTTTTGGCTGTATATTTTATATATGGATTTAGTATGTAATCTTACCCCTATGTCGACGTTCCGATCGACAAAATGAACTTCTAACTTCTACTTCTACAAAATTTTCGGTTTCGCCAAATTCCGGTGAATCGACTTGTTTGGTGGGAAAATAATGTTCTGATGTGAATACAGCATAATCATGTTCTTACCCTCATATAAACTCTTTAATCGACTTCAGGACAAACTTTTTACTTCTACAAAACCGAATTCCATGTGAACTACTTGTCCGATGAGAGAAATGTTCTTATCTGGATTCAGCCTATCTCCTTACTACTTTTTCGACGGTCATATTAGTGGTAAGAATACATGCCGAATCCAAATATGAACTTCATTTTTTGCCGGACAAGTCGTTTTGACCGGAATCTGGCCCAAACCGGACATTTTATATAGGTGTATGTTTCTTCTGCTGTCGCCAAAATTTGCCGAGACAAGATCTAGAAGGTCATATGGCGCTTGCAAGACTGGGTAAGAGGATGAAATTAGGAATTTGCCAATTCGTGGGTTTGTTGTGATCATTTGTAAGCAAAACCCTTGAGATAAGAATGATTATGGACCCATGGAAAACACGAAGATGTATCGTTTGGTAAAAAGTATTTCATTTTTGCACTTGGTTGTGATGATGCGCACTTTAAGGGCGCTAAAAATTCATCCGTATTCAGAGCCCTTGAGACAACAAGAGCTAAGAATTCATATGGCACTTGTTACGAGTAGGTGGTACACGAAAGTAGATGAGAACGTCTCGAAGTACACCCGCCATCCAAAAATGCGGTTCGGAAAGAGAAATGGGATATTTAGTTTCACTTACTTCTGAGTAGTTCCGGCAAAATCTCGTATTATCTGCAGCACATGAGCACGACTGTTCAAACTTCCAAGCTTCTGCCCAATAAATCCACTCGTTCGACCCTTGGACGTGTTACACTATTTCCGGTACTCCCTCCATCTTCCCCTACCGTGGTCGAATCTAGTTCGGACTCAAAAATGGATCATCTAAAAAGCATCTGCTTTTATACCATCTATCAAGTTTCACTCAAATTTTGAAAATTCCGGTACCCCCCCCCCCCCCACACACACCGTTGGACCTCTGAATCCCCTCTTCCCGTCCATCACGTTTTATTGAAATCGGAGCATAGCTTATCTGCAAATTTTCAGTACCCCCCCCCCCCCCCAGGGTTCCTGGGTGGCTAAAATACCAGCCGGTTAATACCGGCTAATAGGTGGTTTCTGCCGATACGGTTAAAATCAAGTGGCATGGATAAAATCAAGTAACTGCCTAAAATCAAAACTGCTACTATGTGATTTTAATAGCACTCCGCTATTCTAAGACTGTCATACTTCTTTCATGTACTAAAGATTGTAGTTCATGTTAGCCTAGAGAGGACGGAAGGATGCAGAATAATGTCAACACTGAATAGGTGTAGGCTAAGTCATATCTGCCATTATAAATGGCACTAAAGCTAGGTTCCTTCATTTATATGCACAAGTTTCTGCTGAGAATCCCTACAGAGCTACCGTGTAACATACTATCAACAAAACAAGAAGAACAAGCCATAAAATCACAAGCTCAATTCTTGAAGTAGCCTATTTACTATCCGCGTATCGTATCAACATGTACAACAAATCGCCTCCGCAGTTTCTAATAACCTCCTCGTTTTAATATAATACGGTACGAACTCCCGGTATAAATAAATTGCAGGAAGCAACGTGACCTGATGACTCACTCGTGTCAACCCCAAACCGGTTTTCTGGATTGGAGTAGGCGAGCTAATTAGTCCGGGAATCAACCCTGGTTGAAAAATAGTCGGAAAACAATGAACAAACAACAGTAAAGATTGATACGTAGAAAAGATCAGTGCGGTCTGATTTTAGCCAGTTTTAGCCGGCGAAAATCGGTTTTTATGGCACTTGCCCTTCGGCCAAGTGCCATATAGCGATCGCAATTTCTGTCCGTCCGTCGGTCTGTCCAGGTTTTGCTAGTTCGGGCACTTTCACATAAGCTAGGACGATGAAACTTGGCAGGTATATCAGGGACCCCAAATGATTAAGTTGGAAATAGTCACTTCCCCCATCCGAGCACCGTGGGGGGAGTGGAGGAGGGAGAATCCGGAATCTTGAGGTATTTATAACTTTTGAACGGGTGGTCGGAACTCGATGAAACTTGATATTTGGAAAGACCTCATGCCTCAGACGACCCATTTAAAATCCGGGCCGGATCCGGTGACTTTTGGGGGGAGCTGGAGGGGGCAACCGGAAATCTTGGGAAACGCTATGAGTGGAGGGGGCAACCGGAAATCTTGGGAAACGCTATGAGTGGAGGGATCGAGATGAAACTTGGTGGGAAGACACCTAGCAAACACTAGATACATCATTGAAATAACCGAGCCGATTCGGGCACTGTGGGGGGAGTGGAGGGAGGGGGAATCCGGAATCTTGAGGTATTTATAACTTTTGAAAGGGTGATCGGATCTCGATGGAACTTGATATTTGGAAAGACATCATGCCTCAGACGACCTACTTAAAATCCGGACCGGATCCGGTGACTTTTGGGGGGAGCTGGAGGGGGCAACCGGAAATCTTGGGAAACGCTATGAGTGGAGGGATCGAGATGAAACTTGGTGGGAAGACACCTAGCAAACGCTAGATACATCATCGACATGACCGAGCCGATTCGGGCACTGTGGGGGGAGTGGAGGGAGGGAGAATCCGGAATCTTGAGGTATTTATAACTTCTGAACGGGTGACCGGATCTCGATGAAACTTGATATTTGGAAAGACCTCATGCCTCAGACGACCCACTTAAAATCCGGACCGGATCCGGTGACTTTTGAGGGGAGCTGGAGGGGGCAACCGGAAATGTTGGAAAACGCTATGAGTGGAGGGATCGAGATGAAACTTTGTGGGAAGACACCTAGCAAACACTAGATACATCATTGACATAACCGAGCCGTGCCTACTCGTAACAAGTGCCATATGAGCTCGTAGCTCTTGTTATTAATAAAAGCCGATTAAAACCGCAGGTATGGTAAAAATCAATTTTAGCCGGCAAAAACGGAAAACTGTCCCCCCCCCCCCTACCTTGACTGAATCCGTCCCTAACACCAAATAACAAATCTAGGCCGCACAAGCTTGGCACTGTCGAACTTGCATCTCATTCGGTCCAACCGTTTGGTTTTTGTACATGTCAAAATTTTCCGACCCCAACTCCCCCAACCATGGTCGCATACAGTTCGAATGCATGTCTTACATGTCGAGTTCATAGATTCTTATCACCCATTAAGTTTCACTCGAATCAGAACACTCGTTCGCAATTTGCAGCAGTTTCCATATTTCCCTTCCCTCGCTCCTCCCAAGATCCTGCCTGCAAAGTTTCGTTATCTTAGTACATCTGGAACTATTCTAACTCGCGACTACCGGAATTCTAGTACCCCCCCCCCCCCCAGAGCCCCGAGACCATCTGGCTCCGTCAGTTTCGTATATAGGCCTAATGCATGTTCTCCCAATTAAGTTCCGTCCCAATCCCTTTGCTTTAAGCCTTTTTTTAGTCATCCGCCCCCCCCCCCATCCCGCGCAGGTATCTGACCCGATCCAGACTTGACACCGAACATCTGAGGCGATAGCTCTTTCGAACTAACAAATTTCATTTAAATCCGATAACCCGTTCAAAAGTTGTGCATGCCACTAGATTCCGGACTCCCCATCCATCCACTCCCCCCACGATGGTCGGATCGGAGAAACGACTATTCTTAAGTCAATCTGATCGGATCCCTTACATACCTGCAAAGTTCCATCGTCTTAGCGCACTCGTTGGATCACTAGTAGTCCACCACCCCCTAACTCCCCCACAGTACCCGGATCCTGTCCAGTTATGTCAATGACGTATCTAGGACTTGTGCTTTTTCTTCCCACCAAGTTTCATCCCGATCCCTCCACTCTAAGCGTTTGTCAAGATTTCCGGTTCCCTCCACCAGCTCCCCCCCCCCAGTGTCATCGGATCCGGTCCGGATTTAAAGTGGGACGTCTGAGACACGAGGTCATCCTAAATATCAACTTTCATCAAGATCCGACCAACCGTTCGCATGTTAAAAATACCTCAATTTTGGCTTCCCCGTCCCTCCACCCCCCCCCCCCAGATGGTCGGATCCGGGAAGTGACTATTTCCTATTTAATCTGTTCGGGTCCTTGACATGCTTGCCAATTTTCATTGTCCTAGCACATCAGGAAGCACCGAACTCGCGGGATCAGTAGAAATTAGGACTCCCCCCCCCCCCGCCAACTCCCCCAAAGTGAGCGGATCCATTCCGATTATGTCAGTCAGGTATCTAGGACTTGTACTTGTTCTTCCTACCAAGTTTCATCCGGATCTCTCCACTCTAGGCGTTTTTCAAGATTTCCGGTTTCCCCTTCCAACTCCCCCCAATGTCACCGGATCCGGTCTGGGTTTAAAATGGAACGTCTCAGACATGAGGTCCTTCCATATACCAAGTTTCGTTAAGATCCGATGACCCGTTCGTAAGCTAAAATATAATTTTTCCTAATTTTTCCGGATTCCCCGTCCCTCCACTCCCCTGAAGACCCACCCCCAAGATTCGTCGGATACGGTTCGGACTTGAAATGAGACATCTGAGACACGAGATCTTTCCAGATATCAAGTTTCATTAAGATCCGATCACCCGTTCGAAAGTTATGAATGTCCCTATTTTCCGGATTCCGCCCCCCTACCCCACGATGGTCGGATCGGGCAAGTTACTATTTCCAACTTAGTCTGGTCGGGTCCCTGGTACGCCTGCGAAGTTTCATCGTCCTAGCTTGCGTGGAAGTGCCCAAACTATTATTTATGTTTCTTGACTATGTCCAGGTTAACCAGGTCGGGTCCCAGATTCAATCTTTTAACAATATATACTCCCGCATTCGCTCCCTAATACATCCAATATTCCTGACATGTTCCATTATCCTAACTTAATGTAATTTGTTTAGATTATCCGCTTTCTATATCGTCCCACATTCGCTCTCTCATACATGGAGACTTGGTTCAGTGGTTACAACTCAGAGGTTCGTGGTTCGCTCCTGCATTCGGGCAGCGCTCTTTTTGCTACGTTTCGCTCCACTTTTGCTTTATAGTTTCCGGACTCCCGGATCCGGGGAAAGTCGGATTGGGGAAATGATTAATTGTGAGTTGATCTGGTCCGGTCCCTGATATGCCTGCCAAGTTTCATCGTCCTAGCTTATCTGGAAGTGCCCGAACTAGCAAAACCGGGACCGACAGACCGACTGACGGACAGAAATTACAATCGCTATATGGCACTTGGCCGAAGGGCAAGTGCGATAAAAATGAGCCTGGTCCCTTCAGGATCATTGGTTTGGTTTGGTCAAAAGTATTTTTTGTTTACTCTTCGACTGAGATGCGCACTTTAAGGGTGCTAGAAATCCATTTCTAAGCAGAACCCTCGAGGCAAAAATGATCATGGGCACGTGGGGATCATGAAAATCTATATTTTTCTTAAAAGTGTTCTTAGTACTTTGCGGTTAAGATGAGTAGCCTACTTTAAGGGATGGTAGGATCTGGGAAGTGACAATTTCTAAGCCAAAACTGTCAAGTCTCTAACTAATCAACTTACGCCAATTTTCATCGTCCTAGCACATCTGGAAGTACCTTAAATCGCGATCATCGGAATTCCGAACCCCCTCCAACTCCCCTCAGAGTGGCCGAATCCAGTCCGGTTTTGCCACTGATGTATCTAAGGCCCATGCTTGTTTTGCCCACCAAGTGTCATCCGAATCACTACACTCTTAGCATGTCACAAATCCCCCCCCCCCCAACTCCCCCTCATTGATCTGATCCTGTCCGCACTTGAAATGGGACATCTGAGACACTAAGATCCAGTCACCCGTTCAAAAGTTGGACATACCTCAACATTCCAGATTCCCCCTCCTCCACTCCCCCCACGATGGTTAAATCGGAGAAACGAATGTTCTTAAGTTAAAATAGTCGGGATCCTGACATGCCTGGGTATCCCTCCAACTACCCCATTAGTGCCTGGATCCAGTCCGGTCTTGTCAACTATATAGTTAGGGCTTGTGCTTGTTCTTCCCATCAAGTTTCATCCCGATCCGTCCACCCTGAAAATGTCAGACAATTTCGGGTCCCCCCCCCCTCCAACTCCCCCCAAAGTCACCGGATCCGTTCTAGAAGTGTGACATCTTTTGGCCACAAATGTCTAAATTCTGAACTTCACAGATCAATGTTGCCTGAGTATGTTGAACAAAATAAAAACAGGCCCAACACGCGTACTCAAACCCACTCAAACAAAGCTAAATTAACAAATTATCCAGCGGATGCAACTGAAAGATATGTTAATTCGTTTGTGCCGTACCTTGTTCGCTCGTTGAATAGTTCTTAGGCGTGTTTATCTGGTATTATTTGTCACTTGCCATTGGCCATTTTATATCCCGTTGAAAGTGCTATGTTGACTTACCTTTGCTACCTATCTTTGCTATTTTGGTGAATAAACGATATATATATATATATTTGGCAGGTGCCATAAAAAGTTGGTTACCAAACGGACCCGGTAAGTCCTTAAATACTATTTAATCTCGTCTCGGGTGTATATTACGGTCGGAACCTGATTGTCTGAAAGTGTTAAAAGTGGATCTAGTTAAGCGGTCTTCTAAGATGATATTATATCTTTACGAGGTTCGGCCAAGACCGAACTTCCGCAACCCCCGATCCTCTTACTAAAAACATCAACAAATATTCCCCTTTATGATTCACCGAAACCTTTGTTCTTCTTGTTGTGACACTTGACTGATTTTCGCACTAATTACACATTTAGTTTCAGGTCTCCTGATGCAGACCTAACTTGGATCAGAAACTAACTAACACATTTGATAAACCTACAATATACAACCTATCCACTTTTTTTGTTCAATGGTTGAAACCAATTTGATCGCTGTTGATTGCATTTCTGAAACGCTATAACCCGTTTTCTTATCGCATTAGTGGAACTATTGGCTCAGTTACTATTGTTCATGTACGGCAGTGATACTTCATAAATCATTGCATGCAGAATAACTAGGGCCTTCCTGACAGACAAATGAGAGCAAATAACAACAAAAACAAGACCAAAGGTTTCGATGGGATCCCAAAAATTCAATATTTGATCCAGACAACTGGGTACTGTCTTCGCCAGACTCCTTGAACATTTTTACAATTAAAATTCAGAAACAGATTAAGGCCAAATAGCTAATCATCTGGGAAAACCAAGTTCAGATATGGATTCGATTCAGCATGTGTGTTTACCACTATAAGTCATATCTGTTTTGACGGAAACTTCATGCCACTTCTGCCAATTATCCCGGTTTCGGCAGAACTCCCGGAACTACTTGTCCGGCGAAAAAATAAAGCCCAAAAACGAACTCAGGGTATCTTCTTTCCCCAATACTGAACATCTAATCAACTTCAAATAAAAATTTACCTTATAAAAAATTTTCCGACTCCAGCCGGATTCCGGTCGAACTTTATGTCCGGGTGAAAAAAATATTGTCACACACGGATTCAGCATCTCATCTTACCCCTAAATCGAATATCTAATCAATTCCAAATAAAACTTTTAATTTTAACAAACTTTCCGGTCTGGGCCGGATTCCAGGCTAACTACTTGTCCGTCGAGAAAATGGTTTTCACAATCGTGTTTAGCATGTCTGCCTATCCCTAAATCGAACATCTAATCAATTTCAAATAAAACTTTTACTTTTAGCAAACTTTCCGGTTTCGGCCGGATTCCGGGCGAACTACTTGTCCGGTGACAAAATGGTTTTCACCATCGTGTTCAGCATGTTCTCTTACCTCATAACGACTATAAAATTAACTGTTTCAAAATATTTTGTTTGACCCTTAATTTGAACCCCCTCCCCTAGTCCTGAATGTAGGGCTACAAAGCCCATCTAGGAACCTGACTTGTCCGACGATCCAACAAATCCTCACACCAAGTTTCATCAAGATATCTCATTCCCTTCGAGATTTATCGTGCTTACAGACGGACAACTTTTGCGATGTCATAGGTATCCCTCCACTTACGTTTTGGGATCCCAAAAAGTTCTTGATGATGCACTTGCTTCTGCTTATGGTTAGAAAACTAAAAGAAGGCGGTGATTAAAATTTTAGTTCATGCTGACTTCCAAAGCCGGCAGCGGGGCTTCATATTAATCATATAATATTTCGTTTCCAATCGGTCGTACAATCAAAGAGATGAACACGGAACAAACCTAGAGAATATGCCAGAGTTACACGGAAAAAAATGTAGAAAAGAAAACAACGGCTTCGAAACAACTAATTATGATACAGATAAGCGCCTATGGGCGCATCGTCCCCAACCGAGGGCGCTATAATCGTAAAGCTTTGGGAAATTTCTACAGCACCTTCTGCGCTCCTTATATACTATTTCGTTCTGGCGTCACTCATGTTCTGCGAAAAAAGGAGATTAAAAAGATGAGATCAAGCTATTTTAAACATCCAAAGCACCTGCTCCACTTGTAGAAATTATGTATAACCATTACCAACCAACTTACTCTAAAAAATCATGGACAACAGGGCCCCACGGGCGCACGACGTCATCCACTGCTTCCTGACCGAAGATTGAAAATTAAGTAGTCTTTTTCTGTGTGTTTATGTGTTTTGTTTTATTTTCTTCATTTATTCCGCTTTTTCAAAATGGCGGGTCATAAATAAATTACTTACTTACTTACTTATAATAAGAAGATGGAATGTCATACAATGGACTTGTACCGTGAAAAACAAACTAGAAATAAATGTTTAAACTGGATTGAGGAGCACATTTGTACCGTGTTCTTCAAGACTGTGCTAACGGAAATTTTTTTGAAATCTGAGTTAACTATACCATTGGAAAAAACATAGTTGATTTGGTATTCTGTTAAATTATGCTAAGTGTTAGATGACGACATGACCACCATCTAACAGGTAGATTAATTTTAACTTTCTGAGTTCCTACTTTCTTCACGCAGATGGCATACACAAAACTGGGCCCGAAAATTATGAAAATGTAGATAGCACAGTTTTGAAGACAACGGTACATTTGTCTTTCAGTTCACTACTTACCAAACATCGGTACAAGTCCCATGTACTACGTAACATCTGTATCATAATTAGTTGTTTCGAAGTCTTTGTTTTCTATTCTACATTATTTGTTCGTACAATTCTTGTTTCTCTTTACATATTTGCTCCATCTTAGTCTCTTTGATCGTACGGCGGATTAGAAATACAATAGTATTATATTACTAATATAAAGCCCTTGTCAAGAAGGTCCCACATCGTAGCTGACTTTTCAGTTTTGAGTCACTGTATAATATATCCTACAGAACAAGACCAAAGGTTTCGATGGCATCCCAAAACTGACTATTTATTGGACTTAACGATCCAGAAAATCAAATCTTGTAGATTTCCGGTCTTCGCCAAACCCCTTTAATAGTTTGCTATTTATCCATTATCAACAGCTTGAATATGTCCACAAAAATGTTACGTTTGGTGTTTTTTTACACCTTACCGCCCTACAACTAATCAGATGAGAAAACAGAGTCCAGGTATGGATTCAGCATGCATATTTAATTACTCCAGTATCTCATCTCTTATCGACTTCAGAAAAGTCTTTTACTTTGACCAAAGTCCTCATCTTAGGAGTAGGCTATACCCGGCGAACTGCATGCAGAGCAGAAGAGCAGGCGACACTGAGAGACGAACCTTTCGATCCAAATTTCCAGGTTCTGGCAAATTTTGCCAGCTTATCTGTGAAGTTCAAAACTGTATTCAGCATGTCTCCCAACCCCGATACAGAATCTCTAATCTTCACTAGTTTCAGAACAACTTCGAGCCGAGCTTCGAGCTTCAACCAAATTCCCGGTTTCAGCCGGATTGAAGGCGAACGATTTGTCCGGCAAGCAAAAAAGTTCAGATACGGATTCAACGTTCCTATTTGCGCTTGAACGACTATCTCATTAGCTTAAAAAATATTTTGTTTACCCTTAATTCGAAAACCCCTCCCCGATCCCTAAATCTAGGACTACACCCATTTACGAACTTGGCCTGTACTGTGATCCAATGGATCCTCATACCAAATTTGAACAAAATATCTCAAGCCCTTCGGGGCCACAAGACATTGCACACGCGACCGGCGCACTCTCCATAGACTAAAACAAAGGGTACGTAAATACCAACGCGCGATAAGGTTTCCCCTTGTATGGATAAAGGGGTAGGACAAGGACTGGTATCGCCACCTGGTTTTCCAAAAATTGGTCGACAAGTCTCATGAAATTGTTAACCAGAAAGTTGTCGAATGCATTCACCTTTTTTACCCAGAAAATGCCGGTTGAGACTTCAAGATAACAATACTAAACTGATCCTATAAACTTTTTCTTTATCTTAAATTATGTTAGAAGGCTGCAACAGCATGTCTCCTGGTCCTATGTTTAATATGTCACTGGGTTTTAAAACTTCTTGCTAAATTTCCGGTTTTGGCCGGATCTTGGGCGAACTACTTATCCCGCGAGAAAAACAATATTCATATCCAGATTCAGCAAGTCTCCTACTCCTTAAATATGTCTTTATTTCTCTTTTTGTTGCATATTATGTGCTTGAACTAATCTTTCATTAAATCTTTTTTCGGCACTGTCATCTATAGGCGAATTTTTGGGAGGTTCCGGAATTACTTTCCAGCGAGGGAAGCGCGTCCCGAAAACTGCCGGAAAGCGATTCCTGGAATCGCTTTTCACTTTCCTACTGAAATCGCCGTGAGAATATTGAACTCGAGACTTTTAATAATAAATATGGTTCACTGGACAGGACAGTACTTCGATTCACGTTAGTTCCAACAAAGTGATCCTTAATTACACCCACCATTCATTAGTTACACTTGCCGCGTTTTCTCCACTTTCAAAAATTCTCGCCGAAGCATTCAACTTTCCGCGGAGCATTCCGCTAACTTTCTAGAACTTCCGGTTGAAAAACTTTCGGGATCGGTGTTTCGGTTTCCAGAGCGAAAACCATTAGAAAATGATTCAGTACTTGCTGTCTAGGGCTCGGCTAGGAGGTCTCGGACATCAGCAAATAGCTGGGTTGATTCATATAAACAAAAAAGTCAAAGTTCAAGCGACACCCTTGTGCTAAATATCCGTTACTTATCTAATTGTCCGCGACCGGAGAGAAGCGGCAATTCCGTAGGGAAAAGGTAATGTTTTTTCTAAACTGAATGATGGATGAAAAGTGCAGAAACCTGGCAGAAACCCTCCCGGAAAACCTTGTCATCTGTTCTTACTTCGACGACATGAAAATAAGGACGCGAAAGCTCTGTGATGCTTGCTCCTGAGGGGTATATTTGTCCCAGTGTTGATAGTTCAGCCCTTCTTGGCAAGGGTCCTCTTTTTCTTTTTTCTGTACACACATTAGACATTAAAGACATTAAATCCGCTTTAGACATTAAATCCTAGCTTACCCGAATCTATCTTTATTAATGTCACCTACACCATAACAATTTCAAAAGTATAATAAACTTCCGACGTCGAGGTTGTTATTTGAAAATAACTTCGAGACGGCCATAAAACAACCTATCCGAGCCGAAGGCGAGATTGATATTCTTAAATAGCCGTCGAGCTTGTGATTCCAGTATCATATGAACAGGACCATTAATAGATAACCATTAACCATGCATATCCTAATAATCCCAGAGGTTATATTATGATAATCGTCACACAGAAAGTTAGAGGTGGATCTTAATATCAACCACTCCGGAGGAAGATATTGCTTCATATCAACCGTTCTGGAGGTTGATAAGAAGTCATGTCCACCACCAACTTTCAATCTTTAAAAATATAGCATGCACTTTCTATAGGCTATAGCTAGA
The DNA here is from genome assembly GCA_023053575.1 of Branchinecta lynchi. Taxonomy (NCBI): domain Eukaryota; kingdom Metazoa; phylum Arthropoda; class Branchiopoda; order Anostraca; family Branchinectidae; genus Branchinecta; species Branchinecta lynchi. Next base: position 30,196,712 of record JAKZAP010000002.1, read on the forward strand.
AAAAAACATTGCTGAAACAAATCTCAGCTGTTTTCAAATATTCCTCCAGAAGAACAGTAATAACAAAGGAAGTAGGGAGCCCCTGCAAGAGTTCACAGATACATTAAATGTCTCGTTTATCATTCAGAGCGACCTAAAAAGATGCTTTCGAAATTGGTGCAGAGTACATCCATTCAGAAGAATGATTTATAGGATGGGCCCGGGTTTGAAATGTCCTACTTAGCCTATGGAAAAAATCGATCCGATCGATAACACCAGGTCTTGAGAAGCCCTATAAGATATCGCTTAGACAGGTAATTTAAATCCGTATCCAAACCTGGACTAACAATCCTAATACTGTGTTAAGATTTTGCTGTACAAGCCTTCCGTCTGTTTGACACACCGTCATGACAAGATTTCAGGCATCAAACATTTTTGCAGTGAGGTATTTTAAATCACACCTCGCACTATGTACTATTTTCGTTCCAGTATTCTAAAACTGTCGAATGCTTTAAAGCCATGGTCTTCTTTTAACAAACTACCCACAGCTTTATATCTGTTTCAAGACTTTCTTCTGCCAATTGACTTCAAGTAGAAACAGGGAAGAATTTAAATAACCGGCTTTTCTCACGAGCAAGATTCTCCTTAGAATATACGGTATTGAATTCGTGTCTCCGGGTGTATAAATGGATGGAGATATAACGGGAGCAGGTTTCATTAGCATTATAGGAACGACTGTTCAAAAAATAATAAGTGCGCAAGCGCTCTACGTGGAGTTTTAAAGTAAAATGTTTATCACATCTTATAAACATACACCGTTAGAACCAAGACATTTCAAATCCAGAATAACCAAAAAGGTATTGAAATAACCTAGTTTGAATAATCCCACTTTAAAAGCTTTTCATGTGAACAAACCTCATCACATGCAGAAACCAAAGGAGATCTTAGGGATCTTGCAATAACAGTTTCAACTTCACTACTGAATGTCTTGCCAGCCGCCTTTACCCTTAGGCCGGTTAGGTTGCTGCTTCGGGGCCGGGTGAAACGAGAGGTCAACCGGTAGGTATAAATTACTGAGAAATGAGGGTACGGTTGCAGCCCTACTGCCTTGTTCATCACTATCCAGGTTTCACCAGGTACGTTGCACCGTCATGTTTCACCTCACCGAATGTATGCTCAGAAGTGACCGTAGCGTCGCCGACCAAGAAACGTGTGTGCTAATGTGCTGGCATTTCTACGTGTTTGACTCATGAAAAGGGGCAAAAACCCATGGATGGCCTAGGTTCCACCAAAAGCAAAAGACGGCACTGTCCATGACAAAAGGAGCTGCGAACAACAGATTAAATCTTCAGCGTCAGGTCAAATCAATGCGGCAAGGCGTTGCCATAACAACTAGTAATTTGGTATTCATTCAAGGACGTGTTCTAAATAATAACCTGCTCTTTCCTTCCCACCTCGGAGCTGGTAAGGTCATGGACTAGAGAGGTCTCAGTCGCCAAAACGACTGTCCAACAGACTCAGGGACCTGAGAACTTATCCTAACTTTTAGGGGCAATCGCTGTCGTAGTCACAGTATTTCTGCACTCAAACCAGGACATCTTCATCAAATGATCGGTTTTTGGGACCCCAAAACGTAAATGGAGGGATAACTTCTACCTTATATACCTTCCTACCGTATGTCGGCACAATAACACTCGAAGGAGCAGAGATATCTTCTTCAGACTTGGTATGAGGATCCATTGGTGTCAAAGTACAGGTCAAGCTCGTAGATGAGCCCTTTAGCCTGCAGCCCCAAATTTAGGGGTGGGGTTCCAAATTAAGGGACGAAAAGAAGATTTCTTAAACAGTGACAGGCAAGCGAACCGAAGACTCCGTTACTTCGCTGTCCCCGTTGTTAACCAGCGTGTATTTGTTTCATCAAATAAGTTTGTATGGCACTTGCAACTTCGCTCAAGCGCAAATACGGATCACTTTTCGGTCGGTCTGTCAGGCCACTGTTCTCGAGTTAGGGTATTTCCAGAAGTGCTAGGACGATGGAACTTATAAGGGGTATTAGGCACCCTAGCAAACTAACTTGGAAATAGTCAATTCCCCGATCCGACAACCACTGGGGGAGTGGAAGGAGAGGCAATCCAGAATATTGACGTATGTATAACTTTTGAACGGAGAATCGGATCTTAATGAAACTTGATATTTAGGAAAGACTTCGTATCTCAGATGTCACACTTCAAGTCCGGGATGAATCCGGTGACTTTGGGGTGATACGGTGATCCGGAGTTAAGATGCTTACACATGTGCTAGAACGATCAAACTTGGCAGGAATTTCAGGGACAATTTTAGCTTGAGAATAGTTGTTTCTCTGATTTGACCATCATGAGGGAGGAGGAATCTCGAATCTTGGGTGGTGTCCAACTTTTGAACGGGTGATCGGATCTTCATGAAACTTGATATTAGGAAAGATTCATGTCTCAGATATCCCATTTCAAGGGCGGACAGGATCCGATCAATGTGGGGGAGTCGGGGAGGGGGGGGGGGAGGGGATTTGTGAAACGCTTAGAGTGTAGCGATTGAGATGACACTTGGTGAACTTGTGGAATTCCGGTGATCGCTATCGACTTACAAATCATCACTTCCCAGATCCGACCATCCCTTAAAGTACTCATCTTGACCGCGAGTACGAAAAATACTTTTAAGCAAAATCTACATTTTCATGATCCCCACGAGCCCATGCTCATTTTTGCCTCAACGGTTTTGATAAGCTATTAGTTTCTAGCGCCCTTAAAGTGCGGATCATCACAACCAAGTGCAAAAATAAAATACTTTTTACCAAACGATATATTAGTATGATTTCCAAGGGCCCATCATCGTTCTTATCTTAAGGGTTTTACTTACAAATGCTCACAACAAACCCACGAGACACGAATTCCTACTTTTTTTTCTCTTACCCAGCCTTGCGCCGTATGAGCTTCTGGTTCTTGTTTGTATATTCTATTGTTACACGAAAGGAAAACAAATGTTTTGGCGTTGAACTCCTGATTTAATGTCGCGGATATTTTGACAGTTCGAAAGCTCGCGTCACTGGACTTATGGCGCCGACGGAACAGAATCACGCTAATACTATAACTTAACTCTTCGTGCCGACGTAGAATCGAAGTGTACCTAGCAAAGAACCAGAAAGGTCACCACAAAAAACGTTGGTGATGGGTTTACGTAGGCATTTGAGTCAACCGGCTTGTTGCCACACATAGTATCCTGAGACGCATTCGGTTTACCGTAACGCCAGTTAACCACCATAGCTTTTCTCCCTCGCATCGTTTTATTCGGTGTTCAAACTTCAACTTTTACGTCCGTGAATGACAATTCTTGTTCATTAAACGTCAACTTTACGTCGATTGCACAGTCGAAAGGGATGAATCAAACGCTCTCATCATTAACCGAGACGATTGCGGTCGACAAGAAAGACAAACCAAACGCGGCTCTGGTTGCTCTGAATGAAAAATTTCTAAGTTCAACTGGATAAAGCTGAGATACGACAGTCTAGTTACCCATCACTTATCCACTTAAATATATTCGAAGAGCCGATAAAAATGCGTTAATTCGTTTCTCCGCTTTTTATAATATAGATTTTCATCTAATGAACTTTTTCTTTCGGATTTGTGGTTCATCTATGCATGGAGTATTTAGCAACTAAAACGGTAAATAATTGCCAAAACATACATATCCCACTGAAATACACGCTTTTGCTGAAATTCAACTCCTCCGCGCTGGGAGCAACTTTGTCTATTCGGGCCAGCAGTAAATATTCTTAACGTCACTACGAAGATTATAGAAAAACTATAATCTTCCACGATGAAAAAATTAAGATCAATTGGCAGAATGAAACAATTTGGCGTATTCAAATCCATGACATAAGAATAAGCTGAATGAATGAATGAATGGTTTATTAAGAAAAACTATAATCTTCAATGCCCAGAGGCGGACCTGTAAGGGACCAATTACCCTCAAAACAAAACATCAACAAACTTCTCTGGCTTTCAGTTAACCTTCAAAGGACAGCTAGAGGGCTCAGCTCAGCATGCGTGTTCTCGGTACTTACTGTGACGAAAGATCATATAACTTCGGAGGTTCGAGCGCAAGACACTATCCCGCCAATCCCCTTTTCTCTTGTCCCCCTCATTTTTGCCCTAGTTAAACGCATATGACACCCCGTCCTCGGATTGAACTCCAGTTCAGCTGATTAACGGACAACTCTTGCTTATTCTGCCTTTTATATAATCCCTAGCGGTAATGTGGAATTATGAGCTTCTGAATTCCGTGGCTTTCGCCATTGTTTCGTGTTGCTTTTCGGATCCCAAAACGTAAGCGACGGGATACCGTCTGTAGAGCCGTCCGTCCATCTGTAAGCACGATAACTCTCCAAGAGGTTGTGGTATTTTGTTCTAGCTTGGCGTGAGGATTCTTTGGTTTAAAGGATGGGTCGAGTTCGTAGATGGGCTCAGTAGCCCTACAGGAGAGGTACTCAACCTCAAACCAGACTTCAAATTTCCAGAGAAGTCTTTCCTTTAGAGAAATATATCTGGCCTAAAAAGGGACGACAAATATGACAAAAATAATAGTTTGAGACTATGGTTTACATACTCGAGAAATAAATTTTACTTCAACATATTTTATTTTCTAATATAAATCATCTCATTCTCACCTGAGCTCGAACTCCTTGACGTATTTACAAAGTGACGAAAACGTAGAGTTACGAAAGTTAATAATCAGAAAATCCCTTTTTAAAGGAAGTTCAAACAAAGAAAAGGCGAATAATATCAATATTTTGGGACTTGCAACTGTTGAAAAAATCCCATTTTGCCTCTGACTATCAAGAGAGCTTAAACATTTCATTAACATTTTCGTGGCAAATGTCGAGGTTGTGTAAAAACGAGGCCAGGTACCCTCCTCTATGTTTAGGGGTGGAGAGGGGGTACAGTATTTATAAAAGCTAATGAGACAGTCGATTTAGGGGTATAGTCTACAAAGATGCTGAATCCGAATATGAAAGTTATTTTCTCGCCCGACAAATAGTTCGGCCGGAATCCGGCCAAAAAGGAAAACGTATTAGAAGTTAAAGTTTTAACTGAAGTTGATTGGAGACGGATAAGGAGACATGCTGAATCCGTTTATGATAATTACTACTCCCCGTACATCCAGTTCGCCAGGAATCCGCCCCAAATCGGAAAGTTTGTTAAAAGCAAAAAGGATGTCTGAAGTTCATTGGAGGTTCGATGTATAGGTAAGGAGACATGCGTGAAATGAATCCATGTGTGAAAATCATTTTTCGCCGGACAAATAGTTCGCCCGCAATACGGAAAAAAAAAATGAAAGTAAGTAAGTAATTAAGTAATTTATTTATGACCCGCCATTTCGGAAAGGCGGAGTAAATGAAGAAAGTAAACAAAACACATACAAACACAGAAAAAGACACTTAATTTTTAATCTTCGGTCAGGAAACAGTGGACGACGTCGTGTGCTAGTTGAGCCCTGTCGTCCATGATTTTTGAAAGCGATGAGGAAACATCCAAAAGGGTAGCACTTGCATCTTGAATTTTGAACTTCTCCGTCAATGTATGGTTATGACATAATTTCGATAAGTGGAGCAGGTGCTTTGCATATTTAAAATAACACGATCTCATCTTTTTAATCTCCTTCTTTCGCAGAACATGAGTGACGCCAGAACGAAAAGGTATAGAAGGAGCGCAGAAGGTGCTGTAAAAGTAACGATTTGATCCGAATTTGGTCAGAGGTTCGTTGTAGGGGTAACGAGACAGGCTGAATCTATTTTAAATATTATTTTCTTACCGGACAAGAAGTTTGCCCGGAATCCGACCGAAACCGGAAATTTGCCAGAAGTAAGGCCGGAAGTTTGAATCCCGATTAAATAGTTAATATAGGGCAATTTGTCGCCAGACAAGTAATTCACCCGGAATACGGCCAAAACCAGAAATTAGGTTAGAGGTTCGCATTGCGATAAGAGCACGCGATGAATCCATTCATAAAGTCGACTACTGAAATTGTTTATTGCAAAGTCTCAAAGTTACACAGAGAAGGTTAGCTCAAGGAACGTCAGACTGCAGATCGAAAGGTTATTGGTTTTCCTCTCGGTGTTGCCAGTTATTTTGTTCAAAAAGTCTAATAAAGCCCCATCTTCTCTTTTGGACTTCTTTGCTTTCGCCTGGTTTTCGCAAATTTTAACCACAGCGCGTTCAGTTTTCAAATATTTTGTATGTGTCAGAGAGCGGAAAGGCTGGGTAGAACCGTAAAATACTAACAAGAAAATCGCCAATTGCACATGGCAAGTAATGATTTGGGAAACGATGTTTCTGAGCCATTTCACCGTCAATAGATCATTTCTAGTAAGATTTGTGCTTTTAAAGAATCTCCAGCAAGCGACTCAGCCGACTTACAGCGTTATGGGGCGGGGAAAGACTGGTTAAATTAAACAATATCAAGTCTGTGCGGGCTGGTGTAGATTTTGAACTTGACCTGAAGAGCATCTTCTTTTTTCTAGGCTATCAACGCCTCTGGATTACCACACAACACGTAGGAGTAGCATGTGGCATCGTGTTTCTTCATATATGCATTCTGCGAGTTCACCGTTCTTCCTCCGTCATCGATTAAACAAATTCGCTCAAGTCCTGTCATGTCAGCATCTATCAAAACCAGCTCTAGGCTATCATGTGCTCGCTGCTTTTTGTTTTACTTTCATCGTAGTTCTTTCAGTATGCATCTTGTGTTGTTACTTATCCTTCGCCGATTTCCACCTCGGGCGAATTCGCTTCAGGCTACATCAACTACACCACCAGCCTTTTCCCATGTCCATTGGTTGACTTCTAGCACAAAGTCGGCAAAGTTCAGATAACCGGTTTTACGCACCAATACGCGAAAACCCACCGGAAGCATAATGCGCATGGAAAACAGTGGATCCTGGCAAGTACAAACATTAGTGAGATCTCGTTAGAGGGCTTCGAATGTTACACATCAAATTTGGGCCTCCGGGTTTAAGAATTAATAATTGCAGTTACGGAAGTAGGCTGCATTGGTATTATACACACAACGGGTAATTTAAGCTAATTTATCTAATTTATGTGCTCGCAGCTATTCGCTTTATTTTCTAAGTTATATCGCATTCTTTTCTAAATACTATGCGAAATGAGACGTCTTTTTTCCCCCGGCAACTAGGTTCAAATGAAGTAAATTCGCTCATATCCCGTAGGCCCCTATTCAAACCAATACTGCAATATGTACTCGCTGCTATTTACTTTATTAGCTACATCGTCTATGCGAACCGGTGTGTCTTTGTTTCCTTTTCAACGATTCTCCTTCAAGCAAATGCTGCACCATCCTCTCGGCATCCAATAAAATCAACTCTTTGCTATTCTGCAGACGGTATTTTTCCAAAAGTTTACAGGCTAAGGGTCAATTTTCTCGAAACTGAGTTATTAGCAGTGCCCTATCCGCTACTGCGGCCTGCGTGTCTGGTACAAATTTCAGCGTAATCGGAGCAACCACGATGTAGATAGAGAGCTTCTTTCTAGAACTTTTCGGCCCTTCTGTGAAAGGCTTTGTAAAATGGCGCTTGTAACCGTTTGGACAAACACCGTCGATGTCCTTTCTGCCACTCACTTTATCAAGCTATTTCGTAATCCTTCAACATGCAAACCGGCACACCTGAACCTCGTTTTTGTTGCATGCTGCAGGTCCACTTCTCGGCGGATTCTGGACTGATTCTTTCTACATCCGTTTTTGGACTGCAGCGCTTCCGAGGAAGACGGCAGCGCTTCTCGAGAATCACGGACTTGCTCCCCGACCAAGTCCGTGCTTCCCTGCAAGATGCTGCAGCGCTGCCGCTTCAACCAAGAAGAAAGTGAATTCAAAAACGCATATTATGCAAAGGCAAAGAAGTGCTGCAGCAGCGATCGGCATTCAATAAAACCAGCTCTATGCTTTCATGTGCTAGCTGATCTTCGCTTTATTTCAAAAGCTATTTCCTAGTCCTTCTATACTCCAACTGGCTCGTATTTGTTCGATTCCCCATCAAGGATTTTCACGTCAAGCTAACTTTACCTCATCCTTTCAGAGCCTAATAAGGCCAATGCTGTGTCCTTATGTGCTCGCTGACATTTACTTTGTTTTCCAAGCTGTTTCGTATTCCTTCTATATGCGAACTTGTACCTCTTGAATTTCGAGTTTCACCTCAAGCAAATTTTGTCCAACCAGAAGCGTTACTAGCCAAAATATTTAGGGGGGGGGACGACGTATTTACCGACTGGCTGGTAACTTTACCGACTTTTTCTGCAGAAAAAACGACTGTTTTCAACAACAAAAATGACATTTTCTGCGTCCCCCCCCCCCCCCAGTCGTGACGCACCTGGTCCTAACCTGTCAGCATCTAATAAAACCAGCTCTATGCTACCATGTGCTTGCTGATCTTCGCCTTGTTTTCCATGCTATTTCATAGTCGGTCTATACTCGAAATGGTGCGTATTTGCTTCCCCATAAACGATGTTCACTTCAAGCAAACTTTGACTCATCCTTTCAAGGCCAAAGTTTCAAGGGGATTCCAGAAAATTAATTATTTGATCAGCACAATTGGGTCTTGTAGATATCCGGTCTTCGCCAGACTCCTTGAACATTTTTTGTGTTAAAATTTAGAAACAGATTAGCCATGGCTAATCACCCTAGGAAAACAAGTTCAGATATGGATTCGTTATTGTGTTTACGTCAAAGTAGATATGACGTATGGGGACGTCATATCTACTTTGACGAAACTGATGAAAGCTACCTGCCTTACTTTTGCCAGATTTCCGGTTTCGGCCGGATTCTGGGGCTCGTCCGGCAAAAAACTTCAGCATGTCTCTATACCCCTACATCGAACCTCTAATCAACTTCAGTATAATGTATATGGTGGAAATAAAATAATAATATAATATTCGCCGCTGCAAATTATGATATCCGTTGAAGTAATGAAAGAGATTAAATCAAGCGGATGAAAGTCACTTAAAATCAAAGGAATATGAATGAAAGTGGTAGCGTTAAGGGCACGATAACCTGGTAACCAAAGTTTGCCAAAAATACAACTCAACATCCTGTTTGAATAATGAGGAAACATCCTGTTTGAATAATTAGGAAAAAGATTACATCAGATAAAATTTAACGAATTTCTAGCTTTTGGCCGGACTCACGGCGAACTATTTGGACGGCGAGAAAAAAACTCCCATATACGGATCCAGCTCTTACCACTACATCGAACATTTAATCAACTTGAGATATAACTTTTACTTGTAAAAAAAATGTCCAGTTTCAGCCAGATTTCGGGCGAACTATATGCCCGGGTAGTAATGATTGTCATGTACGGATTCAGCACGTCTTCTAACCCATTAACCGAACATCTAATCAACTTCAAATAAAACTTTAACTTTTAACCAATTTTCCGGTTTGGGTTGGATTCCGGGCGAACTACTTGTCCGGCGAGAAAATAATTTTCATACGCGTTTTCAGCATGTCCTCTTACCTCTGAATCGACTATCTCATTAGCTGTAAAAATGCTTTGTTCGCCCCCCCCCCCAACCCCCTACGACCCTAAAGGTAGGGCTAGCCCATGTACGAACTCGACCTGTCCCTTGACCCAAAGAATAGGCTGCTCACACCAGGTTTTATTCAAATATCTCATTTCGTTCGAAAGTTCAGAATCTATAAGATTATCTCTATTCCATTATGTGGTCGCTACAATCGCTTTGTTCTCCTAACTAAGTTCAGAATCTGCCCTAGTCTAGGATATAATAGGAGATCTACTTTCGGAAATTAAGAGGGGAATGAACACAACGCACTATGGAAATGAGTTCTGCAACAGGCGACTTGCCGGAAAACTAAGAGGAAGGGAGATAGACGGATTACATAGAAATGATGACCAAAGGGATGGCAACTGGTCGACTTAGGATGCACTGTAAAATACCTGAAATATTCGCCGTAATTTTTGTTTTGTTTTAATTCTTAGTGCTTTAGGCCAAGTTTTTTTTTTAATCAATAAAAAAGCGACATTTTTGTAAGCCGCTGACATGTTTGTCGCTTAAATGACATTTGAGTTTTTACCGTTTCGTCTTACCTTATCAGAACTGAGCAATTATCCGAAAATATAAAGCTCCTGATATTAGTGGGATCTGCTCAGGTTTACAAAAAGCTCCCACCATATCAAGGGGCTAGTCGTTTTGTTACGACGACTGTATTTTTTTTGTTCTTATAAATCTTTGTTCTTTAATCTATTTTGTCGATTTAATGTATTTACTTTCATTTACTTTACTCCCCTATCCTCACGACTAACCATGTGCAGTGGCAGTGGGTAGGAGGACCCAGGGACAAAAGTGGGAGACACGGACCCATTGGGGATGGTTCAGGAGCGCTACTCGGGGGGGGGGGGAGAGAGAGAATTCCCTTGACATCGTGTTTAATATGTTGAATACATATGTTATATGTTGAATAAGCAGTGAATATTACTTATTTGTTAGAAACACAGTTTTTATTAACTTTTTTATTTCGTTCTTTCGCAGGGGATTTCATGCTATGAATGTGCAGTAGCAGTGGGTAGGAGGACCCAGGGACAAAAGTGGGAGACACGGACCCATTGGGGGTGGTTCAGGAGCGCTACTCGGGGGGGGGGGAGAGAATTCCCTTTACATCGTGTTTAATATGTTGAATACATATGTTATATGTTGAATAAGCAGTGAATATTACTTATTTGTTAGAAACACATTTTTTATTAACTTTTTTATTTCGTTCTTTCGCAGGGGATTTCATGCTATCTTTTAATGCGGAGTGTGTTCGGTAAAGGAGAACAAAACAAATACTCGCAAAAAAATAATATTGTCTGTATGAAAATCCAAAATTTCTCCCACGAATCCAACCACACCATCACACTAATTAGTAACTTCGAATCACTTTGTAACCTTGTTGGTAATTCAATGTATTTTCATTCAATATGTTGTGATTAGAAATAGGGCAAAGGCCTACATGGAAATCTGACAACCCCTGAAACTGCAAACTACAGCCAGCCACGTCATCATACGACTCGTAAATTAAGAATCAGTTTAAACTCCAAGCAGTTTCCGCGAAAAATATGTTGGATTACAGATAAAAGCAAACTCCTATACGGAAATCTCATACCATCTCCTGAGAATCCAAGCTATGGCCTGCCACATCATGCTGTCCCATAATATACTGACAGGTTTCCGTGAAATGTCTTAAAAAAGGACTTAAATGCACCATAAAGTACAACGAGTAAAGGTGACGTCTAGATGAAAATCAACTTTTTATTCACATCCAAGCTTCCCGGAAACCCAAGCTACGGACAGCCACACCATCACACCGAATCGTAGATTCTGGATCAGTTCCAGGGTTCGATCACGTCCATGTGGAAACCCGTCCACTCAAACTCTCAGAAAACCCAAACCAACCTGTCACACCAACCGGGCACATAACTAACGGATAAGTTTACAACTCCAGGGAATTTCTAATTTCCTTGAAATCCAATATTTGATATAAGAAAAGATCAGGTCTATAGGAAAACTGATTCCCACCAGCCAAATCATAATGCGGACGCGTGACTTAAGGATCAGTTTTCAACTTCACTGATTTTACAACCACTATCTTAAGAATGCAAACAACATTATCATCATACGAACTCGTAACTTACGTGCAGCTCCAACGGAACTCCGTGAAATCCTTTCGTCCGACTCACCTGTTCAAGTACAAAGTTGAAACTGATTCGTAAGTAAGCGGAACTGTCGTGGAACAGCTTGCCGCACGCTCTGGCTCCAGAAGTTTTGCAAAAATGCCCCGCCCCTTTCGGAGAAGATCCGGCAGTGGTGGCAACTTCACAAGTAGACTACTATCCGAATTACTGTGTCACTTAAGGTCACAGAAAGATTTTTCATAAAAACTATTACAAACGAACTTGTTTGTTAGACATAGCCTACACAGTCTGGAAGTATATAGTTTAAAGTCAGTTTACAAACAAGCAAATTTTGGGATAGCAAAACGATACCTATGACTTCGTAACATTTGTCCGTCGGTGTGTCACCACCATAACTCTCGAAGAGAATGAGATATTTGATGAAACTTGGTGTAAGGATTCTTTGGGTCAAGGGACAAATCGAGTTCGTAGATGGGCTATATGGCCGTAGCCTACATTTAGGGGTGAGAGTTCAAGTTAAGGTGCGAACAAAACATTTTTTTACAGCTAATGAGATAGACGATTTAGGGGTAAGAAAACACACTGAACACGAATATGGATATCAATTTTTCTCGGGCAAACTATTTCGCCCGGAATCCGACCAAAACCAAAAAGTTTGGAAAAAGTAAAAGTTGTATGTGAGGTTGATTAATTATTTGATTTAGGGGCAAGAAGACCTGCTGAATCCGTATATAGTGTGTATTCAGAAAAAAACCCGAAGGCCATATACACAAACACATTACATATATGTACGTACACAAACTTAAACAAATCAATGAATCTCCTAACAAAATTCAAGTTTTAATGCACTATCAATGTATCGCCCTACTTTACAAATTACCTGCGCAGAAGTACTTAGTAAGAAACCAGGGAGGGCAAGACTAATTCCCCGAAACGTATCCTCCCTCAAACCTGAAAGCTTATGGCACCTAGTAAGGAAATGGTCTAAACCATCATCTTCAATCTCGCAAAAAGGGCAAGGTCGCCTGCTTCCTGGGTTCTTCCATTTGTCAAACATATTTTTTCTTCCCCGAAGTGGTAGACAATTTGCCCTCAACTGTATCCAGTATGTAAGATAATGTGATGGGAGGTTTAACTTAAAATAAAACTCTGACTCGTACACTCTTTTTATCTCCCGATAATATTGAAGGGTTTCTGACGTCCTAACTACACTATGCCACTTTTGTTTTTCCTGGTCTTCAAGGATACTTACTATCAGGCGTAGCATTTCTTGGTGTCCACTGGCAGGGCCTAACCCGCCGTTCCAAGCGTAAGACATTCCCACTTGGTCTAAGACTGACTTGACCTGGAACGGCCAAGTTCTTTTCTTTCCAAGTATTAAAAGGTCATCATAAGCTGCTCTCAAAAGCCTACTGTCCGGCAATTGAGTTATACGCAGCCATGATTTTAACATCTGTTCTAACCTTTGTTTTCTAAGGGAAAAAATACCTAAATCTCCTTTAAGTACCTGAGTGTGGGTCGAATCATGTAGACCTAATAGCCGCTTATAATATTGTAGCTGGATTGTCTCTAGCTGGGCTGCCGCTTCAAAACCCCAAACCTCTGCCCCATAATGAACTGTAGACATTACTTTAGATTTAAAAATATTTGTGTGTATCTTCAAGTTCTTTAACCCGGTTAAAGTTTTATTTCTAAATATTGCTGCCACTGCTGCTTTCCCTCTAGTAGCCATTTCCTTTATGTGGGTACTCCAACTTCCATTACTCATTAACCAGAAACCGAGGTATTTAAAGTTAGAACTCACTTTTAACTTTTGACCTTTAAATGAAAACTGCGGTTCGGCCCCATTAATTGGTTTTCCACTCCCAAAAATAACTATTTCTGTTTTATCTACGTTGAGACAAAGCTTTTTTGAATCCAAATATTCCTCCATTAAATTTAATAAAGTTTGGAGGTCTTGGGCCGATTTAGCAACCAGCGCCGTATCATCTGCAAAAAGCAGAACCGAAAGAGAAATTCTTCCCAAAGATAATACTGGAGCCCATTTGTTTTCCAAAAACGAAACTAAATCATTAATAAATATTCCAAACAATCTCGGGGACAAAGCGCTACCTTGCTTCACCCCTTTTCTATTTGAAAAAGCCCTGGACAGACCATCACCTACTACCTTAACTATACTTTGTGTTCCATTATACATGCTAGCAATTAATTTCACAAAAATTAAAGGTAACCCAATCAAAATAAGTTCCTTAATTAACAGCGATCTATCTAGGCTATCAAAAGCCTTACGCACATCTATAAAAGCTACGTATAGTCGATTTTTTCCTTTTCCATATTTCTGGATTAAAGCATTTAATACTAAAACCCGGTCTGCTGTGTTATACCCACTCCTAAAACCTCCCTGTTCCTCCCTAATAAACTCATTCTTATCTAACCATTGAGCTAATCTCCTATCTAACAGCTTTTCTAAAATCTTACTTAATGCTGGGATGAGTGCTATTGGTTGGTAATTATCATGAACTGTACGGTCCCCTTTCTTGAAAAATGGCAGCACTAGTGACAGTTTCCATGTGTTCGGCCATGTAGCACTTGCTATAATCTTGTTAAAAATGACAAGAATCACCGGTATCATAATTGATAGAAACTGTTTAAATAAAATCGTCGGCACGCCGTCTACGCCGGGGGCAGATCCACCTTTCATAACCTTAATAGTGTTTGAAACCTCCTGCGCTGAAATCTCTCCTACCAGCTCGTAATCATGTTCTCTCAACGGGAGCGGAGCTCCACTTACCTCAAATTCAGGCTGTTCATCTATACTATTTCCTTCCACCCCTTCAAAATACGGCGGCCAAGATTCCGCACCTGGAATTTTATTTTGTGTTTTTTTACTTCTCTCTTCACCCCGAATTTTACTCCAAAATTCTTTTGAGTTTGCTGACTTAAAATAATCTGTTAATTCTCTTTTATTCTTACCATCCAATGCTCTTTTTTTACTCTTAATAAGTCTCTTGTAATCTCCTCTTTTCTTTCTGTAACTAATTAAAATTGACTCTTTAAGGGTCTCATCTGAACACTTATTAATTTCATCCAATTTACCCATTAACTCTAGCTTCATCAATTTACAATCTTTATCAAAAAAAGAATCTTTTCTTTTAACTTGAGGCAATGATGTGCGAGCACACTCGTGGATAATCGAATTAAACTTTAGTACCAACACATCGCTATCCTCTTGCGATTCACTCAGAGCCTTTAATTTATCCAAATTCTTTTCCTTCATAAAACACTCTTTAAGAACCGCGGAATCCAACTGGGACCAATCTCGCCTAATCGCTCTATGGACCAGCCTATTACTTGTAACTGGAGCCTGATGATGTGTATAAACCGAATGAAGACTATCATTACTAACACTCTCACGGGCCATGAGGCCTAATCTAACAGCACTATGATCTGAACCTACAAACTGCATCACTTCAACATCTAGAGATTCAGCTGCTAACATTATGTCTACCACTATGTAATCAATTAAGCTTGGGCGAACTCCAGCCATACAGGTGAACTCACCCCTACCTGCATCTTTCCCAAATCTACCATTTCCAATCACAAGCCCGTTTTCCGCGCACAATGACAAAAGCTTTCTACCCCAATCATTAACTTTCCTCTTTTCATCCCTGCTACTCCTTGGTATCTTATAAGCATCTGGAATTAATGAAGGCACACCTGGAATATCAACCTCAGCAATTTCCGGAGCAGCGCTAGTATATGCGTTAAAATCTCCCAAAAGAACGAACGAATCATTTCTAAATTGTACTTTTAACTGTACCTTCATTAATAAACTCCACGAATCTTCATTCCTATATGAACTATTTCTCGGGGGGATATAAACTGAACCAACAATCAACCAATCATCGTGACGCATTTGAGCCCTCACCCAAACAATATTTTCCGAACAACTAGGGAGTCTTTTCACACAACGAAACGAGTTTTTCTTAATAAGAGGAAGCACCCCACCATATATGCGATTGTTTGCCGCGACTTTGCGAGCAACATGTTCCACATCGAATCCCGGAAAAGATGGTATGTCACCTTCGGAGTGCCACGTTTCAACCAGACAAACAAAATCAAAGTCACTAACGTCCTTCTTTGTGCTTTCTATCTTGCTACCCAGTCCTTGAACGTTCCATGTTAAAAAGTTCAGGAATGGTATATGGCCGGCGTATCGCTAATTGGTTGTGTGCTCGGCGGAGCCAGATTGTTGCGGGCCATCATCAGGGTTAAACGGGGGTCTCAAAGTTTCTTCAGCGGCTTCGGGGGTGAAATCGATTTGGTAAAAACTTGATCCGAGATCCCGACTTGGTGCTCGAGTGGCTCCTGGCGATCTCGATGGGTAACGTCCATCTCCTCGAGCATGGTACCTCAAATTTCGCACGTTGCGAAAGCCTGATTGGGAGCTATCCAGAGGGCTAATAATTTCAGCATGCTTTCGGGTGCGCTTTTGTAGTCCGTTGTCTGCCGTGATGCTCGCGAACGTCGGTTCTCTAGGTGCGATGATAGGTGCGTGATTCTGGGGGGGGGGGCCTTAGTACAAGCTCGGTCACGGTGTTTGTATCGCTATCTCCTCCGGATTCTTCGGTGTCGGCCATATCATCGTCTAATCTCTGCGGAAGACTTGCGCAATTGTTCCTTACTGAAGGCTGACGTTGGGGGGGTGGCTGACTCTGCCTGGGGTTCCTGTTTCCATTATCTGGTATCTCCTGAACACGTTGTTCTTCTTCGTTAAACATGAAAAGCCTTCCATCGATGAACAGTTTCTCACCTCGCACCTCGCAAGCGAACCAAACGACGATCTTCAATTGCCCGGTTCATAAAGGGCTTCAGGTGGTTTCTTGCTTCGCGTTGCGCTGCGGTATAATCAGGCGCTACGGAGACTCCGTCTTGTTTAAGTTGAGCTGCGCTTTTCAAAATAACGTCGCGAGTCTCCGTTTCATTTAGCTTGAGTAGAACGGGGCCTGATCTTAGCCTGAACACATCTTTAACATTGCCACGATTCAGTTTCAGGAAGGGTAGGCGCCAGTTCAGGTAAGTAATCACTTCCTCTTTTAGTGATCCACGGGGAGGATTCATGGGCTGGAGGTTATATAACATAATATTGGATCGTTTGAGCTCGGCCTCAAGTGCGTTTGTACGACGGTTCGAATCGGCTAACCGTCGCTGCAGTGAGGCAACGTCTCCGCTAACCACCTGTATTGAGGTCTTATTTCCATTTATCTCCTGTGTGATCACTTCCATGTTACTTACTATGGAAGCTAAACTCGACGACAGCGGGGGAATCAGGTCCAGTTTAGAGTTCATTTCAACAATGATCTGCGCCATCACTATCGGATCTGTCAATTGCGCAGGTAGCACCTGTGATTGCGTAGCCTCTGTCATCTTATGGAACTTCTCTTGTAATCCGGCAAGTTATGCTTTGCTCGCTAATCCACCACTGACAGCCATTTCTTAACGGACAACGGTTGGCCCGGAACCCGACTGAAATTTGGAAAATTTGCAACAATTAAAAGATTGATCTGTAGTTGATTCGAGAGGTTTTACGTAATGGTAACGAGGCATTCTGAATTCGTATATGACAATTATTTTCTCGCTGGACAAACAGTTCGTCCGGAATCCGGCCAAAACCTGAAAACTTGTTAAAAGTTAAGGTTTTATCTGAAGTTGACCAGAGGTTCCATATAGGCGGTAATGAGGTATGCTGAGTTTATTTTTGTGTTGAACTTGTAGTTCGCCCGGAATCCGGCCGAAACCGGAATTTTGCAGAAGTAAGGCAGGAAGTTTTGATCAATTTCGTCACACTGGGTACGACGTATAAGGGCAAACTCGGATGCTAAATCTATATCTGAACTTGGTTTTCTCAGATGATTGCACTGTCAGAAGTTTCATAACAGATAGCGTATAACACTTTCAAGAATAACACCTTTTCACTTAGAAATAAAGTTTTATGACCAATTAAGTTTACACTATTTCGTGCCTAGATCTCCACCAACACCTTCAATTGGTAAAAATACTAACGAGAATGAAAGAAACATAACAGATAACATCCCAAAGTGTTATCTGTTGAAACCGCGCATCCTTCTGTTGTCGTTATGTAACTTCTGACAGTGTAGTATTTTTACCTATTGAAGGTGTTGTTGGAGATCTAGGCGCGAAATAGTATAAACTTAATTGGTCATAACACTTTATTTCTAAGTGAAAAGGTGTTATTCTTGAAAGTGTTATGCGCAATCTGTTATGAAACTTCTGACAATATGGCCATTAGCCTTATTCTGCTTCTAAATTGAACAGTAAAAATGTTCAAGAAGTTGGCGAAGACCGGATATCTACAAGACCAAATTGTCTGGATAAAATATTAAATTTTTAGAATCCCATCGAAACCTTTATTTTTTTTAGCGTTAGCCTAATCTAATTTTTCAGATTTTGTTTCACTAGCTTTTAGGTGTCAAACACTCCTGTCCCCAGTAGTCGTGAAAAAACAAAACAGAGTCGATGCGATGCGAAGCGATTTTTGGGATCCCAAAATGTAAGTGGAGGGATACCTATGACAACGCAAAAGCTGTCCGTCTGTCCGTCCGTCCGTCCGTCTGTGAGCACGATAACTCTCGAAGGAAATGAGGTATTTTGATGAAACTTGGTGTGACGATTCTTTGGGTCAAGAGTAAGGTCGAGTTCGTAGATGGGCTCTGTAGCCCTATATTTGGGGGTGGGGGTTCAAATTAAGGGACAAACAAAATATTTTTAAACAGCTAATGTCATAGTCGATTTATAGGGTAAGAAGACATGCTGAGCACGACGGTGAAAATCATTTTCTCGCCAGACAAGTAGTTCGTCCGGAATCCGGCAAAAACCGGAAAGTTTGTCAAAAGTAAAACTTTCAATTGAAGTTTATTAAATGTTTGATGTAGGGGTAAGAAGACATGCTAACCATGATGTTGAAAATCATTTTCTCGCCGGACAAGTAGTTCGTCCGAGAGTCCGGCAAAACCGGAAAGTTGGTTAGAAGTAAAAGTTTCATTTGAAGTTGATTAAATGTTTGATTTAGGGGTAAGGAGATATGTTGGGCACGATGGGGAAAACTATTTTCTCGCCGGACAACTAGCTGGTCTGGAATCCGGCCAAAACCAGATAATATGTTAAAAGCAAAAGTTTTATTTGAAGTTGATTAGATGATAGATTTAGGGATAAGAAGAGACGCTGTGTATGTATATGACAATTATTTTTACACGGACAAATAATTAGTCCAGAATCTGGTTGTACCCGCTTTTTATTAAGTCAAAGTTTTATTTGAAGTTGTTTAGATGTATAAGGAGATACGCTGGATTCGTTTCTGAATTTACTTTTGTTGCTGGACCAGTAGTTCGCTCGAATTCGGGCGAAACTGCAAATTTGGCAGAAGTAAAGCAGGAAGTTTCGGTCAGTATCGTCAAAATAGATATGGCTTACATAGGTATAGATAGATAGATAGGTATAATATCTGAACTTGGTTTTCTCTGATGATTAGCCTAGCGAAGACTGGACCTGGCGAAGACAAAACCCAATTGTCTGGATCAAATCTTAGATTTTTGGGATCCCATCGACACCTTTGGTCTTGTTTTTCAAGCAGTCGATTTTATGATCAACATTTCTCAACCCCCCAAAACCATTTTAGCCTGTAAAGCCGACGAAGATAGAAAGTGAAAGAAGACCTCCAAAATCTGAGCTACGATTAACCGTTTCCAGCTTCACATAGCGAATATGCCATTGCTAAATATTCATGGATGATTTTTACTGGTCATGGAGGCTATTAGAAATCGCGACACCACTTAAAGGACTCGTCGTACCTATAATGCCAGTGCAACCTACTTCCGTAACCGGATTCATTAATTCTTAAGCCCGGAGACCCAAATTTGACATGTTACATTCACTAACGATACCTCATTAGTCTTCGCACTTGCCACGATTCACTATTTTCCAGGCGCATTATGCTCCCTACTAGTGCTCGCGTATCATGCTATTGATGCGTAAAACCAGTTATCTGTATTTTGCCGAATTTTGTGCTAGAAGCAAAGCAGCTAGCAGCTTGCGAAAAGGCTTAAAACAGACACAGCCGTGGATAATTTATTAAAATCAGAGCCTTGTTTTACAGCATTCAGACAGTCCTGAACATTGGAACGTAAACAGTAAACAGTACGAGGTGTGCTTTAATCGTTCGAAGTGATTGACAAGCGATGAGCAAAGTTCAAGTTCTTCTTATTGTAATGTAATGTTTATTTTTCACCAGTCGTACAGGAAAGAGAAAATGATGGAGTATATAGAAAAGAACGTAGAAAAAAAACACAGATAAAGATCACACAACAAAGAACAAGACCAAAGGTGTCGATGGGATCCCAAAAATCTAATATTTGATTCAGATAATAGGGTCTTCGTCTTCGCCAGATCCAGTCTTCGCCAGGCTAATCATCAGAGAAAACCAATTTATGAGTTTCATTTTGTTATACTTTGACGATACTGACCGAGACTTCCTGCTTTACTTCTGCCAAGTTTCCGGTATCGCCCGAATTCCGACCAAACTACAAAAGAAGTCAAACTTCCGACCACAGCAAAAAAAGAAAATTCAGAAACAAATTCAGCTCAAATCCCTATAAAGAACATCTAATCAACTTTGAATAAAAGTTTGACTTTAACAAAAAAAAATCTCCGGACTAATTTTATGTCCTGGTAAAAAAAAATATTGTCATATACAGACTCAGCCTGTCTTCTTACCCCTTAATCTGTCATCTTATCAAACTTTTGCTTTTATCAAGTTTTCCGGTTTTTGCCGGATTCCTGGTGAACTAGTTGTCCGGCGAGAAAATGATTTTCACCATCGTGTTCAATATGTCTTTCTACCCCTAAATCAAACACTTAATCAACGTCAAATGAAACTTTTATTTTTAACCAACTTTCCGGTTTTCGCCGGATTCCGGACGAACTACTTGTTCGGCGAGAAAATGGTTCTCACCATAGTGTTCAGCTTGTCTTCTTACCCTTAAAACGACAATTTTATCAACTTCAAATTTTTGCCGGATTCCGGGTGAACTACTTGTCCGGTGAGAAAACGGTTATCACTATCGTGCTCAGCATGTCTTCTTCCACCATAATCGACTATCACATTAGCTGTTTAAAAATATTTTGTTTGTCCCTTAATTTGAACCCCCTCCTCCACCCCTAAATATAGAGCTACAGAGCCCATCTACGAACTTGACCTTATCAACTTCAAATAAAACTTTTACTTTTAACAAACTTTCCGGTTTTGGCCGGATTCAGGGTGAACTACTTGTCCGGTGAGAAAACGGTTATCACTATCGTGTTCAGCATGTCTTCTTACACCATAATCGACTATCACATTAGCTGTTTAAAAATTGTTTGTCCCTTAATTTGAACCGCCTCCTCCACCCCTAAATGTAGAGCTACAGAGCCCATCTACGAACTTGGCTTTACCCTTGACCCAACGAATCCTCACACCAAGTTTCACCAAAATATCTCATTCCCTTCGGGAGTTATAGCGCACACAGACGGATGGACGGACAGACGGATGGACGGACAACTTTTGCGATGTCATAGGTATCCCTCCACTTACGTTTTGGGATCCCAAAAACAAAAGGCAAATCATAGAACGAAAGTAGAAAAAATACAGAAAAAGGTCACACAATAAAGGAGAAAACAGGAACAAGACCAAAGGTTTCGATGGGACCCCAAAAATCTAATATTTGATCCAGACAATTGCGAACGAACTACCATACTTGTCCAGAAAAAGAAAGGTCAGAAACGAATTCAGCGTATCACCTTATCCGTATAAAGAACATCTAATCAACTTCAAGTAAAAGTTCAACTTATAAAAATAAATCCGGTTTCAACCGATTTCCAAACGAACTATATGTCCAGGTAAAAAAAAAAAAGATTGTCATATACAGATTCAGCGTGTTTTCTTACCCCTAAATCTGTCATCTAATCAACTTCAAATAAAACTTTTGCTTTTAACAAATTTTCCGGTTTGCCCTGATTCCGCCCGAACAAGTTGTCCTGGTAGAAAATACTGTTCCCATAAGGGTTCAGCATGTCTTCTTACCCCTTAATCGAACATCTAATCAACTTAAAACAAAAGTTTTACTGAGTGTCAGATCGTCAGCAAACTTGTAAAGATGCTTGATTGCCGCGGCCAGACGGTTGGCTACCATCAGGAAGGCAACAGGACCTAGTTTGGTTCCCTGTGGGGCCCCACATGTTATGTCTTGCATCGAAGACTCTTCTCCACCTGGATTAAGCCTAACCATTTGCTTCCGCTCGGACAGGAAGCTTGCAAGCATTCTTATAACGAATTCACTGGCTCCCGTTATTTTCGCTTCAGTGATGACAGTAAGGTGGTCGAGACAGTCAAACGCCTTAACAAAGTCTATAATGATGCTATCGACGTATATTGCTTCTAGTTCAACTTGTGATAGGATATCGTGCAGAAACCGTTTCAGATAGTTAACTGTGCTATGTTTTGGGCGAAAGCCGTATTGTCTGGGGTCCAGCTTTTTACTGATTTCAGTCAGGTGCCAGTTTAAAATGACTCCCTCAAAGATCTTAGCAAACGTGGAAGTGACTGATACAGGCCTGAAATCTTTTACAGACATAACAGCTGGCTTCTTGGAAATAGGCGTAACAGTGGCTAATTTCCACCTTCCGGGGAAAATCCCATCGACCACACACTGGTTCAGAACTGCAGTATGTCGTGTAGCGAGCTCACTGCTGCATTCTTTCACGAGACGGCCTGGAATCTCGCCTTTCCTTGCGTTGATCTCGGAAAGAGCTTGCTCAACCTGAGCAAAATCAATGATAGGTATATCCTGCTTGGTGGTAGGTCAGGTAGATTTTCAAGCCCTTTATGCTTCCGGACTATGGTGACAAAGTGTTGGTTTACTGACTCGGCAGGTAGTTTATTTCCGTTACAGTCTCGGATGTCTGGATGTTGCAAGTCCTTACCGAGGAGCGTCTTGACTGTGTTGTGGAACTTTCGAGGGTCCGCATGCTGGAATTTTGTCTGAATCTGGTGTCCATAGTTGGTTCGGGCTTTCCTTATTTTGTTTGATATTGTGTTCCTTAATCTCCTGAAGCTGGGCATGTT
The DNA here is from genome assembly GCA_023053575.1 of Branchinecta lynchi. Lineage (NCBI taxonomy): Eukaryota > Metazoa > Arthropoda > Branchiopoda > Anostraca > Branchinectidae > Branchinecta > Branchinecta lynchi. Next base: position 30,219,598 of record JAKZAP010000002.1, read on the forward strand.
CCCTTCTTCGTGGTAGATATTGCCCTTCTTGATCAGTCCCTTGATTTCGTCTGTGATCCACGGCGTTGCATTCGGACTGACATATTTTCAGCGGGAAGTATTCCTCAAATATGACGTTGAGTATATTACACAAAACTGATCCGTTATATCTTCAGCAGAAGTTATTTTGTGAAGTTCAGTCCAATTGTACCCGCTAAGTGCATTTTTGAACTCAGCTATTGTCTCTTCTTTGTAGGACCTTTATGATACCTCCTTTTTGACAGGCTGTGGGACGTGTGACTTAGGCTTCCAGATGATTTTCCCTACTGGCGCCATCGTTTTTGGTCCTTCGTACATCTCAGGCATAGAGGTAAAGATTAGGTCCACTATATTGCTGCCTCTTGTTGGGGATTTTAAGACCTGCTATAGACCTAGGGTTCTCTCTAGCCATTGTGATTTTAGGTCGTTGACGTCGCCGACTATCGTTATCCCCGCCCTCGGGTATTTGCCCATAAAGTAGTCAGTGCAGTACTGGAGATATTGCTGAAGTTTTTTCCGAAAGGGTCCTTTTGGTGGGAAATAAAGAACTCCAAGTACTAAAGATGAGATTTCGTTGGGTAAGTTTCTCGGTCTGAGCCATAGCGAATAAAATTCTCTGTCTTTGGGTATAGGTGGGTCTAACACACTTTTAACGATATTTGATTTGCAGATGGTTCCCACGCCACCACCATGGTTACAGGACGGAGTTCAGAGTCTAGGCGAGGCTGAAGAAAACAATCATATCCATCGAAGCTCAATATGTCAGGTTGGCCAAGCCAAGTCTCTGTGAGGGATCCGACATCTATATCTTCTTGCAGTAGAACACAGCTCAGCTCGTCGATTTTGTTCGTTACTGAGCTGACGCGAGCAAGATTTTCGGAAGATTTGACCTTTTTATCGCGGATAGTTTGGTTGAGTGTCTAGATTTGGAAACTGGTAGGAGGCTGATATTGTATGTTTTCTGTGTTTGGTGCCGGTTATCCGATTGTGTATCAGGAGGCTCAATTTTGGATTTGTTTTTATGGCACTTGCCTTCCCGCCATGTGCCATATACCGATCACTTTTCCGTCGGTCTGTCGGTCAGTCCGGTGATCGCGAGTTCGGGTACTTCCAAATGTGCTAGGACCATGAAACTTGATAATCACTTCCGCGATCCAACCACCGTGGGGGGGGGGGGGGGGGGAAGGTTCGGGGATCCGGAATATTGACGTATGTCTAACTTTTGAACGGGGAATCAGGTCTTAATGAAACTTGATATTTGGAAAGACCTCGTGTCTCATATCACACGTCAAGTACAAAACGGATCCGATGACTTTGGGGGGAGTTGGAGGGGGGCAACCGGAAATCGTGTGACATGTTAAGAGTGGACGGACTGCGATGAAACTTGATGAGAAGAACAAGCACAAGCCCCAGATACGTAGTTGACAAGACCGGACTGGATCTGAGCACCGTGGTGGAGTTGGAGGGAGGGTTCCAGAATTCCGGTGATCCCGACTTAAGATGCTTACACATGTGCTAGGAAGATGCAACTTTGCAGGCATATTAGGGACCCTACCAAACTAACATGGAAACAGTCACTTCTCCGATCCGACCACCGTGGGGGGAGTGGAGGGAGGGGGAATCCGGAACATTGACGTATGTCAAACTGGGGATCGGGATGAAACTTGGTGGGAAGAACGAGCACAAGCCCCAGATACGTAACTGACAAGACCGGACCGGATCTGAGCACTGTGGGGGGAGTTGGAGGTAGGGTTCCGGAATTCCGGTGACCGCGATTTAAGGTACTTCCAGATGTGCCAGGACGATGAAATTTGGCTTGAACGTTAGAGACATGACAAGATTGGCTAACAATTTGTTACTTCCCAGATCCAACCATCCAGCTTAAAGTACTTATCTTCACTGCAAAGTTACAAAAAATGTACTTTTAAGCAAACTCTACATTTCCATGATCCCCATGAGCTCACGATCATTTTTTCCTCAAAGGTTTTACTCAGAAATGACTTTCTAGCACCCTTAAAGTGCGCAGCTTAACCGGAAAGAAAAAAAAATACTGTTGATCTCATGATCCTAAAGGGCCCAGGATCATTTTTGCCTCAACGGTTTGATCACAGATGAATTTCTAGCGCCCTCGAAGTGCACATCATCACAACCAAGTTCAAACAAAAACTTTTTACCAAACGATACATTCTCGTGATTTCCAAGGGTCCGCCGTCATTTTTATCTCAAGAGTTTTGCTAACAAATGATCGCAACAAATCCACAGATTGACAAATTCCTACTTTCATCCTTTCACCAAGCCTTGCAAGTGCCATATGACCTTACAGGTCTTGTTGTTGATGTCTTCTTGTTTACACCAGTGTTTCCTATACTGGACCAGTGGTTGGTTTCAGATAAGGTCTCTCCGTCGATTGGTGACTGTTCGGGTAGCTGTGCCCAGGGAAGTCTCTTTGCGGGTAAGTTGAACGGGATGGACTGAATACCCAGTAGCTCTGCCTTCGGTTCTTGTTGTGTTTTATGTTGTGTTGGGATTCGGGTTGGCGGAGGCTTCTTCTTGTGTTTCTCTGACTGAGTTATGACCAGACCCAGAAATAAAAATAAATAAATAATAATAGTGTTGTAAAGAGATAATAATCAATATTTATGCCTATAAAAGATGAATTTTAAGTTTGTATACGTCCATAGCATCATTATAGACTGTATTAAGGCGTTTGACTATCTCGACATATAGCAGTCGCAATTTCTGTCCGTCCGTCGGTCGGTCGGTCGGTCGGTCCAGGTTTTCCTAGTTCGGGTACTTCCACATAAGCTAGGACGATGAAATTTGGCAGGCATATTAGGGACCCCAAATGATTAAGTTGGAAATAGTCACTTCCACGATTCGAGTATCTGGGGGGGGGGGAGTGGAGGGAGGGGGGATCTGGAAAAATTAGATATTTTTTACTTACGACTGGGTGATCAGAGCTTAATGAAACTTTATATATAGAAAGACCTCGTGTCTCAGAGGTACCATTTTAAATCCGGACCGGTCCGGTGACATTGGGGGTAGTTGGAGGGGGGAACCGGAAATCTTGGGAAACGCTTAGAGGGGGAGAGATTGGGATGAAACTTGGTGGAAAGCGCACAAGTCCTAGATTCGTGATCGACATAACCGGACCGGATCCGCTCACTGTGGGGGAGTTGGGGGTGGGGATCTGAATTTCTAGTGATCCCGCGAGTTCGGTACTTCCTGATGTGCTAGGGCAATGAAACTTGGCAGGTGTGTCAGGGAGAGACCAGAACAGATTGACCTGAGAATAGTCGTTTTCCCGATCCGAGCATCTGGGGGGGGGGGGGGGAGGGACAATCCGGACAAATTAGGTATTTCTTTACTTACGACTGGGGGAACAGATCTTAATGAAATTTGATATATAGAAAGACCTCATGTCTCAGACATCCCATTTTAAATCCGGACCAGATCCGGTGACACTGGGGGGAGTTGGAGGGGAGAACCGGAAATCTTTTGAACCGCTTAGAATGGAGAGATTGGTATGAAACTTGGTGGAAAGAACAAGCACAAGACCTAGATAAGTGACTGACATAACCCGACCGGATCCACTCTCTTTGGGGGAGTTTGGGGGGGGGTCCAAATTTCTAGTGATCCCGCGAGTTCGATACTTCCTGGTGTGCTAGGACGATGAAACTTGGCAGGCTTTTCAGGGACCCGAACAGATTGACTTGAGAATAGTCGTTTCCCCGGTCCGACCATCTTGGGGGAGGGGGCGTGGAGGGAGGCGAAATTCGGAAAAATGAGGTATTTTAACTTACGAACGGGTGATCGGACCTTAATGAAACTGGAAATATAGAAAGACCTCGTGTCTCAGTCACCCCATTTTTAATCTGGACCGGATCCGGTGAATATTTGGGAGAGTTCGAGGAGGGGAACCGGAAATCTTGGGAAACGCTTGGACTGGAGGGTTCGGGACGAAACTCGGTGCAAAAGAACAAGCATAAGTCCTAGATACGCGAAAGACATAAACTGATCGGATCCGATCACTGTGGGGGAGACGGGGGGGGGGGCGATTTTCTAGTGATCCCGCGAGTTGGGTACTTCCTGATCTGCTAGGACGACGAAACTTGGCAGGCTTGTCAGGGATCCGACCAGATTGACTCGATAATGTGGTTTCCCCGATCCGACCATCGTGGAGGAATTGGATGGATGGGGAATCCGGAATCTAGTGGCAAGCTCAGCTACTGAACGGGTGATCGGATTTAAATGAAACTTGATATTTGGAAACATCTCATGCTCCCGGCCGGATCCGGTGACATTGGGGGGGATCCAGAAATTTTCGGAAACGCTTAGAGTGGAGGGATCGATATGAAACTTGATGGGAAGAAAAGCATTAGCTCTAGATACGTAATTGACAGAACCAGATCTTATCGGGGCTCTGTGGGGGGAGTTGCAGGGGTTTCCCGGAATTCCAGTGATCGCGAGTTAGGATACTTCCAGATGTGCTAAGGACGATAAAACTTGGCAGGCATATTAGTGACCCGACCCAATAGACTAAGGACCCTCACAATACCCTCGGAAGACTTCCGTTCCTGGATCTGCCCATTTTTGGGGGAAATGGTCCGGTTCAAGTGAAACTTTATGGGTGATAAGAACCGATGACCTAGATATGTAAAGCATGTGTCCGAACCCCATGCGGCCACGGTTGGTGAAGTTGGAGGGGGGGGGGGGGGGTCCGAAAACTTTGTGACATGCAACAAACCAAACGGATGGGCTGGATGGGATGCAAGTTGGACAGTACCAAGTTAATGCGGCCTAGATTTGTCATTTGGCGTCCGAACCGGATCCGACCAAAGTACGAGGAGGATGAAGCGGGAACCGGAAATTTGAAGATATGATCTGACTCGAGTTAAACTTGATGGACGGGAAGAGGAGATGTTAGAGATGCGAGTGGCCGAGTCGTATTCGGTCGCAGTGGGGGAGTTGGAGGGAGAGTCCCGGAAATATTGTGGCTCGCATAGGGGTTAAACGAGTGGAGTGATTTGAATGAAACCTTGAAAGTAGAGAGATCGTATGCCTTAGATGGCATATTTTAGGGTCTAGATCGGATCCGAGCACGGTGGGGAGCGGTACCGGAATTTTCGGAAAAATGCTCAGATTTACTTTCTCGTTTCTCACATACTCGTAACAAGTGCCATATGAACTTGTAGCTCTTGTTTCTTTAGTGTCCAAAATTATCTGTGCAAGTTTACTATATCCCTGTGTGCATCCCGTTATCGAGCAATAGCAACCTTCGGTGCAAATTTAGATCTTTCAGACTCAGCAACTAACACCTGAAGGATGTGAATTTCGACAATAGTGTAATACTTTGATGGAAGCAAAAAGTTGCACGTGTTAGAAATACAAATTAAAGCTAGTTGTAAGCATATTTTGTGACCGATGAAGTTCGCAGAGGTCCGGTTGTGGTGACAACTTCAACTCTAACTATCCGAATCGCAAAGTCATCTTTTGCACCTAAATAAAGACTTAAAAAACAAGACCAAAGTTTTCGATGGGACCAGAAAATTTTAATATTTGATCTAGACAATCGGATCTTCGGTCAGATCCAGTCTTCGCCAGATTGAGCACTTTACTAATAAAATTTAGAAACAGATTAAGGCAAATGGTAATCATCTGAGAAGACCAAGTTCAAATATGGGTTCAGCATGTGCGGTTACGACTAGGGCCTGCCCGAAATCTACTTTGACGAAAGTTCCTGCCTTACTTCTACCAAATTGCCGGTTTCAGCCGGATTCCGGGCGAACTACTTGTCTTGCAAAGACGAATTCAGCGTATCTCCTTACCCCAATATCGAACCGCTCGTCAACTTCAGATAAAAGTTGAACTTTTAACAAATTTCCGGCGATTTGTGGCGGACTATGTGTCCAGGTAGAAATGATTGTCATACACAGATTCAGCATGTCTTTTTACCCGTAAATCGAACACCTAATGAAATTCATATAAAACCCCTCCCCTTCCCCTAAATATGTAGCTATGAAGCCTATCTACGAACTTGACCTTTCCCTTGACCCAAAGAATCCTCACACCAACTTTCATCAAAATATCTCATTCCGTTCGAGAGTTATCGTGCTGACGGACGGACAGACAGACAACCTTTGCGAAGTCATAGATATCCCTCCACTTACGTTTTAGGATCCCAAAAAGGTTTTCATGAGACTTGCTATTTATTTATCCGTCGTTCACTCCAGAAGTTGGAGGCAGTTGAGGGTGAAATTTAACGAGGGATGACAGCTCCACTAGTAGGCTACTCCCCAAACTGCAGAGTTGCCTATTATCGGAACAATGATATTAGGAAAGTTATTCGTAAGACTTGCTACTTGTTTATTCGTTTATTACAGGTCTACAGGCTGACGGCAGTTGAAGACAAAGTTCAGAAACGTTCCTAGACGAGGTTTTGCTCGATCCCAAAATTGCTGTACGTTTGATTATTAGAGAGAAGTTGATGACTTTCGCTGAACCAACTTTATGTATACCAACAGTTAAACTTCAACTGAAAACCCATCCTATTTCTGTGTCATTTAGCTGGATACACTGAACTATTTGGATTCTGCAAAGGAATTTTTTTATTTTCCACTATCTATCTCTACTCTAATTACCATTTTAATCTCAAGACAAAGGGGACTTTCCAATGGGCAGTGGTGAGATTGGTGAAGATTGCTTAGTGCCCGAACAAACAAGACCAAAAGTTTCGATGGGATCCCAAAAATTTAATATTTACAGACAATCGGGTCTTGTAGAGGTTCAGTGGTAATCATCGGAGAAGACGAAGTTCAAATATGGATTCAGCATGTGACTTTACCCCTATAGCCTGCGTCATGTCTACTTTGACGAAAATGCCTGCCTTACTTCTGCCAAATTTCCGGTTTCAGCCGGATTCCGAGCGAACTACTTGTCTTGCAAAAACCTGAAGTTCAAAAATAGATTCAGCGTATCCATTCCACCCATATCTCCATAATCCACTTCACATAAAACTTCAAATTTAAAAAAAAAAATCCGATTTCAGTAGGATTCGTAGTGAAATGTGTCCAGGTATAAAATGACACGAATTCAGCACGCCTTCTTACCCATAAATCGAACACCTACTGAAATTCATATAAAACTCTTACTTTTACCAGATTTTCCGGTTATGGCAGGATTCCGGGAGATCTAATTATCCGCCTGGAGAAAATAATTTTCATATTCGGATTCAACATCTTTCACTATCCTTAAATCGAACCTCTAATCCACTTCAGATTAATCTTTTATTTTTGACAAACTTTTCGGTTTTGGCCGGATTCCGACCGATATACTTGTCCGACGAGAAAATCATTTTCATATTCGGATTCAGCATGTCTCCTTACCCCTAAATCAACAGATCTAATCAACTTCAGATAAAACTGTTTTAGCCGGATTCCGGGTGAACTACTTGTCCGGCGAGAAAATGGTTTTCATATTCGTGTTCAGCATGTCGTCTTAGCTCGTAATCGACTATTTCATTAGCTTTTAAATATGCATCTATCGGGCCTATCTACGAACTCGATCTTTCTCTTGACTAGAAGAGTCCTCACACCAAGTTTCATCAAAATATCTCATTCCCTTCGAGAGTTATCGTGATGACAGACGGACGGACGGATGAACAGACGGACGGACAACTTTTGCGATGTCATAGGTATCTCTCCACTTACGTTTTGGGAGTAAGCCTTTCTTGTAAGGCATAGAAGCGCAAAGAGGTAGGACAGATCAAACGGAAATCCCACTATTTGAAAATCGATTATTCATGAACAGCGGAACAACTAAGTAACGCAGCGGGTCTTAAAGCTAACTAGACCTACGTTGCCCGGGCAACGTGAAGTGTTGCGGCAACCTTTGTCCGGCTTCGCCGGCTAAAATGTTGCGAGAGCAACACTTTGGTTTTGTTTCTTTGCTGTCGGTTAAATGCTGAAATTGTCAACTTATCGAAGCCTTTAAAACGGTATGTTCTAAAAAGAATAATCACATAATCAAAAGCTGTTCTTTAGCGTTGTAAAACCAACAACAAAACAATATCGGAAGAAGGCTATCCGTAATGTTTCAGGATTAAAATACCATAGATGACACTATTAATTATTACAAAACTACCTTATTGTTTTACATTACCGTATCGTTTGTACCCGTTGCGTAAACAGTTAATCCTAGGTTATAGCGATAGACCATCGATCCAAACTTTCTTACTGTCATATTTACAGAAATCGAATACAATGTGCACCAATTTTCAAAAATTTCTAGCCCCTCGTGAACCGATCTTACTTACAAGTCCGTCTCCCGTGATTGACATCAAATTCACCGGAAACAAATAATGGATACACCAGCTATCAAAAGTTGCAAACCCCTCATCGCTGAAGATGATTATAGCATAAAAGCCGATTATTACTTACAAGTCCCATGCATGTCTTACAATTGGGAACAAAATTGTTCTTACCATCGAATACACCTGAAACAAATAAAAGGTATACCAACTAGCAAAAGCTGCAAACTCCTCGTTGCCGAAGATGATTATGAGCTAACAGTTGACTGTTGCTTACAGTCGACTGTTGCTTACAAGTCCCTTACATGTCTCACAACTGGTATCACCTATTTTTGGTTTCAGTGTGTACCTTACTCCTGAAGTTGTCAACCCCTTCAAACTTTCAAACTGGTTTATCTCATGAAGGATTTTTGTTCAAAAAAATGGATGGCATATATTTTGATCAGCTCTTCAAGGGCTATCGATTGCCCTAACCACAACAAAAGCATATCGGAAAAAGGGACTAAATTGACTTTGCAGTCAGTTGAACTTTATCCTTTTCAATCGTAGACATCGTGACGGATGAAAACTTGGAATAATATCCTATATATCTAGTTGGTATTATAAAGCTATCCGTAACTTTTTAGGATTAAAATACAATAGATGACACTATTAATTATTACGAAACTACCTTGTTTTACATTACAGTATCGTTTGTACCCGTTGCGTTAACAGTAAATCCTAGGTTACAGCGATAGACCAACGATACAAACTTTCTTACCGTCAGATTTATATAAATCGAACACAGTGTGCAACAATTTGCACAAATTTCTAGCCCCTCGTGCACCGATTCTACTAACAAGTCCCTTTCCCGTGATAGACATCAAGTTCACCGGATAAAAATAATGGGTACACCGACTAGCAAAAGTTGCAAACCCCTCATCACTGAAGATTTGTGTAGCATAACAGCCGATTATTACTTACAAGTCCCTTGCATGTTTTACATTTGTGAACCAAATTGTTCATCAAATGACAGGTACGCCAACTAGCGAGAGCTGCAAACCCCTCATTGCCGAAGATGATTATGAGCTAACAGTCGCCTGTCGCGTATAAGTCCCCTAAATGTCTCACAACTGGTATCGCCTATTTTTGGAGTGTGTTTTTTACCAACAAATGGATGTCATATACTTTGATCAGCTCATCAGCGGCTATCGATTGCCGTCGAAGTTGAACTTTATCCTTTTCAATCGTAGATATCGTGACGGATGAAAACTTGGAACAATATCTTATATAATCTAGTTGATATTATAAAGCTATCCGTAACTTTTCAGGATTAAAATACCATAGATGACACTATTAATTATTACAAAATTACCTTATTGTTTTACGTTACCGTATCGTTTGTACCCGTTGCGTAAACAGTTAATCCTAGGTTATAGCGACAGACCATCGATACAAACTTTCTTACTGTCATATTTACAGAAATCGAATACAATGTGCACCAATTTTTAAAAATTTCTAGCCCCTCGTGAACCGATTCTTACTTACAAGTCCCACTCCCGTGATTGACATCAAATTCAGCGGAAACAAATAATGGATATACCAGCTATCAAGAGTTGCAAGCCCCTCATCGCTGAAGAGGATTATAGCATAAGCTTTTTAAACGGGATGTTCTAAAAAAATTAATCATATGATCAAAAGGTATTCAGCGTTGTAAAAACAACAACAAAATAATATAGAAAGAAGGGACTAAATTAACTTTGCAGTCAGTTGTACTTTATCCTTTTCAATCGTAGACATCGTGCCGGATGAAAACTTGGAACAATATCTTATATAATCTAGTTGGTAATAGAAAGCTATCCGTAACTTTTCAGGATTAAAATACCATAGATGACACTATTAATTATTATGAAACTACCTCATTGCTTTACATTTTCGTTTGTATCCGTTGTGTAAACAGTTAATCCTCGGTTACATTGATAGACCATCGACACAAACTTTCTTACCGTCAGATTTATAGAAATCAAATACAATGTGCACCCATTTGCCAAAATTCCTAACCCCTCGTGAACCGATTCCTACTTACAAGTTCCTCTCCCGTGATATACAGTTAACCGGCATAATAGCATAACAGCCGATTATTACTTCCAAGTCCCTTGCATATCTTACCATTGGGAACCAAATTGTTCTTACCATCGAATACACCGGAAACAAATAACAGGTATACCAACTAGCAAAAGCTGCAAACCCCTCATTACCGAAGATGATTATGGGCTAACAGTCGACTGTTGCTTAAAAGTCCCCTATATGTATCATAACTGGTATCGCCTATTTTTGGTTTCAATGTACCTTACTATGAAGTTGTCAACCCCTTTGAAATTTTCAAACTGGTGTATCTCATGAAGGAATTTTTGTACCAAAAAATGGATGACATATACTTTGATCAGCTCATCAGTGTCTATCGATTGCCGTCGAAAAAAAAATTCTACCTGTCTTAGTTCAAAAGTTGACTTTTTTGCCTTAGGCCAACTTTCTAACGTCAAGACTTAGAAAGGAGCAAAGGATAAGCTCTGGTTTCTTTAGCAATGAGAGAACTTTTAAAGTTTAAGAGGCACATCTGATACCGTTACTCTACCACAAACCAAAGTGCAAAAAAAAAAAATTATAAACTCAGCTGAAATCGTCGCAGACATGGACAGAAACAATAGATGGCAGCACTTTCGGACCCGTGGGAAAAAGCCACTTTTTTGTCTCTGTAGATTTTTCTATTTATCACTCAAAGAAGATATGTTGGCTGTGGGGCCGGGTAACTGCCGCATATATTTAACACTTATAGATTTTAGTCCATCTTCAATTTGAAACTGGTGCCTGCCTGCTTGCGTGCTAGAATGGAGCTTTCCACTCGAAAGCAGAAACATCTTTTGATGAAACGAAAGGTTCGCTACACAACTTCAGATAGTCCTCTCTGACATAGGCTATACAACTCCACTTCACTTCGCAAACCGTAGGCTCTGGCTCGAGGACAAGCAAAAACCATCCTTATTGGCCCCAGGCAAGAGTTCTACGGAGCTTTCCAAAATGTAATGTCATATTCATCAATCCGGCCTAAGGTCCACACTTTCCGTAAAAACCGCACAGGTTAGACCCTTCTCAGTTACCAGGAATAAAATGAAATCGGAGTCATAGGAAAAAAAAAAAAAAAAAAAAAAAAAAACAGGACAAAACCAAAGTGTTGCTCTCGCAACACAATTTTAGTGAAAAGTGATGGTAAGGTAGATTGTCCGATCCCAGCCCATTTCGGTTAAACTTTAAACAGTCGGCAACTGCCCGAGTCCATTCAAATGGCTGTAGGCTGCAATATGTGGTCAGTGCCCATGGTGTGCCTAAGTTAGCTGTGTCCAAGTTAGCTAGTGCCCACAGAGGATGTACAGTGGTTCTACCAAAGTGAGCAACCCCTCGGTCTTGCAGTGACAGCTCTACTAGTACCATCCGAATTACTGGATAGGTTTTACTCGGCATCTTAATTAAACGGTTTAGACAGGTTTTCCACAAGAATTATTCGGAACCCCAGATATTTGACTAGGTTCATTAGGTAAATATTTTCTGTCTTTGACTCCAGTTTAGCGTAATTATGACGGGATTTATTTTGTTTATTCATGACCCGCCTTTTAGTTACAGCAGAGTAAAGAAGAGGAAGTAAGATGTTCAAATTACAACACTGAACATAATGAAATAAATAAACATATTAGCGTTCTTTATCAACATCTTGGCAGAAACATTAAGTAGTGTGAGGTGTCCTTTAAAGATTTTTATTTTTTAACCGAATGACGACAAGTGCAGAAAAGCATCCGCGAAAATCTGGTCGTCAGTTCGCAATCAAGACATGAAAATAAGAAGTTACAACTCCGTGAGCCACAGAAAACTGTCCGAAACGGTGTACGCGCGTCTATCACCCTCTCATGGTCTTAGCTGTCTGTTTGACTCTTGATTACATTTTGTATTCAAACAATGTTTACAACGGATACGTCAGCTCTGATTTTTCATCAGCGATATTTCGACCATTCTTGGCAAGGGTCCTCGTCAGGCTGTCAATGTTCTTGTTCAACTTCGGGGGAGGAAACAAACTTGTAATCAAATTTAAAAAGAGGTATTTCGACCCTTCTTGGCAAGGGTCCTCGTCATGCTGTCAATGTTCTTGTTCAACTTCGGGGGACGAAACAAACTTGTAATAAATAACTGAAGCTTCTACCGACTATGAATATCTTATTAAGGTAAATTATCTTCAAGTACCAGTATAATGAAAAAACTAGTCCTGAGATTTAATTTTTGACAACGACGCTGTTTTTGCTGCATGATTGGGGCGATGACAGGAAAGGGTTTTTTCTGCATTTTGATCAACTTCGGTTTTTTTCATTAATAAAGGGCTGAAAGCTTAAATATTATTGTATTAATGACCTCGTTCTACGTTTCTATTATGAGTACTTGCCTGAATCTATTACTTTGAATAATCACTGCAGGGAAAAACTAGTGCTGAGATTTAATTTTTGACACGGCTGCTGTTTTTGCTGCACGATTGGGGCGACGGCAGGAAATATTTTTTTCTGCATTTTGATCGACTTCGGTTTTGTTGTTAATAAGGGACTGAGGCTTAAATTTTCTTCCCTTAATAACCCCGTTCCACGTTTCCGGTAAAGAGTACTCGCCTGTATCTCGGTTAATGCCTGTTCGGTTTTTCATTATCTCAACGGCTTCTCGAATGGTTTGATGGAGTCCGGTGCACGTTGCAAGAATTTGGGCTTTTTCAAAATATACTGAATGGGATGGGTTTTCGAAAATATGTTCTGCAAGTGCAGATTTGAAAGTATAGTTATGACGGTGTCCGTTGGAGAGGGCGTGGTCAATTTCTTGCTCATGCTCTGCAAGTCGTTTTCCGAAAGTTCTCTCTGTCCTTCCTACGTAACGCTTTCCGCAATCACAAGGTATTGAATAAATGCCTCTTTGGTACTGATTTGGGACTTTATCTTTTCCGGAGTTTAGGTAGGACAGCAAAGTATTTTGGGTTCTGTGAAAGACTTGGATGTTGTATTTTTTCAAACTTTTGGACAATTTTTCGGTTACTCCGCGGACGTACGGAAGGTAAACGCGGGCATTTTTTTCTTCTACCTCACCATTACTAGTAGAACTTACAGGATCTTTGGGGGATGAATGCAGCTTCAGTCGTCTTCTGATGATCTGTTCAACCAGTTGAATGGGGTATTTGTTTCCAAACAGGACGTCCCGAATGTGGCAAAGTTCGTCATCTAGGAGATTTTTGTCGCAAATTTTGATGGCTCGGTCGACTAGTGCGATAACTACTCCGCGTTTCACATACAAGTTTGTTTCCTCCCCCGAAGTTGAACAAGAACATTGACAGCCTGACGAGGACCCTTGCCAAGAAGGGTCGAAATATCGCTGATGAAAAATCAGAGCTGACGTATCCGTTGTAAACATTGTTTGAATAAATGTTTCAAAGTCAGCTTGGGCTCAAAGAGTATTTGATTACATTTTGTTTGTATGTGTTGTATTTTCCCCAATTATGTCTTCTTATTTTCTTTTGTACTCCATTGTTTTCGTTCGATTTGTGGCTCAAAAATAAATTATTACTATTATTACTAGTAAAGAAAGTCTGACTGAGCAAGATCTTTCCGGCCCTCCTGAAGAGAATAGGCACGGGACTATGAAAGCCAGTAGAGGAGTGAATAGTCCCTCGGGATTTGTCTCTAAAACGGATTGTCAATACGAATAATCTTCAACAGTTCTGGGTAAGAACGCTTTAGTAGAAACGAATGTCATATTCACTCCGGAACATTGCTTGAAAAGAGGAGACCGATTTCTAAGAGATATATCATAGTTACCTGTTTAGTTCTAGAAAGAAGACTAGAGCTTTCCTTGAGCTTTTCTAACAAGCTGTCCTAGAAAAGAATTCAAGATGAGGCGTCCCCGCCACTTCAATTCGCAATTCACTAGTTCACGGCAGAAAATAGGGGAAAAACCATCACAAGTCAACAAGAATGATTACTATGAGCCCTAATTTATCTTTTCTTTCTGAATAAGAGCTGTAAGCTCGTATGGCACTTACAAGGATACTCGCGGTGTCTCATAGCTCAAATGATTATTGGCTTTGGAACCATGACAATGTATAGTTTAGTCAAAAGTGTGTGTTTGAACTTAGCGGTTACAATGCGCAATATCTAAGGTGGCTAGGAATTCATTTTTAAGCAAAAGAACTGAGGCACACATGATCATGGGCCGTTGGGGTTCAAGAAAGTGTATCATTTGGTCGGAAGTAGTTTTTGTTGCATGTTGAGGCTTTCGAGGACTTTAACGGGACTGCGAACTCACATGTGAGCAGAACAATTGAGGCACAAATAATCATCGGACTTTACGGATTACAAAAACATATCAATTCCCCCCAAGATTGCTGCATCTGGGAAATGACTGACCATGAAACTAAAACCCTTCAAGGACCCCTTGCACTATTTACTCTTCAACTTACTGTATTTTAAAATATTTGAATACTTTATAACCATGCTATGCTTTCAAGAAATAACCCACGGTTTTGGTTGTTTATGCCTTTTCCGAAAGCCGTTGGCTTGTAGCGGAAAAAGGGAAACAAATTACGTACCCAGTTTTTCTAATGGAAAAACTTCTCGCAGACAACCGTCTACAGCGTGATACACATCGAAGGTAGCAAAACACGGCAAGTGAGAAAATCAGCGTGGATTTGTTAGATTGGTTAGTATGTACCGTACGAAATTAGGGTCTCCGGGTTTAGAAATATATGGAGTGATTATGTAAGTAGGTTGCATTACTATTACAAGTAAGACAGGTCCTTTAAGGCTAAAATAATCATTGAAAATGTACGTTTCGGTCAAAAGTATCTTTTTCAATTTGCAGTTAAGATACGCATTTTAAGTGGTTAAAACTAATTTAAGGGTAAAATTCGTTGGGGGTGGGTTGGTATCTCTTCCGGGTATCTTAAAATCTAGGAACCCCAACTTCATTCTAGAAGTATGTAAATATGTTATTAAAGCGTTTAGACTCATGAAAGACAGTTTACCCTTGTTTACATAGCATAATAGTTCTATAGTTGTAACAGTTTATTTGTGTAGCGAAATATGTATTAATCCCGGATGGCCTTATGGCTCAATAAACAAACCTTATTGTTATTATAGCCTACTTGAGCATGGGCTCTTACGGATATGAAAGTGCATCGTTTGGTCAAAAACATGTTCTTTTGTCATCTAAATCACTTTCGGACCCCAAAACGCAAGAGGAGGGATACCTATGACATCGCAAAAGTTATCCGTCCGTCCGTCCGTCTGTAAGCACGATAACTCCCGAAGGGAATGAGATATTTCGATGAAACTTGGTGTGAGGATTCTTTGGGTCATCGGACAAGTCAAATTCGTAGATGGGCTTTGTAGCTCTACATTTAGGGGTGGGGGAGGTGGTTAAAGTTAAGGGGCAAGCAAAATATTTTGAAACAGCTAATGTGATAGTCGATTATGGGGTAAGAATGCATGCTGAACATGTATATAAATATTCTTTGAGCCCAAGCTGACTTTGAAACATTTATTCAAACAATGCTGAACATGATGATGAAAACCATTTTCTCGCCGAACAAACGGTTCATCCGAAATTCGGCAAAAGTTTGTTAAAAGTAGAATTTTTACTTGATGTTGATTAGATGTTCGATTTAGGGATAAGAAGACTTGCTGAACACTTGTGTGAAAATCATTTTCTACCAGGACAAGTAGTTCGTCCGGAATCCGGCCAATCCAGAAAATTTGTTAAAAGTATAAGTTTTATTTGTAGCTGATTAGAAATCCAATATAGGGGAAGAAGCGATGCTGAATCCGTATAAGAAAGTCATTTTTTACCCGGACATATAGTTCGCCCAGAATCCGGATGGAACCGGAAAATTTGTTATAGGTTAAATTTTTATTTGAAGTTGATTACATGTTCGATAATGGGGAAAGAAGATACGCTGAATTCGTTTCTTAGCTTTTTTTTTCACCGGACCAGTAGTTAAGGAATTCAGTCGAAACCGGAAAATTGGCAGAAGTAAGGCAGGAAGGTTTTATTAAAATAGATATGACTTTTAGGGGTGAACACACATGCTGAGTCCATATCTGAACTTGGTTTTCACAGATGATTAGCTATTTGGCCTTAATCTGTTTCTGAATTTTGATGTTACAAATGTTCAAGGAGTCTGGCGAACACTGGACGGGCGAAGACAAGACCCAATTGTCTAGATCAAATATTGGATTGTTGGGATCCCATTGAAACCTTTGGTCTTGTTTGATTCGGATCCGATCACGATCACCTATTCCGAATTCCCCTTCCCTCCACTCCCCCCAAGATGTCTGCATTAGGGAAATGACTACTTCCAGGTCAACCGAAGCGAGTCCCTAATACGCCTGCCGAGCTTCATCGTCCTAGTAGTACCTTAAATCAGCCCGGATGAAGTTTCGAGTCTCCTCCAATCCCCCACCCCCAGAGTTATCAAATCCGGTCCGGACATGAAATGGGACATCCGAGACACGAGCTCTTTCCAACTGCCAACTTTCACTCGGATCCGATCCGATTCATCGTCGTAGCACAACTGGAAATACCTGTAATCAGGATCACCAGAATTACGCATCCCCCCTCCCTCCGACCCAACCCACAGTACCCGGATCCGGTTCGGTTCTGTCAATGAAGTATTGAGGGATTTTCAAAAAGATTTTCAGTTTCCCTCTCCGCCCCCACCCACAAGACAATTTCCCTCTTCACATCTGAGACACGCAACAGTATTTCCAAGAAAATCTGGTGGGGTCCCTGATCTAATATGCCTGGCAAGTATAATCGTCCTAGCCCATCAGGAAGTACCCTAACTCGAAAACATATCGCGACAAAGAGAACAAGACCAAAGGTTTCGAAGAGATCCCACAAATTTAGTATTTAATGGCCTTTTTTTACCCAGACAATCAGGTCTTGTGGATATCCGGTCTTCGCCAAACTCCTTAAACATCTTTACTATTAAAAATTTAGGACTATTAAGCCGCTTGAAAAGCATAAATGATGGCGTAGTGTTATTTTATGACGGATCGACCAAAACTGATAGAAACTGATCAAAACTTCCTGCGTTACTTCTGCCAAATTTCCGGTTTCGGTCGTATTCCGGGCTAACTATATTTCCGGGTAGAAAATGATTCTCATGTGCGGATTAGGACTACATCGAACCTCTAATCAGCTCCAGGTGAAACTTTTACTATTTGTCCGGCCAGAAACTGATTTTCAAATACGTGTTTAGCATGTCTTCTTACCCCTAAATTAGTTGTTAAGAAATATTTTGTTCACCCCTTATTTGAACCCCTCCTCCACCCCTAAATGTACTGAGCCCAATTACGAACTCAACATATCCTTTGACCCAAAGAATCTTCACATCAAGTCTAATCAAAATAGAGTTAATTGTGCTGACAGACAGATGGACAGACAGACAGACGCACAACTTTTACGAATTCATAGGTGGCAGTTTCTCAGCATAACTCTGGTTTTGGGATCCTAAATAGGAATCAATAGTAGATGTTAATTCCTACCCCTCATGACTTTATTCAGTAGATCAGACAGTTGCCTATGGATTACGATAGCGTAACACTTGGTAACACCACAGACTATACACTTTCCCTTGCTGAAAATGCACTCCTCTTTAGAAATACAAAAAACAGATGCTGAAAGAAATCACTATTGCAAAGGATTTAGCTGTATCTAAATATATACTTATTTATATATAAATATATACTTATTTGGAAAACGAGTGTTTGATGAGGAATGGATGGTTAAAGTAATGAAGGATGCATGCTTTACGGGAGTTTGCCAGGTAGGAAAATTCTTTAAGCTTTCAATGAAGCATCAAGAAAGGTTTATTTAGTTGGAATTTGGCAAAAAGATAATGTATCTCTTTTGTTTTGTTTTTTTACACTATATTGCCATGGCCCTCAGGATTTTTGTGCAAATATATATCCAGTGGTGTCCCGAGCCTTTCTTCATTGGGGGGGCGAACCTAGTAAAAACTGATCGAATCGGTACCTGATATTGACCGAATTTATAATACGTAAAAAGTTGCATTGTATGTACAAAATAAGGTCTAAAGAGAAAATACGCCGTTAGCGATACGCCGTCTCTAGCCTTTTACCTTTGGCGACGTCCAGTTTTGCCAACAGGACTTGAAAATGTGCCGACAAAAAACGCAGTTGGTGCCAAGCAACACCTTCGTGAACGGCTGTACCCAGGGAAAGTTAAAGCGCCGCAGGAAATATGTTTTTAATCCCTCTTTTTTCTGGCAAATTCTAGCTTTTAACGTGGTTCAAGCACCTCAAAATTCCAAGCTTCAAACGCCAACTTAATGACGTACCCATCTTCTAAACAGTGAAGACTGCTATGTGGCGCAAGCGAAAATTTGTTGAAACACACATGTTCAAAGTGTCTTTCTGCGATCCCAACGCTACCTGTTAAAAGAGCTGCGTGGCGAAAAAAGGGTCCATCCAGGGTTAAATAGGATGTAAAATACATTTATTCTGAATTTACAGCAAACAAAGATAGGCTAGTTTTCATGTCAGAATACTGGCTTATTCCTGAAGTTCTGTATTCATTAGAAGTATAAGTTAAGAAATGAATGGAAACCAGTTCAAGCTACTGTTAAATGGTAAAGAACAACAGCTAAATAAATGCCACTTGAATTACCAAGCACAGTAACTGGGGTTAACCAAATAATGAATTCGTACTACCGAAAAATTAACTAAAAATAAGGAGCAGATGGGGAGCAGTATAACGACCGAATTTGAGAATGGAATAAAACTCTTGGGAGCTTAGAACCACCTAAAACAACCGAATGTGGTGAGCAGGTCTTGTAACAGATGTGGACAAAAAAAAATCAGGTGAATTACCGAATTCAGTAACGAATTAGAACCAAACGAATCTGATTAATCACTGAATTATGAAATGGACTGACCGAATGCTGATTGACCAAGTGAACAGATACAGAATTGAAAAAAGTCCGGTGAACAAACGAATTCCCTAAGGAAGAGACCAAATAAATACTTTAAATCACCGAATTTGCGTAGGGACCGAATGCGGTGAAATCGACTCGGACTGAACAAAAGTTGTATGAATTGTCGAATTCGGTCACGAATCAGAACAAAATGAATCTGGTTACTGACCGAATTATGAAGTGGAATGACCGAATGAGATAGAACAGATATAAGTAAGTAAGTAAGTAATTTATTTATAACCCGCCGTTTTCAGAAAGCGGAGTAATGAAGAAAATAAATAAAACACATAAACATACACAAAAAGACACTTAATTTCAATCGTCGGCCAGGAAGCAGTGTAGAAGGTCGTGCGCTGGTTGGGTTCTGTTGTCGATGATTTTTGATAGCGACGAAGAAACATCCAAAAGGGTAACACTTGCATCTTGAATTTTGAACTTCTCCGTCAAAGTATGGTTATGGCATAATTTCGACAAGTGGAGCAGGTGCTTTGCATATTTAAAATAACATGATCTCATCTTTTTTATCTCCTTCTTTCTCAGAACATGAGTGACACCAGAACGAAATAGTATAGAAGGAGCGCAGAAGGTGCTGTACAATTTTCCCAAAGCTTTACGATTATAGCGCCCCCGGTTGGGGACGATGCGCCCATAGGCGGTACGGATTGATCTAGAAACTTCTTGAACAACCGAAGAGCAAAATTTTGACAACGAGGATTTGAATGTTATGCCAAGCCATCGTAGAGATTCTGTTGATCTGACGACGAACGATCCAAGAGAGATAGAAGAATTAGCATTCAAACGATTTGACGAAGGGTTGAAATGCAGGTACTCACATTTTGAGAGGTTAACTTCAAGACCGATTTTGAGAAGTTCCGACGACAGCTTACAGACATTTTTGGTGAGTGTGGATCGGGTACGGCTTACTAAGAGCAAGTCGTCCGCGTAAGCTATGTAGCTGAAGGCATGGTCTTTATAAAAGTAAGCAGGGTGTAAAGAACTGAGACAAGAAGATATGGCCGATTTGAAAATGTAGGGAGATAAGACTCCCCCTTGGCGAACACCAGTTCGGACAGGAATAATCTCTGACAAGCTACCTTGCCATTTAAACCTTACTGAGGAATGACCATACCAAAATTTTAACAGACTGACAACAGACAGATTCACGCCAGAAGTAATGAGAGAGAAGAGGGCCTGAGAATGCGTTATATTGTCAAAAGCACCAGCTATATCTATAGAACATATATGAATAGCAGACTTCTCGCGGGTAGCCTGCTTCATCATTTTTGTTAATATGTGATGAGCGTGCGCAGAACTGGCGCTCGAACGGAATCCAAGTTGCATTGAACCAAAACGACATTTTTCAATTAATTCTGGAAGAAGGACGTATTCCAGGATTTTGCTTATGGTACAAGAAACTGTAATTGGTCGATAGCTTTTGCAAAGGTCTGTGTCTTTCCCTCGCTTAATCACCGATGTTACAGTACCCGAGAGGAAACTATTCGGAACCAAACCCTGGCATAAACAAATTTGAAACAGAAGTTGGAGGTGTTGTGTTAAGGCTGGACACTCAGTTTTGAAAAAATCGGCACTAAGGCCATCAGAATCTGTGGAACCAGTTCTTCTTAATTTTCGGAAAGCAATTTCGATGGAAGAACAAGTCACGGGAAGAACAGAGGGTTGAAATATCTTCCTTGGTAGGTATTTAAGAAGTAAATTTTCATAGTGCTGCTGAATTTGTTTTTTGCAACAACTGAATAGCCCACTGTAGTGGCTGGTCCAGTCAGCCGTAGTTAGTGCGGAAGGAGGTACAGCTGAACCTTTATCTGTCCGAAGGACCTTTTGCCACGCTTTTTTGTCAGTGGGAGCATCTAAGCCATTCAAACGAGCATTTTTAAGTGAAGATTTGTATTCACGCTTCGTTTTAGCTTTCAGATTAAAAACAGTACCATTCCCTGGGCGTCCACAAGCAATCCAAATTTTTAGCCAAAATTTTGCCGTATTCTTTGCCTTTTTAACTTCAGGACTGACTTTCCAAATAGGCTTCCTTGTTCCAACTCGAATCCTACGGACTTGAGAAAGGTCCAGTGAACAACCGAATTCGCTAACGAATGTGACCAAATAAATACGTTAAATCACCAAATTTATGTAGGGACTTACCGAATGCGGTGAAATCGACTCGGATTTAACAAAAGCTGGATTAATTACCAAATTCGATAAGGAATGGGAACCAATAAACACGTTAAATCGCCTAATTTGAAAAAATGGGTACAAAATATTTTTTAGAAAAGAGGCGAAAATTTGACCGAATGGCAAGAACGTAGCACCCCCCTCCCTCGGGACACCCCTGTATATATCATCTCATATCATATCTAAATATAAAAATCTATCTAAATTATATGTATACCTATAAATATATACATCTATTCTGAGCTTGCTCAGGCAGATACTTTCCCGTTCACATCATAAGATGATTGCAGGGTCGGTTTAAACAGGGTTTAAACTCTGGTTCACCAAATCAAAATAATTTAGAGAGTGACTTTTCATTCAAAACAGAGAGTGAAATGGTAGTGAAATTTTATTTTTTATGAAATAACATGAAATGGTAATTTTGACAAAAACAAAACAGAGTAGCAATTCACATTAGCCTATGGTATGACATGTGAAAGCCCTTTTTAAACCGGCGATTTGAACTGGGGTAATCTAGCCACTACACATACTTTACTTTTCAGTTTTTATACGTCAGCATTTTACTTTTAGCACAGCAAGCTGACAGCAAGTGGATGAAATGGCACTAATAATATTCCTTCAGTCCAAGCTGACTGCAAATCATATTTGAAAGTGCAAAACGGATAAGTCTGTTTGTTCATTTTCCGCTTGAGCCTGAAGAAGACCCTTGCCAAGAAGCTAGTGGGTAACATTAATTTACTGCAAACAAAAAAAACGTTGACACAAACATGTCAAAACGCACGGCTAAAAACGCTACTTGATTTCACTCACCAGTTCACCACCTCTCGATTCCTGGGGAACAGGCCTCGCAATCCAAGCCAATGAAATAAGACTCTTTAACCAAACTAATTCAGAACAAACACAAAACCACCTTCACAGAGTTCAAAATCAAACATCAACTGAAATTGTTTTTTCCATCAGAGGCGACACTTCCCGGATCATCGCTGTAGACATAGTAATCTGCGAGATAGAGATGGTACGTACCAACTTACCTTTGTTTTGAAGATTTGCGGCTAACCAGATCCTACATGGGAGAAGTCATGGAACATATCAGGGTATAAATAACCATCAAACGTTTGGTTAGTAAAGTAAAAGCTTGGGTCAGAACTATCACAATGGTTATTCATTCATTCTGTCTTAGAAATTTGCTCTGATAAAGTGAACGTAGTCTCTATATCGGAGGGATTGTAGCTCTACAATCCGTGATTATCGCGATAAAACTAGTTTCTTTTTAACCCAATAGGTGGCAAGTTTGCTTGTGTAGATTTCAGAATTTTCAGATTAACATTTTGTGTAGATTTCAGAATTTTCAGATTCACATTTTTATGGCACTTGCAGCTTGGCCCAAGTCAGACGAAAATAACTCTAGAAAGTAATGCGCGAACTTTGAAAAAGTGACACACAGTCAAATCACAGCGACACTAGCTCCGCTAGAGGAAACGAACATCCCTACTGAAACTCAACCAGTCGTTAACGAGCGCTGGCTCTAATCTGATCGTCGACGTTCGCACCGCATCTTACTTAGCCTTGCTAAAATTTTCTACGTCCGCCACTGCATACACGAACAGTTTGCTGAAGCTTCTTTCGCGCTGCGACGGAGGCCCATTTTTTTTTAGCTTCGCTCAAGTGCCATAATATACCGATCACTTTTCGGTCTGTCCACTCTTCTCGAGTTAGGGTACTTCCTGGGTACTTACAGATGTGCTAGGACGATGAAACTTGGCAGGCATATTAGTGACACGACCAAACTAACTTGTAAACAGTCACTTCCTGATCCAGCCACCGTGGGGGGGAGTGAAGGGAGGGGGAATCCGGAATATTGAGGCATGCGTAACTTTCGAACGGGTGATCGGATCTAAATGAAACTTGATATGTGGAAAGAACACCTGACTCACATTTCCCATTTTACGTCCGAACCGGATGCGACACTGTGAGGGGAGCTGAAGGGGGGGGGGGGTGATTTCGAAAATATCGTGACACGCTTACAGTGGAGGGATCGGCATGAAACTTGGTGGGAAGAAGAAGTACGTATCCTAGATGCATCGCTGATGTAACCGGGTCGGATTCGGGCACTGTGGGAGGAGGGGGGCTGGATCCGGGATATGACGGGTTAAGGTACTTCCAGATGTGCTAGGATGATGAAATTTGGCGGTCATACCAAGGACCCGACCCAACTGACTTCGAAATAGTCATTTCCCCGATTTGACCATCGTGGGGGGAGTGGAGGGAGGGGGAATCTGGAATATTGATGCGTGCTTAACTTTGGAAGGGGTGATCGGATCTTTATGAAACTTGATATCTGGAAAGAACACATGCCTCACATTTCCGTTTTTACGTCCGAACCGGATCTGACAACTTTGGGTGGAGTTGGAGGGGGGGGGGTACTGGAAATATGGTGACACGCTTAGAGTCAAAGGATCGGGATGAAACTTGGTGGGGAGAACAAGCATATATCCTTGAGACATCGTTGAGACAAGTTGTAAATAGAAATGGACCAGATCGGCGCACTCTGGGGGTATTGGAAGGGGTTTTCGGGAAATCCACTCGCAAGTTAAGGTACTTACAGATGCATTTGGACGACGAAGTTCGGCAGCTGTGTTTGGGTCCCGATATTGACTTGGAAGCAGTCATTTCCCGATCCGACTATCTACGGCGGAGTGGACGGAACTACGGAATCCGGACTACCAGAATTTCATGCGTAACTTTCGAACGGTTGTTTGGATCCGAAGGAAGCTTGACAGTTGACAAAAGGACTTCTTTCTGATCTCATAAACACGTTCATAATCCCCCAAGGGCCCATGATCAGACCTCAAATATATGAAATGAGTTTTTAGTCCTCTTGAAGTGCGTATCTTAACGGCAAAGTGAAACAATACTTTTGACCGAAAGATCCATTTTCGTGATTCCCAAGGGCCCGTGATAATTTTTGCCTCAAGAGTCTCGCTTACAAATGACTTTTCAGTATACGTAAAGCACCAACGTTACCGCAAAGTGGAAAAACATTTATAAGAAACTATAAATTTTTAGGATTCCCAAGGGCATATTATCATCTGCACCCCAAGCATTTTGTTTCCAAATTCAGTTCGAACCCCTTAAATTACGCATCTTAGCTGCAAATTGCAAAAAAATAATACTTTCCAGCGAATGATATACTTTCATGACCCAAGGACACATGATCATTTGTGTACCAGTGCATTCACATATAAATGGATTACTAGGACCCCTTAAATTGCACATTGTAACCGCAAAGTGCATAGCATATTTTTAAACCATACATTATCATGAATCCAAAAAGTCCATAGTCGTGTTGTCTTACATGTGATTTCAGAATCACTCGTCGTCTTTTATGTGGTTATCTGCCAAAATATTTACAAATCCGTTAAGTTTGGTGGCGCAGAGGGCTAACGCCGCGCGTCTTTACCCTGCCAAGCCAAGCCAAGGTCCATAATCGTCTGTGCCTCAACACAGCACAAATCTTAGCTGTTACCCTTACCTACTAGGCATGCTTGCAAGTGCCATATGAGCTTACAACTCTTGTTTCTTTTGAAACTATTTATGCTAAAAAGATCTTGTCGGTCCAGTCTGCAATACTACAATGCCGAAGTACTGACGAAACATATTTGGAAGAGTTGTTTCAAATTTTCTTTACAGGAGGGGGGGGGGGGCAAATGTTCCTTTCATTAGAGTAATATTTCGGCCCTTTTTACCAGAACTCTGAAATGGCATTATCATAATTGAAAGGAAATTCAGTCCCCAAGCTCTCATGCACAGCAAAACCAAAGTTAAACAAAATGCGGAAAAATCTCTACACTTTCAAAGACCCAATCACAAAAGCAGCAGCAACAATCTACAAGAAATCAGAGCGGACAAAAGTATACCGATTTTTTTTTCGTCATGTTTTTTTATCCAAGTCAGCTCCTGGCAAATGCTATTACCTGCAAATTACCTGCAAATTTGCAATTGCAGGCGAATAGGATTTCTCCTAATATACGCCTTCATGGGTGCTGACTTGTTCAGGTTTCCAGTTGAATCTCCACTGTTTGCCTGACCACTCCTTGTCCAAATGTTGTTTGAAGCTATTTGTTGTTTGGCAGGTAACAGTGGAATCTGCTAGCGCGTTCCACAAGTTGATCGACCTACTTGTGAAGAAGTTCTGTGCATGCCGTTTCAGTACAGGCCTCTTCTTCAGCTTTTTTGGGTGGCCCCTGGTGGTTCCTCCTGTGTTTGGCACGAAAATGTTGGGTGGGATGTTGCTGCTCAAATTCTTGTACACAGCTATCATATCACCACGATTTCTCCTGTAGGTCATAGTGGGGATGTTCAGGGCTTTGAGTCGTTCTGGGTATGGGGTGCTTTGTAATCCTTTGACCATTTTCGTTGCACGTCGCTGGACACCTTCGATAATGCGTTTGTCCATCTCGTATTGCGGGTATGCTAGTGAGACTCCAACTTCCAGCTTCGGCCTGACGAGCGACGTGTATAACTTGCTGATCACCTTGAGACTCCTACTGCTTACAGTTCGCTTAATGACTCCAAGTGCTCGATTAGCACTACTGACGACGTTTTGCGTGTGCTTGTGAAACTTGAGCTCGGCATCGATAAGCACACCAAGGTCCCTTTCGCAGTTGCTGCTCTCGATTACTTGTCTTCCGTGGGGGGTATCCATGGTGTATTGGTTGTGGGGGTTGTTATGCCCAATATGAATGACTTTGGTCTTCTTTGCGTTGAACTTAGTTAACCAAGTGTCTGCCCAGGCTGTGAGTAGGTTTAGGTCCGCTTGGATACTCCTATGGTCGGCTGGTCCGAAGAGCTTGGTGTCGTCTGCATACAGGGTGTTTTTGTTTTTCAGAGGCTTACAGGTCAACTGTGTTCTAGTCATCATTTCAGCTTAGAAATCCAACTTGTATCAACAAGTGTATCAACCGAGTATCAGAATGGCGATAGTCGTATACCATGAAAAACTTGTATAATCTCAATTATAACGTAATACTGTTCTGAAAAACAAACTGAACAGCTATCTTAAAACCGTTAGTTAGAGTTCTTCAGTTCCTACCTTATTTTCGCCTCGTTTAATTTTCTGTGCTGAAACAATTTTATACGACATTCCTTCTGTACTTACACGCAAATAATTTGAACTAAAAAAATGGTTAAAAGGTACAATTATTGACAAATATAAATAAGCCTCATGTTGCTTAAAAGCGTCAGACATGCCAATGGCATAAGAAAACGACGCTTCGCTAATTCTGACTTCTCTGTAAAATTATTAATAACATCCTAGAAAGAACTGATCATCAAACAATTTTTGTGTTCAATGCCTTTTCCGTGGTTATCCTGTCCCTTGAAATATCGTCATTCGTTGTCCCATTATCATTTTGGCCTGTCCTCTGGACAATTTGTACCGTCGGCGTTTTTGCACCGGGAGGATTTTAGTCTTCCCCGCGGGCACTTTGAATTGTCGCCTTTTGAGCCGTCGGTAGTTTGGACAATTTCTATTTCGAGTCTTTGACCTCAATTGTGGGCATTTCGGTCGTGTGCATTTTGAACCGTGGGTATTTAGTGAGCATTCTGAACTGTGGGCATTTTGATCCGTAATCGTGGGCGCTGTGAGAGTGGGGAAAAAGATCGTGGTGATTTTGGGAACCACCCACCAGTCGATTTAAGAACTCACCCACTTGTGCCAGCAACTGGCCAGAGCCCATGTGCTAATTCCCGTGTGCCATGTACTTCTATTTTTTACTTAAACACAGTGCAGTACAAGTACTGAGTACTCCAGGATGTGAAGTACACATACTAAGCACTCCAGGAACTTTTTTTTTTTAAACCAGGACGATTCTCCCCCGCGGGCACTTTGAATTGTCGGCTTTTAGTGCCGTCGGTATTTTTTATGATTTCCGTTTCGGGGTCTTTGACCTCATTTGTGAGTGGCGAGCATTTTGAGCCGTGGGCATTTTTGTTATTGTTTTTTATCAATCAAATCAAGTTTATTAATTAGCCATAAATACCCAAAAACGAATAGCAATGGCACGTCAAAGATAGAAACATATGAGGTCACAATTTAAGTCAAGTTACTGTCAGATTTTTTGCAAAAGTACGGTACGAATGAACGGTCATACCGAACACTGCAGTTTGCAGGAGGGAGCTTTAACTTTTGCTTCCCCGAATTTGATCCTCGAGTGGGGCGTTTGTTTTCAGCTGCTGGCTGGAAATCTGGCAGAATGCTGCGAAAGAGCTCCGACGACAGACAGGACCTCCCAAAAGCCATGAGAACTTCATGCCGTCTGTTTGATAAGGTAGCCAGGCCTAGTGACGCCCGACTCGCCTCGTATGATATGTACTCGTGCCCGAGCAAGATAGGACATGCACGCTTTTGAGCGCGCTCAGCTTTTGCATTGTAAAGATCGTGGTGAATTCGGGAACTACCCATCAGTCCATTTAAGAACTTGATCCAACTTGTGACAGCAACTGGCCAGAGTCCATTCTGCTAATTTCCGTCGAGTTTCGTCTGTTTTTTTTTGCGGTCTTTTTTTTTTTTATTAGTTATTTATTATGTTGTTTGTTGGTGTTTTAGAAAATTCTTAACCTTTACTACTGCACGACAGCAAAAACGTAGGTTTTTCCATTAGTGCAGTAGATGTAAATAGTAAAGAGTTAATTGTGTTTACTAATAAAATAAGTGTCAAAGTAAAAAGATCGGTCTTGTGCCAAGTACTCGCCACTATTGCGGCAACCACAGCAAGTGAGATCCCTAATACTAATCGTTCTCTCATTTTTTACCTCCTATAGGCGTATTCTCGCCGGAGCCAGAATAATTCCCCCGCTTGCCGGAGGGAACGGCAAGAATAGAGGGAGTCCCTCCACGTGGACTCCGCCTAGGAAAACAACGAAAACACGGGGAATGTTTCTAAAATGGGTTTTGGTCGAAAAAAAATATGCAGTTGACGAAACTAGTCTGGATCCACTTTATTTTTAGTTGTGTTTATTCTGATTCTTTTTCATTAATCTTACATTGCACCAACACCAGCAAACATTGATTCCCCTCCGAATCTGGAAGGGAGTCCTTTTTGATGATGGTGATGATAATCGGAGCATTCTCCCTCCGTGGGGACTCGTGAGAATACGGGGAGTGAGTCCCCCGGGACAAACAAAAACGCGGGGAGTCCTGAAGTGAGTCCTTGAGAAACGGCTTAACTACTAACTAAAAACAGGAGGATCTGAAAGTGTTGATGGATCCTCGACGAAACTACTGAAGTTGATTCTGCCCCAGTATCGTAAACTTGTACACATTATCAACCTGACGTTTAAGAATGGAGTTTGCCCATCCTGTTGCACGAGTTATAGCCCTACACAAAGAACAAGACCAAAGGTTTCGATGAGATCCCAAAAATTCAATATCTGATCCAGACAACCGGGTCTTGCCTTAGCCAGATCAAGTCACTCCTTGAACATTTTTACAATTAAAATTCAGAAACAGATTAAGGCCAAATAGCTAATCACCTGAGAAAACCAAGTTCAGATATGGATTCAGCATGTGTGTTTACCCCTATAAGTCATATCTGTTTTGACGAAAACTTCCTGCCACTTCTGCCAATTGCCCGGTTCCGGCCGAACTCCAGAACTACTTGTCCGGCGAAAAAAGAAAGCTCAAAGACGAAATCAGGGTATCTTCTTTTCCCAGTAATGAACATCTAATCAACTTCAAACAGAAATTCAGCTTATAAACAAATTTTCCGATTCCAGCCGGATTCCGGTCGAACTATATGTCCGGTAAAACATGATTGTCATACAGGGACTCAGCATCTCTTCTTACCCCTAAATCGCTTACCTAATCAACTAGAAATAATCCAAAATCCAACAGTTTCCCGGTTTTAGCCGGATTCCGGGCGAACTACATGTCCGGGTAGAAAATTGTTTTCACATAAGTGTTAAGCATGTCTTCTTGCCCTAAATCGAACATCTAATCAACTCCAAATAAAACTTTTAATTTTGACAAACTTTCCGGTTTGGGCCGGATTCCGGTCGAAATACTTGTCCGTCGAGAAAATAGTTTTCACCAT
This sequence comes from Branchinecta lynchi, assembly GCA_023053575.1. Taxonomy (NCBI): domain Eukaryota; kingdom Metazoa; phylum Arthropoda; class Branchiopoda; order Anostraca; family Branchinectidae; genus Branchinecta; species Branchinecta lynchi. Next base: position 30,249,257 of record JAKZAP010000002.1, read on the forward strand.
CGTCTTCAGCATGTCTTCCTACCTCTAAATCGAACATCTAATCAACTTCAAATAAAACTTTTACTTTCAACAAACTTGCCAGTTTGGCCGGATTCCGGGCGAAATACTTGTCCGTCGAGAAAATAGTTATCACCATCGTCTTCAGCATGTAATCCTACCTCTAAATCGAACATCTAATCAACTTAAAATAAAACTTTTACTTTCAACAAACTTTCCGGTTTTGTCCGGATTCCGGTTGAACTACTTGTCCGATGACAAAATGGTTTTCACCATCGTGTTCGGCATGTCTTCTACCCCATAATCGACTATCACATTAGCTGTTTCAAAATATTTTGTTTGCCCCTTAATTTGAATCCCCTCCCCCACCCCTAAATGTAGAGCTACAAAGCCCATTTACGAACTTGACTGGTCCGACGACCCAACGAATCCTCGCACCAAGTTTCATCAAAATATCTCATTCCCTTCGAGAGTTATCGTGCTTACAGACGGACGGACAGACAGACGGACGGACGGACAACTTTTGCGATGTCATAGGTATCCCTCCACTTACGTTTTGGGATCCCAAAAACCCTTACAACTACAGGCCAATGTCTATACTATCTGCATTTGGCAAAATAACTGAAAGATGCATATATACAGGCCAATGTCTATACTATCTGCATTTGGCAAAATAACTGAAAAATGTATATATAATAGATTTGTTGAATTCCTAGAAAAATATGGATTTGTTTAACCCATTTCAGTTCGGTTTTCGGAAGGGTCACTTGACCGAACAAGCCCCGATGGTGTAAATAACATCCTATTGTTGGGTTGGAGGGGAGGGCGGCGGGACAAACCGAAATCTGCCGGCACGTTTCTATGTGTGCCGTCTTGGAATATAGTTTCGTAACAGATAACACAAGGATGCGAGCCTAGGTTTCAACACACAACACTTGGGATGTACCTACTCTGTTGTCACAACAAATGTTATACATGAAATGTTATGCATAACAAGCATTGCCATGAAGAGCCAAAAAAACGCCAAAAAAGCATGTGCTTGAATTTCCAATCGACTATCATGTCACAAGAAACAAGACCAAAGGTTTCGATGGGATCCCAAAAATTCAATATCTGATCCAGACAACTGGGTCTTGTCTTAGCCAGATCCAGTCTTCGCCAGACTCCTTGAACATTTTTACAATTAAAATTCAGAAACAGATTAAGGCCAAATAGCTAATCACCTGAGAAAACCAAGTTCAGATTCGGATTCAGCATGTGTGTTTACCCCTATAAGTCATATCTGTTTTGACGAAAACTTCCTGCCACTTCTGCCAATTTCCCGGTTCCGGCCGAACTCCAGAACTACTTGTCCGGCGAAAAAAGAAAGCTCAAAGACGAAATCAGGGTATCTTCTTTCCCCAGTAATGAACATCTAATCAACTTCAAATAGAAATTTAGCTTATAACAAATTTTCCGATTCCAGCCGGATTCCGGTCGAACTATATGTCCGGGTAAAATACGATTGTCACACAGGGACTCAGCATCTCTTCTTACCCCTAAATCGCTTATCTAATCAACTAGAAATAAAACTTTGACTTCCAACAGTTTTCCGGTTTTGGCCGGATTCCGGACGAACTACATGTCCGGGTAGAAACTTGTTTTCACATAAGTGTTCAGCATGTCTTCTTGCCCTAAATCCAACATCCAATCAACTCCAAATTAAACTTTTAATTTTGACAAACTTTCCGGTTTGGGCCGGATTCCAGGCGAAATACTTGTCCGTCGAGAAAATAGTTTTCACCATCGTCTTCAGCATGTCTCCCTACCTCTAAATCGAAATTTAATCAACTTCAAATAAAACTTTTACTTTCAACAAACTTTCCGGTTTGGGCCGGATTCCGGGCGAAATACTTGTCCATCGAGAAAATAGTTTTCACCATCGTCTTCAGCATGTCTTCCTACCCCTAAATCGAACATCTAATCAATTTCAAATAAAACTTTTACTTTCAACAAACTTTCCGGTTTGGGCCGGATTCCGGGCGAAATACTTGTCCGTCGAGAAAATAATTTTCACCATCGTCTTCAGCATGTCTTCCTACCCCTAAATCGAACATCTAATCAACTTCAAATAAAACTTTTACTTTCAACAAACTTTCCGGTTTTGGCCGGATTCCGGGCGAACTACTTGTCCGATGACAAAATGGTTTTCACCATCGTGTTCAGCATGTCTTCTTACCCCATAATCGACTATCACATTAGCTGTTTAAAAATATTTTGTTTGTCCCTTAATTTCAATCCCCTCCCCCACCCCTAAATGTAGAGCTACAAAGCCCATCTACGAACTTGACTGGTCCGACGACCCAACGAACCTTCTCACCAAGTTTCATCAAAATATCTCATTCCCTTCGAGAGTTATCTTGCTTACAGACGGACGGACGGACGGACGGACAACTTTTGCGATGTCATAGGTATCCCTCCACTTACGTTTTGGGATCCCAAAAAGTCAGCAAATGCATTTTTGGTGGTTTTTCGGCTCTTACTGACAATGGTTGTTGTGCATAACATTTCATTGTATAACATTTTTCGTGACAACAGATTACATCCCAAGTGTTGTCTGTTGAAACCACCCATTCTCGTGTTATTTGTTATGAAACTTCTGACAGTGTATATACATATATGGCGGCAAGCGAAAAGTCCTGCGTCCACTACTATTCCAATACGGCACACACAGACCCCCTCCCACCAACCCTAGGATGTTATTTACGGCTCTGGATGTTGGAAACCTCCGATGGGCTCCAGGTCTTCTCTGATAATGTTCAGCTGCCATCAGTAGGATTGCCGCACTGGTGACATTTTCCGTGCTACTAAGGATAGGAGAAAGTGTGGTTTTCTTGGAATAAGTGCTATTTCAAGAAAAACAATTGCGTTGCAACAGTTTGATGCATCATTCAGTGCAGAAAAAAATTGAAATAACGTATGGGGAGCATTGTCCATCAAATTAGTTGTGCATCCACAGGAAAAATTGATCAGAACAGAATAAAATGTTCTTTTGAAGAAATGTTTTTTTTAGTTCTAGGCTTCTACAAAGTGCTTTAATGGTGCTACATTTTCTTTAGAACAAAAAGCGTTAAAAGTAACACTTTTAACGCATTGGCCTCCGATGAATTTCTTTCAGCCGGGCAGTGGGGTATACTAAAAAGTTTTTGCGAATAAAGATTAAAGTTAACTGCAGTACTTGCTACTCGGATTTCTCTTATCTCTACGGAGATACGATGAATCCGAGTAGCAAATACCGCAGTTAACTTTAATCTTTACGGATAAACTTTTTACAGTGTTTAGCGAGGAAAGACTTCTTCGCCAGGGTGGAGACGTTTCCAGACCAGGACATTCGGCTTTTATGATTATAATTAGGCTCATACACTTTTATAATTAGGCTGCGCCTTGTGTTTGGAAGGACCATTGCCCTTACTTCGTTGTTGCATGAGGCAGTATAGGAATGCCACCCACACGATTTTTTGGATTGACCCTGGAAAAGATCAGGACTCCAAATCGCCTACACTGTAAAAAGTTTGTCCGTATAAAGATTAAAGTTAACTGCAGTATTTGCTACTCATATTATTCTTATCTCTATGCTGATAAGATTAATACCAAATAGAGATAAGATGAATCCGAGTAGCAAGTACTGCAGTTAACTTTAATCTTTATACGGAGAAACTTTTACAGTGTACAGTAGAGGTAACCTATGCTTATTTGAACTTCGCCATTTTCATGCGCTTGCTCTGACTAATGGTAACTACCACTCTGTAAAAAGTTTCTCCGTATAAGGATTAAAGTTAACTGCAGTATTTGCTACTGGGATTAATCTTATCTCTACTGGGATAAGATTAATCCGAGTTATAGATAATCTTATCTCAGTAGAGACAAAATTAATCCCAGTAGCAAATACTGCAAGTTTTTTTGCGCAGTTAGCCGAACTAAGTAAAGGGCCTCTGAAAGCACCTGAATATGTATTTTAGATCTTCGTTCTGTCATTTCTGTTCAACTGTAATGTTCATACTTAAGTAACTGTTCAAATGAGCATACGTCTACTGTACTCCCACGACCTCGCAGGTTGCCAGCCTGGCCTGCTAAACAAGGTTAATAATTGCCACGCTGACAAAAATGGCACTGTCTAGGGAACCGGGAGCCGTACTTTATGTACCATGGGCTGCGGAACCGGTAGTTCTCACGGAAACCAAACCATATGAGCTGCGATTCCGGGATCTGACGTCATTGACTAACGGAAACTTGTTTGTGCTGGCTCCTGTTCCGGTAGTAAGTGGAAATAGCTCACGGAAACTTCATCGCACTAGCTTCTCGTCCGGTAGTCTCACGCAACTGTGTACTTAGAAGCTAGGGAGCCGGTAGTTCATACCGGATACTGTACAATTGGAAAATATTACTACCGGAACCCATGTATTGAGAGCTAAGGTACCGGTAGCAACAACTATTTGATGAAAATGACCAGCTCACGGACACAGATGGCTATGGGCTAGGGTTCCGGTATTGCAAACAAAAAAATTGAACTCACGGACCCATGTCAGTGCAGACTAAGAAACCGGAAGAGAATATTTTTAACTCTCGGAACCCAACTCCTGCGGGCTTGGGTTCCGGTAGTGTCAAAATTACAAACTCATGGAAGTTGGATTCCATGAGCTGTACCGGACTCAAAAGTCCATATTGACAGGCCTCTGTGAGTTGTAATTTTAATTTTTGGCACTACCGGAACCCTAGCTCATAGCCATCTGTATCCGTGAGCTGGTCATTTTCAATCAAATAGTTATTGCTACCGGTACCTTAGCTCTCAATATATGGGTTCCGGTAGTAAAAATTTGCCCCATGTTATTTTCTCTAAGTCAGTGAAAATTCCGGTATCCTAGCTCTCATTCAAACTATTCCGTGAGTTCTATATTCAACGTAGACACTACCGGAACACAAGCTCCAATTGTATAGTTTCCGGTATGAACTACCGGCTTCCTAGCTTCTGAGTATACAATTCCGTGAGACTACCGGACGAGAAGCTGGTGCAATGAAGTTGCCGTGAGCTATTTCCACTTACTACCGGAACGGGAGCCAGCACATACAAGTTTTCGTTAGTCAATGACGTCAGATCTCGGAATCGCAGCTCATATGGTTTGGTTTCCGTGAGAACTAACGGTTCCGCAGCCAATGGGACATAAAGTACGGCTCCCGGTTCCCTGGACTCTGCCGACAAAAATAGATCAACAAAGGAAGAAATAGCGGTAATGTAGCCTACTCTATGGTAGAGGTATGCTTCTTCAAACTTTAGTGATTTGAAAAAAAAATTCTGTATTTTTCGGCATTTTTGATGAGAAATTACCAAGATCCAGCAAATACCATCTTTATAACATTTTGAGCTGTAAATACTTCTGAAACTAGCCATTCAATACCGACTTCTTCTTGAACTGGAAACTTCACTTAGATTGTATAAAAGCATATGCTTTTTAACGGTAACCCAAGCCTTTCAGAATTCATATTTTACGGTAAATATAGTAAAACCATCGATTTTCTGAAAAAAATCGTTAGTTTTACAAGTAAAATCACGAAACAGAAAAAAACAAATTGGCGATTAATCGCCACCCCTCGCTGGAACGAGCGTACAACGGATCTTTTGGAAGGTTATGGGTATTCCCTAATTCACGAAGCCTTGAGACGAACTAAAAAACTGTATTGACAAAACTAATACACTGGCTAAAATTTTTCACAAAATTTGTGCAATATTCAACATGAGATCCTTAAAACTGATAAAAAGAACTACGGCAAAACAGCTTTCTCAAACGACAGCACAATTAATTTCACGGGTAAAAGCGCGAACACACGATCAGGTTTTCCCGTCCGGATTTCCTGCACTTTCATCATCAAGTTGAACAAATTTCCATATGGAAGTGATGATGGTGACAAAAATCCGGGCAGGAATTCCAGACCGGGAGCTCCCTATCCTGATCGTGTGTTCGCACTTTAAGTGAGATGCTTCAAACAACCCGAGGAACAGTTTGATCTATCGGCCACCAGAGGAAATCTTGTAAAGCAGAAATCCCCAGTTTCGAGGTACAAGGATTTAAAGGACACCTCATACTTATCACCGAAATTCGTTATACTTCAGTAATATTTCTACCCATTATCGTTCGCGAGATTCACTTTATTTGTGAATCTTATCTCCTCTATTGTCAATACAGTGATCATCACGCTTGCCAAGTTTATTCTCTTTACATGACGTAGAACGCGCCCGATACTTGTTTCCAACGAGCTTATTCCGGAGACCGCTTATGCAAATTTTGCCAAGACTGTCATCCAATTAAGCAAGGGACTTGGGAAGAGGCTAAAAACAGCAGAAGCCGTGTGTAATTTTCTGTGGGTAGCCTATAGCTTATTTTTTAAACTGGTCAACTATTTCAGAACATCTGAGCAGAAACACTTATGTAGTGCGAGGTGTCCTTTAAACATATGTTCCAAAATTAGCGCCACAGCTTAGCTTCCACGAATCGCAAAATCTGGGAAACAAAGGTCACTCACTAAATCGGGTCAGACACCCATTTTGCCGGTCAAGCTGCATTGCGAACACGCGATCAGGATTTTCCAGCCGAAGTGTTTGCACTTCCATCAAGTCGAGCAAACTTCAATTTTTCCACACGGAACTGATACTAGTGGCGAAAATCTGTACTGTACGACGAAACTGAACAAAGTCGCCAACAGACCGACTTTAGAACGTGTAATATTGATTGGGTACGGAAAGTTTACAGTCGAATTTCAAGTTTTATTGAAATTCGGGATCATATGTCGACCTTTCATCACAAGAGCCTTTTTCAGCCGTAGCTAATAATATAGACTTGTTATTTGATTCACCGGCGTTAATTTGATCAAAAAGCTTAGATTTTCGGCTACGCCCTGACGAAGATCATTACGAAGACGAAGATCATCAGACGAAGATCATTACGAAGATCATCATCGAGAAGGCCCTACGCATAGCCGAATACAAAACTTAAACTGACTAATACGTCTGGCATCTTTAACCACACACAGCTTGGCGCTAGGCCATAACTTGGGGCAACACCACAAACCTGAAAAGATGTACCCCTTACATGGGCGTCACATATAGGGGGTTAAGGGGGGATACCCCCCCCCCCCGAATGTTGTCAGCCACTCGGTAAAAGAAATAACTGATTCGGCGCTCGATTTTTGTAAAAATCAGTCGATTTTTTGTAAAAACGATAGGTTTCATCTTACAAATAGTCGGGTTTTTCTGAAAATCAGTAAACTTTTCATGTTTTTTCTTGAAAACAGTCTTTTTTTTCTGCGAAAACAGTCGGTAAAATGACCAGCCAGTCGGTAAATACCCCCCCCCCCACACCCAAACATTTTGAATAGTAACACCTCTGACCCCTTACGGATTTGCATAAGACAACTAACTGTAGTAATTAATGATGAAAAGCAAATCAGCGGACAAGGCCACGAAGGGCCTCTTGAGGATAGAATTCGGCCGCATTCTCTGTCAACGCGACTGCTGAAATACCTTGAAGATTTAGCAGACAAAAAGATAATAAAATGAGGTAATAAACGGCTAAGAACAACAAAAAAAGCTTTTCGTATTGTTGGCTATCTATGTGTCGCTCTTCTGAGAGGCGGGATAGGTCCGAAGGAGACTGTAGCCTACCTAAAGGTCCTGGAAAGTCTCTTAACGATTCTCTCATTTCGCCAAAAGCTGCACTAAAAGGAACATTTAAACCAGTTTACCATCCACAGTAGATCCACTTCTTGCACTCACTTCCGCTGTTAGCAAGAACTTATAATACTATAGTTTGGTAGAACACCTGTCTCTCCCTTCTCAATGTACAAGCAAATCAAGTCCAAATATTTTGTTTTAACAAAAACTATTTTGTTTAGCAGATATACACAAAATTGAAGATCATTACAGAACGGCAAGGTCTAAGCCTGATATTTACTGAGATTTTATTTTTGTTTTTAGCCATTCGAAAATATCGCAAACAAAAACTTCCGTTTCCCAGAGTTTCAGCTTGTGGGATGAGCGTATCGCACACACTTCTGTTTCTGTAGCAAACATTCAAAATGTGTGGGTCACAAATACCACACACCGCGCGAGGACGCCACAGGTCTCGGATATGCACCTGCTCAGTATGTACGGTGCGTCATCGCGGATTTTTACTCGGCGCAGTGATGGAGGCAGAAAGTATTCCTAAATCCCAAGCTGACTGCGAATGATATTTGACAGTGCAAAACGGGTACGTTAGCTGAATCTTCTTAAATCTATATTTCGGCCCTCCTTGGCAAGGGGCCTCTCCAGGCTCAAACCGCTCAAGCTGGAAAATGAACTTGTGGAAAACAACACTTTGTTATACGAATTGCTTGGAGTTAAAGTTGGTGCTATGATTTCATTTTGGACGCGGATGCTCTTTTTGCTGCTCGAATGGGTCGTTGATAGAGCGAAATATATCTGTGACATAGCTAAAGGCGACAAGCTAAAAGCTTAACGCTAAATGTAATAATAAATAAATATCCGTTTTGCATTGCCGAATATGGAGGCACAAAGCCTCTCATCATAATCCGTTCTTGTTATTAGTAACTATGGTATGAACAGAAAATCATGGGCCCTTGCAGGAAAAGGGAGCTGATCGGGTTGCTTAACGATTTGAAAAACGATGCCGTCGTATCATAAGGAAGAGAAAGAACATGGATAGCCTACAGCCGAAGAACTTTCGAACTCGACAATCTTAAACGAACCTACCGTAAAACCACAAACTAACAAAGGTACTAGCAAAGATTTCACCGGGATATTCTAAACGGAATTCCCGTTCAACTGAGCAGTCTTCCAGATCTGAAAAGAAAATAATAAAAATGATCAGCAACAATCTCAGAAAACACAAATATTCCTTGAGCCCAAGTTGACTTTGAAACATGTATTTAAATAGTGTATGCAACGGATACGTCAACTATGATTCTTCATCAGCGATATTTCGGCCCTTCTTGGCAAGGGTCCTCGTCAGGATGTCAATCTTCAGGGTCAACTTCGGGGAAGGAAACAAACCTGTACTCAAGAAGTGCCGAAATATCGCTGATCAAGAATCGTAACTGACGTATCCGTTTTATACATTATTTAAATATCAGAAAACACATTGGAAGGTGGGGTCGAATAGCGGACTGTCCTGAAATCAGTGAGCGCAGAAGCCGCAGGTCAGTATAAAGCAGGTGTGGACGGTCACAGGGACGACGTTGAGTTTCGTGTTAACAGCGCTTGACAAATTCGTAGAGGCGAAAGCCGACACCCGCACGTCCTGTAATTATTTGTTATTTACGCTTTTACTGTAATATAATTATTGTAAGATTAGAAACAAGTGTATGGTTTATAACCTTTTAGAATTCCCTTTTTGAGTAACAATACCTATTTAAGCTCATTTGTATTTAATGCAGTGAAGGGACAAGCAATGCTCGACACTAAATTCATCAATAAATAAATTCTGTCATTGTTCACTTGTTATGAACTCCACTCAATGGATTTTTGCCCAATTGTAAAATAAGAGAAAGAAATTGAAATTCGCGTCACGGTGCCCGACAGGTTTTTCAGACAAAACGAAATTCGGACGGGGAATTTGGCCCCAGACTGAAAAAAATCCACTGCTTGGCCTACAGTCAGATGATGCTGACTGATTGCCGAATGTTTGCAAATTCTCTGTTCATTGAAAAATTTCTATTTTGTGGTTCATATAAAATACAGGAGATGTATGTAAGTTTGAACAGTTCTACGGAGCATCAAAGAAATATGCAATTAATGAACATGCTTTGACTGACCAGTGTTTTACTTTTATTGCAGCAAGTGTAGGAATATCGCTGTTCAACTGTAAACAGACAAACTGTAAAAATAACTATACCTCCCTCCGCTAGATAGCCTAGTAATAATTTAAGTTTGGGTACCTGGTAGCTTGAATTCAGCAGACACTTGCAACCAAGATCTTTCTCTAACAAACATGTTTTTGCAGCTCACATTGAATAGATCTTGTAAACATTTGAAACTTCAAACACAGCTTCCTAATTATTCAATTATCAGAGCACAATTTCGCATTCGTTTAAAATTCACACCGGAAAAAGTAGAATATTTTCTACTCAAACCTGAACGAAATTATCGGACAGAATCCGCGTTTTGACGTCATCGAACGTTTTGACGTTCGATGTGTAAAAATCCGGAGCGGGGAAGGATGTTCGCACCGGAAAAAGTAGAATATTTTCTACTCAAACCAAAACAAAATTATCGGACAGAATCCGCGTTCGATGCGTCAAAACTCCGGAGCGGGGAAGAAAATTCGCACCGGACTGCGAAATTCGGACTGTGTGTGACCGCTACTTTAATGTACTTAAAGCTGCGAACACACACAGTTGAACAAGATTTGGGTCGCCACCCGTAGTGACGGGTGGGCGTTGTGACGGGTGGGCGTAGTGACGGGTGGGTCAACTGACGGATATTTGGGCCAAATGACGGGTGGGCGAACTGTCGGAAAAGTTGGGCGAACTGACGGATTTTTAGGCGAACTGACGGGTGGGCGTAGTGACGGGTGGGCGTAGTGACGGGTGGGCGTAGTGACGGGTGGGCGTAGTGACGGGTGGGCGTTGTGACGGGTGGGCGTTGTGACGGGTGGGCGTAGTGACGGGTGGGCGTAGTGACGGGTAGGCGAACTGTCGGAAAAATTGGGCGAACTGACGTTTAGCTGAACTGTCGGAAAAAGTGGGCGAACTGACGGAATTCTTAGGCGAAGTGACGGGTGGGCGTAGTGACGGGTTCCCCAAGATTTCGCATGCGAAATTTTCGTCACTATGGGGAAACCTACCTACATGCGATACGTTAAAATGTATTTACTTACTGATTGTTAAACTAAGGACCCACTAGAGCCACTCACCCAAACGCTTATAAAACAAAACAATAAGGAACAAAGCTAAAGTTTTCGTTGGGATCCCAAAAATGTAATATCTGATCCAGACAAATGGGTCTTATAGATTTCCGGTCTTCGCCAGACTCAGTGAACATTTTTACTACTGAGATTTAGAAACAGAAGAAGGCCGATGGCTAATCATCTGAGAAAACCAAGTTCACATATGGACTCAGCATGTGTGTATTTACCCCTAGGGTATACGTCATATCTACTTTGACGAAACTGATCCAATCTTCCTGCAATACTTCTGCCAAATCTCAGGTTTCGACTGAATTCCGGGCAAACTACTTGTCTTGCAAAAACTAAAGCTCGAAAACAAATTCAACGTATCTCCTTACCCCTATATCGAACATCTAATCAACTTCAGATAAAACTTTAACTTTCATTAACACATTTTCTGGTTTCAGCCGGATTCCAAGGCGAACTATATGTCCGGGTAGAAAATGATTGTCAAAAGCGGATTCAGCATGTCTTCCTACCCCTTAATCGGAAACCTAATCAACTTCAGAGAAAACTTTTACTTTTAACAAATTTTCCGGTTTGGGCCGGATTCGGCACTAACTACTTGTCCGACAAGAAAATGACTTTCATCTTCAGCTTGTTTTCTTACCTCTAAATCGAACATCTAATCAATTTTAAATAAAACTGACCTTTAACAAATTTTCCGGTTTTGGCCGGATTCCAGGCGAACTACTTGTAAGGCGAGAAATGGTTTTCATTTCGTGTTCAGCATATTATCTTCTTACCCCTAAATCGACTATCTCATTATCTGTTAACACAAATTTGTTCGCCCCTTAATTTGAACCCCCTCCCCCGCCCCTAAACGTTGAGCTATAGAGCCCATCTACGAGCTCGATTCTCCCTTGTCCTAAAGAGTCCTCACACCAACTTTCATTAAACTATCTCATTCCCTTCGCGAGTTATCGTGCTAACAGACGGACAACTTTTACGAAATCAGAAGTATCCCGTCACTTTACGTTTTGGGATCCCAAAAATGAAAGAATCATGATAACAGATGGTGCTTGAACCTCAGCTTACGTCAGCTACGAGACAGGTTCGATCCTCACCCAACGTTGTCCCCGACGAAGACCATTGCCAAGAAAGGCCGAAATATCACTGCCAAAGCATCGTAATAGCTGACGTATCCGTTTTATGCATTGTTTGAATATATGTTTCCCAGTCAGCTTGGACTCTGTTGAACCTCGGATTTATTGTACGTAAATCTCTCCAGACCATGTCCAACAAAACGGCAGAGAGAGGCAAAAAAGCACAATGGTTTGGAGCGAAGAGGTATATTCTCATCCAACTGCATTTTTTTTCAGACCTCTCACGTATTCAGAATGTCGTTAAGTGATTAGTTGGGGTCCCCATGCGTCAGAACAATATTATTCTGATAAGGTGTCAACCCAACCAAGAGGTTAAGAGCGTGTTCCACCCTTCTAACAGTAGTTACTATTTCCGTTCCATCCTCACGAAAAGTTACTACGCTGACCGTTTCAACCTTGTTGGAATAGTAACTAATAGTTACTATTTGCTTACCATGCTCGGGAGCGTAGTAAGCGTAGTTACTACGCATCTCTGTAACGTGATTGGTCGGATTCGCCCCTGGCGTGAGATCCTGCTGGAAAATAGAAAAATCGTTCCAGCCTTGACGGCAAAAAGCCAGAATTCGTGACGTCATGCGTAGTAACTACGGTAAGTAGGGTGGAACACGCTCTAAGCATCGGAGGTAGTCCACGAGGATCTCATCTCCCTAATACTCTTATCGAAGACCCCCCCCCCCCTCCCTCCCAACTAACCGAAACCTCCCAACGCTTTTCTCTCTCTCTTTTTCTCCCAATTCACTCACCCATCTGTAAACGCCGTTCTACGACCTAAGGCGTATTCTAGCCGTCCCCCAGGGACTCCTATGAGAATCAAGGGGAACGGCGACAATAGAGGGAGTCACTCAACGCGGACTCCGCGTATGGAAAACAACGAGAACTCGGAGAATGCTTCCAAAATGGATTTTGTTCGAAAAAAAATATGCAGTTGCCGAAATTAGTCTGGATCTACTTAATTTTTGGTTTTGTTTATACCGATTATTCTTAATAAATTTTACGTTGCACCAACACCAGCAAAAATTGATTACCCTCTGAATCTGAAAGGGAGTCCTTTTTGATGATGGTGATGATTATCGGAGCATTCCCCTTCCGTGAGGACTCACGAGAATACGGGGAGTGATTCCCTGGAATTCCTCAAAAGGAGTCCTCCGGGAACGGCGAAAATATGCCTCTATGCTTCCACCACCCTGCGTCGTCAACCAACTGATTATCTTGGTCGGGTGCTCCAGTGGTTCAGAACAGTATATTATTCTGACCCGCGGTCAACCCAACCAAGGGTTAAGTATCGGAGGTACTGCGGCTGTTTTTGCGGGATGTCAGGTTCCGATATGACGTAAGGCTAAGCGACGCAGTAATTCATTCCGGTCCAGTTGTACGACCCGTCATGGATTCTAGGAACTGACGAGACGAACTCTTTGCTCGAAGCTAGAATGGTACTGGCGTGACATCCAGGAAAGACCTCTCCTCTCTAATAGGATTAGTTAAACCAAGTCATAGGTATTGACTGACGAATGTCACATCCCTGGGGAGAATCAGTGAACCTAAGCCATAACACCCACACACTAGAGTAGAGGAATCAGAGACTACCAGTCAATTAGTCAATCAAGACAACTATTACGCACATCCAGGACTACCAATGGGACAGGTTAAGTGGACAGTGCCAGAAAGACCATGGATGCCAGAAAGATAACCAACCGTTATCTGCAATAAAACACTTAGTGGCCTGAGGAACCATGCTATAAGCCCTTCCGTTTAAATTTCAGTCATGGTAAATTTCAGTCAAGTACCGATATAATTCCAAGTACTGTCTGGGTACTCTTAGAGCACATCGATGCTTCTTTGACATTCAACGATCAAAAGCCTTTGAAAAAACTGACGAAACTCAGGCAGTATGTGAAGTACACTGCACCCTTCGTAAGCATACTATTAGATGGCGAGAGCTCCATTCTAAACTGCGAAAAATGTGTTCTCTCTACGTACAACAACACTTAAAATGTGTTACTTAAGGACAAGTCATGTCCTTACAACGCTCAAGTAGTACACTGTCAGAAGTTTCATGACAGATAACACAAGGATGCGCGCTTTCAACAGACACTGCGTAACAGATAACACTTGGGATGTTATCCGTTGTGTTGAAAACGTTATGCGTAACAAGCTTTGTTAGGAAGAGCCAAAAAAGCATCTACTGGCTTTATTCTTTATCGTCAATTTTTTTTTTTAATACTAAGTTTTTTCATTTATTACGTAACAAAAGCTTGCTCACAAGAGTAAACGGAATATAAAACAAAATTTCCACAGTATTTGGTTGACCAAATTCTTTATCGTCATGATGTCGGAAAACTCGGCAGATATTTTTTGGCGACTTTTCGGTTCTTCCTGATGGTAACGCTTATTATGCATAGCATTTTGAAACACAACAGATACCATCCGAAGTGCTATCTGTTATAGATATTTCTTCAGCCCAAGCTGACTGCGAATCATATTTGCCGGTGCAAGACGGATAAGTCAGCTACATTTTATTAGAGCTACATTTCTGCTCTTTGCAAGGGTCCTCTTCAGGCTCAAGCTGGAAAATGAACTTATCTGATTTTGTGAACTTCTTCTCTGAAAATTGGTTTGAGTTGATGCTGGTGCTGTGATTTTATTCTGGACACGGCTACTGTTTTTATTATTCAATTGGGTCATCGAAAGGGTAGAGATTCTTCTGCGTTTTGGTTTTACAGTCAACTGTCCCTTCTTCTTCTTTTCAGCTAAGATGGGTACTTGTCGGCGGCATTTATGGGCGATTTGTCGTTCCGTACTTCAGTGATAGATGTTTCTTCAACCCAAAAACAGTCCGTGTCCAGAATCAAATCACAGCACCAGCTTTAACTCAAACCCATTTTCAGAGAAGAAGTTCACAAAATCAGATAAGTTCATTTTCCAGTTTGAGCCTGAAGAGGACCCTTGATCAGATATTTAAGGAAGAATCTTTAATTGTTTTTCACAAGTTCATTTTCCAGCTTGAGCCTGAAGAGGACCCTTGCCAAGAAGGGCCGAAATATAGCTCTAATAAAATGTAGCTGACTTATCCGTTTTGCACTGTCAAATATGATATCAGTTATAATGTAATAAGTAAGTAATTTATTATATGAAACTTCTGACAGTGTACTTAAGTGGAAATTAAATTTGACTGGGTTGTTGCGACGGACACCAACAAACTATAATGTATAGTATTCTCTACACGAGTTGGAGGTACATGCGGGGGGAGGGTCCGAACAGCGTGGACAGTCCATTCTATAAAGATGGATAATTCTCACCTGGTAGAAAACCCAGTCTTCCATAAAAGAGGGGACGAACGAATTGTACCTGGAGAACGCTACTGGCAGGACTGAGAGCTGCTCTTCGAACATCTTCAGGGCGGGTTCAGAAGACACGCCATTTCCCTGAACAAAAGTAATATAGAATATATCGTAATATAGGTGGGTTTTTTTTTCATGTAGTTTCACTGTAGTTTGACGTCCTTTTGTTTCAGTTATGAGAGTACACTATGTGTAATGGACAAATAAAATGGTACACACACTGTACTTTCATCACCGAAACAAAATACGTCAAACTACATAAAAAAATCCACCTTATGTCTGACACTGAAAAGGCAGCTTATTTTTACATTTGATTTTCGAAACACTGAAATATTTTGACTCTTCTAAGTGTTTTGTATTTTTTCAATCGGGGCTTTAATAATAACGATCAAAATCTGCGCTGCTTGCGTGACAACCCAGAATTCACCCAGACGTGGAAAATTTGAATTTCAACAGAAACCTACAGCGTGTTCCACACTTCCACTATACTTACCGTGGTTATACTACGCATGACGTCACGAATCTGGCTTTTTGCCGTCAAGGCTGGAATGATCTTTTATTTTCCAGCAGAATATTATGCCACGGCCGAATCCGACCAATCACATTACAGAGATGCGTACTTACCACGCTTACTACGCTCCCGAGCATGGTATGAAAATAGTTATTATTAGTTACTATTTCGAAAAGGTTGGAACGGTCAGCGTAGAGACCTTTTACGATGTTGGAACAAAACTAGTTACTATTGTTAGAAGGGTGAGACACGCTCGTAACTTCCAGGGTTAAAGATGCTGAACTCGAAAAGTTTCGCCTGTACAAAGTAGGAAAATGACGTTAGATGTCTTGTTGCAAGGAATCAGTATTTTAGTTTTCGGCAGTGAGTTAGATTTGCAGTTGGTAAATATTTCAAAACGTAGAGGGACAAGCACAGAGGTACCATGAATCCGTAAGAATAAGTTCAATTGATTAAGTCGATTACAGGAGTGTTGCATGAAGCTGCCACCCTAAACTTATATTTTGGGGAAATGACTTAGGGAAAAAGAGTAAAGGTTGAAATAAAATTCAGTGGAGCATCCTGAAAGGAAGCTTAGAACCTTCGCTTTCTGCTGGTACCATAGTTTACTTGTAATTGTTCAAGGCTAAGCTGGAGAACACAAAAGAATATAGGCACCCAAGTGATCATGAAGTCGCCCACTTTGCTAAAAATGGTATTTTGCTACATGGTGAAGTTAGAGGCCAGCTGTTTGGTCAGAGAGGTTCCTTGACCTTTTGCAAATAACAAAATTTGCTGTTTCCTTGGAATTTGCATGATTTTTCTGGGGGTGGCAGCTTCATGATCCAAGGTGGCAGGATCATGTACCATGGCCAATTGGGGGGTGGGCGGTGCCATAGTAAGGGCAGCTTCATGCAACACTCCTGTAGCTGTGGATAACGGACAAACGAAGTAACCCCTTATTATCCGCGTTTCAGGCCTATTTAAGTAAATAAGTGATGTGTAAGTAACTAGACTGTTGGATCTCAGCCCTATTCGGTTAAAGAACGGATGTGTGTAAACTCTTTTCTGTCGAAACTGCGCGCCTTGTGGAATGTTATGAAACTTCTGACTGTACTGTCCAAACTTGGTTAGGGGTTTAGCTGACAGTTTGTTTGGCGGAAGTATTTTTGAAACAGGGATCCTAGACCTGTAGTGAAGCGAAGCCAAGACGTGCTATACGCTGGGCCCAATAACGAATTCCAAATGTTTTTTTTTAGCGAATTTGTGTTTTGTCCTTTACGATCAAGATAGTTTGGCCAAGCCTGACCGAGATTTACACAATAAATATTCTTTGAGCCCAAGCTGACTTTGAAACATTTATTCAAACAATGTTTACAACGGATATACGTCAGCTACGATTCTTCATCATCGATATTTCGGCCCTTCTAGGCAAGGGTCCTTGTCAGGCTGATCAGTCTCGTCAGGCAAGAAGGGCCGAAATATCGCTGATGAAGAATCGTAGCTGACGTATATCCGTTGTAAACATTGTTTGAATAAAAATTTACCCGATGTTTGGAATCGCGTGTAAGAAATCATGCATTTGTGGTTGAGCAGGGTCGAAAATCTTGTCTGCTGCTCGCATAACCTCAATTACAGGCAAAAACTGAACTGGACAAGGCTGTTCCAATTGATTTGCTATCAACTTTGTTTGGTTTTCTTCAATACGCCATGTGTTCTGAGTAACCTTAAATAATTTGTTCTGCAAATCATCGGGATTCAACATCCTTATTGCTTGCAAGTGCCATTTATGGTAATGTGAGGTAAAGTTGTCTGTTGACGCTTTACTTCCTAAAACATTCCACTGAGAGTGTATGTCTTCCAACTACAGCCTGAAGCGGACCGTTGCTAAGACGGGGCCGTAATATCGCAGAAAAATATTCTAGCTGATTTTTCTGTTTAGTAATTTTTCATAAATTATAAACTTTAGGCCTTCAGTTGTGCTTTAAGAGGAAGTAGGCTACTGTTTGGGGTCGGTTTGGAAGAAAACAGAATGAAAAAAAAAACACCAAAAACTCACATGCATTAAAAACTTGCCATCCTTCTTCAAAACCTTCAGACTGAGTGACAGAACGGATTTCATAAAGTCCCAAATTTGGCCGATGGGGGCGTCACTGACTGGAATATCTGTCAAGTCTCCAAAAACGAAGTCAAACTCCCGACCTTCGGCAATATAGGACTGGAGGATCTTCATGCAGTCGTCAACGATGATCTGCAAGAAACGGTAAGGTCTTGTAAGCAACAAGGTATATTTTGGCAATGTACGAACCAAGGGTTTCCACGCAGTAATCAAAGATGACCTACAAGAAAGGGTAAGGATTAGTAAGCAACATGGGATATCCGATGAAACCCAACTATGGTAAGCGTACTAGCTAATGGCGTAGAGATTGATCAAGATACTCGTACACACTAATTACAACTTGAGTAGGAAGGGCGCTCGAGCAACTTATTAGTCCGCTGATCTCTTTCTGCTGGGCTCTCGATCGCCTTTTTTTTTTTTTTTTTAACTTCCAAAGCATGGACTTTACTTTGTTCGCCCCTCCCCCTCACACCCAAAAAACTTAAAAAAACAAAAACAAATAAAAGTACTCATTAACACATGTAGCTTTACAAAAACCTGTTTAACCTTAATTTAAATATTCCTCTTAGGCTCAAAGCCACTCAAGTTGGAAAAATCAACTTGTGGAAAAAAAAAATGAAAACAAAACAAAAAACTCTCAAACCCTATAAACGCCTCTGTAGCATTGATAAGAGATTATTCTCGGAAAAAAAGAAATAAGCAATCAATAAACTCACCAGATTACGTGATAGTGACCGAAGAAATATCATTTTAAAAATCTTGGAGCAAGGATGGCGTCTGTTCCTCTTCCCCTCCCGCAATCGGTCTCAAACGAACTTCCTCTACTATTTTTGTTTTGTATTGTTACAACAGCAATTGGCTTCAGGGCGTCTTTCGTAACAAGACCAACGGTTTCGATGGGATCCCAAAAATCTAATATTTTGATTCAGACAATCGAGTCTTGTCTTCGCCAGATCCAGTCTTGGACATGGTAATCGTCAGAGAAAACCAAGTTCACCTATACCTCTATAAGCCATATCTATTTTGACGATACTGACCGAGACGGGATGATGTCTCTACGTAGACACGACACTACGAAGACACGACAGTACATCAAAAAGAAAAAAGCGTCAGTACATGGACACGACGGTACAAGTACCGACACTACATGGACACGACGGTACAAGTACCGACATTACATAGACGCGACGGTACAGGTACCGACACTACGTAGACACTTTTTGATTTTCGACGTAGTGTCGGATTTTGTCCTCATAGTGACGTGTCCACGTAGTGTCGTTCGACGTACCGTCGTGTCTACGTAGTGTCGTTCGATGTACCGTCGTGTCTATGTAGTGTCGTTCGATGTACCGTCGTGTCTACGTAGCGTCGTTCGACATACCGTCGTTTCTATGTAGTGGCGCCTTTTGGTTTTCGACGTAGTGACGTGTCTTCGTAGTGTCGGGCCTTTGTTTTTCTTCGTTCTGACGTGTCCATGTAGCGTCGTGTCCCTGTAGTGTCGGACATTTGTGTCTCTTCCATGTCGAAATTCCAGCTTAAGCTATTGTCCAGGATTTTTTTTTTTTTTTACATGTTGAAGTTCAAAATAACAATAAAGTTTCTGCCTGCTCCCCTTTGCGTACGCCAACACTTGAGTTAAAGTGAATTATAGACGCTAGATGACACCCCAACCTTGTCTCTGTTAAAATCTGGCTTCGGCTTGTGCGTCTGCGGGATCTCGATTTTGGGCACTCATAAGAAAGTGAGGACTACGAAATTTGTACCCGAATAAAGCTTAGGACCGGAAATAGACAGAAACAAGTCCGGTTGCAATCCGACCCATAGGTTGGGGGAGGGCGGGGGATTTCCAGAATTCAATCATCAGCCCATAGACCCGAAAGGATGGTCGGGTCCAAGCCAAACTTGGTTGGAATTAAAAGCTAGGATTCTAGTTGTGTCTTTTCAGGGGTCCGAACCCAATCCGGCCTCTGTGGGGGAGCGAGTCTGTAAACTCTTGCCATCAGCCTATCTGGTAGGAGCGCTGTCGGAGTTCAAAGATGATACACGCGTAAAAAATACAAACTCAGCCACGTGCGTATTTTCATCACATGATGGTGATTGACGAGGATTATAAATCCTTTGGGATGAGACCCTGGGGACAATCAGCAGACTGTAATTTAGGGTTTTCAGTCTAAAAGCTTGTTCACACGGGACCGAAATAAACGCGTAAACAGCGGCTGACCTGTTAAATACGACGGATCAACTGTTTGGGGTTGACGGGATAATTAAAAAGAAAAACTTCCGAAATTCCAAATGTTCTCTTTGTTTGCAACAAAATGTATGAAATTAATAAAAAACATCTTGTAGGTTTGTCACAGTCAAATACAGTTGACAGATTATCAGGTAACTTAGCAATTTTTACTCATAAAGCAAATAAATTAACTAAAATATTTTTGTTTTTAAATGAGAACATAAGAAATAATTATCAATAAAATAAATAATACGAAAATAGAATGCAACTTTTAGTGTTGTTCAGTCACTTTTTAGTGAGGGCTGAATGGGAAAATCATGTAAATTACTATTTTTTTAAAATAACAAAACAAAAATCAAGCATAAACAGAACATCTCTTGATGTGCCTTTTTCGAAATCGTTTAGTAACCCTCGGATGCTTAATATAAAGCCATGCTATGTTCAACATTCGTCTGACAGAATTTGAACTGGATTGACCTAACACTCACCAAGTTTGACCTAATTCTCCTAACTACGGTTTGTATACTGTACCCTGAGACATCAAAGGTCGCATTCCGAAGAATTCACCTTATCTCAATAATACGCGCCTATTTGGAAGATCGGCCGCTGTTTTTTTTTTTTCAACCGCTAATTAAGCGCGTAAATCAGCCGCTGATGGAGAACTGGCCGCTGTTTCGAACCCGTGTTAGCAAGCTATAACTTGACGATATTCAGGATAATCCAGTTCAGACCAATCAAAACTTCCAAACAAAACTGTCCAACAAAATTTGGTGGGGGGCTCTAATTATGCCTCTGTCGTGGGAGTGAGTCTGTAAATTCTTGCCATCAGCCCATCTGCTAGGAGCCCTGGCGGAATTAAAAGATGATATACGCGCGTAATTAACGGTAAAAAAAACAAGACCAAAGGTTTCTATGGGATTCCAAAAATTTAATATTTGATCCAGACAATTGTGTCTTGTAGATAGGCCTATCCGGGAAACTTAATTCTTTAATTTTACCTATTAACATTTTTACTATTACAATTTAGATACAGATTAATACCAATGGCTAGTCATCTGAGAAAACTAAGCTCAGGCATGGATTCAGCATATGTGTTACCCCTATATGTCATATCTACTCTGACGAAATTGATCGAAACTTCCAGCCTTACTTCTGCCAAATATTCGGTTTCGGCCAGATTCCAGATGAACTACTTGTCGGGCAAAAAATTAAACTCAAAACAAAATCAGCGTATCCCTTTTTGGGATCCCAAAACGTAAACGTCGGTGCAAAAGCGGGCTTTGTTCATTATTATTGGCGATCGACAGCTATCTTATGGTGAAGCGCTTGCTAAACTCGATCTCCCCACATTGGCCCAAAGATACGAGCAGATTATCCTTAGGTTTAGGAAGTTTCTTCTCTCCAAATCCCAGCATCAAGACATCTTACCACGCACTGCACCGCCCAACAACCCTACGCGTCACCAAAATAAACCGGAAAGTTGGTTAAAAGTAAAAGTTTTATTTGAAGTTGATGAAATTTTCGATTTAAGGGTAAGAAGACATGTAGAATACGATGGTGAAAACCATTTTCTCGCCAAACAAGTAGTTCATCCGGAATCTGGTGAAAACCAGAAATTTGGTTAAAAGTAAAAGTTTCATTTGAAGTTGATTAAATGTTCGATTTAGGGGTAAAAAGACACGCTGAAGACGATGGTGGAAACCATTTTCTAGCCGAACAACTAGTACGACCGGAATCCGGCCAAGACCGGAAAATTTTTTAAAAGCAAAAGTTTGATTGGATAACATATTAAGGGGTAAGAAGAGAGGCTGAGCCTGTATAGGACAATCATTTTTTAACCGGACATATAATTAGTCCGGAATCCGGTTGTAACCGGAATTTTCTTTTAAGTCAAGGTTTTATTTAAAGTTGATTAGATGTTCTTATAGGGATAAGGAGATACGCTAGATTTGCTTCTGAATTTTCTTTTTTTGCTGGACTAGTAGTTCGCTCGGAATTCGGACGAAACCGGAAACTTGGCAGAAGTAAAGCAGAAAGGCTCGGTCAGTATTGTCAAAATAGATATGGCTTATAGAAGGATATCTGAACTTGTTTCTCTGATGATTAGCCTGGCGAAGACAAGACCCAATTGTCTGAATCAAATATTAGATTTTTGGGATCCGATCGACACCTTTGGTCTTGTTCAAAATGGCGGGTTACAAATAAATTACTTACTTACTTTACGCCTATATCGAACCTCGAATCAACTTCAGATAAACTGTAACTTTTACCAAATTTTCCGGTTTTGGCCGGATTCCGGGCGAACCATCTTTCCGGAGAGAAAATAAGCTTCAGATACGGGTTCAGCATGCCTCCTTATCACTACATCGAATCTCATATCAACTTCAGATAACACTTTTTAAGGTTTTCAAGTTTCGCCGGATTTCGGGCGAACTACTTGTCCGGGTAGAAAACAATAGTCTTATACGGATTCAGCATGTCTTCTTACCTCGAGATCGAAAATTTAATCAACTTCAAATGAAACTTATCCTTAAATTTTCCGGTTTTCGCCAGATTCCGAACGAACTAATTGTCCGGCGAGAAAAAAAAGTCAGATGTATCACGTCACTTACGTTTTGCGATTAAAAAAAAGCCTATTTGTGCGTATTTTCATTGTGTTTACCGATAAGGATTATAAATCCTTGGAGATGTCACCCTTGGTTGTTGTCCTGGGGACAATCAGCAGACTGTGATTTACGGTTTTCAATCTCACTTGACGATATTCAGGACCACAGGCGTTACTAGCCAACACAAAAATATTGGGGGGGGGGACAAGGTATTTGCCGAATGGCCGGTCATTCTACCTACTTTTTTTGCCGGGAAAAACACTGTTTGTAAGGAATGTTTTGAAAAAAAATCGACTGATTTCAAGGAAAAACCGACTGTCTTTAAGGAAAATCGCCTTTTTACTCCTTCTTACTCCCAAACCAAGGATCACAAACCAGTTCACATCTAGACCAGTTCACCAATTTTTTCTCTATCCATGCCGTCCTCAAGCTTTCTACAGACCGAGGATATGGTCGCATGCAGAATCCCAAAACTAAGGGAAGAATTGATGCTGGTGAATCGGTACTCTGGTCAGAATTCCAACCATCCTACCGTATTTTCCCCACCGCAAACTACTAACCCACGCTGCCCCACGCATGCTCAATCTCAGAGACATGCAATCCGATTCCCACCGTCAAGCTTTCCATTATATAAAACGGCTTACGCAAACCCATAGCACCATCTAGTGTCCGGGCGCCGGAAATGACTACGAACATGGGCGGACTCAAACCAAGAACCAAAAGTGAAGCTTACTACAGCCTAAATTCGTTAAAATAGAACCGCTGGAGAATGTTAACAGGCTGGCGACACTACAAAGACAAAACACGCAGGCGACACTACGCAGACACGACACTACGAAGACACGACACTAAATCGAAACGAAAAAAGCGTCAGTACATGGACACGTCACTACAGAGACACGACGGAACCAAGACCGACACTACATGGGCACGATGGTACAAGTACCGACACTACATGGACACGACGGTACAAGTACCGACACTGCATGGACACGACGGTACAGGTACCGACACTACGTAGACACTTTTTTGATTTTCGACGGAGTGTCGGATTTTGTCCTCGTAGTGACGTGTCCACGTAGTGTCGTTCGACGTACCGTCGTGTCGTTCGATGTACCGTCGTGTCTACGTAGCGTCGTTCGATGTACCGTCGTGTCCACGTAGTGTCGTTTTTTTTGTCCACGTAGTGACGGGAAATTTGTCCATGTAGCGTCGGATTTTGTCTACGTACTGACGTGTCTACGTAGCGTCGTGTCTATGGAGAGACTTCCTGCCGATTTCCGAGCCAACTACTAGTCCAGCAAAAAAAAAAATACAGAAACAAAACCAGCGTATCTCCTTATCCCTATAAAGAACATCTAATCAACTTTGAATAAAAGTTTGACTTAAAAAAAAACCGGTTACAACCGGATTCCGGAATAATAATGTCCGGGTAAAAATCATTGTCATAAATCGACTCAGCCTCTCTTCTTACCCCTTAATCTGTCATCTAATCGAACTAAATTTTCCAGTTTTGGCCGGATTCCGGGCGAATTAGTTGTCCAGCGAGAAAATGATTTTCACCATCGTGTCCGGCATGTCTTTTTACCCATAAATCAAACATTTAATCAACTTCAGATTAAACTTTTACTTTTAACCAACTTTCCGGTTTTCGCCGGATTCCGGGCGAACTACATGTCCGGGTAGAAAATTGTTTTCACATAAGTGTTAAACATGTCTTCTTGCCCTTAATCGAACATCTAATCAACTCGAAATAAAACTTCTAATTTTAACGATTCCGGGCGAACTACTTGTCCGTCGAGAAAATGGTTTTCACCATCGTCTTCAGCATGTCTTCCTACCCCTAAATCGAACATCTAATCAACTTCAAATAAAACTTTTACTTTTAACAAACTTTCCGGTTTTGGCCGGATTCCGAGCGAACTACTCGTCTGATGACAAAACAGTTTTCACCATCGTGCTCAGCATGTCTACTTACCCCATAATCGACTATCACATTAGCTGTTTCAAAATATTTTGTTTGCCCCTTAATTTGAACCCCCTCCCCCACCCCTAAATGTAGGGCTACAAAGCCCATCTACGAACTTGACTGGTCCGACGACCCAACGAATCCTCACACCAAGTTTCATCAAAATATCTCATTCCCTTCGAGAGTTATCGTGCTTGCAGACGGACGGACGGACAGACGGACAACTTTTGCGATGTCATAGGTATCCCTCCACTTGCGTTTTGGGATCCCAAAAATGAATTGGTATATGAATCATTTTGTTCGTGTATGATTGAATTTGTTGTTTCTGTTTAATTTTTACTGTAAAACTGTATTCCAAGTTGACTGCGATAAACGGAGAGGTAAGCTGAATTTTATGCGATCGACATTTCAAAATATCGCTACCAAAACATATTTAGCTGACGTTTCCGCTTGTATCCACTGTATGAATATATACGATATTTCATTCCTTCTTAGCAAGGGTCTAATCAGGCTCAAGATAAGAAAAACGAACCTGTCTTAGACAATTAGATTTTTTAGCAACTAATAGTACCTGTACTTCGAGGATAAACATTCCTTCAGCCCAAACTGACTGCGAATCATATTTGATAGGGCAAAACGGATAAGTCAGCTGAATTTTAGAGTTATATTCGGCCCCTCATGCCATTCAGGCTGTGTTTGCTTTCGGCCCTTCTTGGCAAGGGTCCAAGCAGGCTCAAGATAAGAAAAACGAACCTGCATTAAACAAATAAATCGCAGCAACTAATAGTATCAGATTTTTGCTGAATTTCAAGTGAGTATGAATATTTCGTTATGAACCACACTGCATTCTCTAGGTGTAAACTATTTCTCGAAATAAACTGACCGATTTATTGATTGATCAGTTCTGGGAAAACCATCGAACAATGCCCTATGAGAAACGCCAGCCACACAGCTATGCAGTCACAATTTGGCCTTTTTTTTGCTCTTCACGTGGCCTATATATTAATCGATACAAATTGAAGGTGCATCTTGTCGTCCAGGTTTGGATACGGACTTTAAAGTGATCAATGTCAAACGGAGATTCATCTTACCTTGTGATTTGTACCATCGTAATTGTCAAGCGCAGATCCACATGCCGTCCTCATGTGCTGGCGACACAATTTCAGCACCATATCATCAATCTGAGAAAAAATTAAAGGAGTTAAACTGGAAACTTTCGAGCATTTGCAGTGTACAGACTAACCCCGTCTAGGTCCCGACTTCAAGCCTGGAGTCAGTAAGAGCGTCGTAACATCTAGTGGCATAATTCGGAAGCACAAGCTCAAAATAGGTCTTTCAAAATAGAACATTTATGGTTGGTTTACGCACACTGCGTAAAACGGAGCATATTTTGAAATCCGAGCGCATTTTACGCACGTATTTGGCTTGAAAAGATCTCTACTAATACGGACGTATCTGAGAAATCGTTCCTTTCTTATATAAGTAAGTATTGCTAGAGATATTCACAAGCCAAACACGTGCGTAAAATACGCTCGGATTTTACGCAGTGTGTAAACCCAGCATTAGCTGGTATAGGCTATGAGTAAAAAATAAAATTATAGCTGTATATTTGGCAATGACTACTTCAATCAACAACTTACGTTTAGTCATCCTTATAATCAGCCATTTGATAAAGAAAAAAGGCTTGTTTAGTAATACAGGATTTCAAGTTTGATCCCCTGAATAATTTATGAGTCTGTGGGATTGACTGACAACTTGGCTTGACAACTTTGACTAACATACTAGTCAATATAAATATAAATATATATGTTGAAGCTCAATAATTTCCCAATACGCATAAGATTCGACATTTCTAAAATAATCTTCAAACGAAACTGACCATCGAACGTAATTCAACAACGGGAGGTACCCTCAGAAAGTTTCACTTATTTCGGAATTATGTCGCCTGGTGTTACAATTATGCAGAAAGACAACTTACTGTAGTGTTACTTAGTAGTAGCCACTCCTAGTTTCGCCCAATTGTCTCCCATACAAATGATGACCAAGAATCTTATTTAAAGTTTAACCTAGGGCTGAGATTTGACAGTCATCAATTACAGATCAATTATTCACTTAAATAGGCTCGACAACCCGGATAAAATGTCTGTAACTGACTTCTTTATCCGTTTTTAGGCTTTTAAGGGAACTGTCTTATCTATAATAATAACGCAACCTACTTCCATAATCACTCCATATATTTCTAAACCCGGAGAACCCAATTTCGTACGGACATTCTAACCCCTCTAAGAGAACCACGCAGTTTTTGTCACTTGCCCTGCTCTGCTACCTTCGATGTGTAGCCTATCACGCTGTCGACGGTTGTCTGCCAGAAGTTTTTCCATCAGTAAAAACGGTTATGTAAATTGTTTCCCTGCTTTCGCTATAAGTCAACGGGTCTCGGAAATGGCTTAAAACAGCCAAAAACCGTAGGATATTTGTTGAAAGCACAGATTATTTTTAATATATCCGAATGTTTTAAAATACTGTAAGTTGAAGAGTAAATAGTGCCAGGGGTCCTTTAAGTAGGCCAACACTCGATTCGCGATATTTTACGGTCCCACCCTAATTTCACGTGTTTTTTCGTTTTTGGATGTTTGAGTCAGTGGCCCTTGGTTCAACAAATAAATAATAAGTATATCAGTGATACCACACTGACTTCCCATTATGAAGTAGTCCAGACACCTAGTTCGTGATATTTCAGGGCTCCACCCCAATTTCACAAAAAAAAAATTTCTACTTCCACCCCATTTTCTCATGTTGGCCCGTTTTTTGTATGTTTGCGTGATCGTCCCTTAGTTCAGCAAGCAAATAATAAGTATATCAGTGATACCACACTGACTTCCCATCATGAAGTAGTCCAGACACCTAGTTCGCGATATTTTAGGGCCCCACCCCAATTCACCACAACAACTTTAAAAAAAAAAAAAAACGGCATTAAACATATTTTTACTTTATAAAAACAGACTACCCCGCTAACCCATTGTCTGGGCTACCCCGTTCCCACGCCAGGTCGTTCTCGGCAACCCAGATTTCAAATCCCTTACGTCTAATAATGACAGATTATTACACTGGGAATTTTCACACAATAGGATTAACATTTCCTGAGCAGCTCGCGTGGTATAAAACGCTTGACCTCATCTGGTGAAAGTATCAGTTGCAGCAGTTCAGCTTAGGGAACAACAGTAAGCAACAGAAATGTAAGTATTAAGAAATACTAAAAAAGTTGTTTATGAATGAAAGTAGGTTGAAGTTGATCCAGTTCAGAGTAACTTCTCACTGGGTTTACTTCATCCTTCTTCTGTTCTGTTTGACTCCTCGCACATCACCGACATTAATCCCCCCCCCCCCACATTATAAGCCAATACTGAACCCTTCTAGAGTATGATTTTACATTTCGGTAGTTTTAGCTGGAGTAAAAATCCGGAGTTCTTAATTTAAGTACTTCGTTTTTATTACTCCCTCTAAAGCTCGGCGTAAACAGACTTTTTCTGGATAGCCCACTAAGTAATAACCCTCCGCACATCAAGGGGTACACCGTCTGTTAGCATTTTTGAGAAGTTTGTTATCTGAAATCAACTAACTTCGCACGAACGCTAGTGGTTGCGGTATCGAAAAACTCATCGCTTGCGACCGCTCACAGAGAAAGGGTATATCGGCGCTTGGCATTCTGGTGAGGTTTGTCCTTTAAGTGACTAACTTCACCCGAACGCTAGAGGCAGAGTTACCCACAACCCGTCTATGAGTTCTACCTGAAAGGCACTGGGCCAACCAGGGTACAGCAACCCTTAGCATTCTGGAGAGGTTTGTCCTTAAGTGACTAACTTCACCCGAACGCTAGAGGCAGAGTTACCCACAACCCGTCTATGAGTTCTACCTGAAAGGCACTGGGCCAACCAGGGTACAGCAACCCTTAGCATTCTGGAGAGGTTTGTCCTTAACTGACTAACTTCACCCGAACGCTAGACGTTGATATACCCACAACATCCCCACCCCCTGGCTGACCACTAAACATCTATGAGTTTAACCTGCCACAGCACTGGATGAAACAAGGGTTCATCGGTCCTTAGCGTTTTGGAGAGGTTTGTCGCTTGAGTAAATAACTTCGCCCGAACGCTAAAGGCTGAGATACCCACAATACCTCTTATCCCTGGGAACGGTCGACAATAGCAGCAAGGTTGCCGACGTTTGCTTGCAAGTGTTCAGTCAAAGTACTGACCAATTAGGAGTACTTCGACCGAACGCAAGCGGGTAAAGTCGACCATTGTCATCGACTCACTTCTCCGATGCCAATTGCTGATCCAACCTCATTTCCCCGTATGTGCCTGCGTGCGTCTGGTAGGTGTACTTTTTTAACAGTACTTCGATCGAACGCTCGCGTGCACAGCGAACATTTTCCTCTGATATAAAAGGCAGTTGGAAATATAATCAATCCACCACTACGACAAATACCCATTCTCTTCTGACTACCCCTGGGCCTGTTTAGCCTCCGATGGTAACCAATTTGAGATCAAACAGACCCGGGAGTAGCTGGAAGACAAACATCTATTACCCCTCCTTTACACCCCCTCTACACTCCAAAAGGCAATATTTGCTGACATCTGGTTGGAGTCACTTGAAACTATCTGTTACTTCGATCGAATGTCAGCCTATAGGGCCGAAAATGCACTGACCCCTGTCACACCGTCAGAGTCCTCTCCTTAAGGTGCGGATGTTCACTTGTATTCGGCTGAAGATACCTATGTGAAGCTTGGTACTTCGATCGAATGCTCGCTTACACCCCTACCTCTCCCCCCTCCGCAGTATGGTACTATCCTGTCAACACAAGTTCTGGCGCTTGCTTGCAATGCCAAAAGTAACATGAGCAGAGTGGTGTGTGGCAGCTGCGTAGCCCCGGCATCTAATCAGCGCAAGACGTGGCGGTTGTGCTTGCAAGTGTTCAGCCAAAGTACTGACCGAACAGGAGTACTTCGACCGAACGCTCGCGGACAAAGCCGAACATTCTCATCGTCCCACTTCTATGCCTTGTTTACCAGTTTACTTCCCCCGCAAAAGACCCTTCCCCGGGCCATCCGACTGTGCTTGCAAGTGTTCAGCCAAAGTACTGACCGAACAGTAGTACTTCGACCGAACGCTAGCGGGCAAAGTCGGCCATTGTCATCGCCCGACTTCTCCTGCGCCTCGTTCGCCAGTTTATCCCCCGTTACAGACCCTTCCCCGGGCCACCCGACTGTGCTTGCAGGTGTTCAGCCAAAGTACTGACCAATTAGGAGTACTTCGACCGAACGCTAGCGGGTAAAGTCGACCATTGTCATCGACTCACTTGATGCTGACCCAACCTCATTTCCCCGTATGTGCCTGCGTGCGTCTGATAGGTGTACTTTTATGACAGTACTTCGATCGAACGCTCGCGTGCACAGCGAAAATTTTCAGCGACCTAACCGAGATCTAAGCGTTCTCTGCTTGCAAGCTTTCAGCAGAGGTTCAGCCAACTCTGCTTCACAGTCTGTGCTTGCGTGCGTCTGGTTGGTGTACTTGCTCCTTCCGAGTACTTCGATCGAACGCTCGCGTGCAAAGCCTGATTTTTGCTCGCTGTCGTCTGGTTAGCGAACTAGCATTCTTATCCGTTATCCTCGTATACAATTAGCTTTCTGTGCCTGCAGGCGTTTGGTCTATGTACTGTCCTTGCCCAGTACTTCGATCGAACGCTTGAGTGCAAAGATGACTTGATAGCCTTACCCAGTATTGCCATCCACTTCACCACACTTCTGTGCCTGCAGGCGTTTGGTCGGTGTGCTGTCTTCACGTAGTACTTCGATCGAACGCTCGCGTGCACGGATGTTTTGCCCAAGATTGTACACTCAAATAGTTGTGGTGAAACGCACGGGCGTTTTGTCAAAGTTGCTAAAGCAGCTACTTCGATTGAACGCTCGTAGGTAAAACCATGCAGTCCTTCTGTCGTTAGTCTACGTCATTTCCTTCGTTGATCGTTAATGACGTTACTGCCGACGGGTGTTTTGTCAAAGTTGCTAGCAAAACGCTACTTCGATCGAACGCTCGTAGGTAGTACCGTCCACGTCGTCTATACTGATGTTCAAGACTGATGTCCCAACCAACTCTACTGTGTTCACCATTGCATATCCACATAGCTTCTTTAACTGAGGGTTCTTCGTGAAGTTGCTTGCCTTCATTTAGTAACTTCATTGAGAACGCATCGGTTAGGGAATTTCAGCTCCCAGAGGTGTCTCTATACCCCCCCCCCCCCCCTAATCGACTGCGATCACTAGCTCCTTTAATTAAGGGTTATGGGTGTCCCC
The DNA here is from genome assembly GCA_023053575.1 of Branchinecta lynchi. Taxonomy (NCBI): domain Eukaryota; kingdom Metazoa; phylum Arthropoda; class Branchiopoda; order Anostraca; family Branchinectidae; genus Branchinecta; species Branchinecta lynchi. Next base: position 30,280,441 of record JAKZAP010000002.1, read on the forward strand.
ACAGCCAATAGGCGTGTTATGGCTAGGGTAAACCGTCCGGAGTGCTTTGTGTTCTTCAGTACTTCGAACGCAGTTTGCCTAGGTCATTTCATCTGCCACAAACCGCGTCCGTAGTAGGGCGAGGTGCGGCTTTGGTTAGGTGTTCTGTACAAAGTTGCAACGTTTCTAAGGGGTAACTTCGTAGAGAACGCCTCAGCTAAGGTCTATAGCGAACCGCTACTTACATCAACCATGGTGACGAACTTGGGCTTCTCCTTTAAGAGCTCCCAAAGAAGAGCACCGTCTCCTCCTCCAAGAATTAGAACCTCTTTGTCACGGTAGTCAATCTTTCCGCGCTGCATCAGCGTTTCCGTGTAGATGAGATCGCTCTCTGCCAAATCTGTAGAGAAGAAGGCTTTCAAAGGGCGGCTTGGTCGAGCTTTAAGCTAGGTAATGAGCATAAAGCTTAGCTAAGCTGTACTCTGAGGGGTCCGAATCAGCAATCTGGATTTGTTAAGGTTCTTCAGGGCTAGCCTTTCTTTAGTAACTTCGCAGAGAACCCCTCGGTTAAAGAGTATCCCCTTACCCCTCCCCCTCCTTAACTTCCAGCGGTATTCCTATCTGGTGTCCCTGCTTGAAAACCTCCAATCTGCAAGGTTTAAACTACTTCATGGGTTCGCAGCTCCTTTGGTCGAGGGTTCTGTATGAAGTTGCTGGTCTGGTTTCCGTAACTTCGTAAAGAACGCCTTGGTCAAGGGACCTTTTCTATACTTCACCATAGGTTCACCATTACCTAACTAAATAGCTTCTTTAACTGAGGGTTCTTTGTGAAGTTGCTTGCCTCCGTTTAGTAACTTCACAGAGAACGCAACGATTAAGGAGTTTTTGGCTACCATAGGTATCCCCCCTTATCATTGGCGATCAGGTTTTCTGCTTTAAGCTGCGCTCACTGGGGGATCTGCGTGAATAACGAACTGCGTCTCTATGAGACTGCCCTGCCCGAGCACGCCTTCCAAAGATCGCCGCTTCCCTTTGTTTATGGACACGTACAACCGGCTCAGGTCATCGTTCCGGGGTGATATGAACAAAAAGTATTACTTCGTACCGATGGCCGGTGCTGCAAAGTGGATTCCCCCCCCCCCCCCCCCCAAGTAACACCCCTGACGGACCCGTCCTTAACCGGGTTGCTAGTCTTAGCAGGGCTTTCTGTCCGAGGTCACTATGAGTTATTTATTAGTAACTTCGATCAGAACGCTCTTGCTAAGGCTCAAGGTGCGCAATCTATTGTATGACCAGACATACACCTTCTCATTGTGCTCGTCATAACCCCTTCTCCCAAGAACTTCGTGGGTTTGCTATTTCAGTTTTAGCGGGGCCTTCTGTCCGAGGTCACTGTCTTATTAGTAACTTCGATCAGAACGCTTTTGCTAAGGCTCAAGGTGCGCACTCCACTGCAGGACCAGACATACACCTTCTCATTGTGCTGCAGGGATGCACTGGATGAGTTAAACGGTCGGGAGGAAGTGCCGAGTGATAGTGAATATCAAAAGCTGTCACCAGGTATATCCTCCCACTTGTTGCTCTAAATTCGACGATAACCTCGGTTCCTCTGGAAAGCTCTCGATCAATCATGAACTATATTTCCTACTTTTTGAATCCACGTTCTCCGGATTTGTTTGTTTTTTCAATTTACTAACTATACTATACTCTACTAACAGCTGCATTTACGGGACGTATGCGAGAAAGTTTTTCCACTAGAAAAACCCAATATCCAAATATTTTAAAATACTGAAAGTTGAAAAGTAAATAGCGCGAGGGGGGGGGGGGGAACCTTGAGTAACACATGATTATGGGCTTTTTGGGAGATGGTTTCAGCAAGTGCGCTAGCGCTCAGACGTGGAGTGTAAGAAAAAAAGGTTAATTTCATTTTATATACAAAATTGCTTTAGAACCAAATCGTAGCAGCCCCCTTTGTCACAATTCATTAAGAACGGCATGTCATTGATCATATGACAAAAAATTCCAGTTTCCAACTGGTAATTTAAGATTAAAGTACGTCGCGTCGTCTTATTTGTTGCTGTTGCACCTCATCCATAGATATTTCTCCTCAAATATGCAAGAGTAATTATCGTATTCACATTCCTGTCAATAATAATAATAATATAATAATAATAATAATATAATTACAATAATAAGGTTTTCGCCTCTATAAATTTCTCAAAACTAAATTTCTCGGGTCTTGAACCATCAAATGCATATTTACACCTCTTTTACCTCACCAGCTTAGAGTTTGATACCAGTCACGGGTCTAAAATTGGTATTTTGGTCCCACTTGCCCATGAACGAGGAGGCTGGGGGTGGTTCAATTCTCTCCAACCCCTATGATCCAAAGGACAAAGGAATTTCATTGCCTTATTTCAAGTTAAGTCAAGTTAAAGACATAAAGTGGGTAAATAACTTTTGTAATGGGCAGTTTGGGCCCACTTGCTCATGAACGGGGAGGATAGGGGTGGTTCAACGCTCTCCAACGCCTATGATCCAAAAGCACAAAGGAATTTCATTGCCTTATTTCCAGTTATTGTCTAGTTAAAAACATTAAAAATGGGCCATCTGGGCCCAATTGCCCCTAAACCAAGCGGGGGTGGGGTTTGGGATCCGCAAAAAGTAAAAAGAGACCCCAATGCTCACAATCCTACCAAGTTTCAACTTGATACCTGTTGATTCCTGTCACGGGTAACGAACTTACTCCTGGGCAATCTGGGCCCAGTTGCCATCGAACGAGTTGGGTGGAGGAAGTGCAACTTTCATAGCAATTTCCCAGCACTCGGATCTACATGTACAAAGTATTTCATCTACCTATGTCCAGTTCTGGACAAGTTATGAACATTGTTCACTGGGCAATCTGGGCCCATTTGCCCCTGAACCAGGTTTAGGTGGGGGGGGGGATCTCAAAAGGCACAACCAGAAAGGCAATCTGGGACCAGTTGCCCATAAGCGTGGTGGGTGGGGAAGGTGCAACTTTCAAAGCAATTTCCCAACCGTAACCCCCCCTTCCCAACCCCCCACAACGAATTTCATCTTCCTGTGTCTGGGCACATTTGCCCCTGAACCAGGTGGGGGTGGTAGTTGGGACCCCCAAAAAGGCACAACTAGACCACAATACCAACTAGTATAACAAGTTTCAACTTGATACTTGCACTGGTTCCCGAGTTATGAGCTCTACAAAATACGGTGAAAACCGAAAGCTGCTACAGCGCTATCAATAGTGGATTGTTCCAAGGAACACTCCACTAAAACTTACTTTGTAAACCGTCCAACACAAGGATGTTTCCGAAGTTCTTCGTATGGAGGATCTCAATCCTCTGGAAAGGAGACTGAACGTCGACTACAACGTTGTCGACGTCGTACTCTAATAGCCGGTCGTCTGCAAGGACAAAGGACATTAGGATCGGTAATATTGAACTAAATTTGTTCAACAAAGATGGACAAACAAAAAAGATAAGTTTAATACATTCAAACAATGCATAAAACGGATACGTCAGCTACGATGCTATGGCAGCAATTAGTTAAATCAAAAATAATCATTCAAGTACAAAAAAATAGACTTATACCATTAGCAATCAAGGTCAACTCCTCTTTGTACCCTTCTTGTTATCACCCTCAGAAAATTTAGTTACTGTTACTTACTAGTTACTTATCTGTTACTGTATCTGACTCAAGCAAGAGAAACACTGTATCCTCAGTCGTCTAACCCCCATACTTCATAGGTTGTTATGCTGTGTCCAAATGTCCGAGGAGAATATTTTCTTATTTATTTGCGTCTAGTTTGGAAGAAGTTATTTACCGTCATATTTTATAACCGTTTTGAATTTAACGGTTATCGAGACCTTCGAGATTTCGTCGGAGTTTCGATGTCTCCTTATACAAATAATAAGGTCTAAGCTAATCTGACGATTTATTTTCGTTTTATTAGTCAAGCCTCAATTAACAATAATACAAATTAAACTTGAAGCGCCTAATTTCTGTTCTGCATCCGTTGTTTCGATGTCTCCTTATACAAATAATAAGGACTGAGCTAATCTGACGATTTATTTTCGTTTTATTAGTCAAGTCAAGTTTCAATAAACAATAATACAAATTAAACCTGAAACGCCTAATTTCTGTTCTGCATCTGTTGAAGAAATCGGAGTTGAAGGTAGGGGGTTGAGGGGGCAGAAGTTTTCTCAAAATCTCTTCTTTTTTTTTTTCGAAGCTTAGGTTGTAAAGGTTTCGTTTTCGGGCCATAGATTTGCCCTCGGGATTTGTTTAAATGTCTAGATTTTGTTTTTGTCAATGTTTAGTTGTATGAATGAATGAATGAATTTATTTCCAAAACGCCAGTGGGGCCATGGTAGGACTGGGACATGGTAGGAACTGAAGGCTATAGAAACTATTGAGAGGGGTTGGAAGACATCCTCAGGCCATGCATCAAGCACAAGACGTTGTCAAGCAAAATGGTAGACAGGACTAAAAGGAGGCCTAGTCTAGGTCTAGGCTAGGGTAAAGGTCAGGCTTCACCTTTTAGATTATAGGGAAAGCACTTTTGATGTTTGATGTTTCTGACAATGATGAAAGCTAATTTTGCTGCTCTTCAGTTTCTAGATGTCACATTCGTATTTTTTTTTCTACCAGCCCCATCCGGTAAACAAATCTTCTTTTTTCATCTACACCATCTATTTCCCCCCCTCGGCGAAATCCTTCACGAATTCTCCAGCCGTCAAGGCTGGAAAGATTTTTTATTTTCCAGCAGAATATCATGCCATGGGCGAATCCGACCAGTCACGTTACCGAGACGCGTAGTTACTATGCTTACCACGCTCCCAAGCATGGTAAGCAAATAGTTACTATTAGTTACTATTTCGAGAAGGTTGGAGCGGTCAGCGTAGTAACTTTTCACGAGGTTGTGAAAAGGAAATACTAACTAATAGTTACTATTGTTAGAAGGGTGGAACACGCTCTTTGTTTGTGGGAGTAAAAAAAAACAAGACCAAAGGTGTCAATGGGATCCCAAAAATCTAATATTTGATCCAGAGAATTGGGTCTTATCTAATGATCAGAGAAAACCAAGTTGAGATATAACTCTATACACCATATGTAATTTGACGACACTGACCAAAACTTCCTGCTTTACTTCTGCCAATTTTCCGGTTTCGCCCGAATTCCGAGCGAACTACTAGTCCAGCAATGAAAGAAAATTCAGAAACGAATCCAGCATATCTCCTTATCCCTCCAAAGAACATCTAATCAACTTCAAATAAAACTTTGACTTACAAAAAAATTCTGGCTACAACCGGATTCCAGACTAATTATATGTACGGGTAAAAAAATGAATGTCATATATAGACTCAGCTCTCATCTTACGCCTCAATCTGTCATCTAATCAACTTCATATAAAACTTTTGCTTATAACAAATTTTCTGGTTTTGACAAATTTCCGGGCGAACTAGTTGTCCGGCGAGCAAACTGTGATCCGGAAGGCCAATATCGAAGATGAAGTCTGCCCTTCAGCTAGATTTTCAAACAGAGCTAGTGTGAAGATCCAGAGCAGAATCTCTAATTTGTAAAGAATTTTAGCGAAAATACGAAACTTTAGCTTCGACGTGGTAAGGTCTAGTCTGACACGTACAAACTTACATTACGCTTCCGTAATCCCTTACGTTACACCCACTCCGGCTCCGCGGCGGACTCTTTCAGGCTGGTGGAAGCGTAAAATTGCGAAGCTCTTTTTCCTTCACTTGTTCATTTTTTATTCACTGATTGTCATACGCAAAACCATTTTATTTAATTTCTACTTCCTCTTCTTTCGTTCCATTTCTTCTTTTTTATACCCGCGATGCTTCTTTTTCCTTTTCCCCCTCAAAATGGAGTGAACTCAGTGACGCTAGAAACTGCTACCAAAGCATTAAAAGTCCTTACTTAACGTCACTAATCAATATTCCTTAAAAAACAAGAGCTGTAAGCTCATATGGCACTTGCAAGCATATGTAGTAAGAAATACCCCAACAAGAAAAAATGAAGGGTGCTGAAAATTCAACCTATGGTTTCACTTTAAATATAAAAATAGGAGACAGAAAGCAGAAGGAAACAAGAAGGAAAACAAAAACCAGCAAGGCTGGGTCAGAGGATGGAAGTGATGGTCAAAGGTTTTTTTTCACTTTTCTGTTTAGATATGCACTTTAAGGGTGCTAAAAATTAATTTTTAACCAAAACCCTTGATGCAAAAAGAATCATGTAGGCTACTCATGTCGATCTTGAAAAATTTAATTTTCCTTAACAGTTTTTTTTTAGTATTTTGCGGTTAAGATGAGATCTTTAAGGAATGGTCGGATCAGAGAAGGTGACGATGTCTAACTAAATGATGTCAAGTTTCTAATGCTCCAGCAAAGTTTTATCGTCCTATCACATCTGGGAGTATCTTAACTCACGATCACCGGAATTCCGGACACCCCCCCCCCCCACTTGGTACCCGAATCCGGCCCGATTCTGTCACTGATGCAAAAACTTGTGCCTGTACTTCCCACCAAGTTTCATCCTGATCGCTCCACTCTGTGCGAATCACAAGATTTCCGGTTCTCCCCTCCACCCCCCCCCCCCAGTTCATCGGATCCAGTCCGCACTTGAAATGGGACATCTGAGACATGAGTTCTTTCAAGATGTCAAGTTTCATTAAGATCCGATAACCTGATGCATACCACTAATTTCCGAATTCCGCCGTCTCCCCCTCCCCCACGACGGTCGGATCGGGCCAATGACTGTTTCCAAGTTAATCTGGTCGGGTCTCTGATAAGCCTGCCCAGTTTTATCGTCTAGCCCACCTGAAAGTACATCAACTACGGAGCGCCAGAACCCCCCTTCAACTCCCCCACAGTACCCGAATCCGTTCCAAACCTGTCAGTTATTTATCTAGAACTTGTGCTAGTTCTTCCCACCAAGTTTCATCCCGATCGCTGCACTCCAAGAGTTTCACACAATTTCCGGCTCCTGTCCGGACTTGAGATGAGACATCTGAGATACGATGTCTTCCCAGGTGTCTAAGTTTCATTAAGATCCGATCACCCATTTGAAAGTTATGCATGCCCCGATTTTCTGGATCCATATTCTATGGATCGCGTGTAAATCAGTTATCCATGTGCGTTACCACACTCGGTTACGATACGACGGAAAAGTGATCGGTACATGCCGGAAGGCAAGTGCCATAAAAACCCATCGCAATCGAGTATTAAAATCAAAACTCAAATTCATTAAATAGCAAATTTACAATCATTTCTCTATCTTATCTTCACTTTCCTTTACACTTTAATTATTTTTCCTTTACATTTTAATTACTGCAGCAAAAAAGTAGGACAAATTTAAACTCTCGATTTACCAAAATACTGACATTGCGGAGAACTAAGTAGGCTTTTTACGTAGTCGTAACAGCAGTAAGGGTATCAGTGTGACCGGTGAGCATAAGAGCTTACTTTCAGTCTGAGGGGACCTTTACAGCTGATTACAGAATGAGCAATGCTTTGTTGCTGGCGTGTATACTATTTGGGGATATTCTTAAACAAAGTGGTTTAAATCATGCAAAACTACCATGCTTCAGTGCAGTTTAACGAACCGAATTCATGGCGATGGTATCCGGACTGCCCATCTGGCGGCCAAAAAAGAAACTGAGTTATTTGTAGCTCTCATGCATTTCATGCTGACACTCAACCGCATTGTCACAGACAGGCTTCAAACCCGACGTTGAACAGACTGAACTGATTTTCTTGAATGATAGAGGTATGCTTCTAGTACAATACTTTGGTAATAATATAAACCATTATTTGGTTATACTGGTATCCCTCTGGGTAATAAGGATACACATACGCATGAGCCCATGCTCACCTCTGCTAGCATGCTACAGCGTTTGAGCTTAGTTTCAAAAAAGGGCTTAAAGCCAGGTTTCACCTTTAAGGCTTTCAGATACCTGAGGCTCCCGCACAGGCCAAGCCAACCCTTCCGGATTTCAAGCTATTTTTGCTATCCTTCAACATGTCATAGATGTCCCAATATGTTTTGCGCCCGAGCCACAACTGTCATTTGCTCTCCCTTATTCTCCTACACCAGGTATTGCATGTTCATTGGGTCTTTCTATGTTGCCTCTCTGACACATAATATATTTCCGGAATCTGGGGTGTCCAACACCCCAGACTCCCAGCCTTGTTCTGGCTTGGCCTTCCAAATCCGTCTCACCGAAAACGGATGTCTGGAATCCGGAAGAAAAATCAGGAACGAGAAGCCTGGCTTGTAGTGCACTTGCTCACTTCATTTTTTTTTCTAGCAATACTTAGAAATTAAAAGAACTTGACTCGCCGGATGTGACGTAGCGGAGAAAATCAGCACAAAAAAGCTGATTGTCTATCGGCCTATACGCCGAAGAGAATGGTAATTTTTATGCTCACGAAAGCAGGACAGCCGATTACTGATCCGAGAAGCGACGGAACGAATTTTGGACGCATTCAGGATCTGTGCTAGTATAATATTTGAAAATTTAACATTGGAAGTCGTGTTGGACACTGCGAGCGAAGATGTCATAGATGGGAGTTCTAAAACAAAACCATAGTGGCACCAGCGACCAAGGACATTGGCTAAACACAGATATTTCATTATATAATGTAATTAAGCATTAATACACAGCAGGGGCGACTTAGTCGTGCAATTACTCTCGCGTTAATACAGAACACACAGATTGGCAGAACTTTCCCAATGCTCTAGCAGCGCCGAGCCACGTTCAATTTACCTTACGCCAGTCAACCATAGAGTTGACTTTTCTCCCTCAAATCGTTTTATCTAACGTTCGAAATTTTTTTTTCCTGTTAACGACGGAACGATTGACAATTCTTTCTTGGTCGCTAAAAAGTCCAGTATGGACGGAACGCTCTCGATAAATCGAGAATTGCCAATCAAAAGTCAAAATGACGATATTACGTAGATGGCGCCTTAACCAAGGGACTTGTACCGTGACTGATGAACCAGAAGCAAATTTTGAAATGAATTTAGAAGTCTAGGACTCCAACGTCAGAGCCTTGCAGTCAAACCAGGTCCTTGTTTAGATCCCTTATTTAAAGCGCCATTTACGTAATATCTATTATCTTCCGTGACATCGGGATGTGAATCACTGTTCCTACGGACGGCTTCTATCTGACTAGTGTAGTGGTTGGACATGCACCTCGGTAGCTCAATTGGTAGAGCGGGTCGCCTTGTATGCGAAGGGTCCTAGGTTCAAATCCCGGCTGAAGAGCATTTTCGTCCTTCAGTTCACTACTTACTAAATGACGATTACCGCTGACCGGAAAATCGAACGCGGCTCTAATTTCGTGCAATATTATCGTATTCACATTCCTTCTTGTTCTTCCTCAATCAGCTTGTAGGCCTAGAACTTCGTGATGGATTTCTTTTGCAGATTACAGGCCAGTGCCTAAGTACCAAAATACAATTACATCGGTCCTTCGTGCCCGAGCCTTCGTCCAATAATCGCTTTTCTTCCAGTTTTGAGTACGCGTTTAGTAAAGGTTGATATAATCCACCACATTCCAGTTTAACACTTCCATCCCACCTACTCATTACTAGGTACTCGAGTTGAGAAGTGCTGTTTCTTAGTTTGTTATTTTGTTTAGTTTCCTATGAGTTCTTTGTTTATCCTATTATGGCCTATGGGTTTTTCAACAGATATATATATATATATATATATATATAGAGCCACTTGTCAACGGATATAATAAAATAGATTCTAACGAAAATCTGCAATCTGCTTCTCGAGCAATGGAAGTTTAGCACTGTCTTTGGAGTCCAAGGAAAGCTATTAGGTTCTGCTCATTACCTTGCGGAGCCACATTTTACTAGCTCTTTGTCACAAGAGTTGATAATGAGGCAATGGAGGACTTTCAGAAACTAGTCCGCGTAGTGCGCTAAATAGGGATACGGCGAATTAACACAGATTTTGTAGAACACACTCTGACGTCACGCAGTCTGTAAGAAGCTCCAATCTGGACCGGACCCTTTTACAGCAAGACTAAAGGTTTCGATGGAATCCCAAAAATGTAATATTTCATACAGACAATTGGGTCTTGTCTTCGCCAGATTCCTTGAACCTTTTTACTATTAAAATTTTGAAACAGATTAAGGCCAAATAGCTAATCATCTGAGAAATCCAGAAAAACAAGTTCAGATATGGATTCAGCATGTGTGTTTACCCCTATACGCCATATCTATTTTCCTGCCTTACTTCTGCCGAATTGCGGTTTCGGCCAAATTCCTAGCGAACGGCTTGTCCGGCAAAAAAAAAGCTCAAAAACGGATTCAGAATCTCTTCGTACCCCTAATCTGACATCTAATCAACTTCAAAGAAAACTTTTACTTTTAACAAATTCTCCGGTTTTGGCCGGATTCCGGGCAAATAACTTGTCTGGGTAGAGAATTAATTTTAAATACCACCTTCAAATAAAACTTTTACTTTAACAAACTCTCCGGTTTTGTCCCGATTCCAGGCGAACTAGTTGTCCGACGAGAATATGGTTTTCATGATCCTGTTCAGCATGTCTTCTTACGCCTGAATCGACTATCTCATCAAATGTTTAAAATTATTTTGTTTACCCCTAAATATGAACCCCCACCCCTAAATGTAGGGCTACAGAGCCCGTCTACGAACTCGACATTTCCCTTGACCCAAAGAATCCTCACACTATGTTTCATCAAAATATTTCATTCCCTTCGAGAGTTATCGTGCTGACAGACGGACGGACGAACAGACGGACAAATTTTGCGATGTCACAGATATCGCTCTTACGTTTGGGGATCCCGAATACCTGTACGGACTTGAAGCAGGCTTTACTGAGACGAGCGGTTTTGGAATCCAGTGTTGTGATTGGTCTTCGGCCATTTATAAGAATATAAACTCGTTCAGTAAAATAAATAGTATTTCCCTAATTTGGGCCAAGCCTGGAAAAAAGCAACTGCGTAGTTCCACTAGCGGTTTTGCTTCCTATTTTTCTCAGAAAAGGTCTCATCGTAACAATTAAAAGAACCAAGTCGAGAATGTTCTAGAATCTCCAAATAAGGAATCTGTCCTGTGGTTAGCATAAAAAGCCAGAGCCAGATTTAATCGAGGCACTTCGTGCGGGAGGTAAGCGCAGATCGTAGTGACACTTGTTCGGATCAACAAGTTGGTCAGTCTTACAATAACCTCTGTCTTGAAACTAAACCAAGCAAAGGCTACGGCCCTCAACACCTCCAAAGGCCAGCTATCAAAGTCGAGTCTTTGGGACAGACTTGTTCATAATTCGGTTTTTAGACGTTTAGGACGCTCCTCTCTCATTGATTGTTCTTAAGAAATTAAAAACGGGAGATGGATTTATTCATCCCCAGGGTTGAAGGAGGAACGTTGAAAACCGGTCTTAAAAACGTCTAAAAACCGATTTATGAACAGGTGTGTCAGTAGTGGGGCCCGGGCATTAAGGTGTCCCCTCCCAGGTCACGCTAAATGGCACCCCGACCCAAAACTGATCGTTTTATCAGGATAACGGTTGTACATAATCTTAAAACGTTGGTGACGTACAAGAAGAAAAAATTAGTGTCTTTTTTTTTAAATAATCTATCTTTACCTGAGGCAGTCATGTATCTATAGGGGTCCACTGCTCCCCCACGTTTGAGTGGCGGAAGAGCTTTGCTTCTGGAAGCGCATAGAGTCTGCTTGAGAGTTGACTCGAGATTTCTGGCAGTCTAGAAACGAAAATTCAATTTAAAATTTGATTACCCACATACATGCAGTAGGTGCAATTATTAAGAAAGACAAAAAAATAAAGACAACATAGCAAAAAAAAACATATGCAAATAAAAAGCACTATGATATAGAGGGTTCTTAGGAAACAAGACCAAAGGATTCGATAGGGATCCCAAATATTCAACATTTGATCCAGATAATTGGGTCTTGTAGATATCCGGTCTTTGCCAGACACCTTAAACATTTTTGGTATTGAAATTTAAAAACAGATTAAGGCCAATGGTTAATCACCTGGAAAAACAAAAAAAAACAGATTAAGGGCAACGGCTAATCATCTGAAAAAAAAAACAAGTTCAGATATGGCTTCAGCATGCCTTCTTACCCCCAAATCGAAATATTTAATCAACATATAAAAAAAACTTTTACTTTTAATACATTTTCCGGTTCTGGCCGGATTCCTTTGTCCGGCGACAAAATAATTTCCATATACGTGTTCAGTATGTCTTCTTACCCCAGAATCGTCTATCTAATCATCTTTTTAAATATATTGTTTATTCACCTCTCAAGTCGAAACCCCTCCCCCACTGCCAGATTTAAGGCTTCGGAGCCCATCTACGAACTTGACTTGTACATTGATACAAAGGATCCTCACACGAAGTTTGAACAAAGTATCTCAACTCCTTCGAGAGTTATAGCGCTAATAGACGGACAACTTTTACCAATTCATAGGTATCCCTCCACTTAAGTTTTGGCGTCCCCCCCCCCAACAAAAAATCGGATAGCCGCTAATCTACAGCCACAAACGGATTTTCAGCATCGTACATTTGTGACTAACTCATACAGGTGATACAGGCACACCTAACATACCTACTTTGCACACATGTAAAGTACATACTCCTTACCCGTGTTCCATAGAATTAATACTAGTTATGATGATAAAAGGCGGCGCCAGCTCTTTACCACGCCGAAAGTCTTCTTTTCTAGATGACGAGATTTTCCAGGATTGATTAGCAAAGAATTATAAGACCTAATTGATAATTTTTGTATGTCTTCAGAGGTACCACACTGCTCTTGTTTTATTTATTTATTTGTATTTGTAATAAACAGATGGAGTAATGATGGAAATTCTTATTTTGACCCTTGGCTCCCTATGTGCCATAACAGCTGTCCGGGATAATCGGCGGAGAGTTAGTCCAGGCAGAGTTATTTCAAACCCAGGAAATTTGGTGGGTTGTTTTTAATTTGCTCATTGTTTTACTGTGTTTTTAGTTAGTATCTTCACTGGAATGAAAATACGGACAGATGCGGGTTGTCATCATTCTGACGGGAATTCTTGCTGAACGGATGGTTATTGACGCTTTCGATGCTCCCGACCATCATAAATAAATTGTAACGATCGTAACCCTTTCGGAACGAAAATGATAAGAGGGAGGAGCTAACTGTCTTATCACACAGGACGGCGGAGCAAAAATAACAACAGAATTGGCCGTATTCCTGTTCAGCGCTTCCAAGCGGACTAGTGACAATAACTCGGTGGAACACAACCAAATTTCGACAAAACAAAATTTCAGCTGTGGAGCAATAATAACAATACAACCGTAACGATCGTAAGTGATAATAGCTCGGTGGAATGCAACCAGAATTTCGACAAAACAAAATTTTAGCTGTGGAACAATAATAAGATTAGAATCGAAACGGTCAAAAGTGATAATATCTCGGTGGAACGCAAACAAATTTCGATAAAAAAAAAGATAGAAACAAACTCTTGATGACTAACTCTACGACCGTGTTGCACCCTACTTCCGTAGTTACTACGCATGACGTCCCGAATTCTGGCTTTTTGGCTTTTTCACCAAAACACTGTGCCACGGGCTCGTCCGACCAATCACATCACAGAGATTCGCAGTTACCACGCTTGCTACGCTCCCGAGCGTGGGGACCAAAGATTATTATGCCCGGGCCACATTCAGTCACATCTGTACGTAACTTGGTTCATTAATTTGGTTATTACCCACTCTTACGTTTCATCCTGGTCACACCTGGAAAGAAGAAATTCAAGATATATTACCACTATCATCATTCAAACGTAAACAAAACTGGCTACAATCAGCGAGTCTGGTCTGTGACTGGTCCAAACACTCCAAAGATACGTTTCAAAATGGCGGAGATGGATTTTTCCATCTCGACAATCTTACGTTTTCAGCGTCTTTTGTTCCCAATTTCGACCGTAAGACGGCATTATTACCGGCGTTATTACTAGTGACTATAGTGGGGCCCGGGCATTAGTTTCCGAATACACCTGAAGTAAAATCATTGCTTTGCATTTTGCCTTTTGAAACCGATTGCGGCCAAAAACATCCCGAAGAAGGAAGAATTTGAAATCAGGGGTCAGCTGCACGTTAACTCACCTCAACGTTAAACACTGGTTCAGATGATGAGCAAACAGGAATTTCAAGATTAACAGTGAGAATGGAGGGTTTCTGCCATCGAGCAGATATCACAGCACCAAATTGTCCGACGAAAGATCTGGTTGAAAAACTATCACAGCTGTATCCGCTTCCCAGGGACTCCAGAGAGCAGTGAAGGGCCTTGGAAAAGTGTTCCAAAACAAGCGTAAATGTTCTCTCCAAATTTGATGAAGCTAGAACAAGACCCAATAATAGATTATCGGGGCAAGAATATATGTTTAGTTTAGTTAATTAAAACAAAATCGTGGCTTGAAGCAAATGGCGTGCTTTATTGTCAAGTTATAGTTAAAATTTGAATACGTTAAGCAGATAGCCTACACCAGCTGAATATTATCCGAGCGATTTTTTGCCATTTTTGGAAAGGGTCTTTTCAGACCCAAGAACCTATGAAAAATGAAAAAAGAAATTAAATATTAAAAGTTATTAAAGTCTTTATCATTGTTTTTTCCACTGGGTTAAAAACTATACCACTGGGAGTGCTGTGGTAATTTTGTACGCATAACAGTTATTCCTTCTAGGAGATGCAATCCTTACTGTGTAGCTATCAAAAGTGTTTAGAATTACCCCATCCTAATCTTAACCATGTTTACCCCTGCTGTAGATCGATTGAGGAGACAAACGCATAATACAACAAATGTTCAGGATTCCAGTCACTGAATTCACTTCAATTTATTTTGACGCAACTCCAACAAAAGGAGGGCGAGATGCCATACTGATGGAGTATAAAAAACAAAACAAAAGAGTGGTTAAGCATATGCTACTACAACAAACAAATATTAAATAAACAACTCTGGCCAAGGGTGAGACAAAACAAAGAAGAACAAAAAACTTGTAGCTGATTATCAATTACGTACCTAGGAGACATTAAATGTGGATACTTACGAAACCGGCCAAGTTTCTTTGACAGACGAGACAACAAAGAATTTCTAGCAATTTAATTGATCATATCAAGAAAGTAGTGATAAAGTGTGGCAACTCCATCAAAGGAGTAATAGTTTGCCATCATTTGTAATTCTGGGCGATTTGGGTAAGTGCGGCCTGGCATTCAACTATATCTGGTCGACACAATCATACACAATCATCTTGCATTAACGAGACCAGCAAAAAATCCTGCCAAATAGGTGCGTTGGGAAAACACAGTGAAAAACATAAATCATGGCACTGAAATAAAATTCTGTTTTACCTTCCTCAGGGATCAGAAACTCCCATAGATAGGTGTGAACGGAGACATTACTAGTTCCTGTCATCTTGGTCTTTTCATATGTGCTAAAACAGAAAAGAAGTTAGTTGGTTCCAAGCTACCACAAGTCTGCAAACCCTTACATGACCTAGTCTACCAAAAATCCCTGTTTCTTTTTTAAATAGCCCAAAATTTTGATCTACCCACAGTTTGCAATGACCCATTCCAAACTCTGGTTACCCTACTCCAAATGCTGAGCAACCTGAACAGTCTGGGCTCAATGGCCAACCCTATTTTTGATTATGCTGCTCTGAGAGAACCGAGTTCACCTCTCTGCTAAGTGCTGTATTTTATTTAGATGTACTGAAAAATAAAAAGAACTTGAACTAGTCAGGTTATATTATGTTTTCATCAGCACATCTGCACATATGAAATTCCACCATTAATTGTCCTTAGCAGATGCGCTCATAAAAGTACATAATGAAGTACAACCATGGGTTGTCATTAAGTACATGGACTCATAGAACCATGTCATGTCATTCCACTCTACCATAAATCAATGACCTAATCAGTTCATAGGTCTTGAGGTCCATGTTTTAAGGACAACACATGGTCTAATATCCTAATGTAACCAGAATGTAACCTTGTCATAGAACCCTATCAGTGGAAAAAATATGGCAAAACTAACCCATTTTCATGCCTCATAGGAGGGCAAGCTCAGATTTAACCAACCAGATTTCATAATTTAAGATGATTATGTGCTGTTGCTGCTTCATTACAACCTTTTAGTGAAATTTTTACTGATAAATACTGGAGCTTATACTATTTCCGTCGGTTTCTATTTCCGTCAGCACCCGACTGAATTCGTTTTTTAGCTTAGATGTGCCTTAGATGCACCACAACCTGTCTAAATGAGTTAAACCTGTTGGAAGATGTGTGTTTAAAATCATATTCACTGATAAATCTTTATAAATTCAGATATTTAGGCACTTTTGTGACGGAAATAGAATCACAGCACCCCGCGTTGTTACAGTACACGAGAGTCGACGTCAATTTCTGTAAGCCAAAAAGACAAAGATTTTCTCTGTTTAAAACACTAAATGTTTTTCTTATACTGAATTCATGTCTGTTTCTAACAATCCTACAATTTGCTTTCATATTTTTCCAAGTACCTAGGTTAAACAATGATTACGTGACGGAAACAAAATTCGGATGACCAGCCATAACGGTAACGAAGTCCCCAGAAATTTGTTGGTTAATCACAGAAAATCATGTACTGGCAATGCAGCTTGCACGCTATTATCTCGGATGAAAACCTAGGATGAAGAAGAAGAAGATGGCTTTCTTTTGAGACTCTACATGATATGCTTCAGGTCCGACTGAAGGCCCATACATATCAAGCCACCTCGCCCCAGAACATCTCCATGCCCAGGAAAGCTATAGACCAGGGTTTACCATCGCATTCGAGCCAACACAAATAGACTAGCCCACCAGGCATACCACTACAAGATCAGCCGCCCCAACGAAGACCCCCCACATCCCCAACATATCGGATTCGCTGAAACGGCGACGAGACAATGGACCACATCCTGTTCATGTGCAAATCGCTGAATGCACCAGCAAACCAGAAACGAGGTAGACTCAAATCCCTACTGACAAGGCTGAAGATTACCCCCACATGTGCAGATATCACCAAACAGGAACAACACCAGTCAGACGACATCAAGATCTTGCAGCACCTATTTGCGATCCTGCGAGCGTGTGAACTGATAAAAAAAAGGTCTAAGAAGCCAACAGCGAGCAACACCTGGAATCCATTGACGAGAAAGAAGCCTGCGTGGGCATTGGGCCTGTTTGGTGTATTCTTGGAACCTACTACTACTACATTGTTTACCTTTTTTGGAGATTTCTGTGGTGAGAAGAAGACAACTAAACCTGGGCAGTGGAATAGAAAGGTTAAATTCAGTTAAATTCTGACGGAAATAGTATAGGTTCCAGTACTCCTTTAGCCCAAGCTGACTCAGAAACATATTTTCATACAATGGATAAGAACAGAAATGTCAGCGATTATGCTTTAGCAGCGATATTTTGGCACTTGGAAGGACAAGGGTCCTTGATCTTTGGACTTGGTACAGATTAGCAGAATGGTCCAGCCTTTCTGCTCTCCGCAGCGGCAGGCGGGAGCAAAACGATTTTTCTATTTCCCAGTAGGATCTCACGCCAGGGCGAATCCGACCAATCACATTACAGAGATACCTAGTTACTACGCTTACTACGGTCCCGAGCATGGTAAGCAAATAGTAACTATTAGTTACTATTCCGACAAGGTTGGAACGGTCAGCGTAGTAACTTTTCGTGGGGATGGAACGGAAATAGTAACTATTGTTAGAAGGGTGGAACACGCTCTAAGTTTAGCTAGTCTAAGCCTAGAGTAGTCTCTAAGTCCAGATAACCTTGCTAGGCTCACTCCCCATGCATCAGAGCCACAGCAGCATGGCAACTTACAAAAAAAGTTTTGATTTTTTTCGCTCGAAGTGAGATCAAAACAGTCAGCAAGAACATCAGAAAGTGCGCACGATGCTAGGCAGTCATGCTAAACTACAAGGCACTGTCTAGGGAACCGGGAGTCGTACTTTATGTCCTACGGGCTACGGAACCGGTAGTTGTCACGGAAACCAAACCATATGAGCTGCGATTCCGGGATCTGACGTCATTAACTAACGGTAACTTGTACGTGCTGGCTCCCGTTCCGGTAGTAATTGGAAATAGCTCACGGAAACTTCATTTCACCAGCTTCTCGTCCGGTAGCCTCACGGAATTGTGTACCCAGAAGCTAGGGAGCCGGTAGTTGATACCGGAAACTGTATAATTGGAGCTTCTGTTCCGGTAGTGTCTACGTGGAATATAAAACTCACGGAATAGTTTGGATGAGAGCTAGGATGCCGGGATTTTCACGGACTGAGAAAATAACATTGGACAAAATTCACTACCGGAACCCATATATTGAGAGCTAAGGTACCGGTAGTAACTACTATTTGCTTGAAAATGACCAGCTCACGGACACAGGTTACTACGGGCTAGGGTTCCGGTAGTGACGAAAATAAAAAAAATAGGACTCACGGACCCATGTCAGTGTAGACTAGGAAACCGGAAGTGAATATTTTTTACTCACGGAACCCAGCTCTTGCGAGCTGCGGTTCCGGTACTGCCAAAAAATAAAACTAAAAACTCATGGACGGGTGTCAATATGGGCTTTGAGTCCGGTACAGCTCACTGAATCCAGTTATACATCTTATTTTTTTTTGCCCTACCGGAACCCCAGCCAGCAGAAGTTGGGTTCCGTTAGTTAAAAATATCTGCTTCCGGTTTCCTAGTCTGCACTGACATGGGTACGTGAGTTCAATTTTTGTTTATCATCACTACCGGAACCCTAGCCCATAGCCGTCTGTGTCCGTGAGCTGGTCATTTTCAAGCAAATAGTAGTTTCTACCGGTACCTTAGCTCTCAATATATGGGTTCCGGTAGTGAATTTTTTCCCATGTTATTGTCTCTAAGTCCGTGAAAATCCCGGCATCCTAGCTCTCATCCAAACTATTCCGTGAGTTTTATATTCCACGTAGACACTACCGGAACAGAAGCTCCAATTATACAGTTTCCGGTATCAACTACCGGCTCCCTAGCTTCTGAGTACACAATTCCGTGAGGCTACCGGACGAGAAGCTGGTGCGATGAAGTTTCCGTGAGCTATTTCCAATTACTACCGGAACGGGAGCCAGCACATACAAGTTTCCGTTAGTTAATGACGTCAGATCCCGGAATCGCAGCTCATATGGTTTGGTTTCCGTGAGAACTACCGGTTCCGTAGCCCGTAGGACATAAAGTACGACTCCCGGTTCCCTAGACAGTGCCAAACTACAAAGTCTAGTAATCACATCATTTCAATGCCACCGCAAATGGCACTGTCTAGGGAACCGGGAGTCGTACTTTATGTCCTACGGGCTACGGAACCGGTAGTTCTCACGGAAACCAAACCATATGAGCTGCGATTCCGGGATCTGACGTCATTAACTAACGGAAACTTGTATGTGCTGGCTCCCGTTCCGGTAGTAATTGGAAATAGCTCACGGAAACTTCATCGCACCAGCTTCTCGTCCGGTAGCCTCACGGAATTGTGTACTCAGAAGCTAGGGAGCCGGTAGTTGATACCGGAAACTGTATAATTGGAGCTTCTGTTCCGGTAGTGTCTACGTGGAATATAAAACTCACGGAATAGTTTGGATGAGAGCTAGGATGCCGGGATTTTCACGGACTTAGAGACAATAACATGGGAAAAAATTCACTACCGGAACCCATATATTGAGAGCTAAGGTACCGGTAGAAACTACTATTTGCTTGAAAATGACCAGCTCACGGACACAGACGGCTATGGGCTAGGGTTCCGGTAGTGATGATAAACAAAAATTGAACTCACGTACCCATGTCAGTGCAGACTAGGAAACCGGAAGCAGATATTTTTAACTAACGGAACCCAACTTCTGCTGGCTGGGGTTCCGGTAGGGCAAAAAAAAATAAGATGTATAACTGGATTCAGTGAGCTGTACCGGACTCAAAGCCCATATTGACACCCGTCCATGAGTTTTTAGTTTTATTTTTTGGCAGTACCGGAACCGCAGCTCGCAAGAGCTGGGTTCCGTGAGTAAAAAATATTCACTTCCGGTTTCCTAGTCTACACTGACATGGGTCCGTGAGTCCTATTTTTTTTATTTTCGTCACTACCGGAACCCTAGCCCGTAGTAACCTGTGTCCGTGAGCTGGTCATTTTCAAGCAAATAGTAGTTACTACCGGTACCTTAGCTCTCAATATATGGGTTCCGGTAGTGAATTTTGTCCAATGTTATTTTCTCAGTCCGTGAAAATCCCGGCATCCTAGCTCTCATCCAAACTATTCCGTGAGTTTTATATTCCACGTAGACACTACCGGAACAGAAGCTCCAATTATACAGTTTCCGGTATCAACTACCGGCTCCCTAGCTTCTGGGTACACAATTCCGTGAGGCTACCGGACGAGAAGCTGGTGAAATGAAGTTTCCGTGAGCTATTTCCAATTACTACCGGAACGGGAGCCAGCACGTACAAGTTACCGTTAGTTAATGACGTCAGATCCCGGAATCGCAGCTCATATGGTTTGGTTTCCGTGACAACTACCGGTTCCGTAGCCCGTAGGACATAAAGTACGACTCCCGGTTCCCTAGACAGTGCCCACCGCAAATATCTTCTTTGGTTTCGGTTGCTACTATTAACTGCTAAGCCCAGAAAAACTTCTTCTTATTCTGTGTAGTTTCTTACTGTTTCCCATGATTGACCGGAATCCAGGAGTCCCTTACGGTAATTAATTTAATAGTATCTTGTCTATAGCTAGCCCAGGGCATAGGTGTCAGTTCACAAATGGGCTGGATATCCCCCAAAGTCGTCACTCAGTTGGTAAAGTCTAATCGAGTTGGCAGGAAGCACCCCATTTTAACATTTGATTTGATTATTAAATGGTTGATTTTGCTTAAGAGCAGTCTTTTTTTCTGAAAATCAGTTACAGGTACCACGGTAACCGGGAAGCTAACTTCGAAATCGGTTAATAGTAGATACAGTTACCGTGCTAACTGGTGCTAACAATCACCACAGTATCTACAAAACTTAACTAATGTTCCATAAAAATGTTTTTTTTAGATGTAAGAAAGTAAGTTCAGTAAACTGCTGTCGTCCCAAGGGTCGAAATATTTAATAATATCCTAATCACAACCATGGTAACAGACACCATGGTATCTGCGAAAATGCAACTAATGTTCCGTAATAATGTTTCTTCTATAATAGCAGATCTGGTTACTGTGCTAATAGACACAACCGATTGAAGGGTAAGAAGAGATGCTGAATCCGTGTGTGACAATCATATTTTACCCGGACATATAGTTCGACCGGAATCCGGCCAGAGTCGGAAAATTTGTTATAAGTTAAATTATTATTTGAAGTTGATTAGATGTTCATTACTGGGGAAAGAAGATACCCTGAGTTCGTTTTTGAGGTTTCCAGTTGTCTGGATCAGATATTGAATTTTTGAGATCCCATCGAAACCTTTGGTCTTGTTATTTCTGAAAATCAGTCGATTTTTGTGTTTGAAATTACCGATCTCATTAACTAAATGAGCCAGAAGTCTGAAGAGGACCCGTGCCAAGAAGGGCTGAAATATAGCTTGAAAAAAGTGTAGACCAGCTGACTTATCTCTTTTGCACCGTCAAATATAAATAAATAACGGTCCAGTTCTGTTCCTTATTACATCATTATTCCATCCTTGTTCCTTATTACATATTGTATCAGATTAAGGAACAGAGTGGGACCGGTGACCTATAACAACCAAACTTTATAATGGAATAAAACTCTTGTTAGAACTACCTGAAACTGAAAACAACGGAATAGCAACTGTGGTAGGCTAATAAATATAGCCTAAACAAAAGTCGGGTGAATAACGGTAGGATATTTGGTAACAATCAGAACAGATGAATATGGCTAATCACTAATTTATGAATGGACTTAGACAGATACAGACTTAAGAAAAGGCTGGTGAGTTATCAAATTCGGGAATGTATGGGACCAATTAGACACGTTAATTCAGTGAATTTACAAAGGTATATATCAAATGCAGTGAAATAGATGCGGACTGAGCAAATGTCCAGTGATAACCGAATTCGGTAATGAGTGTAAACTAAATAAATTATCAAATCATTGAATTTGTAAATTTAGCCTACAGGCTGAATGCGGTGAAATAGATGCGACTAAACAAACAAAAGTCCAAATTCGTTAATGCATGGGAACTAAACAAAAATGTATGTTAAATCACAGAATTTGCAAATGGACAGAATGAATGCGGTGAAATATATGCAGACTAAACAAAGGTCTGGCCACGAAACAAGGACTAAACAAAGGGCTGAAATATTGCTCCCAAAGGATTGTAGCTGATATATCCATTTTCAGTCATCATCTGAATACATGCTTTTGCTTATAAATAGATTTCTTGTCCCCCTTCAAGTGGGCATTGGAACCAGAGGCATCATTTCAGGGGAGTGGGCAGCAGCTGCCCCCCTGGCCTTCCAAGGATGCCCAGAGCTACTCAGGAGAAACAGAAAAATAGTGAGAATTAGTGAGAAAAATTAGTTTCTCATCAGAATTATGACATCTGGTTACACCTCATGAAAATTGAACCCTTTTTAATCAAAGATAATGACCCATTGTTTGAAGATCGAGTGTCTTCAAGGCGCGTTTGAACCTGGGTCAGTTGTGTATCTTAAATAAGGACATTACCTTAAATTATGTTAAATCACATTCTCCAGCGGCAAAGGTGCCAGGGCTCCTGTAGGGTCGCTGGAACATGAAGAGAGACATCATCAGTTATGTAACATGGTGGACAGTATCACTTTATGACTTACTTCCCCTTGGAAATTCAAGTGGGGGCACCACCCCTAAGGAGCACAATATAAAAGCGTAGAACATCGAGAGGGTCAGCATACACTCCATGCCGTGTCCACTTATAGTAAGCTTGTTTATTTTGTAAAACACTAAAGAAGATTTAAATTTGTGTTTAACATGGATTGCGGCAAAGGCTACTGTTTCAGTTTTGTTTCTGGTCTTCGGAAAATGTCAAGTTGAAGCACTGTCATTTTACCAGTTTTCAGTTAATTGTCTCAAACTGTTTGAAACATATCATGAACACACATTTTAGTTGATCTATGATAGGTGGCCCTTAATTTCATTTGTGATCGAGAAAGACACTGTCATTGTAAAGATTTCCAAAATTTTTGCATGTGGTGCCTTTTGCAGTAGGACTACACTCTGCTTACTCGAAGAGTGCATTATTTGTTTGAGGTTTTGGGCTCGGAATTTTTTGGGATGGGCCATTTTAAAACCACAGTTTGTTTGTGAAGTAGTTAGTTTTAAAACAGGAAGATTTAAAAAAAAAGTCACCTGCAACGCTCATTGACATTTGTATTTGTTAGATGCTACTTCAGTGACTTCTCTATGCAATGGGTCCCTGTTAACTAGTCAGCCGTGCTGGATTTCCAACAGCAGTATATTTTGCGGTATTCAGCCCCCCCCCTCCCACGCCCAAGCCCTTCAACGCCGCTGCCCCCCCCCCCCTTAAGTTTCAGATAAATGATGGCTCCGATTGTAACCGAAAAGTGCAAAACACATTTTTGACTAAACCGTACATTTTCATGATCCCCAAGGTCCCATAATCATTTGTGCCTCGAGCCAGTGCGAATCTTAGATAATACCTTAGCTACTACCTATGCTTTATAGTGCTGTACGAGGCTACAGTTCCTGTTTTTTTTGTTTTTGTATTGAACTGTTGTTCAGCAAAGTAAAAAATTTTACTTTTACTGTCCCCACAACTTTTACTTTTTAGCTTCAGTCAGCATTATTGTATTCCAGATGGAGATTGGATTCACAGAGTACGGGTGAACACTCCAGCAGTTTTTCTACAAGCAGAGGCCATCAGGAAATCCAGAGTTGTAAAAGGAGATGCTTTAGCAGCTTGGCAACTCCGAGCCATTACATGCATAGACCTTACCACACTTGCAGGTATAATTTATGCTAGCGTTCGTGTGACTCCTCTTTTGTGTAGGCCTTTGGCAGCGATATTTCGGGCTTTCTTGGCAAGGGTCCTCGTCAGGCTGTTGAACGTTAGGAACAACGTCGGGAGGAAGAAAAGAACCTGCAGTCATTGGTGCAATCATGACAGTTGTTATAGGCCTAATGAGTGGTGTTTTTGTTAAATGAAAATAGAGTCAAGGTTCGTCATCATCTGCATTATTGGGGACTGAGACAGTTTCCAAATTTTGGTCTGAGTTTCGGCCAGCTTTTCCTACCCCACGGTAATAATCATACCTGTGGCCTACTTAATTTTACTTCGTGGATGCCAAACCATTGTGGACAATGAAAACGCCCCGACCCACTAATCAGGGACGTTGAATTGTAATTTTGTAGACACCATACTATATAACCACTGTTTTACAGTATTAGAATATCCTAGCGTTTTAGCACAGGCTTTGCCAAAAACTGGCGCTACCATAACTTTGGCATATCCTGGCTAAAAGCAGGCAATAGCCGCAGACTGCTAAGACCCTCTTAAATTTTCAGGTGATGACTCGTTTTCTAACGTCAATAGGCTTTGCCACAAAGCCGCGAAGCCCCTGCATTATGAGATCGTGGAAGCATTGAATTTGGGCAAAGCAGGTATTACCACAGGAGCTGTTTGTGTGTATCCGTCCCGAGTAAAAGATGCTGTCCAAACATTGAAGACTCTTGGTGTCAGGATCCCAGTTGCGTCAGGTTAGTAGTTCTTGAATCGCTGGATAGTTTCACCGAATTTTGTTTTTCAAACTATCCAAATGTGATGGTTTGTATGCCTAGAAAATAGTTTGTATTAATAATCATTTTTGTAACATTATTCGAACACAGGAAAAACTGAGTCTCCAAAGTCCCCAGGGGACAAAGCTTGGACCCCTAACAATTTTAATTGTTTTAAACAAAGTTTTGCTAGCTGTTTCTAACCGTTTCAAATTCGCCGATGATCTGTCGTCTTTATCACTTCCAACTATCCCTCCAATCCAGACCGAGCAAACACTTTCAACTATATTTGATATAATGAAGAAGGCCCTGGCTGATGTTAAATTGTCAGTTCTACTGAGAGTTTTGTATTAAGAGTTTCTTTCCTTAAGAGAGATTTTCCAGCTATGGAAAAATCTATGGAAAACGTTGGTCTGGAATGTAGGGATAGCTTAAAACTTCTCAGCGTTATTTCAGATAATGATCTGAAGTGGAATTCCCACGTTGATATGATTCTCCAGAAGGCAGCCCCACTCCTTAAGTCGTATTCTATCCTTCGTAGGTTTGGTATTTCACCAAGAGTTATGCGGTCATTGCATTGTACGTATATCCGTCCATGCGTAGAATATTCTTGTGCAGTGTGGCATCCGGGACTTAATGATGGTCAGAGGGACAGACTTGAAGGGATTCAGAAGAGAGCAGTGAAGATCATGCTGGGCCCGATCTACACTTCGTATGAAGTGGGTCTAGACAGGCTTGGTCTCTCCACTCTGTCTGAAAGACGACACAAGTTTACTATGGATTTTGGACGTAAATGCTTGTCCTCTGATCTTCATAGATCTCTCCTATCGGATTACGAAGCCCCAAACCAGACTCGACCTGAAACAAGGCTTCGCGCTGCAACCCAGAATTGTACCAGACTTGTTCGCCCCGATATCCACAGGACTTCTGAGCCGAGTAGAATACCTGGATGCACACCTCTTATAAATCTATCGTAAGGTACATATGAACTATTAAAGAGATTCTGGAATCCTAAAACGTTAGTGACGTGAAAAACTTAGAAGGGGCTGAGATATATTGCTAAAACATGAATGAGAATCAATTGGGTCAAAGTACAGGTCAAATTTGAGGATGGGCCCTGTATCCCCCACATTTAGTGGGGTGGGGCTACTACCGGGGGAACGGTAGAATCAGAAGAAAAAATCCTACGATACAATGTATATTGTGGTGTACATATAGATAACGAACTCAACTGACCGGTATCTTTCGCCATTTGTACCATATTTCGTAAGCTATTTTAATTCTGAACTGTGATATATTTGTTATTAGTTGTATTAAATGTATTTTATATTTTAAGGTAATTATTGAGTGTGTTAACTCACAGTGTTAGTGATTGTGTGACGATCCGACGCTAGCGAGTAATTATATGAGCTATTCAGGAAATAAACGTTGTTTATTATTATAAACTGGCTTTATCCCACATTGCGGGGTAAGTGAAGAGACGAATATACATTATATTCAAGATTGCTCAGCGTTTGCTGTTAGCCATCATTTAATGTTTGGGATACTGATTTTCAGATTCAGACGAATTTTCGAGTTTTTGCCACCCCATAATAAAAAAACAACTTTATTTTCTCTTCGGTTCCTGTAAGGATGCGACCTTTCAAATTTTTCCGGTGCATTGTTTCATCTATCAGTCTCACCTGAATCAGTAATTCAGGCCACATGAGCCAATCATTCAGTTTAATTCAGGAGTTCTGTACCAGACGTCCAAAAATAAACGTGTATGTTCTTCAGCTTTGTATTGGCCCTCATTGAAAGTTTTTGCAATATACTGCCTTCTGTGTCCTTTGAAGTAGATCTGATTGTCTTGACTTTTCTTTTTCGTTTTTGAGATACTTTCTTTGTGGTCAGCTCTTCTGGAATTTGTTGTTTACCTTGTTTTCACCTTAGTTACTAGTTATTTATGATCTTATTCAACTTCTATTTAGGTCTGCTTTCGTCGAACGTCTGGTAGGACATCCGCAACCTTAAATTACATTAAATTTCACATAATAAAGTTGCTTTTTTATGTAGTTTCGCTTAACAGAGTCTTTTTTTTTAAGTTTTGCTTTACGGTGTTTTATTGTCCATTCCATTTGCTGTAGTTTCGAACCTGAAAGTAGCTCAAACTACGAAATACGTCGCAAATGTAGTTTGATGCATTTTGACTCGTACGGTAGTTTCAGTTTCTGAAACAAGAACTCAATAAAACGCAAGTTAACACAGAACAAGAGCCAAACTACAGACTTCGACGAAACAGAAATGAATAAAGAAAAAACTCCACTTAAGGTTTCTTCTCCATGGTTTTCCGTATATAAAGAGGCAATCAGGTTCCCTACTGGGTTTATCCAAGAACTTTGACAAAAGCTTATGTGCAGCATCAAAGGGATCTGGTAAGCTTTCTCGCGAAGCTCCCCTTTTTCAGGGCTTGAATGAGAAATTACTCGTACTTTAGTCGAAAACTGCGTGGAGAGAATTTTCGAAAGAGACATTGCAAAGTCTTTCACCGAATAGCTGACCTTTGAAATTTCCTCCCTGAAAGTACTGTAAACCCAGAAACCATCAATCAGTTTAAGGTATGGGTATGGAGGTATGGGTATGGACGTCACATGGCTGACGTTCCATTTAGTTTTTCAAGCCTTTTTGCTTCAGTTGTACTATATTTAAGAAATGCCCTTCTTATTTCTACTTACGATTGGAAGGTAAAGGGTTCCGGCAAAAACGAAAACTAGACATACCCCCCCCCCCCTTCGGGCGGGATCACTTTTCCTATGACTGGCTTCTATCTGACTATTGTAGTGGAGCGCGAACCGCTCACACGCCTCTCGGTGTTCAGTTGTGTGTTGCGGTTGTGCCATCGGCATCTCAGCAGCCTCTGCCTTGTCAGCAAAGGGTCCTGTTTTCAAATCCCGGCTGAGGATAATTTTGTCTTTCATGTTACTACTTATGAAAGGGGTTTGGTACCCGGGGTGGGGCAGGGGTCGCCATGGGGTTTTGGTACCGGGGGGAGGGGTTGCCAGGGTTTTTTAGTACCGGGGGGAGGGGTCGTCGCGGTGTTTATATCCGGAGGGTTTTCGCCTAGACCTGCGTAAATAGTAGGGTACCCAGTCTTAGGAAAAACTTTTGTTTAGCGCTTCAGTTGATCATTTATCTCAGCCATCTTCTCCAAGAGCGGAACATTATGATGGAAAATTATGGTTTAAAAAAAAAACATTGGTATTTTGAAAAAGAAACGAGACACATTTAAAAAAAAAATTTACCCTAAGGCACACTTTTTCTGATGCGTTGCGTTGATTGATTGATGACTGTATTTTAGTTGAGGTTTAAGGTAGACATTCGTTTCGGCAAGTGTAACTTTTTAAAACGAATTGAATGTAGAATTTGTGAATGTGAATGGTCTAGATATTGGTTAGTTGTTGATCTGTTATTTATATTTTATTATATATTTTTTACGCCAGCTTTGTTAGATATATAAATAAATGAATTGAATACCAATGTTCTCAGTCTTTTTTCAGTTGCCACTGGTTTTCCAAGTGGGCAGACGCACCTAGCACCTCGGCTTGAAGAAATTCGACTGGCAGTTGGCGATGGAGCAAGTGAAATAGATGTCGTCATTAACCGGTCTCTGGCGTTGCGCCAAGACTGGCAAGGTATGTTAATATGGTATGATATGATATATATTTGCACAAAAAGCTCGAGGGCCATGGCAATGCAGTACAAAAGACAAAACAAAAAAAAGACATTGTCTATATACGAAACCCCAACTGGCGAACTCACGTAAATCATTCATCTTTCATCACTTTAATCATCCACTCCTCATCTACATTCTTCCTGCAAACCCTTCTTCCCTCAACCCATCCAGCTCATTCCATTCACACATCAGGTACACCATATTCTCATTCATATCCGCGCACATGGGGCAGTAGTAAGGACCAATCCGACTTAACCCCTCGTCCCACATATCTCGTCCTACCCCCTAGCGGTAAACAAACAGCCCTCATACTTATCACCCACGCTAACTCCACCCTGTTCAACCCTACTTTAAAATAAATACTTTCCCTCAGCGTCTTTAGTACATCTGTAGAACTTCAACGAACTGGACTTGCCAACAAATTCTAGACCCTCTATTCGGGACTTCATTTGTTTTGTTTTATACCAACTTTTATTCACAACTTTGTGAATTATTTTTACAAATACAGTAAATATCAAGACAAGGAAAAAATACAGTAAATATTAACTATTACATTACAACGTTCGAACGTTCAAGACTGTTACGTCAACGTTAAAGACTCTCACGGGAACGTTGCAACGTTCGGAAACGTTTATATACAAAAGCAGAAATAGAACTTTACAGGAACCCTGGAACAAATACAGCATTCAATATTCAAACATTGTGGTTCCAGTACTCAATCTATATTACTAAGTATATGTATAACAATTTTCCTGCCCTCCAAGCACACTTTTTTTGTGCTTTTCTGGCAGGAATGTTATATTTGACGGTGCAAAACGGATAAGTCAGCTACACTTTATTAGAGCTATATTTCGGCCCTTCTTGGCAAGGGTCCTCTTCACATGAGTTCATTTTCCAACTTGAGCGGCTTGAGACTGGAGAGAACCTTTGCCAAGAAGGTCCGAAATATAGCTCTAATAAAATGTAGTTGTCTAATAAAATCAGAGCTGACTTATCCGTTTTGCACCGTCAAATATGATTCAAAGTCAGCTTGGGCTGAAGGAATATCTATAATGTTATGTTTGTTGTGTGTCTTTCTTTAAATATTGACAAGTAAATTATTTTCCTACGCAGGCGTGTATGACGAAGTCAAACTTATGCGAGAGGCATGTGGTGATGCTCACATGAAAGTCATTCTTGCCGTTGGAGAGCTTGGAACCCTTACGAATGTATACAAGTAAGTTTGATAGTTCAGTTGAAGATCTTAGCAATCAATTACGCGCCTGCATCGGAGTATAGGGTACATTGCTACTTGCGCCCATATATTATTGCCACCCCTAGTAAACTTGTGTAAATATATAGGTTAGTTCTTCAAAGGGAGTTTGTTAAGCCTCTGTGTAAGTGTAGACTTCTAGAGGCTGTTGTAGTTGCTAGTATTTTTTCCAATATACCCCATATATAATTTAATCTAATCTAAAGACCAAATCCCAAGGATCCGTGTGGAACATCGAAATACATCCATCCTGACTAAAGTTGTTGATATCAAATGTCATCCACTTACTTCTGCGTCTTCGTTTTTTTAAAGTTTAACCGAAAAGGGCTAGGATATGACAATGTAGTTACCCATCACTTGTTCACTTAAATTGGCTTGAAGACCCGCTGAAAATGCGTTACTTCGTTGTTCCACTATTCACGAATAATCGATTTTCATATAGTGGGATTCCCGTGCGATTTGTGGTACCTCTATGCGCTTGTGTTTTTATTGTATGGCTTAAGGAACAGATTAATAGTATTTCTTTTTGTTCAGGCACGAAGCAATCTTCACCAATCTCACCAATGCCCACTGAAAAGCCGCGTTTGTGTTGAGATTAAAATCTCCCGCGTCATAGTAGAATTTACGTTGTGGGGACAGCCGCAGATATTCTTAACGTCAGGCAGATAGTGGAAAAAAAAAAAAAAATCCCTTTGCAGAGTCCAAATAATTCAGTGTATTCATTTGAACGACACACAAATAAGTTGGCTTTTCAGTTAAACTTTAAATGCATATGTTATATTGACAAATTTGTGCATACTCAACAATTTTGGTTTTCTTACCGTGAAAGTGTCGGCGAATAAATTACTATTCTATTCTGTTCTTCTTTGAAGAATTGCCTCGCGCAAAACAAAGTTGAAAAGGTGCAAAAACATGCAATAGAAAAACGCTGGCGCAAATAGTCACGCTCAAGCTATTTGTGCTAACCTGGCAAGGCAAATAAATTCGCGAAAGGCGCAAGTCGAAATTGTAACCGCCGGCGCAAGTTTTCAGGTGTATGAAAGGCATTTGGTAACGTTGCAGCTTTGTTCAACGAAAACGGAACAAAAATATTACATTGTAGAGAATCATTAGAGCTTTCAATCAAGTCCTATTTCCACACTTTAAGTAAACGTAGAGGCTGGAAAGAAACGGTGGGAATTGCATGCATATATTTCATCCACGGGGGGTGATGCAAATAGCAAGGTTTCCTGTACCTAATTGTATCCTGTTAGGAATGACCATAGCTTGAAAACGTGACCCGTGTCTTTCGGTAATGCTCATTTTTGTGGTTGGTATTTTTCGCATAGTTCGTATATTTTTTATTTTTTTTTGGTGTATATGGTTCCGTATTCTTTCACCTCAAGCTGGCTGCGAGTCAAAATTGATGAACCTAAACGATATTTATTCCGTAGATATTTCGGCACTTCCTGGCAAGGGTCCTCGTCAGGCTGTAGCTAGGAGAGTGACTGCTGGTTAACTGAAAGAAAACTGGTTCATTCTTTAGCCACAAACTGAAGAGGACCCTTGCCACACTGTCAGAAGTTTCAGAACATGCAACACAAAGATATTCGGTTTCAACAGACAACACGCAACAGACAACATTTGGAATGTTGTCTGTTGTCACGAGGAACGTTAGGAGCGAAATGTTATGCATAACAAGCATTGCCAGGAAGAGCAGAAAACCCACCAAAAAAGCATCTGCTGACTCTGGCAAGCGCTAAGTCTCGGACGCAAGGGTTCCGGCACGCAAAAATTAATACAAGTGCGCTATGTGGTTTAAAAACAAAGAAACGATATAGATTAAAAAATATGACGCTGAAATGCTGTTTCACTCACTGCGGAACTAGTGTGGAAGTTCCAGTGTCTGAGACATGCCTCGAAAAGAGTCAAAAGACTGGGAGTTCATGGTTGTTTTTCTGTTATAAAAAAAAAGCTACGAACTGGCAACCTTGTAAAATCCTAGAGCAATGCTGAAAAGCGAAAAATTCGAATAACGTGATTCTCAAGAATTTTGTAAAGACTGAGATTCCAGAGGTCAGTAGACCATGTACTTGGTCACTGAGTATGTTAAAAAAGTGAAATGCAAGAGCGGTCTTTTAAAAAAAGAAAATCTGTTTTTCAGGGCTTCAGTGGTTAGCATGATGGCTGGTGCTGACTTCATCAAAACCTCTACGGGTAAAGAGGCCGTGAATGCCATTTTACCAGTTGGCCTAGTGATGGTGAGGGCCATCAGAGAGTACTTCGAGAAGACTGGGTATCAGGTAAGATTTTGTGACATTACAAAAGTGCTCCTCATGCGGTGGTTGAACCCACGACCTTTGGCTCACAGGCTCACTGCTCTACCACTGAGCTACAGAGGGCTTCTGAACGTAGCTTGCAATCCCGCCGCTTTTCTGTGGAGCTCATTGGTCAGAATGACCGTTAACGCCATTTTCTCAGTGTTTCGCGCGAAAGCTGAAGGATTTAATATAGAAAGCAAGAGAAAAGGCTTTCGCCTCTAAATAACTCTAAGAAATTTTAAGTAGTCGAACTGATGAGATTTGAAAATCCCATCAACGATGCACTTGAAACTGTTGATCGATTCAGCATTAACCGCATCTTCGGTGAGGCTGTTCCAAGGATCAACAATTCTGTTGCCAAAACCCCACTTAAAAACGTCCTTGTTGAATCTTGATTTTGCAAGCTTGTACGCGTGCCCCCGAAGATGGCGATAATGCGGAATCTTACTAAATCAGTCACCTGAAAATTGTCTTAACTTCCATTGATGAATTTGATTTGAATTTGTTCGCGGCCAAAACAGCCGGGATGGGTCTGTGACTTTTCTGAGAAACACGGTGCAGTTTCAAAAGAGTAAGATGCATCAGAGCTCTCTGATCGCCTGGAAAATGTCCAAAGAGAGCAACGAAAATCATTCTGGGTGATCACAGCATATCATATGAAGAGTCTCTCATTAAACTGGGCGTTCCTAAATTAACTGACGGCAGAAATAAAAAGTTCGGAGCAAAGATAGTGCATTGTCCCCAGCTGAGCCGTCTACCCCCCCCCCCCCCCCCCTCCCGC
This sequence comes from Branchinecta lynchi, assembly GCA_023053575.1. Taxonomy (NCBI): domain Eukaryota; kingdom Metazoa; phylum Arthropoda; class Branchiopoda; order Anostraca; family Branchinectidae; genus Branchinecta; species Branchinecta lynchi. The sequence goes on from JAKZAP010000002.1 coordinate 30,313,288, forward strand.
CCGTGCGTCAGTCAGAGAGGAACACTGGAAATCAGTTTTTTCTGTATCCTGCTAATTCAGCCTAATTTTTACACAGTTTCATTCCAACATTTATTTCTGGTCATATCTTGTAAGGTTTTACTAATTCGGTGTCGTTTATTGTGTATTTTCTAACTATTTTATTCCTCTTCTAGCTTTAAGCTATTTGTAAATAAATTTGATTGATTGATTAGAGCATTGGAACAGAAACTGTATCTACTGGGACTTGTGCTTCAACACAAGGATGCGCATCTGTGTGTTTAGTATCATCGAACTTCTGAGTTCTGACAGTGTTAAATCGAGATCGGGGGAAGATTAAGTCTCTTCAGCTGTACTTTAACCACTTAATTCTTACAGATTGGCTTCAAGCCTGCCGGTGGCATTCGAACTGCCGCAGATGCAATTGATTGGCTCCTCCTTATGAAACTGGAGCTGGGCCAAGATTGGCTGAACCCGGAACTCTTCCGTATTGGGGCATCTGCTGTGCTCACCGATATCGAGCGAGAACTGTATCGATACGCCAAGGGAAGGTACCCTGCACAGGACTACCTAGGTCTTCCATAGTTAGTCTAGTCCGGAGTCTCTAAGAGGCGGAGCGTCGCTAGTTGGTTGAGGTTCCTTTTGTTTCTGGTCCGTGCAAATCGTGCAATCTTAGCCTACTTAGAAATAGGCGAGTGTACCATAAAGCGCAAGTGACGCAATATATTCTTCTTTTACGTTACCGAGATTTAAGAGTCTTTATACTACCGTTCGGATACTCGATAATCCATTATTCAACGTCACCTTGTCCTATGCAATAAATCCACCTTGGCATCTATACAAGTATCGGTAAATTTGGGCATGGCTTAGAGCGAGTCAAGTCGCGATTGACGCATCTGAAAGACTTCATATAAACATTACGTTAAAGAAATTCATTTCTGCGGTAAGTTGGTCGGACCTGTTGTGACCTAGTGCGAATTCCAGTGTACCGGCGCAAGAGAAATACTTCATGTAAACTTTAATTTGTTAAGTTCTGCGGTAATGGATTGGAACTTGAACTCGTTTTGAACTTGAATGTATGTGCAGGAAACTAGAGAGAGGGAGAACCTTTTCCTGGTTGAAAGTTAGAATGTGAAGGCCTACAATACCAGCGGAAAAACTCCTTCATGGTCGACGTTCTAAAGGGGATTAGCGACGCAATTAGAACGTTCTTGCAGACTTAGGGGTGTGCTTGCAAGCATTGTTTATTCCCAAAGTGTTGCGCTTTCGGTATACACGAGGCCAGTCATGGATGCATACGCAAAATGTATGGTGCTTCTGAAAGATCCCTCCCCATTTATCTTGACGTGCAACAACCCTTGTCTGCCCTGTTACAAATTGTTAGGTAAGGTGAGTCAGGAATGAACAGCCTGATTGAAATCTCCCGTGGTGTCCTTTGATTCCCCTTTGTGCCATAGTGATCTGTTCAAGTATTAAACATTCCCGGTGAAAATATTGTTTTGTTGCACAACTTCGTTTAATAAAGTTAATCAGTTCGATAAACTTCAGCTTTCGCGTTTTGATCTACATTTTATGAGTTTTTTCAGCCCACACTAACTGCGAACCATGTTTGGGATGTGCTACAAGGATTAATGGCGATTCTGGCGATCTCTCGGATTCGCCTCCCGGAAAGCAAAGCGAGAATCCGCCGAGCGCCATAACTAACGGAAAGTGGTCGCGCCTCTTTTCCACGTACGGAGTGGACTCATATTCCAAAATAAGCGGAGCGCAATAACAGGCTCGGAAAGCGAAACGAGTTTTAGCCGAGTTGCAAGGACATTCGGCGTATGAACCAGCGGAGCTTTCCAGACCACCAGAATCGCCCTTTAGGCAGCTGATATTTAGATATCCTAAAAGGGTCATAACTTTCCCCGAACAGGGCAGTGCATGTCTTCCAGTGTCCCACGCCTTGTCACCACCTTATCACAATCCGATTTCCACTGAAAATACTAAATATTAACTGGAACAACATCTTACTATCCCTTGCTTTCCAAAAGCTAGTTATTCAGCATTGATCACTGTCTTTCTTCTCAATTTTCCCAAGAGCCAACACTTGGTGAATCTGTTACTTATCCCGATGAAAAATTTGTAGCCTGCGTAGTAGTATGGTAGTAGTACGAAAACGTTGCATGTAATACTATATAATAGCAAAGAATACTATCATTTAATGTGCCTCAGACTGGTCCAATCTTATGTAGTAGTATCCAGTAGCATCCTGTCTTGCCATAGTAGCATCCAGTCTTGCTAATAGTAGCATATAACAGTATGCAGTAACACGGTAGCCTTGAAGTAGAAGCATGTAGTAGCATCGTTAGTGCTGCATGCTACTTTTTCGTACTACTTCATTGTACTCTTTTGAGATAAATTTTTCATCGGGATGGCAGCAAAAAAACACGGATATTCTGGCGCCTATGAATCTGGGTGCTTTTTAGCACATAGAATAGATAGAATAGAATTTTATTTTTCAAAAGTATCTGTCACAGCGTTACCGCCGAATTTGACCTTTTCGTCATAGAAAATGAGGAATAACATAACACTTTGTCACGAAGTTGAAAAAAAACACTAAAAAGGACTAACTTATCGGTTATTGTACAACTCAACAAATTCTGGAAAAAAACTCCTTCTATATCTTTCATGAAGAGGGGCCACAGGGGCTAGTTTGGGGATTTATCTCGCTGGGGTCTATTACGTATAGGAGAATAGGGGGGTGGGAGATAGGGTTTGATACCGAAATCGATGCCAAGGCGAGTTCGTCTCTCTTCCAGGGTAGCGAGCTTGAACCTTTTTAGTAGGTAACTGTAGGGCACTTTACCCTCCCCGTTAATAATCATGAGGGCCCTTTTTTTTAATGTTCTCGATACGGTATGTGTTCTGGAAGTGCCAAACAGGACAAGCGTATTCAAGAACAGGTCTGACAAAACTAACGTAAATTAGAAGGAGGTCTTTAGGAGGGCAAGAAAATTTTATAAGTAGTTTCAAAACGGCAAAACAGGGAGGCTTGTTTTAAAATATTTTTGATGTGGGCATCCCATTTTAGATCATTGGTTAAAGTAACCCCCAGTAGTTTAAATATTCTTTGAGCCCAAGCTGACTTTGAAACATTTATTCATACAATGTTTACAACGGATACGTGAGCTACGACTCTTCGTCAGCGATATTTCGGCCCTTCTTGGCAAGGGTCCTTGTCAGGCTGTCAATCCTCTGGTTCAACTTCGGGGAAGGAAACAAACTTGTAAACAGTCTTGGAACATTCGTTGCAAAGGAATACAGGGATTGTGATGAAACTTGGACGGTACAAAGATTATGAGTCTCAGATGTGTGATTTTGAAGTCCGGACCGGATACGACCTTGGTGCGGGGATCTAGAAGGGGCGTGCCTTAAAATTTCTGGAAGTACAGTTCGGGAGAAACTTGGGGGGATCCTCTAGATGCGACATAAATTTTACGAATCACATCCGAATTCGGGGGGAGGGGGGGGGGGCGAGGCCCGAAATCGTTTAACATACTGTCCAAAGGCCGTGGAACCTAGATATGTTATTTTGAGGTCGAGACTGAATCCGGTCTTGTCGGGGTGAGTTGTGTGTCACCGAAAATTTTCCGGATGTTCTCCGAATTAAGGCCAAATTATTCGGTAGTAAGTGCCGTAGATGCAACATTTGCGTGTCCGAATCGCATCCGACTACGGTGGTGGGATGGAAGGAGAGGCTCTTTAAAATGCATAGGAACCAGATCGATAGGGAGATTGGGATGAAACGTCGATTGTGCAAAGGTAACGGGTCCAAAATCCGGAAGGGCTTCCATTCGGTGACCCTGTGGGTGATAGGAGCAAATTTCCCAAATATGATATTTACGTGTCCGAATCGTATGTGGACACGGAGGTTCCGTAAATTTTGAGATGCGCATAGGGACCAAAAAAAGAGAGTGAGAAACTTGGAATAAACACATGCCATGGACCCGGTTGTGTCTTTTGAGATCTGGACCGGATGCCACCAGATACTATGTAGACGGATACTAGTCAAGAAACTTTACGGTGACGAATAACCTGGTTTATTTAAATAAAAGTCGCTTTATTAAATAAATTAAATCGCTTTATTTTATCACAGTCGGTTTATTGTCGCTCGTGGAAAATTCCATCTACTATCGAATCCTGTGGCATGGGTTTGTGAAATGCTTAGATAGATTTGTTTTCGGCCGGATCACTGTTCCTTTGGCCTGATTCTTCGTGACCATTGTAGTTGTTTGCGAACAAAGTTCAAAAGCCCCTCTGTACCTCAGGGGTAGAGCAGTGTCCTTGAAAGTCGAAGGTCCTAGGTTCAAATCACGGCAAATCACGGCACATGGCCGTTTTCGCGCTGCACGCAGGTCACACGGTCCCGAATTCCACCTCCCTCCACCCGCACATAGATGGTCGAATCCGGAAAAGAAGGTTACGTTGAGTATCAGTCGGGTCCATTATGGTCCTTCATATTCCTAGCTTATATAGAAATGCCAGGACTAGCAAAATTAGGCGTATTCTCGCCGTTCCCTGAGTACTCCTACTCCTGCGTTTTTGCTTGTCCCAGGGACTCAACCCCATATTCTCGTGAGTCCCCACGGACGGGGAATGCTCCAGTTATCATCTTCATCATCAAAAAGGACTCCCTTTCAGATTCGGAGGGGAATCAAGTTTTGCTGGTGTTGGTACAATGTAAGTTAATTAAAAAGAACCAGAAGACACAAAACCACACTGTAAAAAAAATCTCGCAGTGTTTGCTATTGGGATTAATCTTGTCTCTAAAAAGATAATCTTATCTCTAATTCGGATTAATCTTATCTCAGTAGAGACAAGATTAATCCCAGTAGCAAATACTGCAGTTAACTTTAATCCTTATTCGAAGAAACTTTTTACAGTGCAAAAAAAAAGTGGATCCAGACTAATTTACCGCCAACTGCATATTTTTCTTTTCGAACAAAATCAATTTTAGAAGCATTCCCTGTGTTCTCGTTGTTTTCCGTTCGTGGTGTGACTCCCTGTGATCTCGCCATTCCCCTTGATTCCCCGAGGAGTCCTCGGGTAACGGCGAGAATACGCCTCTAGCTTGTCTGGAAGTTTCTGAACTAGCAAAACTTGGACGAACTGGCAGGTAGCACGAACGCTATTTGCCACTTTGTTTACACGGTTTGAAGCCAACATACAATTTCTGGTAGAAATTGTCGTGCTTGCACTGCCGCCCCAACCGAAGAATTTTCTGTTAGTGAACTTGCTGATGAGCAAAAACCGAACAACAACCTTGAGCCTAGGGAAGATAAAGCTCAACGGAAACAGAATCTGATACATATCACTTAAAAAGATACGGCGTCGGAATTTTACCGGCGGGCCGCCAACCCCAAAGCCAGCGCGCCGAAAGGTTTATCGGCGACGGCCCGCTCAGTTATTTTCGGCACGGATAGGGGACTAGGTCCGACCGTGGTAACTGTTCGTGGTATCTGAAAGTCATCTCACTTTCATCAAATTTTGTGAGATTAGTAAGAAAGAAGTTTAGCACTTAGTGATGTAACGGGAAATCTGTTTTTCTTTTGGGATGACTTCGAAAAGTGCAATTATCGGCAATAGTCGTTTTTGCAGAGCACCATGTATCAGATACCACGATAACTGCAAAAACGACTAATTGCAGATCCAGTTACCGTGGTAACAGATACCATGGTATCAGCAAAAAGGCAACTAATATGTCCTAACTATAAAAAATATTATGTTCGAAAAAGTTATGATAGATAACATACCTCCATCTCGGTTCATATCAGGATAACAACCTCGGCGGCCATTTAAATCAATCTCGCCTTCGGCTCGAACGGGTTATTTTCAATGACCTCGATGTCGGAAGTTAACATTTAATAATATATAATAACAGAAGTTTAGTCCCGAAACGTAACATTTAAAAGGGTCATAACCGATATATTCTCATAACGATTAAAACAAGGATGCGCAGACCCATGTTATCTGTTACCAAACTTTTGACTGTAGGAGTGCGACGAACGCGCCTATTTAGCGGGTTCTTACACCCAAGACCTTGCATAATATCTTGTTTTGGGTAAGGTCTCAGCGCTCCTTTGGGTCATATTTCCATAGTTGTAGTAAGGATCGTTACGGCCTTGCAGAACATCTTGTTGCCGTCAGCACGAACAAATAAGCACAAGAACCCCCGTCTCCCCGATCTGTATAAAACGACCGTGTGAAGTAGAAGAGCTCCCGATGCAAACGAGCGGAGGTTAGGAGTCACAATTCGTTACCTCTACAAACAGCTACATCTCTGTAGAGCATACAAACAGCTACATCTCTGTAGAGCATACAAACAGCTACATCGCAGTAGAGCCCCAGATAAGAAAATTCGGGATTACCAGACTATTGGTTATCTACCATTGTGACCTCATCTGTTAGGCGCTGCAGAGGCGGAGCATGCACACTGACACTTGCTCCCTGTTATGCGAAGCGGCGAAGAGGGAAGTAGATGGGCGTCAACTCAAAGCTCATCAAGTAGCTCTAGCTCGTCTCAGTTTCAACGGGGGATTCATAGTCGGTGCATGGGACCCAGAGCAAAATAACACTAAGCGCCAAGACTTGATAAAATTGACACACACTCGAGGAGCAGTGACAGTAGCAGAACTAGCGAGAGGTAACGTCCCTACTGAAACACTTTCAGACGTTGACCAACGCTGGCTCCGATAACTTTATATTCTGAACATTGCAAAAAATAATACAGTCTCTATTGTTTCCTTGGTGTGTGCAGACCGCTCCTTTGCTTTACTAGAAATTTCGAAACCCGCAAGTTTGACTCTTTAAATGCCGCAAGCGCAGTGGGCGGCGCTACGAGTATTGCCCGTTTGCAAAGGAAGGAAAGCATAGGTCTTCGTGCTACTCCCTAGTGTTATTTTGCTCTAATGGGAGGATTGTTTGCTCTTGCCGTTTGTCTGTCTTTTGGGTCGATTTGCATAGTAGGATCATTGCGAGAGGAGAGATGGATAATCTGTTACACAGTAGTATTAAAAGGTCTTGCTATGATGAATGAAGCCCACTGATCGACAAGAGTACTATATAGTGCAGTATTAGAAAGAAAGTAATAAAGAAGACAGAAAAGACAAAAAAAAAACATCGACGGAAGGACGTAAATCGGATTTCCAAAATTGTCAAAACCTTCAACACAGACGCACAGAGGTACTGGCCGTGTTCAGTCTCTTTCCGACACTCTGTGTGCGTGTGCGTGTAAACGCAGGATTTGTGGCGGCCTGTATATGAAGGGTGGTGTCTGCTGCCACAATAGATTTTGTGCGGGACCCCTAGCGAGCTGTCTACGAGAAACGGGGTCAAATACATTTTTGTTTATTCGTTTCAAAGTCAGTATTCAAATTCTACTAATTACAAAAACTTCCGTATAAAAGCTCACTGGGTTGGTAGTAACGTGAATAGGAACAGTACCTAATCACTGTTCGAGTTGTACTTGCTGGTCTACTTTTACTGGCGTGGAGTGTAGAGATCTACGAAGCCAGCGATGCCAGCCTTGTCCTTGCCAGAACCTAGAAAATAACAACAAGTCAGATTATAATTTTTGCGAACTACACTCCTATGCGAGGCCCTAACATGCTTTACTCACAGACGAAACTATGTCGGCTCCATGACACTCGCAAAGGAGTCCTCTCCCGATTATAAAAGAAACCTATTTAGGTAGAAGATGATCGCGGAGAAACAACCTGCCGTTCTCCAGTTCATCACATGCTTCTCAAGAATCGAATGGAATGAAATGGAATTTCACGATGAAAACAGTTTAAAAACTGAACGCATCAAAAATAAAAGTCTAAGATAGAAGTTGGACCTGACGGTATACCATGTCTTCCAAAATGAAAAACAATGCTATGAAGCTTCTCATGTCCTTATGTGTGAAAGAGCTGTTTGCGAATTTTGAAGCTTTCGGCGAAGTTTGCGCTGCGTGACACTGGACTGGCGAAAGGCGGGAATTTCAAAAGCTTTTAATCTCACTAGAGAGCTAGAGATGATACAAAAGTCAGAATAAGCAAGAGGCTGGCAAGAAGGGTCCTTTAAAGAGTGGAACAAAATGCAAAAAGCGTCGTACTTTTAATCCGTTAGAGGCGCTTTTTTAATATCCACAAGTCACGATGGACAAACCGTGTTCCAAATAATCCGTTTCAGTCAGGAGGGAATACTAGCTTCACTTACCACCGGAGGTCTTGTCGACACAGACTGGGGCAGCAACCTTGGCGGAGCAGCCATCAGCCAGAACGTAGGCGTTAGCAACATCTTGGCCGGTAGCCAAAACGCAGCCGCTTGGAGACTGGAACTCGCGGTCGGGCTGACCATTGAAGTCTCCGCAAAGACCACAGGTAGCGGATTTGTAAGTTGCAGGTACGAAGATGTCGACGTCGTCTCCGGTGTAACGGACAGTGACTCGCTGGGTCTCGGCTCTTACCATGATGCGGTTGGAAAGACGAGAGACGCTAGAAACAGGTAGGACATTTTAAGACCCTATTGTCGTCCAAGAGGGAAGAGGTAGTCCCTCATCCGAAGGAAACACGTAATGCGTACTACGGGTTGTGCAGGAACTCCTTGATACTTGAAGGATTTTTATGTCAAACACTAATTTTGTTTAATATTATTTTAAACACTTTTCAACTAATAATTCTTTAAATCAACTATTAAGAGTTGCTCTCTAATCCGCAAATTAGCACAAAGAGATATAACATTTTCTGAGATCCAGGGCAGCTAGGCAATTCAGTCTTGTCCCCTTTTTGGTAATTTAGAAAAAATTCTTTCCTTGATTGTTTATTTAACCGTACTTTGACTTTAGAAAATATACAACCGGACCCTTGCGAGGCGGTGGCCCTAGGCACCTGCCTAAATGGCTGAGGCAGAAGTTTGCCACGGGTTCATTGTCAGATGGATATCCCTCAAACCGTTGACTTACAGCCAAACCCCAAGGACAATACGCTGAATTGGCACAAGGATGCGGTGATCAAACTAATGCGTGGTAAAACTTACACAATGAGGGGTGCAGCTGGATCTGGGAACTTGAATTCCTCTCCGCCCTTGGCGTCGATCTTCTTGCCATTGATGGTGACTCCAAGAGCGCCACCTTCTGGGGTGAGCTCGACTGCATGGCCTCCGACGAAGAAGCGAGCTGCAAGTGGGAGCTTGTCATCGACCTTCTTGACGAAAAGAGCATAACGAGGGTTGTCGCTGCAGTCGGCACTGGCAAGAGTCCAGCACTTGGAAAGCTTCTCGTGATCGACCTCGACCTTGTCGAAGGTGAGGGTCTTCTTGGGGGCAACATCGCAGAATCCGACCATGCCGAAGTTGTAGAGAACCGTCAAATAGGCAGGGAGACGAGTTGTGCGGAGAAGGGTCTTGTACTTGTAAAGAACATCAACGTTGCTGAAGTGATTGTGGACCTTGTCGGTGTGAAGATGGAGCTCGACATCACGTTCTTCATCGTCGAAGACGGCACGCATCTCGACGTGGCCAGTGTTCTGGGCATTGGGGCCAGTAGTGTCGTGAGCATGGTGGGTGTGTGGAACGTGCATGTCCCAGTAGGTCATAAGTGCGGTACGGAGGAGAGTCTCAGCACGGGTCAACAGTTTCATGCCTCGGTTGGAGATCTGCTTGTACTCAGCATTAATGGTGATGTTCTGAGGTGAGCCGTATTCGTTTACCGCATCGAAGCAAGCCTGGGTGAGGGGGGTGGTGGCACCACTACGGCCATCAGCAGTGCGGTCAGCGACACACTCCTTGTACGGGTAACGTTCCTTCTTGGCAACAGCATCTCTCTGCTGATCCGTGAGGACGCGGCTTCCGGCGATGGTGAAGCTGGAAGTACCAGGGGCCTTGACGTCTGGGCAGTCACCAGCGTTGGCGGTCTCTCCCCAAGCAAACTTGACCTCGCGAGCGACTGATGGCTCAACAGTGGAAGGGAACTCGAAGATGTCCTCAGGAACGTTGGCGTAGGAAGTCTTGAGGTCGAAGCATGTGGCGCGACGGGTGACGCCGACCTCTGGGGCGGGCTGGCGCTCAATGAAGACTGCGACCTTAGACTTGACGTTGCGGGGGGCAGTTTCGATCTGAAGCTTGAAGTCGTACTGGCGGGCGACGGCTCCCTTCAGTTTCAATGCACCCTGAAACAAATCATTGGTTGGTTTCGACGCAAACCCAAGAACAGGAAGTTATACAAGCCTGGAAATGTTAAGGACGAACAAACGAACTTATTACAAGAGATTTAAAAAAAAAAAAAATCAACAAACTCGAAAATTTGGGATTATTATTATTATATTCTGCCCGCGTAAAACAAAAAGAAAAAAAAAACAAGTAGGTACAAAAAAGACAATGAATCAAGACTAAACACTTAATAATTAAAACATTCTGCGGGTCAGTGTAAACTTGGCCAGAGATTTAAAGGCCCGTGAAGCAGCTTGCCCTTCTACTCCCTCAGACTTTATGTTTGGGTCAATAATTCCGAAATCGCGCGTGACATCGGTCCTCAATTGGTCCTCATCCTTCTTCTGTTTGTTCTGGTAAGATTCTCCCAGTATGTCAGTAAGGTCAGTGTTAAGAACTTAAGCTTTATTTATTTATTTATCCACTTTTTATAACTCGCCGAAAAAAAAAATAGCGGAGTACAAACAAGGGAAGAAAACCAAATCTGGAAAAGACACTGAAAATTGGCTAAATAAGAAGGGACAGGCTGTGATGTTCGGGGAAGCTAAGACGGGATGTTGTGGCGTGTCTTTTACTCAGTGTTGAGAGTTTCGACGATATATCCGGAAGCTTGTAACGCGAAATCAGGTGCTGTTTTTGTATCAAGAGGGTAGGAAACTTGGAGTTTTGTATATCGGTAGTCACAAGAAGGAGGGAATGAAGATTCGTTTAAAGCTGGGGAGAGGTCGGAAAGTATCGAAACAGAATGATGGTGGAACTACCCTAAAGTCTACTAAGAGACGTTTTTTAGTCTTTCCCGCGATTAGCGACGCGAATTGGATATTTTTGTAATCTCGTAAATCCAACACTATTTTCTGCAATAACAAAAATACCAACCTTGTAGTATTTGTAGTCAACGCCAGCCTTTTTGGGGGTGACCAAATCTCTGCCAACGGAGAGTTCAAGTTCGGTGGTTGGGTTGTTCTTGGCCTGGTGGAGAACAGCTCTGATGTTGCACGCGCCTGGGGCGGGGTAGTAGTACAAGAAGTTGCGGAGGTGCATGAAGGACAGGACTGCATAACCGAACCGGGTACCGCCGGTGTTCATGTCGCTGGGTTTCAAGGTCTGGTAGAGGAGACGGCCGAAAGCGGACTTGCCATTGTAACGTTCGCAGTCGTAAACTTCGACGTGGGACTCGAGGCCAAGACGCTCGTTTTCGGCATCACGGAGGACCTCACCTGGAAGATTGTGGTTTTTAGTTATAGCCAGCTAATAACAACTTTATGTATGAGCATTCAAAAAGCATGAGCATAGATCCGTCGCTTCGCCCAAAAAATCGGTCACTTCGCCCACTTTTCCCGACAGTTCGCCGACCCGTAAGTTGACCAACCAAAATCCGTAAGTTCGCCAACCCGTCATGTCGCCCATCCGTAAGTTCATCAATTAACCCGTCACTTCGTCCACCAGTAAGTTCGCCGACCCGTCATTTCGCCCATCCGTAAGTTCCCTAACTCGTCAGTTCGCCAACCCGTTAGCAAAAATAATTAAAAGAGAGGAACGGGTAAAGAAACACTACTCCTCTCCCACCTTCTATCGTTATCGAGTGTTCGTCCGACATTTATACCCATAGAGGACGTTCATGGTAACGAGCATACGAACGTGGATTTCCGAAAATGAAATGCCAAACAATCATAGTGGCTCACTCCCAAATATATGCAAGGGTGATGCGCGGACGCACTATTGCACCGATTTCCTTGTTACCTTTCGCATCTAAAACCGCTTTTTAGTTTGGTTGCAAGAAAATAACGAGCGATAGTATTTTTGTAAATATTAAGTTTTAAAATAATGAAAATTTCAAGGAAAGAAGATATTAAAGAAGGAAAAGGTAAACCAAAGCTTTTAAAGATGTGTTGAAAATGCTAAAATGAGAAATAAGGGTAAAAAAAAACCGCTTTTATAATTATCTCAGCTATCAATCCCGGACCGGTGTCTGTTCGCCACAGTCCCGCGTCCTAGTATTGTATGCTGCGCAACCCTGGTAGCGAGCAATTGTGATCAGGGTTGCCACATGTTGCACGATAGTGTGAACTGTCACTCTATTTTGTTTTTGTCACTCTTGTCCTACGTAGGACATAAAATTCACTCTATTCGAGAAAACGTTCAGGTTTGTTATTTTCCAGCAGTGATTCCAACCAAAAGTGACTGTTCACGTTTTACATGAAAACAAAATCAAGATCTGTCATTTTTACAGCACTGACTCCGACCAAAAGCGCGTATTTCACATTTTTTCATGAGAATAAAATTTCGCTCCCAATTCACTCTCTGTTTTCGACAAAAGTCAATCTGTAAGTTTTTCGATGTGGCAACCCTGGTTATGATTAGGTATGGGTATGGATATCACTTCACTCTCTACTAATATTCGTTAATACTCCTTTTCTCATATTTACAGTTTTCCACATTCCTTGCTACAGACAAACTGAGCTTGTGAACCGTTGGAGCATAAGAATGCATGACAGTCGTTCAGATCGAATCCGATGATTGACTCAACTATTCCGTTGAAGCTCACATTCTAAATGACAGTGAAATACAACCAGTAATTGGCAGGTCTGCCAATCTTCTCGCCGCGAACTCCACTGATTTTTAACCCTACCATGCCTCATCCTGAACACTAGTTTCGGGGACAATCTACGTTCCCACCCAAGTTTTGAGCACCTATTTTAAGCCCCATATTGCCCGCCAAAATCTCGATTACCTCGAGATAAAGCACAAAAAGTTCCGGTTCTGAAACCCGTCAGTACAATAACCGACCGTTACGAAAAGAACTTTATAGTTTCTCGTCAAAATTTTGAACAACTGACAAACGTTTTCCCCACAATGTTTTAACTGTTCATTTTGATGGGTCATTTTTTTTACTGTTGCCTTATTATGTATAACCATCTTATTGAAGTTATGTAATTATAATGTACCTGACAAAAACGGAAAGTTCGGCAATCCAATGCTGTGAAAGTTCATTTTGCAATAATTTTTTGTTTTGTTTTTTATTTGTATAAACTACGATACGACCAACTAGGGTCAAAAAACGACAAAATAACTAACAACCATCGAAGCATCCAACACTAAACACTAAAGTAACAAACAGTAAAGTATCAGTATCAGCATAACAAAATAAATAGGCGCTTACCTCTCAAGTACTTCTTGCCGGCGGTAACCAAGTCGAATGGCTTGCAGGTCTTGCAGGATTGAGCCATAAGATCAACCGCCTTCTTCTGGTCCTTTCCGTACAGCAGAACCACCGTACCAGCTGTCATCTGAAGAACAACAGCCTCTTCCTCAGTGTGTGTCTTCAACGAGAAAGTCAATGCCTGATCAGCTGGGTTGATTCCAACAACGGCATCTAGCGGGAGGTGGATGCGAGAGGCACGGTACTTGATAACTCCCTGGGCGGTTCCGAGAGGATTGTAGGCGATCATGTAGTTCATAGAGAAGAGACGGAGGTCGCTGTGCATCTCGATGTTGAACTTGGGGAGCTTGCCTTCGGCGCGGGTGAAGCTGTCCTTAACGATGAGGTGTTTGGGGGTGCTGACACCGGTGGCAACAGGGACACCGAGGTCATTCGGGCGCCAGGAGAACTGGTAGCTGCCGAGGAGGATTCCACTCAACTGGTTGCGGATGAGACCGGCGACCTCCTTGGCCATGGCGGCGTAGTTGGCGGCTGTAAGTGAAAGATGTGAATAGATCGCTGGACACCCATTACAAAACACTACAATTTGTCATCTGGGGTCCCTATGTTTCCGTATTACCTCTGAGTATGTCATCACATAGTGAATATTTAAGTTGTAGCTAAAAATCTAAACTAGATATTCTCAGCTTGGGCTAGGGAACAATATCCTGTCTGTTAAACGACGTTTTAGGGAATAAGACGTGGCGAATATTTTGAATAATATATGAAAGCGAAGAAGATCTTTTGTTCGCCCAGTGGCGACCCTTACCTCCGGCAGAGGCATAGTCCTTCAGCTTAGAACCATCAAGGTGACGGTAGAAGACGACCTGTTGGTTGTACCGGATGGCGATTTCGAGCTTGAATGGCTGCTGGGTCCTTGGGGCAATGGCAAGCTTGGCAAGGATGGTCTTGAGGTCGGCGAGCTTGAATTCCTTAGGATCCAACTGACGGAAGACCTTGATGAATGTGTCCTCAACACCTTCAAGATGGATGGTAACCTAGAACAGATCCGTTAGAGATGATGATGGTGGAGATGGTTAAAATAATCCACAAATCAGCAATAATCACTTCTGAAGCCCTTATGCTATTGTGATGGGTTTCGTTCTGGGAAAGAATGCTTCGCAAATGAATATGAACTGTTGTGTAGTAAGAAAGCAAAGAGCTAATCTGACAATGACGACTAGAGTCTTTTTTAAAGTGGCTTTGGCGTTATTACTCCAACCGGCCCATCACTAGACTAAGAACTGAAAACAAAAATCGGCTTCAAATTACCCCCTAGTAAATTCGTCTGACCGATATTTATCATCATTCGTACCTTATTTTATCTCTCATTTTAACTCTTGTTGTGTGACATGTACTATATTATGTAGGCCTATTCGTTATTATCATATACTGTAGATATTGTACGTCACTACTTTGACATGTGTTATGTCATGACGATCCTCTGCTAGCCTGGAAATAATTGGCCCTATTATGAAAATAAACAATATATTTAATTTATTTATTAATGGAGGGAGCGTCAAGTAGTGCGTATCTGGACAGTTTTACTCAAAGCCCTTAAGACGAGAAACGAGAATGTAAAATATCAAAATATTTATGGACATATAATTAGTAAGATTCTCTCCCGACCTTCTTTGAGAAACAGGCAGAACGCACAGCAATTCACAGAAACAAGGGGGGGGGGGCAGCGGCTCTGTGCCAGACTTACGCATTTTTTAAACTGAATGCCCCCCCCTCCCCCCAATGACACCTCTTGCAGAACGTGGATTAAACAAGCGTAGTTTCTGTTTCTCTGAGAGCCGAGTCCGGCTCGAAAATAGCAAGACAAGGAAAATCCAAAAAACGCAGTTAGGTTGGATAAGCAAAAAACATATAGGTTCCAGATCTTGGAGAGAGAATTGATGGGATGAAATGGGACATCGCTGTCATATCGACAAGACAGCTCCGTCTAAATGTCGAGGGCGTTAGAAGCAACAGATTTGATACACAAACAAGTATGCAATTGTATGGGGTATGATAGGAGCAAAAAGGAAGAGTGATTGACAGCTGGTACTGGGAGGCAATAGATGTTTCATGGTCAGCTACGGAATCTTGAAAGCAAGTGGGATTGGCTATTGTCACGGTCATGGAAGTCCACAAGGGTGGGGTTGACCATGCGGAAGACCCAGATATCCCGGGATCTAGAAGGTAAAGTGTCTTTAATCTAGAGCAAAATACTAGTGAGTAGTGCCAAGACCTATGCTTTCCATGCTCTGCAAACGAGCCGTACTCGTAACGCCAACAACTACGCTTGCGGCATTTAAAGCTATACAAGCTTGCGCCTTTGGAAATTTCTAGGAAAGCAAAGGTGCGGTCTGCATACACCAAGGAAACAATGGAGGCTGTATATGAAATGAAATTACAGAATATGAAATTATCGGAGCAAGCGTTGGTGAACGACTGAATGAGTTTCAGCTGGGATGTTCTCTCTCACTAGTGGTGCTAGTACCGTTGCTATTCGAGTATGTTTCAACTTTGTCAAGTCCCTAGTGTCATTTTGCTCTGCGTTAATCTCCCCAATCCACACGCGGGTGTTATACTAACCTCAAGAGGGATGTAGTTGTAGTCGGAGACTCGGTAGCCAACGCGGAAAACGGCAAGCAGGGGAACGCGGGATTCATCACCGTAAACGGTAGCAATCTGGATTCCACCTCCAAATCCGTAATCTTCATTGTCGAAGTCGTAGTAGCGGTTGGAGCTGTAGTTGATCTTCGTCTTGAGGTGGGAGATACGGCGAAGGAGGATGTTGATCTTGTTGGCGCTGTGAAAACAGAGGTAGTTAATATTCCGGCGATGCGAACAGAGGAAAGTTGAGGATTAGATGCATTAGTTGAGGTTTTTCCTTTTAATATAATTTCGTCTATCTTTAAGTTCACATATCCGGCTTTTCATTTCAGCTTTGTCTAAAAAGCGAAGCTTCCAAGGACTGTACCTAGAACAAGTTAAAGTAAGCACCGCAGGCTAGATTTTTTTAATCTACCATTGTTTTAATCTGCCTTTCTTCTGGAAACATTTTTCTATACCTACCATACAAGTTCTAGCTTTTAACGTGTTTCAAACCCCCATGAATGTCAATCCTAAAACCCCAACTAAATGAAACACCGATCTTCCAAATAGAGAATGTGTGGACGAGACGATGTGTAGACGAGTCGACGAAGCTCGATACATTTATTTCTTTTGTATTACCCCGATATGCCGTAGAGAATACCGAGGCCCGGAAAACAGCACGCAGAGTTCAATTTCTTCTGTGTTTTGCCCGACAAATGTTCGCAGGATTGTATTTCTCGCGTATAAAAGAAGTCGATGTGCCGACGAGTCGACCGACGCTCGACAAAAGCATACAAAATTCTATTTCTTCTGTGTTTGCACCGTATGTAAACCGTGAAATGTTTGACACAGCTGGCATACTTACAAAGGGGCAATGCAAGGGTTCTTGGCCTGAGAGTAGCTCCTGAATGTGGTAACGACGAAGTTGACAACCTGGGGGTTCCTGTCCCAAACGACTCCGGCGACGATCTGCTGAAGGTCAAGGAAGGTTGGCTTGCTGTTGAGGATGACTGCGACGGCGGCAATACGAATCTCAGTTGGCTCGGTGACGTTCAGGTAGATGGGAACGACGACGGACATGAGCTATGCAAAGAAAAGAATGTCGAATAAATAACTAAATAAATGCACGGAAATATTTAAGCTTGGGAATATATTGCCTTTTTATGCAACTATTATCTCTACCACACTGTAAAGAAAATCTTGCAGTATTTGCTACTTGGATTAATGTTGTCTCTACTGAGCCAAAGTTATCTCTAATTCGGATCAATCTTATCCCCGGAGAGATAAGATTAATCCTAGTAGCAAATGCATCAGTTAACTTCAATCCTTACTCGGAGAAACTTTTTACAGTGCACCTGCCTCCGAATTTAACCGCATTGGTATTTGCCTGATCTTTTATAGCCGACTTGCCTTTGGCCCGATTGCCGAAAACACGTCCAGTGGGGACTTGTCGTTCAGTAAGGTGCCCTGTTCTGACTGGTCTAATGGGAAATGCCAAATGAAAACTTGCCGACTGACAGTCGGGCAAGTAGGCCCTTCAGAGCAAAATAACTCTAGAGAGTAATGCGGAGACCTATCCCATAGTCTTTGACCTATCCTTCCCATGTATCAGAAATGGGCTTCCGTTGCAGCGCCGCCCAGCTCGCTTTGTTCGTGCGTGCAGTGGCGGACGTAGACAATTCTAGCAAGGCTAATATGCGGTGCTGGTTGAGTTTCAGTAGGGATGTTCGTGTCCTCTAGTTGAGCTAGTGTCGCTGTGATTTGACTGTGTTTCAGTTTTTCAAAGTTCGCGCATTATTCTCTGCTCTATCCCCCTTCACTTCAGACCGATCAAAAAGGGGAACGGAACTGAAGGGTACCTTGGAGAAGGAACAAGTATTAAAACGGAATCACATATCGCGCACATCCGCTCTTATCAACAGGCTGACAGAACCTGTGTATAGGTCGTTGCCACTGGGTGATACCTACTGAGCGTGAAGAGGGTGAGAGTATAAGTAGATTGCAGGCTGGGGCACAACTTCAGTTTTTTCCCTAGCGTAACATTTTAAAAGGATAAATAGCTAGTCAACAATCCCCCCCCCCTAAACCTTTTTTTTTCTTCTTGTATTATGTATTGGTAGCTTACCTTTAAATCTTATATTTAACTAAATACCCTTCATCCTGCACCCCCCCCCCCCCATGACGTCTTCAGTCAATAGTCCAGAGACTAGAAAAAACTGTCTTGGTCAATACGTTGCTCATCTATTTTTGGCAGGAAATGAATAATACTTTTATCCATATATTATTTTATTTTATTTCAAGACCACGAAACCGAACAAAGCAAAGAGGAAATAAGTTGAAAAATGTAAAACTATGAAGTTTATTATAGACGAGATTTTTAACTCTGATGAGTATGACCGTTGAGACCCGAGTTCTTTGGAGGCGAAAACCTTCTAGCATTTATATAATCTTATTATACTTATGCATTAGACGTAGACATCAGCGTGGACTCGAGGACTCAGCTTATTGGAAGGACTCGAAACTTTCATGTGTCCCTTAAAGTCAAAACGATTCGAATTTTACGATTCGAATTTTCTTACAAATCTGAGGAATGAGGAGCTTTGGAATTGCCCGCGCTGTCGCTTTTCTGTAGTTGTTGAGCTATTTTTTCAAAACCAAAGTATCTCGACGTAGTAGGGGACCCTCCGTACTGGGTCGGCAGAAAATTTCAAATTGTCGTGACATGTGATGTAATTTGTGATGTATCCTAAAATATTCCTGTTCAGCTGTATGAGATGAAACGAGAGTTTTCGGGCAAAGCAGCACTTGAGTGTCGGGATTGGCGTGTTTTGGCACTGAAGCTTTCACCTACCTTATCGCGGCTGGTGTAGGCCATTGGCAACAGGGAGTAGATGGTGTGAAGGCGCAGTGAACGGTTGATGCTGGGCTTCGTGAAGGGGATCAACTTCTCAAGAGCGGCAGCGTTTCCGAAGTTCCTCAGTGCCATGATGTAGGTGACCTGGTCCTCATAATCGGTAGCGCTCTTGAAGCGGTCGAAGAGAGCCTTGCCGATGCGGTTGGTGGTCTCCTCCTTGCATTTTCCGGTGCGGCAGACCTTGTTGGCGAGATGACCAAGACTGAAGAGGTAGGCACGCTCGTTCTTGGAGCTCTTGCCAGCGTCCTTGAAAGGTGACTTCTTGAGGAAGGCCTGGAAAACAAAAATTAAGCACGAAAATAATGAATTAGATTACAGTGTAGAGCGCCGGTGGTAGAGCGCTGGTGCTCGCTTAGCATGTGAGATGCACAGGGATCGATACCCCGTATCTCCTAAACTTCTGCTTTTCGATCCAGAATCAGCAAATTGTCGATGAGCACCGATTAACCGCCAGCGTGTGCAAGCGGAGTACAAACAACAATGGAAATGGCACTAAAAAGGATAATGATAAATTATAATTCTATACATGCTACTTGCAAATATGGAGCTGGACGCATACAAATTAAGCTCAAAATCTGGTATTAGCTGCGTTCTTTGTCACTGGAGTTCTCACCGGTGGTCTCGGGTTTTTCTTATAACCCGCATTTGCATCCACCGGTGACCAGTTTTTGAACTAACCGATGTCCTAACCAGAACCTGCTCGGGAGCCCGGCTTCAACGAGGATTTAGCAAGTTTTTGTCAACTCTCCTGTGAACCAAACACGCGTTATAAGAGAAGAACCAGACACTGGTGACAAAACACCAGAGACAGCCGGGAGTGCAACTAAGCTAATGATTGGTCACCATTTCCTCTTTTCATAAGCTGAAACGAGCAGAGTCATTTCTTCAACCGGCTTGCAAGAAACCAATGACTGGTCAGCTTGCGTGGGAACGGATTCTTGGATTCTTTTGACTGCAACCTATTTATTCGTGTGGTGCTGTCGTTGCAGTTAGACTTCTCACCTCGAATTCGGCGAGGAGCTTCTCGGTGGGGTGGCGGACGTGGAAGGGGAAATCGGCCAAGGCACGGCGGGTCTCCTGGTCATTGAATTCGCCCTTGACGATGGCTTCCTTGATCCAGATAGCGGCAGAGTTGGCACCAGACTGGGCTGCAAGGTCGAAGAAGATCTTCCTGAAAAGACGAAGAATGCCGTCAGAACTGTAGCCTACAACATAAACACGACGAAAACAAAACAGAAAACAAACAATTTTTGGGGAGCAGTAAAGTTTGAGGTTGAATTGAAAAATTACCACAATAGCAAAAGGCACGAAGGGCACAAATGAACTGAATAAAAGGCAAACGCGAAACTTTTTTGGTTGTTGAAGTAATTAGTAACAAGGGTTGAGAACGAGTAGAGCCAACGGGGGGTAATGCTGGAGACGGCTTAAATAAATCTGAAATGCCTTTTTGAGCAAGTCGATTCGGGGAGTTGTTCGGGAAGGAGATGGCGGAATCCGACTGACTGCAAAATTGTCTTAGTAAAATCAATCCTTAGATTTTCGAGTCTTTTCTTTCACGGTTCCAGCCTGAGAGTTTCGAGCACTTGGTGATAATTAGTGTAAAAGTATGATTTTCACCACCCGCTGCTGGATGATTCAGTTAGATGGTGTAATTCAGATGAAGTAGTTCAGTAGTGCCATTATGTGGGGCACAGGATTTGAATCTCCTTCAGCGAAGGAACCAAAAACCGAGGAAACCTCCTGTTAGACTTGTACCTTAGATAAGCAGAAAGGTTGACAATATTCCAGTTTACTATGGTTCAGATTGGATTCTTGAATTATGCCCCCATTTCTTTGCAAATTATGCCTAAACCAGGAATAACACCAGAGCCCCTCAAAGAAGAAAAATTCGTAATGGACGGAATGGACAAACACACCAGCGGTCAGCATTGGCTTGCCTGATCGCGAGTGAAACAAACCGGAATGAAATGACTGACGAGACGGAGCTTTGACGAAATGACGCCAATGCCGAGAATTGTATGTGGGAGGGGGTCAAAACCGACTTAGGAATCGAAATCTGCCAAAGCTGCATACATTTGTGGTACGGAAATAATGCTGACTTTTGAATAGGCGATAAAATAAAATAAAACTCACCAAAGGTGGCGATGGTCTATGGTTGCGTTCTATCGACTTAATATCATGACGATTCCATGTTAGCTCTATTTTGTTGGGCTATTATAGGGATAAATAATATATGTTTATCGTCTACAAACCCCTCACCCCCTCCCCTCCCGTGCGTCGGTCCGAGTGGAAAACTCGTACTCAACTTTTTACACCGTTTCATTCCATCATTTATTTCAGGTAATTTGTTGTCGTTTTTGTGTATTTCGTAAATACTTTACTCGCCTGTTCTGGCTTTTAAGCTGTTATTATTTTCGGGATCTACTAAAAAGAGGCGCAAAGCACGACATAGTGTAGGGGGCGACTACTAAAAAGACACACGAAAACTAAAAAGAGGCACAAAAACTAAGAGAGTCCTTTCAGGCTTCACAGTGAGGGGCAGGAACAATGGTCAAACGTGCCTTCTTTTAGGTTCCGGAGTTACGAACACTCACTTACTTATCTATTTCTAGTACTTACTAATCTCTTTTTATTACTCGTGCCTCCTCTGCCATGCCGTGCCTCTTTTTAGTCGATCCCATTATATTTGTTCCACCGTTCGGCGTGGTAAGAAAATTAGCTCCTTCCTCATCGTCACTTTCGTTCCGGAATGACGATCGTTACTATTTATTTAAGATGTCCGGGGCATCATAAGTGGTAATAACTATCTATTCGGCAGGAAATCCCAGCAGGGTGGTCACGTCAGTCCGCACGTTTATTCTTGTCGTTCCAGAGAGGTAGTAACTACCAGGAGAAAGAGTTGGCTCTTCCTCTTATCATGACGACTAACAATTTCTTTGGAAGGCAACCTAGAATTCCGGCATGAAGAAAGATGCGCCCAGGTAATAGTAGCTTCTCATTGGTTGCAAGGGAAAACTATCAACCATCTGTGTACTCTTACCTCTGTTCAGGGTTTCCCTTCACTGTTTCCCAGATGGCCTTGAAAGTCTTGGTATCAAGACCCATGACGTTCTCAAAAGACTCGAACAAGGTCTGGTCTTCGATGACTTTCTTGTCAACAGCACTAGCACTGAGGGCAGAGACGAGCTTCTCGATGTTCTCCACAAGCTAAGAGAAAATTGAACCGTTACCTTTTTAAATTCTCGACCGCTAGTTCAGCTTGGTACTGTGAATCAAGGAATGAAATTTTGTTACGCACTGGATACGAATAGGGAAATATTGCAGTTCAGAGAAAGAAAGGGAAAATAGCACCGAGATCTCAGTAACGACGTGATTGCACAAGAAAAAAATAATCACAGAAAAAAGGAAATTCTGGGTCTAAAACAATATTCTACCTAGATGGAGACGTAAAAATGGTCAAGGGCATCGGTATGGACAAACCCATCCAAAAGAAAATAACGAAAGGACCAGAAACCATAGCTGTTATCACTAACCTTGGTCTGGAGTAGCTTCTGTGCCCTGGGTTCCTCAGGGCTGTAGAACAGAAGGTCAGACTTGGTCAGGTCAATGTCATCCTGAACACCGGGGGGTGTGGCACGGAAGGCGAAGGTAAGGTCGCTTGGTGTGCCGGCAACGGCGTCGAGCGGCTTGCTGATGGCACCGGATTTCTTCAGCAAGAAAGTTGAGCTGCAAGAAATATTAAGGTTACCACTTCCGGAGGTTTGGGAAAAGAGGGGGAGGAGGGTCATATCCACTGTACTGAAAGGGCAGAAATAATAAAATCTAATTATCAATCACTTCTTCACTTAAAAAGGTTTGAATTAAAAGATAAAATGTGGATTTGTAATTTAAAATTTATAAAACAGTTTAATGATTGAAATAAAGATTATAGTTTTGAAGTATAAATTTATAGTTTTTTTTTTGTTATAGAAAGAGTAGATGATTTAAAAAAAGAAGAAAAAAAGACGAAAGTGTAAGTATATAATCTTTGAGCCCACGAAAGTGTAAGTGACGTTAAAGTAGGGTAAACTGTTAGGCAAATTTTGTATTAACGTCACTGAGTTGGAGGTGGAGACGTAGCCACTTGTTTTAGTTCGATCGAAAGCAAGAAAAAATGAAAAAGAAGCTACGCGGGAATAAAAAAAAAAATTATTATCTTTTATATTTTTTTAGTTTAATTTAATAATTTTTATTTTTTTTGCGTTAAAAAAAAAAAAAAAAAAAAAAAAAAAAAAAAAAAAAAAAAAAAAAAAAAGGTTTGAAGAATATGAAAATACGTTGCTACGTTGCTAAGCTATTCAGATAATCGATGTCCATTGAATGAAATTTTTCTTTTTGATTTGTGGTAGCCTACCTAGATGCTTGGAAGATTGAGCAGCTAAAAGCGTTCTGCCGAAAAAGAAATACTTTGGAGTAACAAGCAATAGAGGGCTTTCATCAGATCTTGAATTGCATTTCCTTCACTGATCCTTGAAATGCCGGCTTTTGTTGAAATCCAAATTCTCAGAGTCTGGATGAACTTCGTTTTGGCGGGCAACAGTGGCCTACATATTTTGAACGTCACTGCTGGAGCCCAAAATGAAAAAAAGCATGTTGAAATAATTCAATCTATTCAAATCCAATATATACGCTGGCTTGTCAGTTAAACTTTGAAGCTTCAGTTTTCAAAACAACTTCCTTCAGGAGTTTCTTTTGCGCGCATTTACATTCAAAACAGGTCCGGTCCAATGACCGCATATACAGATTCCTCACACTGAGGGACGAGTCGATAGTGACTGAACTTGTACTAAGCCGCGCCTACATTTACAGGAGCCACGCCTACAGTTCTGGTGTTAGCGTGACCAGTTAAAAAAGTCCTTTCCCAGTGAGGGTTTAAATAACTAAAAATTACATAAACCATTATTTATTTATTTTTAAGGTGAGGAACCAACCGAAGAGACGAGTTATGCCAGTTAGGCTACACATCGAAAAGGCGGAGACATAGGCCAAAAGTAACAAGTATTAAAAGCAAGATGCTACACGGGTTTAAAAAAAAAATGGTGCTACTGTAACGGATGCAGGAAAACCCAAGCTTCGCTTATCTATGGTATCCAGACCATGTGTCGTCTGGTTATTCGTATACATTTTCCACCGGTTAAAGGTTGGTCGCGTTTTATCGGTCGGAGCAAAGGTTGTCGTCAAGCCTATAACTGTCCAGTCTAGTCAGACAGGGTTTGACTCCAGATAACACCGAAGCGTAATGCTTGCAGTTTCCAAGAACCATCTTTAATGGGTGATTGCTCTTCCGGTAGTGCATAGACCAACAAAGGAGGGACCCTACTCAGTTGAGGTATATTTATGTGCACAGTTACTTCAATGTGAACAGTGCAGTTTTGTGCTATATGGTAGAATGAAGATCCAAAAGATGTATTCAGGTGTTTTCATATACCCTTAACTACCTACTTTGGCTCGACACCAAGTGCATGAAAATGGCAAAGTCCAATTTCAACAAACGTTCATATAAGCACACCTCTACTGTACTTCACTCTGTCCCGATCGTTCTATCAATTCCCATTTGCATGATTTCCAAGATGTCAGTTTTGTTCATCCTAACACCATTACGTCGATTTTTGAAATGTCCGTCTTTTGCTCTTTCCAAGGCCGATCAGGTTCACACTTGAGGAGATCATTGGCCAGAAATACTGGCTAAAAAGTTTTTACGTGTTTCTCATCAACACCACTGGTAACCGAAAGAGGCTGAAATCAGCCGGGACGAGAAATCTTGAGAAATGCAGCAGAGTTCCAGAAGACAAGATAACTGTATCCACTACTAACTGTTTAAAAACATAGTAAATAATGGTTTGTTGTAAAGGAATACCAAGTTGGAAACGAAAGGAGCTGACATGCTGAATAAAGTACTGGAAGAATCATCGCTTTTGTTCCGGTTTGTTTCGTAAAATTCCGATTGGTAGGAAACTCAACTTTATTCCCACAAGATTACTTATCAATTTTTAGAAACAAGTTTTATATAAAGTTTTTAGATACAATTTATTGGACACAACCTTTTATGATCGATGCGATAAACTTTAAATTTTAATAGTACATATTATTGTTTTGCATGTATTATATTTTTCAACAACAAGAAAAGAATCATCAGCTTCATGTGGGTATAATTTTTAGAATTAGGGAACGACACTAAGTGGGTTCCAGGCGGTACTTACTTGGCGAAGTTGTACAGTGGGACACCGTTGGGCTGGAACAGATGGAATACGGTGTAGCCAAAGGTGTTGATGAGACCGGCCTTGAACTGTCCCTTGGAGTTCTTCTGGAGCTCGTAGTACAAATGGGTGGTTCCAAGAACGGAGTCCTTTGGCTTTCTGTCGCAAGTGAAGCCATTGAAAGTGCCGGCGGCAACGATGGGGAAGTTGGCGCAGTCAGCAGACGTGCGCTGCTTGATAAGGTTGAAGCCCTTGCCGAGGGCATCGGTGGCCCCGAAGGAGTAGGTGGTCTGGCAGTTACCAGCGATGGTGTTCTAGAAAACGACATTATTAGAAACCGTTTAGTGGTGTTTGGGCGCAGTGTTGCCACTTTTTCTGATCGAACCTGTAACTTTTGGCTGGGAAAAACAATGACATTCTGTCACCTACGAAACTTGGTCCTTTTCACCAACTATCAACGAGAAATCTCGCTTTATCATCTGCATAATTATAAGCCTCGACATTTTTGCTTCATTTTTGCATTTACTGGTACGGAACCGGTCGCAGAGTTCTTGATCGCTTTGTCGAAGAAACAAAAATGTATGACAAATCACAGAATTCTGCAACCGGTGGCAACACCGTTTGGGCGACACAGAAAGGAGTTGCCCGACGAATATCTCAAGCAACACTCGGACACAAGACTTGGCATTACTCATTCAGTCTCAACAAAAACGATGCTAGAAGTGGACGCATTTTATCTGTCTAATAGAAGAAGGGGTTACCTCAGTGACCCTGGTGTAGGCGTTCTCTCCCTTGCCGAAGTCGTTTCCTGGGGTGACGTCCATCTGAAGAGGGGAAGCAAGACCCTTCTTGAGGGATACGGACCAGAAGGGGTCATCAGCGGTGGTCTCAAAGCTGACAATCTGAAAGTCGGAATGATGTAAATGCGGGGAAAGGGAGCTAACATACAACCGGTGACAATTCTGGTAAACTTCAGCGAGCCTATGTTCTTATCCTAGTTCAAACTTGACCTCGCAGCCATCTACTAGCATGATCTTAAAATTCAGAAACAGGGCTATTTAAGTTGGCTGAAATCTCTTAAATTTTCACTAGGTTTTTGAGTTTACACGAACAAATCAAGTAATAGAAAAAATGTACACTTTTCTTGTTCTGAGATAAGGAAGACTCTGAAGAAAAACTGGCGCAGGCTAGCGTACTGAGGGTCCACAGAAATTTAGAACGCTATTCCTGACTTTGATGCTTTAAGGAATGTAAAAGGCTTACAAAGAAAGGAAGAGGGTCAAATGATAAAAACAGATAAATAAATTACCTTTCCCTGGCTGTACTTGACACGGAAAGGCTTCTCAAGGGTTGCGACCATCTCGGGCTTCTTTAGGTATTTGGCCTGGCGGAGCAACTCCTCAGGTCCGTTTCCGAGCGCGAAAGTAACGCCATCAAGCTGGAAGAAACAGAACTATTAAAGAACAATTCTAACAGATGGCTAGAGCTCGAATCGTCAAGAGCCTCGGACATCTGGAAATCTGGAAGGTGAAGCCTGGCTTTGATATTGCAGCTCTCTTGAATACTCCATATGAAACACCTCCAGTGAACCTCGGGAACAACGAGAAAGTCACTCAAATGAATCCTCAACCTTTATTCAAATCCCATGTCGACGAATCAACAACGTTTGTTGCGTGTCGCACCAGTGACGTTACTGGTTCTTCGCTAGGCACACGGCGACCCTTCGTCGACACGAAGAGTTAGTCATCAGGAGTATAGCACGCTATCGAGGACGTACATTGAAAAAAAAATCTTACAGTATTTGCTACTGGGGTTAATCTTGTCTCTAAAAGGATAATCTTATCTCTAATTCGGATTAGTCTTACCTCAGTAGAGATAAGATAAATCCCAGTAGCACATACTGCAGTTAACTTTAATCCTTACTCGGAGAAACTTTTTACAGTGTATGGTGTGGGCAGAATTGCCACGGATGGGGATTTATCACCAAATTTGGTCATTTCGTTCTGTTTGTATCTCAAATTACTAAAATAAAAATAAAACAAAAAAACTACTTTCGCTTCATTGCACATTTGGTCTTATACTAGTTCGCTCGAAGCGGATTGACCTGTGTCTGCCTAGCCTCAGTAAAATAGGTGCATAAATAACTGTAAGTAAATAAGTAACGGAACATAAAACAGAAGCCTCCACTCTCAAACTGAACGGTAGTGCACACACATCCTGAAGGGGGTTTACACCCTTTTACTGCTGTACAAGTATAATTAAACACATAAGTTGCGATTTTGGATTCACTTATGTTTCGTCAAAGTTTGTTGTGTTATTGAGTTCTTGTTTCCGAAACTCCAGTCGTGTAGTCAAACTACAGTTGCGAGGTAGTTCGTACTTTGAGGTACGTAGTTTTCAGGTTCGAAACTACATCAAATGGAACGGACAGATAAACCCGAGTGAGGCAAAGGTTAAAAAAAAAAAAAAAAACTGTTAAAGGACACCTGAACAATGAAACCATACTTGAACACACCATGGAGAATGCATTTACAGACATGGCCAAGGAGAGCATTCTTCTCCTCAGCGTTACGTTTTCAGAATAGGGATGTTCATTTCTGGAGGTTTTGCACATGCAGACTCCAAGACAAAAAGCGCAATTCATTCAAATCTTGTACAGCGCTGGCCGGATTGTATTGGAATTTCTTCTAGACATACGTTAGGGCTTGACTGGTTAAAAAATATTCAGAAGAATGGTTGATTGAAGACATTTGCTCATTTCTAAAATTGTTCGGTACTGAAATAAGGACAGATGCAAAATGGAGCAAAAATCAGACCTTGGAAGCACTATCTCGTATTTGAATTGGGTTTTCTGTAGGCAATGTTAACAAAAGCCATACAGATAGGGATGATACTTGGTACTCTTCATTCAGGTGTCCTTTAAGCGAAACTACGCCAAAAACTATCTACAAAAGACTCAACTTTTAGTTTTTTAGTGAAACATTGATGATGATTCATGGCTAATACGACATAAACCGCATGGCGACTGCATCGTTCCTCCAGACGAGCTTCCACCCCTTCGGAACTTGTCCCCTGGTGTGATTGCGTCATAGAAAAGAAATAGGACCCGTGGGTCTTTTTCCTTCAAACCGGTTCTGTTTCTAAGCCGGCAGAAACGATAACAAGAAGATCACGCACGCATGATATAAATTAGCTGTCAAAACAGAGAAATGAGAGTGTCAACGACGACACACGAAAAAAGAGATGCCTGCCAAATGGGGTAGAACGCCAAAAACACAACGTGCTCGAAAATAACAGCCCTTCCAGATAAAATGTCTCCTGGGTTCCTGGCAGTAAGATAAAAAGTAGTTTAGCCTATATGAAGCATAGGGGAGAATATCTTCTACTGTCAAGAACCCCACATGGAAATTAACGAGAAGATAGGTACAGTGTTTCTCAGCTTTTGAATTTCAACAAGTAAGGCGTTCAAGACTTTACTTTTCATCTCATTCTGTCTTGGGTCTTGCATCCCAGAAACCTACGATGCCCCTAAAGCCTTTGGCTACCCCTCACACCCCATCCTGCGAGACGAACTAACTTAGAGAAGAAATGGCCCCTGAAGCGCTGAGGTAGAGCCGATAGAACCCAGTCTTGGTCCATTCCATCAACTAAATGCCCTAAGACATTGACGACAAGAACCTTGTGTCAGGCGTTATTTTTATTTTTTCGACTTTCGATATTCGATATCGATATTTCGTGACCATTTTTCCCGTCATGCCTCTCATTTCGGTAAAACTGAAAAGCGAAAGTTGTAGTCCATAGCCCTTTTTCACAGAGCATTACTTTTGGGAAGGACCTCGAACTGTTTAAAAAATCCATTACGAAAAACATATTGCTCGAGCTTCGAGCTTATACGAGTAGATACAGTCGGATATTTAGGATAGATAGTGAAAATAGTTGAATCCAAACAACATTTTCAACATTTACGTTTCTATATCGACATTTCGTCCGATATATCGAGTTTAACGATATCGGATATCGCTCAAGTCTCAACAATATAGGCATATTCTCGCCGTTCCCCAAGGAATCCTCGGGGAATCGAAAGGATTAAAAATCTTTTCGATTTAAATATTTATTTTATGATCTCGTGCATTTACTACATTATTGAAAGCTCAGTGTATTTGTTTCTTTTTCTTTATCTATACTGCACTATTTTCCTCTTCTTAAGTGCGTAAATAAAACTTCATCATCATCAGAGGCAGTCGCTCCACGTGGAGATTTTGTTTATTCTGATTCTTTTTAATTTATTTTACATTGCACCAAACCAGCAAAAATTGATTCCCCTCCGAATCCGAACGGGAGTCCTTTTTTATAATGGTGATGATAATCGGAGCATTCCCCGTCCGTGTTAGTGAGGGGGATGTTAGAATCAAGCTATAATAATATTTTTACTAAAATTAAAAAAATCAAGTAAAAATGTAGATATAAAATTTTAAATAAGGAACAATTAATATGACTGAGGGGTGGAGTCCTCGGGGAACGGCGAGAATACGCCTTATAAGAACCTTTCTATTCTCTCGCCATACAAAACTGGGAATTTACCTTGAGTGTTGCGTATTCTCCTTTTCTCTGGACGGTCAGGGTTCCCTGGATTCCGAATGCAGAACCGAACACGGCCGGCTCTTTCACTCCGGTAGAGGTGAGACCACTGTAGGCGTAGACATATTCCAGACCGTCGTCGAAAAGACCCTCGCAACGCACCGTAGGTGCTGAAAATGAAGAAAAGAAAGTTAAACCACACATCAATTTTAAAACTTTTACAAAGCGACAATTCGGAGGAAAAGGAAAAGTTACCCTTTTACTAATGTAGCGTTTACACGGACAAGAAATATCGTCGCCAAGAAAGGAATTCCCGTCGACTTGAAAGGATTCCGTTCGTGACGAGTACTCGAAAAAAAGTCTAGCGGGGCGAGAATTCCTTCACGATGAAAGGAATTCCGCTGGTAAAATAAGACTAAAAAAAAGTCTAGCTAGCTTTTGAGAGCAGCACTGAAGTTATAAATGCGATCAAATTTTTTGTATTGGCTAGTGAATTTATTTTTGTCAGATTTTCTGATTTGAGGAAACAGTTTTTTTCCCTCTATGTGTCCTTTAATCTTGTTACAAAGACGGGATTCTTTTCAAGTTTTCCTCTACTTGTACACGCTGCATAAACATGAAAATAGTTCTACTAACTTAATCTTGTTACAAAGACGGGATTCTTTTCAAGTTTTCCTCTACTTGTACACGCTGCATAAACATGAAAATAGTTCTACTGGCATAAAAGAGCCAGACATAAGCTACACAAATAACTCTTCAGCCCAAGCTGACTAGGAATCATATAGAAAAGTTACTCAAAACGGAAAATGCGGTTAGGACATTCTTCATGGATACTTCGACCCTTCTTGGCAAGGATCCTTGTCAGGCTGTAGGTAGAGAACGAGCCTGCAATAACTACAGGTCGCCAGTGACATTACAAATGACGCTAAATTTATTAGTTTGATTTGTATCGTTGAATAATATAACCCTAGTCAAAGGCATTAATATTTAGGAAAAATATAGTAGCAGGAGAGTTTTAGGACATGCTAATACACAGGCCGCATCTAAAAAAAAAAAAAAAATGGAACTGTTTAATCTTTCTATAAAACTTAAGCAAAAAATTAAATAAAATCAGAACTTTTTATAAATAAAATGTTAATAACTTTTCATTCTTCTGACATCCGTATGGTTTCGGTCAATGAGTTCCATAGTTTTCTGTAGTATGACGAACTGAAAAGCTTGATTGTGTAGAAAGACATTGATTGGTTGACAAATTAGACCAAATTTTCGTGTTTCATTCACGGAATTGTTTGTACTTACCAGAAGAGACTTTTAGATTTTGTAATAAAGTCAAAATTAATAAAACAATTCTTCGATGGCAAACAAATCATATGAACTGTTCCTTACTTCAAATTTTATAACTACATTTTTAATTTTAATTTTTTTATTTTATTCAAAATATTATTATAGCTTGGATATAACATCAAGAAATGTTAGGATGCGAGTTCTAAGCGAATAACCTTTCTATCTTTTGGTTTTTGTCTCGGAATCAAAAGTAACTAATTGATATTAAATAATTGATCCTAAAACTATTACTTCTTTGTTATAACTAATTGCTATTAAATAATTGATCCTAAAATAAGTATTTCTTTTGTCATAAGTAAAAGACGGAAGATATGAAAAAAGAGAAGACGAAAAAACAACATAAATGGCAACAATAAAAAAAAATCCTACAAGAAATCGTAAAAGAAGCGGAATGGGAAATTCATTTAATAAAATTCAAGGTAAAACCGATAGACCGTAGCAGGCTACCGGTAGAAGGTAAATGAAAAAGTTCAGTTTTTAGTAAGTAAGATCATTTATTCTTTGAAACGACGGACGGGAAAACCGATATGGCTCGGGTGGCTCAGATCGTGTCAACAAGTAATGGCTAAACAGATAATACACTAACACACAATTTATACGGCATTATCGTTCGAAATGCCCAAGTCAAGTTTGAAAAGGCTTGTTTTGCCCCCCCCCACCCCCCGCTTGTTTAAAAAAAAATCCGAAGTCTAAACGCAACTATTATGCGAGTTGGTCATGTAAATAAAAAAGGTTAAACTTCAAACCCGTCGGCAGGGTCCGCAAATCTGAAAAAAATCTATAAAGTAGTCAGAAAAAAAACATACCGGCAAGGGCAAGAGATAGGAGTACAAACACGAAACGGCTCATCGTAATACTTCGTCCGCCTTAGCAGGCGTACTAACTCGACCGGCCCCCCTCCTTCAACTTTTATACAGCCATTTACGCCAACCCATGACATCCTTGCCTCCCATTGGCTGGAGCCTGGAAATCGGGCGATTCTTTGTTTCGAAAAACTCCATGCACCAAATCTGGATCAACGACCTTCGGAATAGGCGCTAGAAACAAGAAATTTCTAAAACCCGCTTAGAAACAAACGCAGGTATAAACAAAATTTGGAAAGATTCCCCTGGTCCCAATGTTTATAGACAATGGCAGGCCCACGTTTTGAGCACGTACGCCACTTTTCATCAAATTACTGCAGCGATCTTGAACGTGGTAAACAGTTAAAGTTTAACTGAAAAGGCGGCTTATTTTTATATCTGATATTTGAGTACACAGAATTATTCTGGCTCATCCAAGGGATTGTATATCTTTTCTTCCTGGGCTCTAGTAATAATGTTCAGAATGTGCGCTGCTTGAACGACAACCGAAAATTCACCTACATTTGGAGAATTTAGATTTGAACAAAAGCCTATTTCCGTGTGTTACGGGCGCTAAGCTCGGAAAAATTGATGGATGTATAAAGTAGATATGTTTTTTTGCTATACGCGACAATTTCAGGCAATGGCTTAACTTTGTAGTTGATGAATATTTCAAGCATAGTGGGTCAGGCACATAGAGGTACCACAAATCCGAAAGAGTTCAATCGGTGAAATCACTTATCTCTGGATTAAAGTAAAAATGAGCGTAGTGTAACAGCATGTCTTTTCTTTTGTTATTATTTTGTAGCCTGAAGGTCGATTGAGAATCGGACTGAGCTCGCGGAAAGAATTAGAGCAACAATAATAACAAAGACAAAGGTTTTCGTTGGGATCCCACAAATTTCATATTTGATCCAGGCAATTAGGTCTTGTAGATATCCGACTCCTAATTTTTAAACAGATTTCACCAAGTTCGGATATGGACTCAGTATAAGTGTTTACCCTTACAAGTCATGTCTTTGGCGAAATTGATCCAACATCCTTCCTTACTAATACCAAATTTCCGGTTTCGGTCGGAATCCGGGCGAACTACTTGTCCGGCAAGAAAATAATCATCATAGACGGGTTCGGCATGTCTTATCATCCCTGTATCGAACATCTAATCAACTTCAAATGAAGCTTTTACTTTTAACAAATTTTTCGGTTTCGGCGAACTATTTGTCCGGTCAGAAAATGAAGTTCAGTCCTGGGCTTGGCATGTCTCCTTACCCCTAAATCGACTCTTGCGTCAGTCGAAGAAAAGTCGCATCCCCTACCGTCAATCAATTTTTATGGCACTTGAACATATATACAGTGAACACTATACTATACAGTGATCGTAATGTCTGTCCCGGTTTTGCTAGTTTGGGCACTTCCACATAAGCTAGGACGATCAAGCTTGGCAGGCACATACGGGACCCAGCCAGATTAACTTGGAAACAATCACTTCCCCAATCCGGCCATCGTGGGGGGAATGGAGGGATGGGGAATCCGGCAAATAGTAACATGCATAACTTTGGAACGGGTAATCGGACATGCATGAAACTTGACACCTGTCAAGAACAGATGTCTCGGATCTTCAGATTCAAATCCGGAACGAATCCGGTAACTGAGAGGGAGGGCTGGAGGGGGGAAATCTCGTGAAACGCTTCCACATAAGCTAGGACGATTATTTGCAGGCATATCAGGGACCAGCCAGATTAACCTGGAAACAATCACTTCCCCGATCTGGCCATCGTGGGGGAGTGGAGGGGTGAGGAATGCCGAAAACTAGTACATGCTTAACTTTGGAACGGGTAATCGGACCAGAGGCGTTACTAGCCAAAATGTTTGGGGGGGGGGGGGACGAGGAATTTACCGACTGGCTGAAAACTTTACCGACTTTTTCTGCAGAAAAAACGACTGTTTTCAACAATAAAAATGACATTATTGAAAAAAAAATCGACTGATTTTCAGAAACATCTACTTATTTTCATAAAAACCGACTATTTTGACGAAAAATCGACCAATTTTCAGAAAAACCGACTATCGCCGGTGAAAAAAATCAACTGTTTTGACGACAAATCGCGGCGCTTCGCACCGACTCGGTTATTTTTACCGACTGGCCGACGGCATTGGGGGGGGCGTCCCCCCCCCCCTCCCCAGTCGTGACGCCCCTGAATCGGACATGCATGAAACTTGACACATGTCAAGAATAAATGTCTCAGATATTCAGTTTAAAGTCCGGACCGGATAAGATAACTGGGGGGGGGGAGGGGAGGAGCTGGAGGGGGGCACCGGAAATCTCGTGAAACGCTTCCACATAAGCTAGGACATGAAACTTGGCAGGCATATGAGGGACAAGGCCAGATTAACTTGGAAACAGTCACTTCCCCGATCCGGCCATGGTGGGGGAGTGGAGGAATGGGCAATGCCGAAACTAGAAACATATATGCATAACTTTGGAACGAGTAATCGGACATGCACGGAACTTGACAAGTGTGAGGAACAAGTGTCTCAGATATTCAACTTCAAATCCTGACCGAATCCAAGAACTGGAGGGGGTACTGGAAACATCGTGAAACACTTAGACTCGAGGAATCGGGATGGAACTTGGAGGGAAGAAGAAGCATAAACCCTAGATACATTATTGACAAAACAGGAGAGGATCGTATCACAGTTCACAGTGGGGGGTGTTGGAGGGGGTTTGCCGAAGTTCCGGTGATCAGGAGTTGGGGTACTTCCAGATGTACTAGGACCATGAAACTTGGCAGACATATTAGATACTCTATCAGATTGACTTGACAATAGTTCTTTCCCCGATCCGATGATCGTGGGGGGATTGGAGGAATGGGAAATTAGGAATCTAGTGACAAGCATACCTTTGGAACGGGTGGTCGGACGTGCATGAAACTTGGCAAATGTCAAGAAACAAGTGTCTCAGAAGACCAATTCCAAATCCAAACAGAATCCGATAACTGGGAGGGGGGGGGGGGCTGGAGTTGTAGGAGGTACCAGAAATCTCGTGAAACGGTTGGAGTCGAAGGATCGGAATGGAACTTGGAGGGAAGAACAAGCATAAGCCCTAGATACATTATTGACAAACAGGATCGGATCGTGTCAGAGTGGAGGGAGTAGGAGGGGTTTACTGGAATTCTGATGATCACGAGCTAGTGTACTTCAAGACGTGCAATGACCATGAAAGTTGACAGGCATTTTAGGGGCTTAAAAATAGTCCTTCCTCGATACGACCATCGTGGGGGGTGTGGAGGAACGGGGAATCCGAAATCTAGTGACATTCATAACTTTCGAACGGGTGATCGTATGTGATGTCGGGATGGAACTTGGTGGGGAGAATAATCATAAACCGTAGATACATTATTGACAGAACAGGACCGGACCACGTCATTTTGTGAAGAGCTGGAGGGGGCTGCCCGGAATGCTGGTGATCACGGCTTGCGGGCTTGGGCTATTCCCAGATTATCTATGACGAGGCAACTTTGCAGTCGTATCAGGGACCTACCACATTGACTTGGAAATAATCATTTCCCGGTTCGATCTTCGTGGGGGATGGAGGGATATGGAATCGGGAATTTCGTGGCACGAATAAATTTCGAATGTTTTACCAGATGTGAATAGAACTTGACAAGTGGCAAGGGCTAATGTCCCAGATCTTCCCAGTCCGGACCAATTTCGATAACGATTTACGGAGCTCAAAAGGGGCAACCAGAAATCTCGTGAAAAGCCTTCCAACTATTTTGGTCAGATCCAGTTCAGGCACAGAATTACGCAGTAGAGGTAAGCTTATGTGAACAGTTACTTTAATGTGAACAGTGCAGTTTTGGGCTAAATGGTAGAATGAAGATCCAAAATACTTATACAGGTGTTTTCAGATGCCCTTAATTACCCACTTTGGCTAACTGGTAGTTAGATTTAGACACAGCAAGTGCCTGAAAATGACAAAGTCCACTGTCAACAAACGTTCACATAAGCATACCTCTACTGTATTATAGCTAGAGTATTTTCCACCAACGCGAATCGGAACAAGAGTACGACAGAACTTCTAGTCTGAAGCAGTTGTCAATGAGTGGAAAAACCATTTCAGATTTACTATAGATCAAGCCCGTCTTCGATGAAAGGAATATCGGGAGAGAGATCCAGCCTTGACAACTGCAAACCGTGTCTGACCAGGATGCCAACTGCTGTACCATATGAGCTTTCAGCTCTTGTTTATGTTATGACCCGAATCTTTCGAGTAATATTTTAAAGGGCTTGAGATGTCAGTAGGATCTAATCAAAGTCGGAAGTTTACTAATGAACCACTAGCTTCGAATCTGAATGGGGGGGGGGGGGGGGGCTCAGGAAAAAAAAAAGCTGTTAATTTCCGCAGTTAATTTCCGGATCAAATGGATCGGCTGGAGTTCGGTAAAATCTTGAACTTTGAGAAAGGTCAGAAAGTTAAAGGTACACTATTGGTTTCGGTTTGAGCCGAGAATTCGACCGTAACAGTTGCTTCTTTCGTTTTATAAATAAATAAGTCAACCAATCAATCAATAATCTCAAAGAATCAATCAATAATCTGCCGACTAAACCAATTTTAAACCTGATTTAATCAGCTTCTTTAAAGAAGCCAGTGGACTAGAAACAAAAATTCCGACCTAAATTTAGTCGGAATTATATAATTATACGTTATAATCGTATAATTATACGTTATAATAGCACACAGTGACATTAGAAATCCAGTAAGTTTTAACTAATTTTTATAATATGATCTCGGTTTCCTATGTACTAAGATTTTGGACAGCACGGCACTGTCAGACGAACAGACAGACAAACATGCACGATCGCTACGCACTTCATTTAATCATCTCCCAGAGCCGAATAATACAGGCGCGTCAATTGCATAACATCAGAGACATTCGGACATATGGAAATATGAAGTCTGTTTTTTTCTACTCCTTTTTCTGCTGTATCCATGGGACACAAACGGACAATTTTATTTTAAATGGACTTCAAACCGAGACATTCCTCATTGCTAAAGCCGGGTGCGATCGCCATGAATCAGCGGGTCGGCATCACTCCAGGAACGCCAAAAAAAGTTCCACAAAGTTCCCCATAAAAAACTTCCGCGTCTAAAACGTTCCAGCTAAGCAAGACCCACGGATAAGCAAGTACGCCTATTGCACTTGCGGGGGTAGTTAGCATGTATATTAGCTACGATCGCACTGTCAAGGTAGGATGCTCTTCCTAGACCCCCCCCCCCAGCTCCCCCGACGCATCAAAACCACCAAGTTCCGTCTCGACGTCTCCACCTAAAGTGTGTCACAAGATTTCCTGGACCCCCTCTCAGGGGCGTCACTAGCCTTCTACCTTTGGGGAGGGGACGTCCAGTTTGTGCCGACAGACTAAATAATTTGCCGACGAAAAAACACCGTTGCCGCTTTCTCAGCAGCGGCTTACATTTTCCCGCCAGCATAGAACAGAAACGGGGTAAAACTATAATTGTAATGCATCAGTTGACATTATTCCTTTAATGTAAATTCGTATATTTAAATTCAAATATTCGGGTTTTAATTTTTTTTAATCTGCCTTTTTCTGGAACATTCAGCTATACCTAGATACCCCATACAAGCTCTAGCTTTTAACGTCTTTCAGACCCCCAAGAATTCAATCCTAAAACACCAACTAAATGAAACAGCGTTCTTCCAAACAGATAACACTTCGAAATGCGTCGCAGGCGAAGTTTTGTGTAAAACTAATGGTTTAACTAAGACTGAACCAGCTATACCAAGTAAACCTATTGCCTATACCTACCATACAAGCTCTAACTTTTAACGTCTTTCAGACCCCCAAGAATTTCAAGCCTGAAACGTCAACCAAATGAAACACCGTTCTTCCAAACAGATAATACTGCGAAATGCGCTGCAGTCGAAATTTTTTGGAAACGCTGAATTTGCAGCAAAAGAAGTAGTTTACAAGTTAAAAAGACATGCTTAATACTAGGGTACAGCGATCGCCATTACACTGCGTCCCCTCATTTACTCTTCGAGATTAGGACCACATCGAGAATCGACATAAAAAAAAAAGAAGTAAGGATCCCATTATGCCGAAAAGTCTTTTACCAATCATCGTTTATTGGTAAACCAACCAAAATGGCCAAATCAACCAAAAAGGGCAGTTTGTGGGTATGAACACTGTTGCCCGGAACACAAAAAAAGTGAGTTGGGGTGTCGGTGGCAACACTGGTTGCAGTCCTTTGAAAAAGCTCTGTTTGTTTTAACTGAAAATAGTGAGATAGACTGAGTGTGCAAGGGGTCTGTAAGTGTTTCGGAGGACCTTTAGGGCCAGCGCTTACGTCTGATGTGTTTTTGTGGGGTTTCAGACCATCTAGTGAGTGTTATGATTGTGTACGTGTGAAATAAAAATTCAAATATCTTGTGCAGTGTTGCCAGGTAGCTACTATTAGTGCAGGTACCTAGGCAGGAAAACAAAAAAAAAAAAAAAAAAGTTCGTGTTTTTTTTTATTTGGCGTGTTCGTAGTTTTGGTGGTATAGTTAGAGTGTGAGTGTGCTTTAGGTCAGATTGATTGATTGAATTATTGGTTAGAATCTGAAGATTGTGAAATGGCAAGGAGTACCTTGAGGTTTGATTTTAGCAGTATGCCTGAGCTGAAGATAAAAACACTCCGGGACGTGGAAGTTCACCGGTTTCTAAAAGGTCTGGGAATGAATGCGACGAACGTAAGGGCGATAGATGCGGATGATTTGTGGAAATTTGGGGTTGTTCAGGTAACACTGAAGAGCGCGGTTTTGGCTGATGAATTCATTGAACGGCTTAAAAAGATGGATATGAAGATCGGGCACGAAAACGGATGGTATCCAGTTTATGCTGAGAAAAGTGGGAAAAGACCGATTGTTGTGATGCTGAGAAAGATACCGGGAGAGGCATCCGCGGAAGATGTTAAAGAAGCACTGAAGCCTTACGGGCAAGTTCTGAATGTACGGCGAAAAGTCTATGACGGAGACGACTACATCCAAGTGTTTACTGGGCGTGCTACTGCATTGATGTACATTGAAACGCCTATCCCGCCATCTGTCAAAATATCAGGAGAAGAAAAAGTGTTTGTCTATTACGATGGCCAACCGAAAGTGTGCTATATTTGCCACGACGCCAGTCACGATGCGTCTGCATGCCCGAAAAAAAAAGCCCCCAGGAAAAACTCGAGAGTACCGACTCCAACCATTGGTGGGTTACGCGTCAATAACGTGTGGGGAAAAAACACTGTTGGTATGAACACCCCAGAAACCTCAAGAGGAATCGATGCACTCACTCCAACTCAGGCAGTGGATTTGGTACTGGGATCTCTTAGCCAAAGAGTCACCAGTGATGAGACATCCGCAGCAAGCCAGCAAGAGAAACCAGAACAGGACCCGCCCCAGGAAGGTAAAAGAAATGATACAAATGAAACAGTCCATGGAAAAAGTAAAGAGAAAACTGAAGCACGAAATTTTGGTAAAAACGCTGTCGCCTCAAGAATCCCAGGTATCCAGCAAATTAGGCAGCCAAAACAGAGTGACCAAGAAAACAAAAACGCAACTCCCAAGAGACAGCGTAGTGAGGGGTCACTAGAGTCGGAGGAGCTGGTATCACAAGAGAGAAAAACTACTTCGGCAGGAAGAAACAACGGAAAGAAAACAAAAAATTGATCGTACATAGTTGACTAGAAAATTAGTGTAATGAGGATTGCAACACTTAATGTTAATGGAGTAAAACAGAGTAAACGGCAAAAAATGCTGTTAGACTTCGTACATGAGCATCGGATTGATGTGTTGTGTGTTCAGGAAGTAGACATTAAAAACCTCAATCAGTCGGAAAATAATGGATATGAATTCATACCTGGAGGCATGACGCCTGACACGGGTTTTATTGTACGAAAAGGGTTAAAAATTGAAAAGAAAAATTTAAGATTTGAAGAGCAAGGAGAGGTGAGCAGCATTAAATGGAATGGATTGGTTATTGTGAACATCCACTTACCATCAGGAACCAACAATGTCAATCAACGAAAAGAAGTGTTGCAAAAAAAACTTCCGAAATATTTAAATAGTGAAAGTATGATTCTTCTAGGTGATTTTAACTGTGTGGTGGAAGAAAAAGATATTCTTAGTGATAACAGAAAGAATATGAAGCGAAAGATTAGTGAAGAGCTAAAAGATATAATAAAAGTTTGGAATTTAAAGGACGTATGGACGGAAAAAAAAAAGTTAGTTTCTTTTACTAGAGTGGATAAAAGGGGTGCGAGCCGGATCGATCGAATTTATTGTACAGAGGTAATGATGGAAAAAGTCGCGGATATAAAGAACACAATTGCGTCGTTCTCTGATCATACAGCGTTAATAATGGACATTAAATTTGATGAAGACCACACAACGGGTGTAAGAAATAGCCGATGTGATCATAGATTGTGGAAAATGGATCCCAAGATTATAAGGAAGGGTGAGGGAAAGATAATTTTGAAAGCTAAAATACAAGAGTACCTGTCGATGTATAAAGAAGGGATGGATTTAATTGATTTTTGGTTGAAGTTCAAAAAGAAAGTGGTGAATGATGTTATGACACTAGAAAAGGAAGAGGCAAGAAAATCGGGATCTTTTAAACGGCACTTATACCGAACCCTGAGCGACCTAAAAGATGAATATGACCAGGGTTATGAGGTATGGACAGAATATAATGAAGTTAAAAACCAGATAAGAAAAATCGAAGAAGAAGAATACTCTAAGTGGAAACTACGGAACAGGCTGTCGGAGCTTGATGATTCAGTGCAAGTAAATTTGGCATCAAAAGTAAAAGCCAAGAAAAATAAGGATCAAAATTTTATTAGTAAACTGAAAGGGAAAAATGGGGAATTGATACAAGGAGAAAAACTGATAAAAGAAAGAGTGGCGGAATTCTATGAAGGTATATATATGAGAAAGGGAGATATTGGGGAAGAATTTTGGGGGGATTTTGGAGTAAAACGATGTATAACCGTTGAAGAAAATGAAAGTTTGAAACAGGTGATAAAGGAAGACGAGGCATTCAAAGTGTTACAGTGCATGAAAAATGGAAGAGCTCCCGGAATAGATGGACTAGGTTATGAGTTCTATAAGGAATTTTGGAGTGAAGTTGGTGATTTCTCAGTGAGAGTGATGAATGAGTACCTGACAAAAGGTTATCCGGAAGAGGAAGTAGCAGTTATCTCATTATTATATAAAGGAGGAGAAAAATCGGACTTGCAAAACTGGAGGCCAATAGCGCTATTGTGCTGCGACTATAGAATATGCACGAAAATCTTAGCAAAGAGATTAGAAGGGACTCTGGAAGACATACTTGGAAACTACCAACACGGTGGAATTAAGGGCAGGAAAGCGCAACACATACTGAGCGTAATAAGGGACTTGATTCAGAGAAGAGACGAAGATCTGCTTAGAAATCCAAATCTGTGGAAACTGGTGGCCCTGATAAGTGTTGATATAGTTAAGGCATATGACTCTGTTCTCCGAGAATTGTTGTGGATGTTAATGAAGAAGAAATTCGAATTCTCTGCAGAGGTAGTGTCTATGTTCGCTAATATGTACAGGAAGCCAAGAGCAGTTGTTAAGATTAATAGTTCATTAACAAGAAGTGTGAACATGGAAAAAGGCCTGAAGCAAGGTGACCCAATTGCCCCAGTTTTGTTTGAATTGTATGTAGACCCCCTGTTCAAGTATGTTGACGAAAGGATCACAGGCCTGTTCCTAGGCGATCAGATATATCTGAAGTCCATGGCCTTTTTAGATGACGGGACATTTATTGCTGGAGGAACGGAAGACATCAAGAACGTCAGTGAAGCTCTAGAGTGGTATGAGAAAAATTTTCACATAAAAATCCACCGAAAAAAGAGCAATATTTTACCGCTGGGAAACCGTCAAGATTACTCGGAGGCTCTTAGTGAGACTTGGATACAAGAAGCAAGTAAAGCCAAAATACTCGGAGTGAATTTTGTAAGTGAGATGAACGGAGAGATACACTGGGAAGAAACTATCCGAAAGTTCGAGGGAGTGTTGAGTGGTCAAGAGGGTGGTGTTATCAGGACGATTTTTGAAAGAGTTGATTTTGTAAATATATATTGCATGCCGGTTTTGTTCTATGCTGGGCCGGTTTTTATGGCACTTGCCCTTCGGCCAAGTGCCATATAGCGATCGCAATTTCTGTCCGTCCGTCGGTCTGTCGGTCTGTCGGTCTGTCGGTCTGTCGGTCTGTCGGTCTGTCGGTCTGTCGGTCTGTCGGTCTGTCCAGGTTTTGCTAGTTCGGGCACTTCCAGATAAGCTAGGACGATAAAACTTGGCAGGCATATCAGGGACCCCAAATGATTAAGTTGGAAATAGTCACTTCCCCGATCCGAGCACCGTGGGGGGAGTGGAGGGAGGGGGAATCCGGAATCTTGAGGTATTTTTAACTTTTGAACGGGTGATCGGATCTCGATGAAACTTGATATTTGGAACGACCTTATGCCTCAGACGACCCACTTAAAATCCGGACCGGATCCGGTGACTTTTGGGGGGAGCTGGAGGCGGCAACCGGAAATCTTGGGAAACGCTATGAGTGGAGGGATCGAGATGAAACTTGGTGGGAAGACACCTAGCAAACGCTAGATACGTCATTGACATAACCGAGCCGATTCGGGCACTGTGGGGGGAGTGGAGGGAGGGGGAATCCGGAATCTTGAGGTATTTATAACTTTTGAACGGGTGATCGGATCTCGATGGAACTTGATATTTGGAAAGACCTCATGCCTCAGACGACCTACTTAAAATCCGGACCGGATCCGGTGACTTTTGGGGGGAGCTGGAGGGGGCAACCGGAAATCTTGGGAAACGCTATGAGTGGAGGGATCGAGATGAAACTTGGTGGGAAGACACCTAGCAAACACTAGATACATCATTGACATAACCGAGCCGATTCGAGCACTGTGGGGGGAGTGGAGGGAGGGGGAATCCGGAATCTTGAGGTATTTATAACTTTTGAACGGGTGATCGGATCTCGATGGAACTTGATATTTGGAAAGACCTCATGCCTCAGACGACCTACTTAAAATCCGGACCGGATCCGGTGACTTTTGGGGGGAGCTGGAGGGGGCAACCGGAAATCTTGGGAAACGCTATGAGTGGAGGGATCGAGATGAAACTTGGTGGGAAGACACCTAGCAAACACTAGATACATCATTGACATAACCGAGCCGATTCGGGTACTGTGGGGGGAGTAGAGGGAGGGGGAATCCGGAATCTTGAGGTATTTATAACTTTTGAACGGGTGATCGGATCTCGATGGAACTTGGTACTTGGAAAGACCTCATACTCAGACAACCACTTAAAATCTGGACCGGATCCGGTGACTTTTGGGGGGAGCTGGATGGGGCAACCGGAAATCTTGGGAAACGCTATGAGTGGAGGGATCGAGATGAAACTTGGTGGGAAGACACCTAGCAAACACTAGATACATCATTGACATGACCGAGCCGATTCGGGCACTGTGGGGGGAGTGGAGGGAGGGGGAATCCGGAATCTTGAGGTATTTATAACTTTTGAACGGGTGACCGGATCTCGATGAAACTTGATATTTGGAACGGCCTCATGCCTCAGACGACCCACTTAAAATACGGACCGGATCCGGTGACTTTTGGGGGGAGCTGGAGGGGGCAACCGGAAATCTTGGGAAACGCTATGAGTGGAGGGATCGAGATGAAACTT
This sequence comes from Branchinecta lynchi, assembly GCA_023053575.1. Taxonomy (NCBI): domain Eukaryota; kingdom Metazoa; phylum Arthropoda; class Branchiopoda; order Anostraca; family Branchinectidae; genus Branchinecta; species Branchinecta lynchi. Next base: position 30,357,000 of record JAKZAP010000002.1, read on the forward strand.
GGTGTGAAGACACCTAGCAAACACTAGATACATCATTGACATAACCGAGCCAGTTCGGGCACTGTGGGGGGAGTGGAGGGAGGGGGAATCCAGAATCTTGAGGTATTTATAAGTTTTGAATGGGTGATCGGATCTCGATGGAACTTGATATTTGGAAAGGCCTCACACCTCAGACGACCCACTTAAAATCTGTACCGGATCCGTTGACTTTTGGGGGAGCTGGATGGGGCAACCGGAAATCTTGGGAAACGCTACGAGTGGAGGGGTCGAGATGAAACTTGGTGGGAAGACACCTAGCAAACACTAGATACATCATTGACGTGACCGAGCCGATTCGGGCACTGTCGGGGGAGTGGAGGGAGGGGGAATCCGGAATCTTTAGGTATTTATAACTTTTGAACGGGGGACCGGATCTCGATGAAACTTGATATTTGGAAAGACCTCATGCCTCAGACGACCCGCTTAAAATCCGGACCGGATCCGGTGACTTTTGGGGGGAGCTGGAGGGGAGAACCGGAAATATTGGAAAACGCTATGAGTGGAGGGATCGAGATGAAACTTGGTGGGAAGACACCTAGCAAACACTAGATATATCATTGACATAACCGAGCCGTGCCTACTCGTAACAAGTGCCATATGAGCTCGTAGCTCTTGTTATACTAGAGGAGAAGCATGCAAAGAGAGTTGAAAGAAGTGTTTGGCGTTTTGTGTGGAAAGGAAAGTTGGAAAAATTAAGCATGAAGATGTTGTACGTACCCAGAACACAAGGAGGATTGGGAGTGATAGATTTCAGGTGCGTTTGTGAGTCATTGAATATAAGAAATGTGTGTGAGTTAGTGACCAGGCAAGAGTGCACTACAGTCCTGCTACGAGGATGGGTATTACCTGTAATAAATGAAGACGATGATGAACGGGTAAAGGAAAAACTTAAAACGGTACCAAAGGAAATCCAAAAAGCAGCTTTGACACTGCGGGACCTCAAGAATTCGGGAATTTTTAAGGATGATATTGATAACAAGGAAAGGAAAAAATTGGTAGATTCATTTTTAAAAGGTAAAAGTGAGACCGAGATTGATTTCCAAGCAAAACGGAATGAACCATTTGTGAATTATGAAAAAGCATTTGAAAACTGGAATGCATCAAAAAACCGCCCCCAAGAAAAAGAAACCATGTTTATGGTAATTCATGGGATTTTACCGTACAGAAACCGGGTAAGCCGTTTCTTGAGTAGCGAAAATCCGCTATGTCAGCTGTGCAAGATTGAGGTAGTTGACGGTATGAAGCACGAGTTCCTGGAGTGCCAGTTTAATGGTGAAATTTTTAAAAATATTTTTGAAATTTTTAAAAGGGAGGGTGTAAAAATTGAAAGTTTAGAAGAAAAGAAAATGGCTCTGAAATTGTGTTTTGAAATTGGTGCTGCAAAAGAGAAAGAACAGGCTATGGTCTTCTTGATGACTGCAGTCTGTGTCCACGTGTGGAAAATGAGGAAGAAAGGTAAAAGTATAAATTTCCCGAGGTTCTACAGTTGGATCCACAGTATGGTTGAAATAAATTCGCAGAGTGAGTTATGGAATAGATCCGTGGATGTGGGATGGTTGAATGATGCGTTAAAAATTTTATGATTGAAGTGTAGGTAACCGGTATTTTTTAAAAATTATATAATAAAAATTCAAATTTTGGTTGGTTTTGTTGTTTTTGTTTTGGGCAGTCAAAGTTTCAACTTGATATTTTTTAAGGAACTGAAGTGTTATTTAGAATCTCCTTGCTAGTTTTCCTTTGTTGTAAAGGAAGGAGATTTTAAATCGGGGTTTGGTTGTTGGTTTTTGGTTGTTTTTTTGTAGGTGAGTGAAGGAATAAGTTTTAAGGTTTTTTGTTGTTTTTTCATTGAAGTAATTTTTTTGCCACTGTAAGAGAGATTCTCTAAGGACGGTAGAGCATCTTGAAACAGGTAGTGCGTGATTTTAAAATTTTTGTTTTTTGGTGGTTGTTTATTCCTGATCGAACCTATAAAATTTGACTGCTTGATTCGAATTGGAAAAAATTGTACATATTTTGTGTTTTTGCCAGGTTTTAAAAATATGAGTAGATTAATGGTAAAGAAGAAAATATATTTAATGGTTGTAAAATATGGTAGATAAAATTTAATATTGTTAGAAAAAATGAGAAAAGGGTAGATTTAGGTTGTAGGTTTAGATTTTATAGAGAAAGGGTTTTTGAATGAGAGAGTGAGTTTTGATGAGAATATTTAATAAAAAAATTAAAATTTTGAAAGGAGAAGTTAAAATTTAGAGTTGATAAATTACAAAGATAATAGGTTTAAGATGAAAGTGTAGGTGACGTTAAAGTAGGGTAAATTTTTACGTAAATTTTGTAGTAACGTCACTGAGTTGGAGGTGGAGACGTAGCCACTTGTTTTGGTTCAATCCAAAGCAAGAAAAAATGAAAAAGAAGCTACGCGGGAATAAAAAAAATTTAATTTGATAAAAAAAAAAAAAAAAAAAAAGAACACAAAAAAACAAACAAAAACAAACCAAGGAGAACAGGTTTGCCAAATTTTGACGACAAGGAACGGAACGGAAGAAAAACTGTTTGAAGGTGCATTACAAAAAAAAAAAAAGAGCTACGAGCTCATACGGCACTTGTCACGAATAGGTGGTGTGAGAACCGAGAAAGTGTATCGGAGCATTTTTCCGGAAATTCCGCTACCCCTCCCCAGCCCACCGTGCTCGGATCCGGTCCGGGCACTAACATTGACTTGAAAAGTACAGCGATGAGTTCCCTGACCCAAATTAGGTCGCGCGCCGCGTTAAAAAAAAATTATGTCATATAAGGCATACAATCTCTACTTTCCAAGTTTCATTCAAGTCACTCTACTCGTTCAACCCCTATGCAAGCTACAACATTTCCGGGACTCTCTCTCCATCTCCCCCCACTTGGCCGAATACGACTCGGACAAATAAACTTCGCACCTCTAACCTCTCATCTTCCCGTCCATCAAGTTTTCGGAGCATATCTGCAAATTTCCGGTTCCCACTTCTTCATTCTCCTACTTTGGTCGGATCGGGTTCGGACGCCAAATGACAAATCTAAGTCGCATAAACTTGGTACTTTCCAACTTTTATCCCATTCGGCGCATCCGTTTGGTTCTTGTGCATGTCAAACAGTTTCCGGAGCCCCCCCCCCCCAACTCCCCCAGCCATGGCCGCACGGGGTTCGGGCACAGGACACTATGTCTTCATTTCTTATCACCCATAAAGTTTCACTTGAATCGAACTATTTCTTCGCAACCTACGGAAGTCAGTAATTTCTGGATTCACCCTCCCTCAGCTTCTCGAAAAATAGTCGGATGCAGGAACGGAAGTCTTCCTAGAGCATTGTGTCGGGTTCTAAAGTCTATAGATTCAGGTCACTAATATGCCTGCCAAGTTTTGTCCTCCTTAGCACATCTGGAAGTATCCTAACTAACTAACACCGGATTTCCAGGGAACCCATTTCAACTCCCCCCCCCCCCCCCAAAGAGCCCCGATATGATCTGGCTCTGTCAAGAACGTAACTAATGCGTATGCTTGTTCTTCCTACCAAATTCCATCCCCATCCCTCCACGCTAAACTTTTCACAAAATTCCCAGTGCCAGATTTGTGTCCATATTTGGCACGGAACATCTGAGACAATAGCTCTTTCCGCTTGCCAAGTTTCATTCAAATCCGATCGCCCGTTCAAAAGTTATAAATGCCACTAGATTCCAGAGTCCTCATCCCTTCAGTCCCCCCGCGATGTTCGGATTGTGCAAACGACTATTTTCAAGTCGGTCTATTCTGATCCATCATATTCCTGCTGAGTTACATCATCCTAGTACATGGGGAAGTACCAAATTCGCGGAATCACCAGAATGTTATTAAGATAGAATGGACGCATCAATAGAAACCCCTCAAAAAAGAAACCCCTAAAAGAAATTACCGACTACCAAATACCCTCCTCCCACACCAATCACAGCAAATATTCTGCAAACCATGAAACCTTGAGGTGTCAGGTCGCTTCCTCACCTCGCTAGTCGATTAACACATTTAATGGTAAGGTAAAAAAAAGGTAAGGTATTAGCCGTGTAACGCCGTATTGGGCGGTGCTGATCTCCGATACTCTGCCCTCAGCCTTCAATGGGCGGACATTTTTAGAAGGGTGGATAAATGATCACGGTGAGGAAGCAGTGGGACAGGCCTTCGAAATCGAAGCGACGAATGGAACACTATGGGCCCTTGGGGTGCAAACTTCTCTCTTTCAAAGCTTGAGGCTGCAGCTAAGCTGGATACTAATCAGAAACTCGATCTTCTCGCTCACCACAGGAAACTCGATAAACGTCTATGTACGTGGGTTCAAGTAGGCTATTGTAAGCTGGTATGAAAAACTCATGCTGCGAGAAATACGAGCATTACCTCTCATTACTGGAAACGTTGACCCAGACTGGACAAGAACTTTCTCGGAAAACTTCCGGATCTGAAACCGGAGAAAAACATTGGCAATGGTATCCATTGAGGTGATAAAGATCAACCGAGAGTTTTTAAGAAAAATGTTTGACCCCCATGACTTCAGTTCAGCTGTCGGAGGTCAACACGTCGGAAACGCCTAATAGTGAGAACGGTATTCCCAAACTTTATGTTTGTCATACGGTTGTACTAAACGGATCAATCAGCAGAGGACATTTTTTGCAACCCAAAAATATCAGTAGGTTAAACATACTGAAGTTTTTCCGCGGCAAATTTGTTTCCCTAACATATACGAGTGTTAGTCAGAAAGAGGGTGTTCCTCCCTACGCAGTTACTATGCATGACGTCACGGATTTTGGCTTCTTGGCGAAAGGGCTGGAACGAAATCTTACATCTTCGGCAAAATATCGTGCCAGGGCTAATCAGGCGAATTACGTCATAGAAATCCCTCTAGAGCGTGGTAAGCGAATAGTTACTATTTCAAGAAGGTTGGAAAGGTCAGCGGAGTAACTCTTCTCGAGGCTGAAACGAAAATAGTAACTAAAAGTTACTATTGTTAGAAGGGTGGGACACGCTCAAAAACGCCTACATACACACAGGATAGACAAATAACTCATCGGAAACTAAACAAAATAACAAACTAAGAAACAGCACTTCCAACTCCAGTGCTTTTTGCACAATATGAATCAGTCTTGGTGACGTAGATCGTAAGATTTCCCTCGTGTTGCCATTGCTGTCATATGACTTTGCCAACTGCTGTTTGTTGAAAGATGAAACCCAATGTACTTAACTTGTGTAGATGTCTTAAGCTCAACTCCTTTAAAGTGAAATTTCTTGAGGCTTACGCCCTTATCGGCTGTACTAGAAAGAAGGACCCTCAGCTTCATCTCTATCTGCTTGGCAAAGTAGGTCATTTTACTATCGCGAGAAGTCTGAATTTCCCGCCAAATTTCGAGCCACAGAATAAACAAGTGCGCAAGCGCTCAGACGTGGAGTGTAAAAGTAAAATGTCTTATATACAAATAGCTTTAGAACCAAGAAATTTCTCATCCCCAAATAACCTAATTTGTAATCATACATCGCATGCTAGTAATCATACTAGCGCTGTCGTCATTCTGGTCACAACTGACTATGAAAGATAAACAATGCATTCGTTCCACATTTTATAGGCATTGCAAATATCTTCTAGGACTACCTCCGTGGGCCCGTAATTCTAGACTGTCGGCAAAGTATAATGTCGCCGATCCGTTTATTGCAGTATTTGAGTGAATTGCAGGTTTTATTCGTTCTCTTGACGTTAGCCATACTTTGTATAGGGCTATGTAGCCCATGTGAAAATAAGAGTATCAAAATCTATGTTTACATGTTGTGTCTTCTTGTATTTTTTTTTTTTTTCTTTCATACTCCATTTGCGACTTGTGTCTTAAAAATGGGAAATAAATTTCATTCATTCATTCGAACCACTTTAAATGCTTTAAAAGTAAACAAACCACCAGTAATGGGCCGTGACCCATCAAATGCGTATTTACACCTCTTTTTCCTCAAGTATCCCAGCTTAGAGTTTGATTCCAGTCACGGGTCAAAAACTTTTTTAATGGGCAGTTTGGGCCCACTTGCTCATGAACGGGGAGGATGGGGGTGGTTCAACGCTCTCCAACGCCTATGATCCAAAAGCACAAAGGAATTTCATTGCCTTATTTCCGGTTATTGTCTAGTTAAAAACATTAAAAAATGGGCCATCTGGGCCCAATTGCCCCTGAACCAAGTGGGGGTGGGGTTTGGAATCCGCAAAAGTAAAAAGAGACCCGAAATGTTCACAATCCTACCGAGTTTCAACTTGATACCTGTTGATGCATGTCGCGGGTAACGAACTTTACTCCTGGGCAATCTGGGCCCAGTTGCCCATGAACGTGGTGGGTGGGGGAGGTACAACTTTCAAAGCAATTTCCCAGCCCTATTATCTACATGTACAAGGAATTTCATGTTCCTATGTCCATTTCTTGTCAAGTTATGAACATATTCACTGGGCAATCTGGGCCCATTTGCCCAAAAGACACAACTAGACCCCAATACCCCACTAGTATACCAAGCGTGAACTTGATACCTGTTGATTCCTGTCACGGGTAACAAACTACCACAATCCTACCAAGTTTCAACTTGATAACTCTTGATTCATGTCACGGGTAACGAACTTTATTCCTGGGCAATCCGGGCCCAGTTTCCCATGAACGTGGTGGGTGGGGGAGGTGCAACTTTCAAAGCAATTTCTCAGCCCTAAGATCTACAGTACAACAAACTTCATCGTCCTCTGTCCAGTTCTGGTCAAGTTATGAACATTATTCACTAGGCAATCTGGGCCCATTTGCCCCTGAACCTGGTGGGGGTGGGACCCCCAAAAGGCACAACTAGACCCCAATACCCACTAGTATACCAAGTTTGAACTTGATACTTGCACTGGTTCACGAGTTATGAGCTCCACAAAATACGGTGAAAACCGGAAACCGAAAACCGAAAGCTGCTACAGCGCTCCCAATAGTGGAATGTTCCAAGGAACACTCCACTAAAAATCACCTCGACAGTTGTTCGTCAAGACTGATCCACAGTAAAATTTTTGTTGGTCATGAAAACAGACATGTGAATTTATTTCGGGGGGGGGGGGGGGGGGCGGAGAGTTTGCCCGCGCATCGGACCAAAAAAGACATAGGTCACAGTTTAAGCCTATAAAAAGAATTGTTTAATGTTTCGGTGGCGGGCGGGGTGAACCCATCCCCCCTGGATTCGGCCCAGTGTGGGCTGCAGAAACGATCGGGTAAACACTCGTTTTGAGCCACAACCTCTTTGTGGAATAGTGGAAAAAATGCTTGTAGAGGGAAGTTTCTGTTCTTCGGCAAAGCAAATGAACACGAAACTGATTTTTCATTTTTATTTTATTTCGGGATAAGTTAGTATTTAGGACAGAACAGATCTTATCTCGTCCTGGGATCAAGCTGAAGGTTAGATTTGGATTAAAGTTTGACTGAAAAGGCAGCTTATTTTTGCATCAGACATTTGTAGGCCTATAAACTGAAATATTCTGACCCATCTAAGGGATTTCATTTTTTCCCTCGAGACTCTGGTACTAACATTCACAGTGTGCGAAACTCGCTGGACAACCAAAATGTCCCCCAGACGCGGAGAATTTGAATTAAAAAAAAAAAAAAAAAAATTTCCAGGGTTAAAGACGCTTATATAGGCCTAACTCGGAAAAGTCACGGGCGAAGAAAGTAGGAAAATGAGTGGTAGGATGTCTCGCACGGAATCTGCCATTTTTAGTCCGATATCGACATTGGCTTACCTTTGTAGTTGGGAAATGTTTCAAGCGTAGAGGGACTCGCACATAGACGTACAACAAATCCTCGGAAGAATAACCTCGTTCGACGGAACCCGATTATCTGTGGATAGAGGATAAACGAAGTACAGAGGCGTTACTAGCCAAAACATTTGGGGGGGGGGGGCAAGGAATTTACCGACTGGCTGGTAATTTTTACCGACTGTTTTCAGAAAAAACGACTGTTTTCAAGAAAAAAATTACAGATTTCAAGAAAAGTCGACTGTTTTTCAGAAAACATCAACTGTTTTGACGACAAGTCGTGGCGCTTCGCGCCGACTCGGTTATTTTTGAAGACTGGCCGACAACATTGGGGGGGGCGTCCCCCCTCCCCACCCACCAGTCGCGACGCACCTGACGAAGTAACGCATTAACGCATTCGGTGTTGATGTTCGGTTTAACGGAAAAGCCAACTTATTTTCCTTTCATTTAACTGAACAGACTGCACAATCTGGATAGTGTTAACGGATTATTTTTCATTATTTGCTATTATACGACGTTCAGTATTTTTTTCCAGGCCCATAAGTGATGTGTAACAAGATTGTTGGGTTTCGGCCCTCTTCGGTTAAAGTTTAAAAATTAATTTAAAGGAAAAAAGGAAGCAAACTTATTTTCCTTTCATTTAACTGAACACACTGCACTATATCGATGGTGTTAAGGGATTGTTTTTCATTATTTGGTCTTGTACGACATTCAGAATATCTACGGCCGTCCTCACAACGCAAAATTCTACTATGACGCGGAAAATTTGAGTTTCAATTCAAATGCGGCTTTTCAGTGGCCGGTGATCAGCTCGCGGAAGGTAGATAACTGCGTGAACACTTTCGTTTTCGTCAAGCATACAACACAGGTAAAAGCGAATAGAGGTACTACAAATCCGACAGGGAAATTCTACTATATCAAAATCGACTATTCGTGAATAGCGGAGAAACGAAGTAACGCATTTAAAATCGGGTCTTCAGGCCCCTTTAAGTGAATAAGTGAAGGTAGCCCGTCCTATCTCAGCCTTTTTTGGTTAAGCTTTAAAAATTGTGAACCAATGGCTACGAAACAGACCTCTTGATAATAATATTCGGCCCCTGACAAAGACAGATTGATTTATGATGCCATGTGTTTCGCTAGATCCAGGGACGCTCGTTAGAATCGACACAGAAATCCAGTTTTATCTTAGAGAAGTGGGTCGCGCATTACGAGATTCAAAACGACGTAGAAGCTGAAAAATTCAAAGCAGTCACGCTAACCCCACATGCAACTGAGTGAGGGTCCGACTGCTATGAATTCTCAAGGGATTGCCAACTTTCGATTCCGGTGTATGCCTAAGTGCCCGGTAGCGGCACTGGAAAATAGTGTACACAATGTGCCTGGGGTTAAGTAGCCGCTCGTACATTCCATGCAATGATTCTGTTTAGTCTACAGTTTGTCAGCTTCTATGCTACTCGGCATCAACCAGAACAAGACCAAAGGTTTCGATGGGATCCCAAAAATCTAACAATCCCTTCAAACAATTGGGTCGTGTCTTCGCCATTCAGTCTTCGTCAGATTCCTTGAATATTTGTACTGTTAAAATAAAGTTCAAAACGGATTCAGCATATCTCCTTGTCCCGATACCGAATCTCTAATCGATTTCAGAGACAACTTTGAGCTTGAACCAAATTTCCAGTTTCAGCCGAATTCGTGATGAACCATTTGTCCAGCAAGAAATCCAAGTTCACATATGGATTCAGCGGACCTCCTTACCCCTTCAATGAATATCTTATTAGCTTATAAAACATACATGTTTTTACCGTAAATTCCAAACCCATCCTCTGCCTCTAAAGATAGGACTAAAGGATCTATCTACGAACTTGACCTGCACTTTACCAGTGAATCCTCATTGAAGAACATCCTCGCTCGATATTTCCTCGTTTGAACATTATATATAAACCCACTTGACCTTCGGTTACGCTAGATCTCTCCGACGTCACACATAATAAACAAAGGAATGCCGGCATCCACGCAAATTTTGTGTCCGGTTTTCGCCGGATTCCGGGTGAAATACTTGTCTGGCAAGAAAATAACTTTCATATCGGATTCAGCATCTCTCCTTACCCCTAAATCAACTATCTCAATAGCTTTAAAACATATTTTTCCCCCTTAATTTGAAACCCCCTCCCCCACCCCTAAATATAGGGCTATAGACGAGGCCATATCCAGGGGGTTTGCATAAAAAAATAACGATTTCTATAGGATTTCCCTCTGATCTATGTGTTTTTTGTACTTTTTTGTCCAACCAGCAGGCAATAACGCCCCCCCCCGAAAGGTAAAAAAAAAACGAAATAAATTCCTGGATACGGGCCTGGCTACAGAGCCCATCTAGGAACTCGACCTTACTCTTGACCCAAAGAATCCTCACACCAAGTTTCATCAAAATATCTCATTCCCTTCGAGAGTTATAGTGCGCACAGACGGACGGACGGACAACTTTTGCGATGTCATAGGTATCCCTCCACTTAAGTTCTGGGATCCCAATAATTTGGAACTGCAACTTTATCTATTTACCTATTTGATTCCATTCAATTCCAGACAATTTTTTTTATGTATACAATTTTCCGTTTCACGGGATTTTCTTATTTCCCAGAACTTAAAGGGAAACAGAGAGAGCAGGCAAGTGAAAGGGAAGGCAATATTTATCAATATTTTTACTTCTGTATGCACAATTTGTAAGATAGGCATAATATACAAGTTCAAACGCCGGAGCTCTCTAAAAGGTGTGAGGGGGGGGGGGGGGCGGGGATTTAGAACAGTGGTTCTCATTCTTTTCCTAACCGCGTACACCTAATCATGGTTCAAAAACGTTGCCTAACGCTTTATATGACGCATCATCGTATTACTATTTCTTCGTACCACGATCAAGATACGCTATTTATTATAATTAACGACAGGCAATAAATGTGTAGGCTATCTGAAAATGCGCGCGATGGGATATCACATCCTGAAGGCAATGTTGAAACCAAGTCAGAAGTCTCAAAAACGATTGAGGTGAGATACTAAAGGTTCAGCAGACTAACTTTATTTTGGGACCTTGTGTACCCTGCGAGGGTCTCTGGTACCCCTTTGGGTACGCGTACCACCGGGAACCACTGTTTTAATCGACTTATTTGAATACCTGATCATCCGACGGCAGGCTACCTGCTTCTATGCACAATTCGCTTGCAAAAATTTAAGATACTTACCTTCGAAATGACTCTTTCGAGATAAGTGCCATTCAGCGGACTGTCCAGGAACTATCACCAACGGTTACGAAAGATATCCTCTGAACTCCGTACGGCTGGCCGAGGTTGATAATATTATTACAGAATTCAAAATATAAGCAGAGCCAAAATGTGTCGGAGGAGCCAAGGCATTTACCGACTGGCTGGTCATTTTTACCGACTATTAATAATTGATCCAGACAATTGGGTACTATTAAAATTTACAAACATGTTAAGGCCATATAGCTAATCACCTAAGAAAAATAACTTAAAATATGGATTCAGCATGTGTGTTTACCCCTATACGTCATATCTATTTTGACGAAACTGGTCGAAACTTCCTGCCTACTTCTGCCGAATTTCCGGCTTGGTCCGAATTCCGGGCAAACTGCTTGTCCGGCAAAAAAATAAAGCTCAAAAAGAATTCAGCGTGTCTCCTTACCCCTATATCAAACATCTAATCAACTTCAAATGAAACTTTAACTTTTAAACAAATTTTCCGGTTTCAGCCGGATTCCGGGCAAACTATTTTCTGGGTAAAAAATAACCGGATTCAGCATTTATTCTTACCGATAAATCGGATATCTAATCAAGTTCAAATAAAACTTTTGCTCTTAGCAAATTTTCCAGGTAGAAAATTATCTGTTCAGCATGTCTTCTTACCCATGAATCAAACATCTAATCGACCTTAGATAAAACTTTTACTTTTAATAAACTTCTCTGTTTGGGCCGGATCCCCGGCGAACTACTTGTTCGAAAATGGTTTTCACATTCATTTTCAGCATGTCTTCTTACCCCCTCATTAACTGTTAAAAAATTTGTTCGCCCCTTAATTTGAAACCCCTCCCCCACCCTACATGTTGAGCTACAGTCCATTTCCGAATTCAACCTCCCCGTTGACCAAATTGTCCTCATGCCGACTTTGTTATTTTTTTTAACGACTGGTCGAGAACATTGTCCCCCCCCCATACGTTACGCCCCTGGCCCTCGCCCTCGTTGTATGTAGCGATATGTTTTAGTACAAAATATATTGACGGAGTCCTAGATTTCTAAATTATATTCGATTTTTTTTTCTGGTTTATTGGTCACGGTAGGCTACAAGTCCCTTGTGTAAAGTGCCATTTACGTATTATTACTAATTTCCGTGACATGGGGATGTGAACTGGTTAGATGAATTTGCCTTCGGGCGGAGTCACTTTTCCTATGGCCGTCTTCTACCAGACTATTGTAGTGGTTTGCGAACTCAAGCCCCTCGGTAGCTCAAATGGTAGAGTGCCTGCCTTGTAAGCAGAGGGTCCTGGGAGGAGCAATTTTGTCTTTCAGTTCACTACTTATAAACCATGGTCATAGGAACATTGGCCTGAAGGTAAAAATTCATATAACAGTTCACATCCCCGTGTCACGGAGTTAAATAATTAAACAAATATTTTCTGGTTGTATAATTGTCGCTTGTATAATGTTTCATTGCAGTACTGAAGATGACCCTTGCCCAAGAAGGGCCGAAAAACCGAAAGAACCAGAGCAAAATAACGCTAGGGAGTAACACCAAGACTTGGGGAAAAGTAACATGCACTAGGGCGGCAGCGATACTAACACCACTAGCGATAGTGAACATCCCTAGTGAAAATCAATCAGTCGTGTACCAGTGCTGGCTCCAATAACTTCACATTCTGAACACAGCAAACAAAGCTAAAACCCCACTGTTTCATTGATGTGTGCAGATCTTACCCTAGATTTACTAGCAATGTCTAAATCCGCAAGTTTGTCCCACTTTAAATGCCGCAAGCGTACTCGGCAGCGCTATAAGTATTGCCCATTTGCGAAGCATGGAAAGTAGGCTTAGTAGGCTAGTAGCAAAATAACACTAGAGAGTAGCGCTAAGACTTGAAAAAAGACTCAAATAGCAGCGACACTAGCACATCGACACTAGCACAACTGGCGATAGAGAACGTCCCAACTGAAATTGGCCAACTGAAAACGTGCACCAGCGTAGGTCCAATAACTTTATGGTCCGAACACAGAAAAAAAAAAGAAGATACAACCTCCCTATTTCCTTGATGTGTGCAGACTGCATCTTAGCTTTATTAGAAATTTCTAAACCCACAATTTGTTCTCGCTTTGAATGCTAAGCGTAGTGAGCGGCGCTATGAGTATGGCCCGTTTGCGAAGCATGTAAAGTATGGGTCTTGGCGCTACTCGCTAGTAGTATTTTGCTCTGGCTAGAGTAAACCTCAAAAGACCGTTTAGCGAAGTCAAACATGGCAATTGCAATGGTTTTCGAAGTGACTCATGATCAACCGCAAGGCGGCGGCTTCGCTATAGACCAAGGGCGAGAAGTACGTAAATGCGGTACCAAAATGTAGCCTATTACCAAAATCCGGCAACAATGCGCAGCTAAAACTGCGCTCTCAACAACAGCACCGCCTTTCAAAATGTCCCTGCATACAAAACAAGACCAAACGTTTCGATGGGATACCAATATTTTAATATTTTCTCCCGACAATTCGGTCCTGTAGATATTCGGTCTTCAACAGACTCCTTAAACATTTTACAGGTTAAGGCCAATGGTAATAATCGGAGAAGACCAAATTCGTATTTGACAGAGCAGACCGGAGACGCCAGCTGAATTTCAACAAGTTCAGATATATTAAGATATCCGTTTTGTGCTGTCAAATATTCAGACACGGATTCACCATATGGTTTACCCTCCTTCCTTCCTTACTTCTGCCCAACTTCCGGTTTCGGCCGGATTCCGGACAAACTACTTGTCTGGCAAAAAACCAAAGCTCATAAACAAATTCAGCATGTCTCCTTACCCCTACATCCAACCTCTAATCAACTTCAGATTAAACTTTTACTTTTAACAAATTTTCCGGTTTCAGCCGGATTCCGAGCGATCTATTCGCCCGGTGCGAAAATGATTGTCATGTGCGAATTCAGCACGTCTTCTTACCCGCAAATCGAACAAATAAAACTTTTACTTTTAACAAATTCTTCGGTCCGGGCCGGATTCCGGCCGAACTAAGCGAATCGAACAAATAAAACTTTTACTTTTAACAAATTCTCCGGCCCTCCTTGTCAGAGTCTGCAACCCCTCGGCGCCGAAGTACCGAGGGGCAACGAAAATAGATTTCATTCAGAGTGATTTGCGTTTACCTTTTTGGATATCAGTTGTTGATTAAACCTCTTGCGAGAAAGATCGACGAGAAATATAGGTTACGCTATTACACTCCTTCCTTCCTTACTTCTGCCCAACTTCCAGTTTCGACCGGATTCCGGACAAACTACTTGTCTGGCAAAAAACCAAAGCTCACAAACAAATTTAGCATGTCTCCTTACCCCTACATCCAACCTCTAATCAACTTCAGATTAAACTTTTACTTTTAAAAATTTTTCCGGTTTCAGCCGGATTCCGAGCGATCTATTCGCCCGATGAGAAAATGATTGTCATGTGCGAATTCAGCAGGTCTTCTTACCCGCAAATCGAACAAATAAAACTTTTACTTTTAACAAATTCTTCGGTCCGGGCCGGATTCCGGCCGAACTAATGTCCGGCGAGAAAATAAATTTCATATTCGGACTCGGCACGTCTCTTTGCCCTAAATCGAACCTCTAATAAACTTCATATTAAACTTTTACTTTTCACTAATTTTCCGGTTTTCGCCGGATTCCGGGTGAACTATTTGTCCGGCGAGAAAATAGATTTCATATTCGAATTCAGCATGTCTCTTTACCCCTAAATCAACTATCTCAATAGCTTTACAAATATATTTTGTTTGCCCCTTAATTTGAAACCCCTCCCCCACCCTCAAACATAGGGCTACAGAGCCCATCTTCGAACTTGACCTGTACTTTGACCCAAAGGCCCAAAGGATCCTCCCATCAAGTTTCATCAAAATATCTCAATCCCTTCGAGAGTTATCGTGCGGACAGACGGACAACTTTTGCGATGTCATAGGTATCCCTCCAATTACGTTTTCGGATCCCCAAAACATGGCAATTGCAATGGTTTGCGAAGTGGCTCATTATCTACCGCAAGGCGGTGGCTTCACTATAGCCTAAGGCTTGAGAAGTACGTAAATGCAGTACCAAAATGTATTACCAAAATCCGGCAGCAATGCAACAGCTAATACTGCGCTCTCAACAACAGCACCGCCTTTCAAAATGTCTCTGCATACAAAACAAAAGATCTTCAAAATGTCTCTGAATACAAAAAAAAATCCATTAACAGATCACTTAGAAGAAGAAAGACTTTAAAAGCCTTAGAGATAGAATTGCAAAACACAAGGGAGATTTCAAGCCTTTGAGACTGACTCTTTTTTCTCGGTCTAAGCAGTTCAGAGAACTATCAAACGTAAAATAAAAAGGACTGCATCACAACCGATAGAAAGTCAGACTTCACAACAGTTGAAAAATTGAACGGTAAAACCATATGGCACATTTATGCGATTAGCAGTTAATCATACAATTGGCAAGATATATGTCATATTAGGCACTAGAACACTTAGGAGTTAAAGCCGTGGCCCCACCTGATAAGTCTCTTTCTCGTCACGCAGAAGTCTGATTAAAATTCATTTCGGTAGTATATATTTTGTTAACATCTGCAGATTTGTAAACAAGCTTTGTTCCTTCTTCATACGGCAAAGCGGGTAATGACCATTTGCTAATCAAGTCGTGAGAACCGCTTTTGATCTGACGCTCATACCAAAGGCTTTGCCAGCATTTCGATAAGCACTGGGAGTCGTCCCAGCATCAATCGTCATCACTAAAAAGGTTGGGGCGGCTAACGCTAGTTGCCTTTATTCGCAACACATCACCAAGAAGGAAACCCCGTATCTTTCTAAATTTAAAGTTTATGCCAACGCCATCTTCCATTCTACAGTACACCAAGGAAACAAAG
Source organism: Branchinecta lynchi (assembly GCA_023053575.1). NCBI lineage: Eukaryota > Metazoa > Arthropoda > Branchiopoda > Anostraca > Branchinectidae > Branchinecta > Branchinecta lynchi. The sequence continues at coordinate 30,372,978 of JAKZAP010000002.1, forward strand.
GTACGCGAGAAGTGGAAATGAATAATAATACAAAGCAAGAGAAAAAGGCTTTCGCCCTTCGAAATTTTGAGTAGTCGAACCTATCTGAGTTAAAAATCCCATCAACAATGCACTTGAAACTATTTATCAATCCAGCAATAACCGCATCTTCGGTAAGGCTGTTCCAAGGATCAACAATTCTGTTGCCAAAACCCCACTTAAAAACATCCTTGAGGAATCTTGATTGATGAAGAAAACCAAAGTAATACCGATTTCGTTTTAGCTTGCCCTTCAATCGTTCAGCAGATAAAAAAGTATTTTAGTACTTCATCAATTTGTATCGCTGTATTGGATGATAGTTGTGGCATGAACATCACTCCCGCCGGGAATGAGAATTTCAGTTAGCAATCCGCCACTAATCACTGTTAATCATTAATGCTAAGAGACCAGTGTAAGACAGATCAGGTGGTTATACGACCTTTAAAATGATTCCTCCCTTCATTACTACCCCCCCCCAAGCCACGACTTGCATTAAGCCTGATATCTACCGGATACGAATTTTGCCTCGCCCTGCCAATTACCTTCGCATCAAGAGAAAACCTAAACATGAATCTAGCCAATCGGAGCAAAAATCGCAGTGGCGACTAGATCCGCTAGCAAATGGGAACGTGGCTTCAGACTCCGACCTTTCCATGAATATCCGTCTCGGATCCGAGAGTAAAGGTCGCTGGGGTGGCAGAGCGAGCGCCATCTGCTTGAAGGTTGGTTGAGGAATTATAGTTGGGGTAGAGGACCTTGACATAGTCCATTACTGTTTCGTCGTCTGGAAAGAGAACGTGTTAGTTATGAGGATCATATTGTTTGCGTACCTAGACTTTGGAAAGCGTCTGGACACAGTGGACGCGCGGTAATTAGAAAGTCGCTGGTTTCACTAAAAAAATATATTGTTTTCGAAAATAATATTTCTTAAAGTTTAGCTGAAAAGCCAGCTTTTTTTTATGTCTTAGATTAGACAAAAAATGATTTGCTTTTAATCTATGCTAAGGGTATTTTCTATTTTTTTCATTTTATGGGATCTACTGGCGACAGAAGAACATTTCTGACAAGAAAATACACTTCAGAAATGGATGCACTGTGTGTTGTTACCAACGATACGAACCTGTAATCGACTTAAGAATGAACAATATTTACGGGTTTTAAAATTTCCAGTTTTGACCGGGTTACGGCCAAACTACTTGTAACGCGAGAAGATTAATTCCGGATATTGATTCCTTACGTCTAAGTCCAGTGTCTAATTGAATTTTTACCCCTTAATTTGACGCCCCTCCTCCACCCCTGAAGATAGGGCTACAGAGCCCTATGACTTTGACACAAGAATCTTCATGACAAGTTTGAACAAAACATCTCTACTTCTTCGAGAGTTATCGTTCTGGCGGGGATTCCGGACTGTTTGAGCCTGGAACTGATTACAGAAAATTGTCTGGAATTCCAGAATCAGCCTGGAATCCAGGTTCCAAATTTCCAGATGCCTGGATTCCAGGCCGATTTTTTCCCTACGGGTGGAAGACGGACAACCTTCAGGACAAGGTATCCCGTCACGATCTCAAAAACCAGGCGGTGCAACCTGTCTGCCACCTAGCTACAAAACAAGGGCAGATACACTGTCAAAAGTTTCAGAAGGTAACACAAGGATGCGCAGTTTTCAACAGATTACATTTGTTATATTTTCCAAATGTTATGCAAGCAAGAAGAGCCGAAACACCGCTGGACAAACATCTGCTGACTTTTTTTGTCATCATTAGATCGGGAAGTCGGCAGATGTTTTTCGGCCGTTCTTGGGAATGCTTGTTGTGCACAGCGTTACCAAAATTCCATCAGATAGGATCCTAGGTCTTATCTTTTGAAACTGCGCATCCTTGTGTTATCTATTATACTAAGGAACTTCTGACAATGTAGTTATTACCGAACTTTAGGGAACGAGTTAGATCGTCAGCTGCTTTCGCAAGGAGATATGCAATAGCTTGCATCCTGATACAAGTACAAGTAATTATACAGTAGAGTTATGTTACTTTGAACGTCGCTTAACTTTGAATGTCAACGAAGAAAATCAGACCTGGCAAATATTCATGAACATTTTTTGAGCGGAAAAAGTAATTTAAGTAAAATAAAGAACAAAATGTAACAAATTCCAACAAATCTAAAGATATAGTAGCGGTATGCTGACGTGAACGTTTGTTGACACTGGATTTTGCCACTTTTATGCACTTGCTGTGTGTAAAGCTAACTACCAGTTGCCAAAATAGGTAATTAAGGGCATCTGAAAACGTCTAAATAGGTATTTTGGATCATCGTTCTACCATTTAGCAAAAAAGTGCACTGTTCACATTAAAGTAAATGTTCACATAAATATACCTCTACTGTACTAAGTTGCTCCGAAGTGCAAATTAAATTAAGGTAACATACATTGTTTTGAATCTTTAACTCTTTGTTGCTTAGTCTATTCTTCCCCAGCAGGTGACGGGAGTTTCGGCTTTTTGCATTACTTTTACAGCCGTCCGCAACACAACAATAATAATATAATATAATGTTTATTTGTCCCCCGTCGTACAGGAAAGAGAAAACGACTGAGTATATAAAAAAGAAAGTAAAAAAAAAAACAGAAAAAGATCACACAACAAAGGAAAAAACAAAGGGCAAATCACAGACGGAAAATCCCACTTATACTTCAGAAAAATTAAAAAGAACAATCCCTTGCCACTCATGGCCGCTCTGATTTCATTTTAATCATTGACATAGCTCATCGAGCTTCCGAATCGGGTCAACGATACCGTATTTCTTGGCATGTAGGTATTGCGCACCCAAGGAGGAAGACGAAGAAGGTGTTTTGCAAATTTCAAGTGATAATAAATACAATGATAATAATACAATGCAACAGAGAAGACCTCTAAATAAACCTGAGAAATTGGAAATAATCATAGGACTGAGCAAAGTTAAAAATCTTATCTATTAAGACCAACCATGCTGTTACCAAAACTCTTCTTATACACATACTTGTCTCAAGATCTCAAGAGAGACAAAATAATACTGAAAATGAAACAATAAATGGCACCAAACGATACTGATTTCGTTCCGTAAGTCAAAAGAAAGATAAAACACTTGGTCTTTTATTTGTAATTCCCATTGTGTCATATTAAGAGAGAAAAGATTTCAAAAGATAGTTTAAAAAGAATAATAACTTTGGAAGTTATAGATGAGGAATCCGAACTTTTGAAGATTAAAGAAAGTATTCAATTTTGACTTACAAGGCCAACGTTATTTTTCAACAATTTATAGTCTTATCCTTATTTTAGCAGTATTTAGCATTTTCATTGGACAATAGTCATCTTTCTTTTTTCTTCCAAACACCTCCTCGTGACAGTTCTTCCTGTTTCCGAAAACAAAACGAAGGTAGTTACAAAATGTTGAGTGGTAAGGATGATGAAGGATGAATGTTTTGTTACTGTAAAAATACTTGGACTTTACTTGAGGCTTGCGATGGAGCATAGAGCGAGATTTTTATATTAGGAGCAGCGTGTTAGTTATGTAAGTTAGTGCATTTTTTACAATTTTTGTTGCCATGGCCCAAGTGCTTTTTTTGGTAATTAAATTCTATTCGATTCTATAAGATGCATATCTCTAATGTATATATGAACTAAGGAGATTAAAGTCGGCTTCTTACCTGAATGGTCCGTGTCTGAGACTTCACTCGATCCATTTCTCGACTGTGAATCGATTCTTCCAAGTGTCTGTTCTAGATACCCAGTTGCCGCCAGGATTAGTCCAAAGAAGGGGGGAGAGGGCCGGAGGGGGCGAGAAAGATACTCGGGGTGGTACTGCGTCCCAACGAAGTAAGGGTGGACGGAAGGGTGTAGTTCGATGATCTCCATACGCTTTCCAGTTTCATCCTTACCTATTAATAATAATATTAAATGTACTGAAACAGAAAAGGCTTTCGCCTCTAAACAAATAGAAGGTTTTGCTAAAAAAAAAAGTTACGATGATGATCTAACTTTTTAAAGGCGGAGCAAAAGAAGAAGAAAAAGTATTTTCTTTTAGTAAATACAGAACAAGAAGATGTAACCTACTTACGACTTTACTTTGAGCTTTTACCTGTGTTTTAAGTATTCTGGTTTAGAACTGTCCTAGCTTGTTTATCCTGATTTTACTCTGGATTTTGTCTTTTGACCATACTTAAAGGTATTCTATTTTGATATTAAAGTCAGGCATTGCCTTCTAGACTTTCAGCTAGCTGAGCCTTCTGCACAGGCAGGCTAACCTTCCCCTATTTTCCAACAGGAACACTGGCAATCAGTTTTTGCCTTATCTCGCCAATTCGTCAACACAATTTTTACACAGTTTCATTCCAACATTTATTTCAGGTCATATATTGTAAAGCCTACTAGTTAATTTGCTGTTGTTTTTGTGCATTTCGAAAACATTTTGTTCAACTCTTCTAGCTTTAAGCTATTTGAAATTGAATTCGCTTGATTGATTGATTGATTAATGATACTTAGATGGCGCGTTCACTGCTATGCGTGACAATGATGATAACTAATGTCACTATCTTCAAAATTTTCTAGATGCACCCTTCCATTATCTTTCGCTTCCCAGTCACAACCAGGGTTGCCACATCGAAAAACTTTAGAGAGTGACTTGGTCAAAAACAGACAGTGAACTGGGAGGAAATTTTATTCTCATGAAAAATGAGGAATGCTCACTTTTGGTCTGAGTCACTGCTACAAAAACGACAGATCTTGATTTTGTTTTCATGTAAAACTTGGAAAAGTCACTTTTCGCTGGAATCACTGCTGGACAATAACACATCTGAACGTTTTCTGAAATAGAGTGAATTTTATGTCCTACGTAGGAAAAGAGTGACAAAACAAAAAAGAGTGATATTTCACACTTTCGTGCGACATGTGGCAACACTGGTCACAACTGTTCTGGTTCTGGTGTATACCACATTCTAGGAAAAAAGACATTAAAGTTTTGCAAACGCCCTACTTATAATCACTTTAAATTTGTAATGTATTTCCCTCGTTCATGTCATAACTGTAAGTTAGTTTAGAAGTTCGGTGTGCAAGATGTTATTCAGTCACTGGAGAGCATGTCGGCGTCTCTACTAGAAACATCTATTCATCCAGCTCACCGTCTATATGATGTTCTGCTTCAATTTATTATGCCCAGTTAGAAGTTCAGTCTAAACTGCCTTAGAACTGCTTTTACTGCACTGTCACCTTGCGCGTTTGGTTGGTCATATATCAAGTGTGTATATATATACATATACAGATATATATACTGTCAATCACTCTCCCTTTTTCTTCTACTCCATTAATTCGCATATTTATTTGTCTCTTATAGAGTGCGTTGCCTCTACGACACCTCAAGAGTGCCCAACACCCCGGACTACCGACATTTTTCGCCCTGGCTCAGCCTTCCAGTCTGTCTCGATGAAAACGAATGTCTGGCATCCGGAAGAAAAATTTGGATCTGAAATCTGGCTTTAAAAAGGATCTTCGGACAATATTTAAGGTATTCTGTCTGTCTCGTCCACTTACCGAATTACACAGGATTTCATGTGTTTAGCTGCGTTTTAATAATTTGGTTTTCGAACAGCCCCCGTCCATTTATCCAAGGCTCGAACAAATGAGTCTAGTAGTTTTCTTACCAACGAATCTTAAGCCGGCTTCCTCCAGCCTGTCAACGTAGTCAGGATTTACTTCGTAGCGATGACGATGTCTCTCGTCGACATATTCAGCATTGCCATACAAAGAACCTGAGGAAAAAAAAAAAAAAAAATAGAAGTCTCGGTGTGACCCTCGTTTAAACCTGTATTGCTTCAAAATGCGAGTTATGTTTGTCATTCATGAACGAATAATTCACCTCAGATTTGTTTAAATACTTCTTTACAGAATATTTCTTTTTTAGTTCATTCAACAAGTAGGCTACAATCAAATAAATCGTTTTCATCTCGTCGCTAGGGGCTCACCCAAGGGCGGATTCCAATGGTAATATTTCAGTCCAGAAAGCTGCTTGACTAGCACTGACGCTCGCAACCACGGAGGGAGTGGAACTGGAACGCCTCTGAAGCACCAACTGCAGAGCAAAATAACACTAGGGAGTAGCGCCAAGACTCCAAAAAAAGTGACACAAACTCGAAGAGCAGCGCCACTAGCGATAGAAAAAGTCCCTACTGAAACTCAATAGAATGTCCCTACTGAAACTCAATAGGTCGTGCACCAGCGCTGGCTCCAATAACTACACACACCACCACCAATAGAAAGGTACAACCTCTCCTGTTTCTTCGACGAATAGTGAATAGTGCAGTTTTGGGCTAAAGTAGAATGATGATCCAAAATACCTATTTAGGTGTTTGCAGATGATCTCAATTGCCTATTTTGGCTAACTGGTAGTTAGCTTTAGACACAGCAGGTGAACGAAAGTGGCAAAATCCTTCGACCATAGCTGTACTAGAAATTTTATGACCCGCAAGTTTGTCTCGCTTTCAATGTCCCGAGCATAGCGGGCGGCGCTACAAGTCCCGTTTCTGATGCACGGAAAGCATAGGCCACAGCAAAATAATACTAGAGAGTAGCGCCAAGACCTGACAAAATTGACACACAATCTAATAGCAGCGATACGAGCACCACTACTGATAGAGAATCCCTACTGAAACTCATTCAGAAGTTCACCAGCGCTGGCTCCCATAATTTCATATCCTGAACATGGCAAAGAATGGTACAGCCTACATTGTTTCCTTGGTGTGCACAGACCGCACATTTGCTTTACTAGAAATTTCTACATCCGCAAGTTTGTCTCGCTTAAAATTCAAAAAAAGTGAAATGGGCGGCTCTGCGAATACGGCCCATTTGCAAAGAATGGAAAACATAGGCCTTGGCGCTACTCCTAGTGCTATTTCGCTCTAGCATAGGCGCTACTCCCCAGTGTTTTTTTGTTCTGACTAACAGTAAGCTTTTCATCGGAATAATACATCATCCTTGTTGCTTGTAAGATCCAAGTTAAGACAATTAAGAAAGAAACGTAAAGAAATAAATACATACGCATGATTGAGGTCTGAGTCTGGAAGATAGTCCTCCTTTTTCCTAGCCTCATGGTCCCGCCCAAGTCGCCACCAGTGTGCTCCGGCATGTCGATGACGACTTTGTCTTCTGTGTCTGGGTCGATCTCAGCTGTGTTGGCATTCTTCAGCTTTAGCATATCCCTAAAAACTATATTATCTTATCTGTAAAATTTCCAGTCGCATGTATTTAACACATATGACACCCACATAAAGAGTAACAAATGCAGAAGTGGATTGAATGAGAACAAAAAATAAACTAGATCTATGTCTACCAAAAGCGAATAATCAGACGCGATTATTGGAGATAGTGACAGGTTAGAACTCTGTACTGCATACAATAATTTAGATGCGTACCATAATACGTACAGAGTTAGAAATAATCGTTCATTGATTTTTGTTAGTTTGTAGATTTAGATAAATTTCTTGTTATGGCACAAGTGCCATATACCGATCACTTTTCGGTCGGTCTATCGGTCTGTGGGTCGGTCTGTCAGGCCACTGTTTTCGATGTAGGGTACTTTCAAAAGTGCTAGGACGATGAAACTTCGCAGGTGAGGAATACAGGTACGTTAGGGGCCCAACCAAACTGACATGGAGATAGTCACTTCCCCGATCCAACCACCGTCGGAGAATTGAAGGAGGGGGAATCCGGAGTATAACTTTTGAACGGGGAACCGGATCTTAACGAAACTTGATATTTGGAAAGACCTTGTGTCTCAGGTCAAGTCAGGAACGGATCCGGTGACTTTTGTGGGGAGTTGGACCCGGGAAATCGTGTGACATGTTCAGAGTGGACGGACCGAGATGAAACTTGTTGGGAAAAACAAGCAAAAAGCTGGATACACAGTTGACAAGACCGGGCCGGATCCTGGCACTATGGGAGGGGGGGGGGGGGGTTGTAGGGAGGATTCCGAAATTCAGGTGATCCGCTAGGACGATGAAACTTGGCAGGCGTATCAGGACCATTTTAACTTAAAAAACAGTAGTTTCTCGGATTTGACCATAGTGGGGGGAGTGGAGGAAGGGGGACTCCGGAATCTTGAGGTATGTCCAACTTATGAACGGGTGATCAGATCTTCAATGGAGCTTGATATTAGGAAAGAACTCATGTCTTATATGTTCCATATCAAGTGCGGACAGGATCCGATGAATGTAGGGGGAGTCGGGGGGGGGGGGGGGAATTAGTCGACGCGCTTAGAATACAGCAAACTTTGTGGGAAGAACAAGAATAAGCCCTAGATACATCAGTGACAAAACGGGACCGGATTCGTGCACTTTGGGGGGAGTTGGAGGGGGGGGCGGAGTTCGGGTGATTGCGATTTAAGGTACTTCCAGATGTGCTAGGACGATGAAACTTAGCTTGAACATTAGAGACTTGAAAAGATTGGATTAGAAATTGTCACTTCCCAGACCCGGCCATCACTTAAAGTAGGCTACTCATCTTAACAGCACAAAGTACAAGAAATACTTTTAAGCAAAATATACATTTCACAATCCCCATGAGCTCACGATAATTTTTGCCTAAAGGATTTTGCTTAGAAATTAATTTCTAGCACTAATAAAGTTCGCATCTTAACCGGACAGTAAGAAGAAATACTTTTTTTTTTTTTTTTTTGACCAAACCAAACATATTGATCATCTTAAAGGGCCCACTATCATTTTTGCCTCACTGGTTTCGATTACAGATGAATTTCTAGCGCCCTTAAAGTGAGCATCATGACACCCAATAAGTGCACAAATAGAATACTTTTTACCAAACGATACATTCGCGTAATTTCCAAGGATCCATGATCCTTAGTTGCGTTTTTGCAGATACTGTGGTATCTGATACGACGGTCTAAAGTCGTGTTTGCAGTTATCGTGGTATCTGGCCAGTTATCGTGATATCTGATATTGAGATACCACGGTCTGACCGTGGTAACTGATCGTGGTATCTGAAAAAGCCATATCGCTTTCATCATGTTTTGTCAAATTGGTGGGAAAGAAATTTGGCAATATCAGTTTTTCTATTGGGATGACTTCGAACAGCGCAATTTCGGCAATCGTCGTTTTTGCAGAGCAACCGTATATCAGATACCACGATAACTGCAAAATTGACTAATTGCAGATCCAGTTACCGTGATAACAGACGGTATCAGCAAAAACGCAACTATTCTAATCTCACGGGTTTCGCTTAAAAATTATCACAACAAACCCACGGATTGATGAGGCAATTTTAGCATCAAAAGAAAAATTACTTACCTCGCAAATTCAATCACGGCGGCTTGTAGTCCCAAACAGACTCCTAAGAAGGGTGTTTTAGTCTTCCGACACCATGCAACGGCTGAGACTTTTCCATCCATACCCCTTTTGCCAAACCCTCCTGGGACGATGACCCCCTTAGACTTGCAAAGCTGCTGCCAAGCCTCGTGGTATTTCACGGGGGAGACTCGAAGCGTAGCGTCCTCCAAGTGTTCAGCATCAATGAACTAGAAAATCAGGGGAACCTGAAGAACAATTTAATTCATTTCTCTTTTCTTTTTTAAATCAAAACTGTCTTCCATGGTATCTGCAAAAACGGAACTATTTAAGACCAACCTTTTGGTTTTATTTAGTACTGTTTCCTGACCAATACTTCAAAAACAGCCGCAGATTGATTGGTTCTGGATTCTCCTAATGAGAAATTAGCAGGCGACAACGAAACCGTAAGCACCTCGCTGAAGGGTCAAATACAGGTCAATGAAGGAGGTACTTTTTAAACATTTCCGGGATTGAACATAGAAACAAGAGCTAAGAGCTCATATGACACTTGCCATGAGTAGGTGGTGCGAGAAACGGAGAAAGTAAATCTGAGCATTTTTACGGAAATTCCGGTACCCCTCCCCACCGTGCTCGGATCCGGTTTGGACTAATATGTCATATAAGGCACATTATTATCGGTATGCCAGGTATCTGTTGAGCCTCTCCCCATGGGCAAAGAATAGCCTACAAAAATCAGTACAAAGTACCATCTTTTTACTGATTTTTAAGATCCATCGGGTTATACGACTCATTTACGTGCTAATGTTCGTATTCTTTTACACAGTTGTTGTGTTGTAATGTTGTATTGCGTGTTGCTGTTTTTTCTATCTTCTTTTCTGTTTTGTTTACCCTTCGGGCCACTTTTGATGGGAAATAAATTTTTTCATTCATTCATTCATAGAATCTCTCTTCTTTCCCAAGTTTCTCGCGTAACGACACGTAGGGTCTAAAATAGTCACTTACCGATATTTCCAGCTTGTGTTTCACACTGAGGGATGCATGCTGCAAGGCCTTCACGACTGACGCGTACGAATCCTCGAGTTGGATGTACTTTCCAACGAGCGCAATGTTGACAGTCTTTCGAAGATTCTCGTGACTGGGGAGACAAAATTACATCAACATTAATTATAGACAGGAGTTACATTAGTCGCGTTTTTGCAGATACCATGGTATCTGATGATACCATGGTATCTGATACCACGGTCTAAAGTCGTTTTTGCAGTTATCGTTGGATCTGATACCACGGTTAAAAGGCGTTTTTGCTGATGGCGCAGCGCTATTCGCTAAGACGCCCCAAGATCTGCAAAACCTACTAAATATCATTAGAGAATATCCAGATAAAAAGAAGCTGGCTTTGAACGTTGAGAAGACTGAGGTAGTAGTTTTTTTTGGACAGGCCAAAAGGCAAGATGGAAATTGTGATAAATTCAACTTCAACGGGACAGAGCTGCAAGCAGAAAATAAGTTATAAGTATCAAGGAATGATCCTCTCTAGCAAGCGGAGGGGGGGGGGGGAGAGAAGAGCATATAAAGGAAATGATAAAACGAGAGTAAGCATATTTGTCCTTCCTACAATCCATTACGGCGCGGAAGTTTGGGGTTTCAAAGCGGCAGCGCAACTAGAATCAATTCAGGTGCAGCACTATAGGAGAATTCTTGGAGTGCACATTACCACTCCTACACAGGCTTTGAAAGGAAACCCTGGAATCTTTTCGCTAAGGAAGTATAGGTTAGTCCAGCTAGTTCAATTGTAAGATGATAGGCTGATAAAATGTGCATATTCAGTCTTATTACAAGAAAGGAAACCAAGATCGTGGCCGCTTCAAGTAAAAGCTCTCCTAGACCACGCATGATCTTATGCATGAAATGAGGGCCTCGGCCCGACAACAAGATCGGGGACACATTGTAAGGAATTACGAAAAAATAACTGAGGATCAAGAAATCCAAGATTGGCAATTACGACTCCAAAGTTCAGAAAATAGGTTTGAATATTATTGTAAGCTAGATCCTGCTACATTGAAAACTTGGTTCAAGCTATGATCTAACAGTCTACCGATCCTCAGTAAAAATAAACTTTTAATAGGAGGAAAGCTGGCACGGGAGAGACTTACCTTTGCCCTCTTTGCAAGTTGCAGGAGGAGGATTTGAAAAACTTCCTCTTAGAGTGCCACGCGCTTTCGCAAATTTGCTGGGTGTGGGTTGGAATCGCTTCCCGGTATCCCGAAATCTACGAATCCCAACTTCATTGTAAAAGTATGTAAATATGTGACTAAAACGTTTAGACTCAGGAAAGAAAGTTTAGCCTAGTTTATGCAGCATAATATTCTAGAGGTGTAACAGTTTATTTGTGAAGTGAAACATGTATTTAATCTTGTAGCCTTTTGGCTTAACAAACGAACGTTATCTTTATTATACTTTATTATAGCCATGATAAGTTTTTGCCGAATAAAAAGATTTATCTATCTGTCTGGCCATCTAGAGAAAAAGTTTGAGCTCGGCAATAGCTACAAATCTCCACTCACCAATTCGCTAGCTTTCTCCACTTGCTCATAAACTTTCTTGAAAAGGGTGACACAGGAAGATCAAGCTCCAGCTTCTTCTCAATAATAGACGCTACCCCTTCCGCAACCAACTGCAGAGGTACGTGATAGATGGATGCACAGTCGGGAATGGCAATGACCTGAGTAAGAAAATTTGTCAAGTCAAGTCTCATTTTATGAGATTTTTTCATTTTACGAGCTACTTAAAAGTCCTTTCCAATGGAAAAGTTTTGGATTCGTATGCTTGCTGCCACGTTCTGTATTTCAAGTTCCAGTGCTTTTCTGATATGTATATATTTTATATAGTAAGTAAGTAAGTAAGTAATTTATTTATAACCCGCCGTTTTCAGAAAGCGGAGTAAATGAAGAAAATAAATAAAACACATAAACATACACAAAAAGACACTTAATTTCAATCGTCGGCCAGGAAGCAGTGTAGAAGGTCGTGCGCTGGTGTTGAATTTCTATTTGTGTATATATGGAACTTCCACTAACAAACTTATTTCTACATACAAGATGACATCAAATAAAAGTAACAATATTAAGAAACCAAATAATAAATAAATACTCGCCTGATGTGCCGGAACATGACAGAACATGGATATTTTGTCCTTGACAGAATCGTTGAAGGGCTTTTCACTCCGGCAGACGATGATATCTGGCGTTAAGCCAAGTCCTCGGAGCTCCCTTACGCTGTTCTGTGTCGGTTTTGTTTTCGGCTCACCTGTGGCTTTGGGCTAAAAAACAAAACAAACATTTCCAGTACCTAATTTTTTTTAAGGCAACACTGAAACCTGATATTATTCTACTATTTCCTTAACAAGTGCAATCACCTGTCCACCTATATTTTCGATTTTTATTTTTTCACAATTTGCTTTCTAACCAAAAACCTTATCTCAAGCCAAGCCAAGTCTGAGGTTTGGAAAGTTGGAAAGCCACCACAATACGGGTTTCCTATTCAGTTCAGTTCAGTTCAATTTTATTAAAATCAAAATAAAGGAACAAAATAAATTTCGACCCCTACAAAGCTCCATGGCCCGTTACATAGGGGTTAATACCACAATAATTAACAAATGAACGAGTCTCTTAACTATTACAATAAAATAAAAGAGAACAATTGAAGATTTTATTTTTACTTACCGCTCCATCCTCAAAGTTCACATCCAGGTCTACACCGATCCCCCACAATCACTAATTTTCAACAAAATAGTATAAAAAAAGGAACGGCGATATAGCTGACTGGAAAGACACCCTTAATGCGGCAGTTGCATTTTTTGGTTTTGTTTTTTTCGTAGTTTCGGACTTATTTTTTTTCCGGATTTAGCTACTTTTAAAATAAATATTGCGATTTTTTTTTTAAGAAATAATTTTTTTTTTTTAATAAAGATAATAAGTTTCATTTGTTTTTATTTAAATTAAGATAAAATAGGGGTAAGAGAAAAAAAGAAAAGAAATTATTAAAAAAAAAGAAAAGTAGAGATAGAGGATAGTGTAGGTGACACTAATTAGTTAGGTCGGTCAAAATAGTTAAAGGAAAGTTTTGGTGTAAGAGCGTTGGCGTCACCGAGGGTAAGTGGAAGCGTAGTCACCGGGCCGATTCATACTGGACAGGAATGAGGTAAAAGATACTATGCGTAAAAATTAATTAAAATTAAAAAAAAGTTATCTTCCAATGGACTCTCTTCTTAGGCCCCTCTTCTACCGTCGTTTCTGATTGGTTCAGTCGGAGGTACGAATATGTCGGACAATGTTTGTTGGAGATGATAAGTCAAGCTTGCGTGTAATAGGAAGTTGCTTTGACAGTGAGTAGTCTTTGCAAGACTTCGTCAAGACTGATATGCTTTTTCTTACCATGAATCCGAACTGAATGTAGCAAGTGTATACCCGTGGCGGAAAAATAGAACGATAATCTCTTCACTTAACCTTTAAATATATTTCACATTATCAACTTTAGGTTGATAATACAGTTTATACTGTATTACTTTAGTCTTCCATTTCTTTTTCTTTTTACTCACTTGTCCGTTGAACATTGAGTTGGTTAGAAATAAATTAGTATTAGCTGCGTTTATTATCACAATTTTCATTTTTGTTCTCCTATTTCGCGTTTTTTGACTATTGAGATGAAGCCAATTCTCCTTCTCTACGTTTTGTCACAATCGCGAACGTGGAAAGCTTCGCAATTCTGCAAAGAAGTTGATTCAATAGTCACTTCTCGATTCTTGTTCTCCATACTGATTTCTTATTGATCAACAAAGGACGGATATTCATACGTAAAAACAGGCGCGAACGGGTGGCTAAATTAGTTTGCCAGCAGTAAGAACTGAGAAGTGATAAGATAAAACAAGAACTACGTGCTCATATGGCACTTGCGAGTAGGTGGTGCGAGAAAAGAGAAAGTAAATCTGAGCATTTTCCCGAAAATTCCGTTACCCCTCCCAACCGTGCTCGGATCCAGTCCTGACCCTAAAACATATCATCTAAGGCAAACAATCTCTCTACTTTCTAAGTTTCAGTCAAATCGCACTATTCGTTTAACACCTATGCGAGCAAAATATTTCCGGGACTCCTCTCCAACTCCCCCCACTGTGGCCGAATACGACTCGGACACATAAACTTCACATCTCAAACATCTCCTCTTCCCGTCCATCAAGTTTAGCTCGAGCTGGAGCATATCTGCAAATTTCCAGTTCCCGCTTCATCATCCTACTTTTGTCGGATCCGGTCGGACGCCAATGAGCCCCGATATGATCTGATTCTGTCAAGAACGTATCTAATACTATGCTTGATCTCCCACCAAATTCCATCCCGATCCCTCGAGGCTAAGCGTTTCACAAAAATTCCAATGCCCCCTTCCAACCCTTGACATGATACATCTGAGACAATAGCTCTTTCCACTTGCCAAGTTTCAGTCAAATCCGATCGCCCGTTCAAAAGTTATAAATGCCCCTAGATTCCGGATTCCCCATCCCTCCACTCCCACCACGATGTTCGGGATAGTGACTATATCAAGTCCGTCTATTCAGATCCCTCATATTCCTTTCGAGTTTCATCATCCCAGTAAATCGGGATGTAAAGAACTCGCTGGATCACTAGAAATCACCCTAACTCCCCCCACAGTGCCCAAATCCAGTCCGGTTATGTCAATGATGTATCTAGGACTTGTGATTGTTCTTCCCATCAAGTTCCATCCCGATCCCTCCACCATACGCGTTTCACAAGATTTTCAATTCTCCCCCTCCAACTCACAGCAAAGTCACCGGATCCGGTTCCGATTTGAAATGGGTCGTCTGAGACACGACGTCTTTCCAGATATTAAGTTTCAATAAGATCAGCTGCTGAGAAGATCAAAACGGTAATTTGTAGCCTACGAGAATCTAGAACTGAAAAGCGAGAATGGAGAACGAAACTAATTCTATCCTCTTTCCTCACTGTTCAACAAAGGGCGGATATTCATACGTATAAACAGGTGGGCTACTAACGCGTGGCTAAAATTAGTATTTTTATCAGAAAAGAGAACTGATAAGCGAGAACTGAGAATTCAGATCCAAACGCAATTATTGTCACTAATCTTGGATGAATGGCAAGCTTTGGCCAGGAAATAGTGAGGGCAAACAACTCCTTGCAGAGGAAATACCAGAGAAAATAGAAAGTAACTACTAGGAGTTCGATGAACTTACAACCTATAAAGGACAACTCGCACTACATAAGGTTTCTGTAAGATGTTCTGGGATGGTTGACTACGGTACTTTAAAATTTCGCAATGATTACAGAATAGTACAAAAGGCTTCGGCTGTATAGCATTCTTCATATTTGCTTCTTAATTTATCTTGCACAAATTTAGCTTTTTCATCGGAGGACTCTAAAATTGCTACCTCATCCCAGGACTCGGATGTAATCCAATTTCCAAATTCTAAGAGACACCTGTCCGACAGAGGTCGGTAGGAAACTTTCTCAACTACATATTTTACTTTATGCGAAGGTAGCGGAGCCCACTTTATCATGTAGTGGTAGCTACCACCAAGGGGAGGTAGGTCTGCGAGGTTCATTATAATAGTCTGACAAATTGGAGCAAATTACGTCGAGTTTAGTATTACCTTTAGTAGTCGGAAACTTTACTATCTGCTTGAGTCCTTGACTTCTGAGAAAGCTTTCAATTCTTAGATCGTTCTTATCACCAGTAACGCAAATTCCAACATTCCAACAAACTAGTTTAGAAATAGTGTTTTTCGAGATTGCAAATACTTTGCCCGACGAGTCAGCGATTTTCTTGTTGGTACTTGTCGAATCTGTAAAGACTTCCCTCTCTGCAAATGGAGGTTGAGCGCAAAACATTTGAAAAATGTGCGCGCCGTGGTGAAAAGTGGGAAAACTAACTAGCATAAAAAAATGTTGCCACATAAAATAGACTAAACATAAAAAATGTATTTTGCAGCTTCTCGTGCGCTTATTTTTGAAAGATTTGTCGGGGACTTCAAGATTTCTGAGAAGTTTGTGCTCCATGACAGACAAACTCGGCTCAGCCAAAAAAGTGCTAAAAAGTTGCAGGTTTTAAGCGAAACAATGGCGAAGGGCGGGAATTTCTGAATCTTATAATTCCATAGGGGAGATAAAGATAATAGAAAATGTAATATTCAGAAAGAAAATAATCAACATCCTGGAACAAATTGTATGTCAGAATAAGAAGGGGTCCTTTAAGGTAAAACTTTTTTTCTTCTCTTATAGTTGTTCCGCATGTGACAAACACCATCGAGGATTGGGCGGGGGATGTGGCAATCATGCCCAAACATGAATCAATTCATCAGAAAAGAGAACTGATAAGCGAGAACTGAGAATTCAGATCCAAACGCAATTATTGTCACTAATCTTGGATGAATGGCAAGCTTTGGCCAGGAAATAGTGAGGGCAAACAACTCCTTGCAGAGGAAATACCAGAGAAAATAGAAACTAACTACTAGGAGTTCGATGATCTTACAACCTATAAAGGACAACTCGCACTACATAAGGTTTCTGTAAGATGTTCTGGGATGGTTGACTACGGTACTTTCGGCTGTTTTTAGCCTCTTTCCATGTCCCTTGCCTTGGATGTTCATCTTGCCAAAATTGCATAACCGGTCTTCGGACCAATAACCTTCTCCGAAACATATATTCAAACAATGCATAAAACGGGTACGTCAGCTACGATGCTTTGGCAGCGATATTTCGGTCTTCTTGGCAAGGGTCCTGGCCAGGCTGTCGAACATTGGGACAACGTTGGGAAAGGAAAGAGCCTGTAACGTCTTCTTCTCCAACGTTGTCCCTGACGTTCGACAGTCTGACGAGGACCCACGCCAAGAAGGGCCGAAATGACGCTGCTAAAGCATCATTGCTGACGTACTTATGCATTGTTTGAATATCCCTGTCAGCTTGGGCTCGAGGAGTATTTTTCTCCGAAATAATGATCGAGAGTCTGATATGTCACGTGAAGAGAACAAAAACGGCAAGCGTGATAATCAGTACAATGCTAGTAAAGGAGAAAGAATAGACTTATGAAGTTCAGAATCCAAGGCACGAGAATGAACGGAAATACTACTGAAGTAGAATGAATTCCTACCAAGAGTACGACATCTCCTTTAATGGACCCGTCGTATCTACAATGCCAATACAACCTTACGTCATTCATTACATTCTTTAATACAGGAGTGTTGCATGAAGCTGCAATTACTATGGCACCGCCCACCCCCCCCCCCCAATTGGCCATGGTACATGATCCTGCCACCTTGGATCATGAAGCTGCCACCCCCAGAAAAATCATGCAAATTCCAAGAAAACAGCAAATTTTGTTATTTGCAAAAGGTCAAGGAACCTCTCTGACCAAACAGCTGGCCTCTAACTTCACCATGTAGCAAAATACTATTTTTAGCAAAGTGGGCGACTTCATGATCACTTGGGTGCCTATATTCTTTCGTGTTTTCCAGCTTAGCCTTGAACAATTACAAGTAAACTATGGTACCAGCAGAAAGTGAAGGTTTTAAGCTTCCTTTCAGGATACTCCACTGAATTTTATCTCAACCTTTACTCTTTTTCCCTAAGTCATTTCCCAAAAATAGGAGTTTAGGGTGGCGGCTTCACGCAGCACTCCTGTACCTTTAATTCATTCATTCAATATCATTCCTTACATTCTAACCCGGTAACGGTACCTCACTGATTTTCACATTTGGTTCTTTTCAACATTTTCCATGCCTATCATGATCTCGACGAGTGTTCGGGTCTCATACAGTTCATGCATAAGACCGGTTATCTGAATTTTGCCGTGTCCTTGCTAGAAGTCAATGGCCTGGGAAAAGGCTTATAACACCCAAAGCCGTGTATAATTTGTAAAAAGCTTAGCCTGATTTTGCAATATTTAACCAGTTTTGGATACTGGAAAATTAAAAAATAATGAGTGCGAGTGTGCTTTAAGTTACCTGAGGAACAAGGGAGACGTGGACAGTACAGAACCTCTCCTTCCCAACCCTGAACTGGAACTGACGGAAGGCTTCCACAAACTGCATGCTTTCAATGTCTCCGATGGTACCTCCGAGTTCAATGATGCACACTTCAGGGACCTTTCCGTCCGCTGTGACGGGCATGATTGCCACATCCTCCACCCAATCCTGGATGGCGTTTGTCACATGCGGAACAACTATAAGAGAAGAAAAAAAGTTTTACCTTAAAGGACCCCTCTTTCTTATTCTGACATACAGTTTGTTCCAGGATGTTAATTATTTTCTTTTGTTGATAAACAATCTGAATATTACATTTTCTATTATCTTTATCTCCCCTATGGAATTATAAGATTCAGAAATTCCCGCCCTTCGCCATTGTTTCGCTTAAAACCTGCAACTTTTTAGCACTTTTTTGGCTGAGCCGAGTTTGTCTGTCACGGAGCACAAACTTCTCAGAAATTTTGAAGTCCCCGACAAATCTTTCAAAAATAAGCGCATGAGAAGCTGCAAAATACATTTTTCATGTTTAGTCTATTTTATGTGGCAACATTTTTTTATGTTAGTTAGTTTTCCCACTTTTCACCACGGCGCGCACATTTTTCAAATGTTTTGCGCTCAACCTCCATTTGCAGAGAGGGAAGTCTGGACAGATTCGACAAGTACCAACAAGAAAATCGCTGACTCGTCGGGCAAAGTATTTGCAATCTCGAAAAACACTATTTCTAAACTAGTTTGTTGGAATGTTGGAATTTGTGTTACTGGTGATAAGAACGATCTAAGAATTTAAAGCTTTCTCAGAAGTCAAGGACTCAAGCAGATAGTAAAGTTTCCGACTACTAAAGGTAATACTAAATTCGACGTAATTTGCACCAATTTGTCAGACTATTATAATGAACCTCGCAGACCTACCTCCCCTCGGTGGTAGCTACCACTACATGATAAAGTGGGCTCCGCTACCTTCGTATAAAGTAAAATATGTAGTTGAGAAAGTTTCCTACCGACCTCTTTCGGACAGGGGTCTCTCAGAATTTGGAAATTGGATTACATCCGAGTCCTGGGATGAGGTAGCAATTTTAGAGTCCTCCGATGAAAAAGCTAAATTTTTGCAAGATAAATTAAGAAACAAATATGAAGAATGCTTTCCTGAGAAAACTTCCAAGCGGTGCAACACAGATCGTCCTTACATAACCCAAGAAATTAAAGATCTGATTCAGTATAAAATTCAACTAAGAAAAGAAGGTAAAATAGGAAATGCTAATATGCTCCGCAACAAAGTACGTAAAATGACAAGAAAAGCTGCAGCTGAGTATTACCACACACAAATTGATAACCTTTTTGAATCAAAGCCTAGCATGTGGTATAAGGAAATAAAACGAATTTGTGGAAAATCCCCTAGTGGTGTTGATTTTTGTTCAGATTTTAATGATGAAACAGTTGCTAACCAGTTAAATGGTCATTTGGCCAGAATAATCAAGAGTATCAGAAAATTCCACATGATAACGTACCTTTACCTACTATTTCTGAGGATCAAGTTTTTAGTACAATAAAGAAACTTAAACGAACTAGTATAACTCCCATAGATATTCCGATTGAACTTATAAAAGCATTTCCTGACAAATTGACTAAGCCACTAACACAAATTTTTAATTGCATTTCAACTTCTTCGGTTTACCCACAGATATGGAAAACGGGGTATGTTACTCCAATCCCTAAAAAAGATACAGAACTTCATTTCGATGGCGTGAGGCCAATCACTTTGACCCCCTTGTTCAGCAAAATGTACGAAAGCTTTGTACCAAAGTGGCTAAAAGCTGAAGTTGAACCCCTCCTTGATCCTCATCAGTACGGTAACAGAAAGAATACATCAACATCCCATTATCTAGTCAGTCTTTTACATTTTACTTTTAAGCATGTTGATGAGCCTGGTAAATGGCTAAACTTAATAACCATTGATTTTAAAAAGGGTTTCGATCTGATTGATCATAACATTTTAATTTCTAAGCTTCTAATTGATTTTAGAGTGAACCCTGCTGTTGTGAAAATCATTCAGAGTTTTTTAATTCCAAATTTTAAAATATAAGAAGTCTTTCTCTGAACCTGAGCCAGTTTTTTGTGGTGTACCTCAAGGTACCATCCTGGGTCCTATTCTTTTTCTAGTTATGATTAACGATATTGCTAATGATTGTGAAGACCGTTGGAAATATGTTGACGACCTTACCCTTGGAGAAATGTGTGAAACAAATGAATGTAGCAAAGCTCAAATTTTAATTGATAACGTGAAGACTAAAGCTTCCGTTTCAAATATGACAGTAAATCTTCTATTTTAACTATTTCATTTTTAAATTCTTCTGAACTAAATTTCCTACCAACTATCTCTGATTCTCTTAAAGTCAGTAAGATTAAACTCTTGGGAGTTATTATTACCAGTGATTTAAAATGGGAAGCAAACACAACTAGTCTAGTAAAAAGGGGTAATGCTGGGCTGCAGATGCTCAAGCTTATGTCGAAACATAGCGCCCCTCCAGATCACCTCCTCCCAATATTTACATCTTTTATTCGCCCAATTCTGGAATATGCAGCTCCTGTATGGCATTTTGGACTGACGGCTGAGCAAAGCGCCAGGCTCGAAAGAGTTCAGAAAAGAGCTCTAAGAATAGTATCGAAGCAGGCAGAAATGTCGTATGAAGAGCTGCTGTCAAAGTTTAAAATGCAAACTCTGAAAAAAAGAAGAGAGAAACTCTGCATGGATTTCGGAAGAAAATCTCTGATCCACCCAATCCACAAAACCCTTTTCCCCCCTCAATCCACAACAAAACGACTCCCGCGCAGGGTTGCAGTGCCTGTTGAGAAACTTCAGCCGGTACGCTGTGCCCATCAGCGGTTAGCGAAGAGTTTTATACCTAGTTTTGTAAATATGTATAACGAAAATCAGGAGGATTGATTAGTGTTTTGTTTTCTTTGTTCTTTTTTTGCGTCGCTTTTTAATGTTACTATACCAAAGAAATTTGGCAGTGCCATGAAAACTTTGGTTAAAATAAAACCTATCTATCTATCTACCAGTTTATCGTTATACGATAATTTCTAGTAAGAGTTGTGCTTTAACTGTTAAAACTCGACAATCATGGAATTTTTGGGTTTTCTTACTTAACCTGATTATTAAGGAAACCTAGCCAATAACTGTATCGATTCATTCTTTCTCTCTCCCCTTGTTTTTACTTTTTCGTCAATAAATTATTAATTTCACAAAATGTCTTTTCTACTCGGAATCGCAATCGATCATTCACTATGCGCGTGGGTAAGCACAAGATTTTTGGCCTCATCAGGACCGAACCAGGCCAAGTATGAGAGCCTGGATGTGTGCATGACCTTCCGGACATGCTTTTACCATTCAAGTCTAATTTCTGCTGCAGCATAATATAACTATATAATCGAAGTTGTTTCGTTCATGTTTCTACCATTAGCGTATTCCAACTTTCTAACAAGGTAAGGTAACTATTAGTTACTATTTTCGTTCCAGCCTCGTGAAAAGTTACTACGCTAACCGTTCCAACCTTCTCAAAATAGTAACTAACAGTAACTATTAGCTTACCACGCTCGGGAGGGTCGTAAGCGTGGTAACTACGAATGTCTGGGACGTGATTGGCCAGATTAGTCCGTGACACGACATTTAGCTGAAAGATACGTTCCAGCCTTGACGCCAAGAAGCCAAAATTTTTGACGTCATGCCAAATAGCTACGGTAAGTAGGGTGGAACACGCTTCATGTTTTACATCTGATGTCGTTTGCAACGAGGTCATTTTACAGATCATTTTTCCAATAAATCAGTAACATCTTGGATTGGGGTTATTTAATCAAGCTTGTTCAAGTTTTTTCTGGCTTCATCAACCTGAAAGAAGTACAAGGGGTATAGAAAAGAGAAGTGCTGCCAAAACCCCATATTAACAGCAGAAATTTGACCTTAGCCAGTTATTTTATTTTAGTCATGCCACTTGATTTCACCATGAATGACCTTGCAGCTGGTATAAATAGGCTGGTATTCCAGCTACCCGGGAACCCTGATGGCATTAGGCTAGAATACAGCATAGACGACATACCTTGGACTGTCTTGCCAAGATAATCACCTCTTCTTTCTCTGGCTATTACATTCTGATAAATTTTTCCAGTAGTGATATTGTTTTTCCTATGAAGAGTCACATCCAGAAACCTCTCGTAGTTGCCAAGATCCAGATCAACTTCTCCACCATCATCAAGAACAAAGACTTCACCTGAAATTAAAAAAAGGCTACTACTTCTATTTCCTCTGGTGCCCAATCCTGCTTTCTTTTAGTTTTGTTAAAAGCTCAGCTGAGTTGAAACTAGTCTATTTTACATTAACACTCGAAATAACTATGAGCCAACTCTAACTACTAAGTAGGACTCTTGTGGAGGGAACTAAATTTCTAGAATTAAGTCAACCAATATTTTATTATACAATTTCCTGATCACCAAGTTGAAAAGTTTGCTGTCAAGTTTCAGTGATTAGTTCTGCAAATTGCTTGGTGATTGATTCTTTTAACTTACCATGTTCATAAGGAGAGAAAGTTCCCGCATCAATGTTAATATATGGGTCGATCTTGATGGAGGTAACATGGAGACCACAATGCTTCAAGATTGTTCCAAGGGAGCTTGAAATAACACCTTTTCCGATGCCACTGATCACACCACCTGTTACGAGGATGTACTTCATTTTTGCTTTGGCATCAAAAGATGAGCTAGAAGTTGTCTTGGACATACTGACTTCTTGTCGTGGACCCCTAATGAAAAAGAAAGAGTGACTTCTTGTTGTGGACCCCTAATGAAAAAGAAAGAGATATTGTGATGACGCATGAAAAAGCAAGCAAAACTAGTAAAGCCAATCAAGTGTACAACAGTGCCTCACAACAGTCTACGAGAAGCTTAATGGGATTTTCCAGAGAAGTGAGTCTTTTGTGAAGTGTCTTTTACTGAATAAAAACTGAATTACAAAGACCATATTGCTCCAATTTCGGATATGTAAGAGTAAGTTATGTTAGATTATTTGCAATAATGAGAAAATGTAAAAAAAAAATTTCAATGACAGAATCAATATTTATGTGCAATATTCAATAGCGGTATCTGGTCCAATGTGTAACTGGAATAAGTCATCCCATCAATCAATATGCCTCTGCATTTTGCTGAGGAAAGCCAACAGAAATATTTTGATCTGAGTTTAGGAATGCTTGTCCCATTAACCTCGACGAAATGGTGATTTCTCAAGCCCAAGGGTTTCAGGTAATGATCTTTGGCAACAACAGGCTCTTCATTTTCAAATAGGTAAAACAGGCTAATCAGCCATTCTGCAGTGGGCTGACCCCTCTGGGGAGTAAGAAGGGGTTAAAATCATCAGATTAGACAATCAGTATGAGTACAATACATATGAGTAATGTACCCCACCAGGGCTGCCACATCAAACAAATTTAGAAATTAGAGTGATATTTGGCCGAAAACAGAGAGTGAAATTTTATTTTTGTGAAAAAAAAAGTGAAATGGTCGCTTTTGGTCGCACCACTGCTGCAAAAAATGTATTTCGACGGAATCTCGATCCGCCTGGAACCATCCGAGCATTATGTGCGCAAATTAGGGGACGTTTTCGCGTCGACGGCTGTAGAGCTGAACTGATGATCCCATCCACATGAAAATGAGACAATCGATCAGGCGATGAACAGCTGAGGAAGATGGGTTCCGTACCACGAAACTGCCCATTAAGCTGGATGGGAAGGTCCACATTTTTTCTGTCATCAATCTGTGCAGACCTTTTTCTATCCACGTTCAGCTCAACGCTGCACTCGGAGCGGTGGTGAACGGGAGGCGTCTATCGAACTGGATGGACCGTCCACCTGTTCATCCATACATGTGAAAATAACAAAAAGATCGACGGCATCCACGCAAGAATGTCCGTCGAGCTCGACGGGACCAGAGCCATCAACGCCGAAACGTCCCCTTAGTCCAGTTTTTCTGTTCTTTCTCAGATTTTAACATATTTAAAGCTGCTATCTCAAATAAATAATGGACTATTCAGCACCATTGAGCTAAATGGCATTACAAGTATGCCAAAACGAGTCCAAATGAAAAGCAGGTGCAAGAATTCTTAATTCCGATGTTTCTAGTTAAAGCTGAGATTTGAGTGTGTTTTACCATGGAAAACATGTAATTATGCAATTCCATGTTTAATTTTTGTATTTTCTGGAATTGTCGCACTACTGTGCAACATATCTTGAAGTATTGTGAAATAGAGTGAATTTTTATGCTGTATGTTGGACAAGAGTGACAAAACATCAACAGAGAAAATTCAGACTATTATGCAACATGTGGCAAGACTGACCACACTCACCCCTGTCAGCATGATTATGAAAAAAAAGAGCTTAGTGTGCTGACAGGCCTGACCTGGTCTTAAACATTATTCAAATAAGTGTAATAAGCAGAGGCGCGATTACTGCTTATGCGCCAAAATGGGGGGGGGGGGGGACGAGGCATATACCGACTGGCTGGTAATTTTTACCGACTGTTTCTGCAGAAAAAACTACTGTTTTCAACAACAAAAAATGACAATTTTGAAAAAAAAAAAAACTGATTTTCAGAAAAGCCGACTGTTTTCATGAAAATAATCAACTGTTTTGACGAAAAATCCCAGCTTTCGAGCCGACTCGGTACTTCTTATCAACTGGCCGACAGCATTGGGGGGGGGGGGGGCGTCACCCCTCCCCCCCCCCCCCCAGGCGTGACGCCCCTGGTAATAAGGTGCGCTATGCTAAGGAGAATAGACTCATGTTCTATCTTTGCTTATGCAGAGCCAATTAGATTGCTTGGATGGTTCCGCCACTAGCAGAGGAAAGGAGCAGCCATCAGGGTTGCCGTGGGAAGCATTAATGTTCTACTTTGTTGGAAGTTGAAGAAACAACTTTTCTTTAAAAATCCACATTTTGTTCTATTACGACTGCTTGTTGTTAATTCGGGAACTACTGATGTCCATCTGTTAATTTAATAGCTTTTTACAGTAGAATGGTTGTCAAATTGTACTCAAGTACTTCAAGTTGTTTAGTACAGGAGGGCAGAGGCATTACTAGCCAAAACATTTGGGGGGAGAGGGCAAGGTATTTACCAACTGACTGGTCATTTTTACCGACTGTTTTTGAAGGTAAAATGACTATTATTGAAAAAAAGGCTCAGTTGACGAAAATCGGCTGATTTTAAGAAAAACTACTATTTTTACGAGAAATCAACTGTTTAAAAAAAAAGGCGACTTGTTTTTTCAAAAATTGGGACGCTTCCCCCCCACTCGGTAACTTTTTACAGACTGGCCGACAACATTTGGGGGGGCCTCCCCCCAACCCCCCTTAGTTCTGACTCCCCTGCAGGAGGGGTATGCACCTCGAACTTATTTGATCTCCAACTTGGCCTAAAAAGGTTATAAGGAAATTTTGATCCAGTCCTAACATGGTCCTAACTGTCAAGTTGGAAACCTGCAAAGACCTAAGATCTCTTTTGGACTGCACAGAAGTTTCCTTGTGAGATTTTCATGCCAAGTTAGAGGTTATATAAATTCGAGGTTGATACCCCTCCAAGAACACTTTTTCAAATCTTTAGAAGCTCGAAAAGTTTTATCTGCCTGGCAACACCGAATACTACATAGAGACATTGAACCCTACCCAACGAAAATGGATACTGCTAAAACAAGACCAAAGGTGTCGATGGGATCCCAAAAATCTAATATTTGATTCAGACAATCGAGTCTTGTCTTCGCCAGATCCAGTCTTGGACAGGCTAATTATCAGAGAAAACCAAGTTCAGATATACCTCTATAAACCATATCTATTTTGACGATACTGACCGGGACTTCCTGCCGATTTCCGAGCGAACTACTAGCCCAGCAAACAAAAAAAATACAGAAACAAAACCAGCGTATCTCCTTATCCCTATAAAGAACATCTAATCAACTTTGAATAAAAGTTTGACTTAAAAAAAAATCCGGTTACAACCGGATTCCGGAAAAATTATATGTCCGGGTAAAAAAACATCGTCATAAACCGACTCAGCCTCCCTTCTTACCCCTTAATCTGTCATCTACTCGAACTTTTGCTTTTAACAAATTTTCCGGTTTTGGCCGGATTCCGGGCGGACTACTTGTCCGTCAAGAAAATGATTTTCACCATCGTCTTCAGCATGTCTTCCTACCCCTAAATCGAACATCTAATCAACTTCAAATAAAACTTTCACTTTTAACAAACTTTCCGGTTTTGGCCGGATTCCGGGCGAACTACTCGTCCGATGACAAAATGATTTTCCCCATCGTGCTCAGCATGTCTTCTTACCCCATAATCGACTATAAAACTATCAACTCGAAATAAAACTTCTAATTTTAACAAACTTTCCGGTTTTGGCCGGATTCCGGGCGAACTACTCGTCCGATGACAAAATAGTTTTCAACATCGTGCTCAGCATGTCTTCTTACCCCATAATCGACTATCAAATTAGCTGTTTCAAAATATTTTGTTTGCCCCTTAATTTAAACCCCCTCCCCCACCCCTAAATGTAGGGCTACATAGCCCATCTACGAACTTGACTGGTCCGACGACCCAACGAATCCTCACACCAAGTTTCATCAAAATATCTCACTCCCTTCGAGAGTTATCGTGCTTACAGACGGACGGACGGACGGACGGACAGACGGACAACTTTTGCGATGTCATAGGTATCCCTCCACTTACGTTTTGGGATCCCAAAAATATGTAATATTGGGAGATATAGGACTTTCAACTTTGAAATTAAACATTAACATTTTCTGAGCCAGGGACTTACTGAATGAATGAACAGTTGGGCACCAGATATTTTGGAGATTTCTCCTACACAGGGGAATCTCCTACACAGGTGAAAAAGAATCCCCTGTAGAGGTGGTGATGTTGGGGGAAGAAGTGAGAGCAGTTAGAAAAAAAACTTGGCATATTCCAGTACAGTAGACATTAAAAACTGTCTACAGGTATACCAGATCCCCCCCCCCCCCCCCCCACCCCCAACCTATCTCTTGAAAACCTCAAAAACAGGCAAAATAACTTTTTCTGGGTTTTCCTTGTATCCATGAGAGCTTTGTGGTCTAGTATGTATAATTCCTGTAGTCATAGTAATTGTATACATTATGCTTGAAGTTCTTTCTGCTTTCTTCCTTTCTTCCTGTAGTTTTCAGGTTTTTACTTACTTTCACCTAGCATGGAGAAAACCTTGAACCAGGAGAAGTCACTTGGTCAACAGATGCCACCTGAACGGAATTGTTCTTTTGGACAGTTGGTAGCTGGTACTCCTGATGAAGGTCAATTTCCTAGGTAGTAGGCTTCAGAAGTGTCTGGGTTATTCAGTTGAGGGGTTGCTCACTTGGGCAGTTTGTGAAGGATTTGAAAATGGATTTTTTTTATGGATCTTCTGCCTGAAGATGACATATATTCAAACAATGGATAAAACAGATACACCAGCAACAATATTTGGGCCCTTCTTGGCAAGGGTCTTCGTCAGGCTCTTGAACGTCAAGAATAATATTGGGCCTTGGGCTCAAAGAGTATTTATCTCTGAAGAGGACCCTTATGATTGGCAGTAAAAAAAATCCCCATTTCATATTTTTGGTACGGTAGCATCCTGAGGAGGTTCCAAAATACAGTTCCAGCTATTCCAGCGTAATAAGCATTTTCATTTGCATAGCCGGTATTCAAACTAATAGCCAAGTTTCTCTGAGACAATAATTGGGAGCCTTGTGTGTCCGAGGGGTTACCTACTGCCTGGCACCTCCTGTACAGCACACCCTTTCCCGCAACGACAGAAACCACCGGTGTGGCAGCGCCCGTCATAAATTAGGTGATTAATCGTTCAAATGCTTTTAACCATGTTTATTTTAATACCGTACTCTAAATGGTGCAGGCACCGGGAAATTGCCGTACACTAAAATCGAGAGTGGACAACCCCTTGTGTGTGTCACGTGGAACAAACAAGGTAGGCCTGCCCGATATTCGGTATAATGCTAATACTCTTGATGACTAACACTCCTTGGTGATGCAAATAGCCGTGTAGCGGGGCTGGAAGGGGGGGGGGCCTCAACTCTGTCAGCCAGTCAGTAAAAAAAAAAGGAGTCGGCATGATTAACGTAATTTTAAACAAAAATTAAAACAGTTAATTCTTTCCTGAAACAGTCTGTCAAACAGTTAACTTTTTCCTGAAACAGTCTGTTCTGTTGATTTTTCATTCAAATCAGTAAGTTTATTCTCAAAAACAGTCTGTTTCTAAAAAAGAAAACAGAAAAAAAAGTCTGTTCTTATTTTTTCTTGAAAACGATGTTTTTTTTTCTGTAAAAACATCGGTAAAAATGATGAGACCAGGACCAGACTGTCGGTAAATAGCCTACCTCCCCCCCTCCAAAAAAGTCTGACGTGCCCTTTAACGCGGTTCAGCTAAGATCTAACATCTGCTAGACCCGCTTGTCTATAGGCTATTAAATAAATCAAGAAATATTCCCCATTGGGATCCCATCGAAACATTTGGTCTTGTTCTTTCTGAAAGTACATTTTACAGTGCGGAATTAGAGCCCACCAATCGAATTTAAAGTTTTAATCGAGGTTTTCCTCTCGGCCACCATGCAATTCCGTGGTGTATTCTACACTATCCCCTTGCTTCTCTTCGTATTATTTCCTTTCCCGTGGCAAAAATAATAATATTTAATATTCGGCAAAAATTAATATTTATTGTTAGTTGTTTAGTATGGACCAAGCTGGCTGTTTTATTAGATTAAATAAATAAATAAATAAAAATTAGCTCGCCAAAGTATTACAAAAATAGACAGTAGGATCTGAGATAACCAAAGTCATCTTTCGAGTCTTCTATTTCCGTTAAACTGCTCTGTAATTTTCATAGATAACTGGTCACAATGGATAACTGGTCACATGGATAACTGGTCTCAATTTAGAAGTCAAAAGTCCTATACTTCACAAAAGCACAATGTTAAATTACTATTTTTTTACTCCTATCCATTTTTGTTCAGTAGGCTGCAATCTCTCTACTGAAAGAACTCCTAGCCTATTGGAACAAGGTCAAGGGTGTGAATTAAGAACAATGCTTAACTTGTACTTTAATGTGGTAGGCTCTTACCTGCTCTTACCTTGAGTTTCCCACAGCCTAATTCTAGACCCAGGCTACAACCTGAAACGTGACTAATCGTCTTTTCCTTTTTCTGCAGAGAACTCAAGGCGATTTCGCGAACTCGAATGGTGCTGCCACCGGCAGGAGGATCTTACTAGATCTTCAGTACCTCTAGCCAGATTATACTAAAGGCGTATTCTCGCCGTTCCCCGAGGACAACAATATAGGGCCTGTTTCGGCGCCAACCAATGTACTTCGGTTCAGAGTTTAACCAGTGTTTTCGCGACTTTCGGTTCTGATGAACCGGTGTTTTTGCGTCGACCAGAATTTGGTTCGGAGATCGGTTCCGATCTTCGGTCAGGAAATTTTGGAACGGTTAGTACAGACCCGGAAATTGAAAAAAACTAGATCTTCTGGCAATTTGTGTTCCAGTACAGACATATTTTAGCGATTACAAGCGTCTTCGTCACTTTGTCTTAGCGATCTCTGTTTTCTCTTATGGCACTGTCTCTAGGGTGTGTTTCGGCGCCAACCGATGTTCAGCGGATACCGGTAACCGGTTGTCGCGAAAACAGTTTTTTATCGTAACCGAAAATCGGTTCTCCCAAAACATTGGAAATTACGCGAAAACACGTTTCAAATTTGAAGACGATGACGTGATGAAGAAAGATATTTGATAATAGAGATGGAGGAAAAATTTATAGCTGCAACTGGATCTATATCAGCAGCTGACTGGGTTTTGTTAGGCTGTACCTGTCAAGATAATACAAAATCATAGTAATAATAGCAAAAGAAAAAATTAAATGTAAAACTGAAAAATTAAAAACTTGAAATTGTAATTAAAAAATAAAATTAAGACTAAAAATTAAAAATTTACATTAAACATTCCTTCAGCGCAAGCTGAGTGCGATCATATTTGACATTGAGAAACGGATACGTCAGCTGAATTTTATCAGAGCTATATTTCGGCCCTTCTTGACAATGGTCCTGTTCAGGGTCAAAGCCACTCAAGTTGGAAAAACGATAATTACGATTAGACTCGCAGTCAGCTTGGGCTGAAGGAATATTTATTTTTAATTTTTATTTTTAAGTTTAATTTTTATTTTTTAATTTTAATTTTCATTTTTAATTACAATTTTCAGTTTTGAATTTTCAGTTTTATTTTTATTTAGAACCGAAGTCGCGAAAACACAAAAAGGAAGAAAAGTGTTCGACGCCTGACTACTCCGGACCGGACTACTCAGAGTTCAGAGCGAATTAAGGGCCTGTTTCGGCGCCATGTACTTCGGTTCAGAGTAACCAGTGTTTTCGCGAATCAACCCCGATCCGATGCCACACTGAAAAGAAGAAGAAGAAGGAATCCTCGGGGAATCGAAGAGAACGGCGAGAATAGAGGGAGCCACTATATGCGGACTCCGCATACAGAAACAGCGAGAACACGGGGAGTGCTTCCAAAATGGATTTTGTCCGAAACAAAAATATGCAGTTGACGAAGTTAGTCTGGATCCACTTTACCTTTGGTTTCTTTACTCTGATTATTTGTAATCAATTTACATTGCAGCAACAGCGGCAACACTAGCGAAAATTGATTCCCCTCCGAATCTGAAAGGGAGTCCTTTTTGATGATGGTGATGGCAGGGGGTCACGAATGGGGGGGAGGGGGGACCCCCCCCCCCAATGCTGTCGGTCAGTCGGTAAAAAAAAATAACCGAGTCGGCGCGAAGCGCCGCTATTTTTCGTCAAAAAAAGATTTTTTTTCAAGAAAACAGTTTGTTTTTCTGAAAATTGGTCGATGGCCGTGATGGTAATCGCAGCAATTCCCGTCCGTGGGGACTCGCGAGATCAGCAGGGGCGTCACTAGCCTTTTTACCTTTGGGGGGGGGGGTCCGGTTTGTGCCGACGGACTCAAAAATGTGCCGACACATTTCCCCGCCAGCACAGAAAAGAACCGGGGTAAAACTAACCATTATGCATCCGTAGAGATTATTCCTTTGATGTAAACTTCCCGAGTGCGCCCAACAGGGTTTGCAAAATCTGATTTCTTAAGTATAAGTAGAACCCGATGTGCCGACGAGTCGAAAACATACAAAGTTTATTTCTTCTCTATTTCTTACGTATAACAAGACCTAAGGTTTCGATGGGATCCCAAAAATCTAATATTCGATCCAGACACCTGGGTCTTGTGTGAGCCAGATCCAGTCCTCGCCAGGCCTAATAATTAGAGAAAACCAAGTTCAGATATACCTTTATAAGCCATATCAATTTTGAAGATGCTGACCGAAACTTCCTACTTTACTTCTACTAAATTTCCGGTTTCGGCAGAATTCCGAGCTAACTACTTGTCCAGCAAAGAAAGAAAATTCAGAATCGAATTCAGCGTACGGTATCTCCTTATCCCTATAAAGAATATCTAATCAATTTATAATAAAACTTTAGCTTCTAAAAAAAATGTTACAACCGGATTCCGGACGAATTATATGTCCGGTTAAAAAAATGATTGTCAAATACAGACTCAGCGTCTCTTCTTACCCCGAAATCTGTCACCTAATCAACTTCAAATAAAACTTATTACTTTTTACAAATTTTCCGATTTTGGCCGGATTCCGGGCGAATTAGTTGTCCAGGTAGAAAATGCTTTTCACATCAGTGTTCAGCATGTCTACTTAACCCTAAATCGAACATTTAATCGGCTTCAAAAATCAAACTTCTACCTTTAACCAACTTTCCCGTTTTTGCCGGATTCCGGACAAACTACTGGTCCGGCAAGAAAATGGTTTTGACCATCGTGTTCAGCATGTCTTGTTAGCCCTACGTCGGATATTAAATCAACTTCAAATGAAACTTTTACTTTTAACCAACTTTCCGGTTTTTGCGGATTCCGGCCGAACTACTTGTCGGACGAGAAAATGTTTTGCATATTCGTGTTCAGCATGTCTTCTACCCCATAATCGACTATTAGGTGCTACAGAGCCCATCTGCGAACTTGACCTTACCCTTGACCCAAACAATCCTCACACCAAGTTTCATCTAAATATCTCATTCCCTTCGAGGGTTATAGCGCGCACAGACGGACAACTTTTGCGATGTCATAGGTATCCCGCCACTTGTGTTTTGGGATCCCGAAAACACGGGGACTCCTCAAGTAGAGTTCTCGAGGAACGGCGAGAATACGCCTTAGTTGGCTCCTGGCTAACGTAAGAAATTTCCTATATAAAAGTCTGCGTTGCCGACTAGTTGGCGACGAGAAACAAGACCAAAGGTTTCGATGGGATCCCACAAATTTAATATTTGATCCAGACAATTTGGTCTTGTAGATATCGGGTCTCCGCCAGACTCCTTGAACATTTTTACGATTAAGATTTTGAAAGAGAAGGCTGAGACAATCTGAGATAACCAAGTTCAGATATGGATTCACCATGT
Source organism: Branchinecta lynchi (assembly GCA_023053575.1). Lineage (NCBI taxonomy): Eukaryota > Metazoa > Arthropoda > Branchiopoda > Anostraca > Branchinectidae > Branchinecta > Branchinecta lynchi. The sequence continues at coordinate 30,405,950 of JAKZAP010000002.1, forward strand.
GTATGTTAACCCATAGGCTATACGTCAGATCTACTTTGACGAAACTGGTCAAATCTTCTTGCCTTGCTTCTGCCAAATCTCCGGTTTCGGCCGGATTCCGGGCCAACTACTTGTCCGGCAAAAACTAAAACTAAAAAACGAACTCAGCGCAGGGGCATAGCTATCCAAAAATCGAGGGAGGGGGTGGCAGGGCGCCTGCCGGCGCCGTGCCGCCCATTTTAGTTTTTCGTTGCATATGTAGTAATAAAAACATGCGATACCAGACGGAAGAAGCCTAGTCTTATTTGCGATCTCAAGGGCGGTTTGAAGGGCTGGGGCGTGGGAGGTGACTACCTTAAATTATACGACAGATGTTAAAATCAATAGCCAAGAAACGAAGCACCGCATGCTGGTAACTATGCGAATACGGTGAACGTCATTTGTAACAACAGGAATTCGCTTACGCAATGGCCCGCCCTACAGCAGTTCCATGTATGTCAGACAGAATGAAAATAAGCGCGGCATGCGAAACTTTTGAAGTTGACTTTTTTCGGTCAAAACCGAAAATACCCCCCCCCCCCCCCACAAAGTCTAGATTTTAATGTGACTCAAGCCCCGAAATTCCAAGCCTAAACACGAATGAAATGACGCGAGCTTCCAGTAAATAGAGTTGACTACAAAAGGCGCCACCGGCAAATTTTTTGAAATCCTACATGATAAGAATACGTCTTTCGGATCCCAAACGAAATTAAGGGTCACTTGGCATGGATCTGCCCGTCTGTCTTCGCTCAGAACGAATTAGCTGAAAGTTGTTAATGTGCTTCAGTCTGACCCCACCCCTCTCACCCCCCATAGTGACGCCCCTGATTCAGCGTATCACCTTACCCCTATGTTGAACATTTAATCATCTTCAGATAAAACTAACTCTTAACAAATTTTCCGGTTTCAGCCGGATTCCAGGCGAAATATATGTCCGGGAAAAAAATGATTGTCAGAAGTGGACTCAGTATGTCTTCTTACCCCAAAATCGAACATCTAATCAACTTCAGATAAAACTTTTATTTAAAAAAAAAATTCCGGTTCCGGACGGATTCCGAGCGAACTACAAGAAAATAATTTTCATGTAAATATTCAGCATGTCTTCTTACCCCTAAATCGAACATCTCATCAACTTTATATAAAACTTTTACTTTTAACAAACTTTCAAAAAAAAAATGTTCGCCCCTTAATTTGAAACTTCTCCGCCACCCCTAAATGCTGAGCTACAGAGCCCATCTACGAACTCTATCTCTCCCTTGACCCAAAGAGTTCTCACACCAAGTTTCGTCAACATATCTCATTCACTTCAAGATTTATCATGCTTACAGACGGTCGGACAACTTTTACGAAGTCACAGGTACCCGTCCGCTTACATTATGGGATTCCAAAAATCGTATAGGCTTCTTTTTTGTTTCCCAACTGGTTCGCCAAAGAAATTTTGCATAGGAAATCCCGCGTTGCTAACTAGTTGGCTACGATAGTCTTAGACTTCTAAATAATTCAACAAATTTGTCTCTGGTTTATTCACCACGGTTTATTCATCCTTTGTACTAAGCGCCATCTATGTATTATGTGTAAATTTTAAGTTTTATTTCTTGTGTATATGCCTCCATGAATGCTGTATGGTGGCTTCTGATGACCATACATCGATTTTTATGGCACTTACAGCCTCTGGCTCAAGTGCCATAGACCGATCGCAATTCCGTCTATCGGTCGGGCGGTCTGTCACACTTTTTCTAGTTCGGGTACTTCCAGATGTGCTAGGACGATGAAACTTGGCATGCATATCACGGACCCGACCAAACTAACTTCGAAATAATCTGTTTCCTTATCTGACCATCTGGAGGGGGGGGGGGGAGATCCGGAGAATTGAGTAGTGTGTAACTTTCGAACAGGTGATCGGATTGGAATGAAACTTAATAACTGAACAGATCTCTGGAGACACATGTCGAATCCGGACCGGATTCGACAGCTATGGGGGGAGTTGGGGGGGGGGGGGGGGGAACCAGAAATCACGAGGAACGGTTACGATGGAGGGATCGGAGTGAAAATTGCTGGGAAGAACAAGCATCTACTCTAGATAAATCGTTTGTAAAATTGGACTGGATCCGGACACTTGGGGGGTGGAAGGGGTTTCTCAGAATTCCGGTGATGGCAGCTTTGGGGATTTTCACGACGAAACTTGGCAGGCATATGAGGGACCCGCTCAAACTGACTTGGAACTATAATTTCCTCGAACCGATAATCGTTGGGGGAGTGGAGGGAGGGGTATCGGGAATATTGAGTCATGGGCGGTGATCAGATTCGAGTGAAATTTAATAACTGAACCGAGGTGACCTTTTTCATTTCCGGACCGGGTACGACGACTATTCGGGGTGGGGGGGGGGGGGCAAATACGCGACCGGCTTAGACTGGAGAGATCGGGATGGAACTTTGTGGGAATAACAACCAGATGCTTTTGATAAATTTACAGAACTGGACTGGCTCCGGGCACTGTGGGGGGGGGGGGTCTGGAGTTCCAGTGATCGCGAGATAAGGTACTTTCAGATGTGCTAGGACGATGAGATTTGGCTGGAATATTAGAGATTTGAATGATTGGCTTAGAAATCGCCACTTTCCAAATTGGACTATTACCAATCTTGACCGCAAAGCAGCCATAAAGTATGTGCGTTAAGATGCGCATCTTAACCGTCGTCGGTTAAGATGCGCATCTTAAACGAAAAGTGAAACAAACACTTTTGACCAAACTGTATATATTAACGATCCCCAAGGGCCTGTTACCGTTTTTGCCTCAAGAGTTTTGCTTACAGATGACTTTCTAGTGGCATCATTACAGCCAAGTTCAAAACAAAATACTTTTTACCAAACGATACATTCTCGTGATTTCTAAGTCCATGATCATTCTTATCTCAAGAGTTTTGCTTACCAATGATCAGAACAAACCCACGGCAAGGCAAATTCTATATTTCATATCTGAACCAGCCTTGCAAGTGCTAAATGAGCTTCTAGCTCTTGTTCATCTAGGGTTGAGTTTTCCTCACTAGATTCAAAGTATCCGAGCGACGAGAGGCCGTGTCACGGTTCCTAACGCTTATTTAGAGTGGAGCATTACGCGTTTCCAGTATAATAGATCTCTTGCCTCCAAAGCCGCCATACTGCTGCGTCCTAGGTTCTTACGGGAAATCCGACCCAGCTCGGAATCGTGGAAATTAGTCAAGCGACTTTTTTCTCCCCAAAACGATCTATCCACCATTTTTTGTCCCCATTGGAGCTGTCCCCGAGCTGCTCATTAACAACCAATCGCATCACACTTGGTTTAACCTATTCAGGAGCGAAAGGCAAAATTGGTATCGTTGTCCTACTTTGGCTCCTGAAATTAGTCCTGATGTCTTTCTAAAAGGCACGTGACCTGAATAGAAAGAACAAATTATTGGAAGTTGAGGGAAAGATGGTGCAAAAAAGAGACAATGACTAAAGACGCTGAATTAGACCGAGGGGGACAAAGAACTTCAAGTACGGTATACTGAGCTGAAACAAAAAGTTCCTGGAACTAATTTTCTAATTTTTCGAAAGTCGATCTAGGGATATTGAAACTAGGCGTTCTTTACACCTATAGGGTGGATATCATTTCGTAGGGTACTGTCAAGGTGTAGGCTATTGAGACGGATCGCATGCTCCTTGAGATCACAGTGATTTCCCCGAAGAGAAACCTAAAACCCCGCGATAGTCCCCTGGCTGGCTCAGTATATTGTTGCAAGTGGTCTCTTTTTATCACAAAGGGCAGATAGTGTCCACGTAAAAAATTTCAATTCAGCACGTTTGAAGACCTCAGAAATCAGCTATACAAGGGGCAGTGTCCATGTATTAAGCAAGCCAGTGGTAGCAATTTAAGCCAGTGAATTACGAAAATTCAGTAGTGAGTGTGCTCTGAGACCTTATTATCTCAGTTTTTGACTTAACCACAGTTGGAACAACGTAAATAGTACGTGTAGCAGAGACTTGCTTGTCAAACCACCCTAGGAGATAGTGACCCAAAGCCTCCTCCACGCTTCTAGACCAACGTCCCTCTCTCTATTCGCCCATTTACAAAGCGTCCATGATCTCTCAGTGACCTCATCGAATCGCACTAATGTTTATTTTTTATTGCCGTCACTCACAAACACAGGGCGGGAAAACTTTTGGAACAGTCCAAAACATGTCTACGAACCTCGGGAATAACGAGAAACGTCGCCCCAACGACGACTCAAATTCTGCCTCAACCTGTTAGGAGACAGCTGTGGTGACGCTTCCGGCTCTTCTGCTAGGTGCTGGGAGAATAAAAGGTTGCTTTCCACCGAGTTATATGTTAATGACCGGAAAAGAAAAGCTTTCACTTTTTAAGCTGAAGGGTAGGCGGAAACTCCCATCGTCAGGCAGGTTTCCACCATTTTTTTTTGCTTAAGAAATATAATTAAAATACATAGCAGATAATATTTGACGGTGCAAAACGGATAAGTCAGCTACATTTTATTAGAGCATTTTAACAGAGCTCTAATGAAATGTAGCTGACATCCGTTTTGCACCGTTAAATATGATTCGCAGTCAGCTTGGACTGAAGGACTATCTATCATGGCAGAGTTAAAGGTAAACGATGATGACGGTGATGATCACTGGGGGACCAATAGAAATCAAATCTGACGGTGGCTCTGAACTGGAATCTGGAGAATAGGCCGTCGGCTTCGAAGTACTCTATTTAAAATAAAACAAAACTCTTGTCTCCGTTTTGTGGTTAAAAGACAAGTAGCACTAATTACTGTTTATGTTCCAATATTCTAAAATAGTTGAATACTTTAAGACGAGGCTCTACTTTTCACGAATTACCCATGGATTTGGCTGTTTTAAACCTATATCCAGGCCCGTTGACTTCTCGCAAAAAAGTCGTAAAAAGTTAGATAAAAGGTTTTCAGACGATCGAACTTCTCGTAAGAAATTCGTTGAGAGCTTAAGCATCGAAAGCGGCGAAACAAGGTAAGTGTGAAAATTCGTGAAGTGTCGTTAGGGGTATTAGAATATACCGTATTAAAGTCGGGACTCCGGGTATACGAGCAGATGGGTCAATTAAGAAACTAGGTTGCTATAAGCATTATATGTACGACGGGTTGTTCAAACCTTTTCTGGACGAGTACGCCTGCCTATTTTTAAGGAAACAAACGTTAACTTTACAAGACCAACAATAGTTGTTAATTTAAAACAAAAGAGCGTGATTGGAAGCCCATTTGACAATGCAAAACGGATACGTCAGTTACATTTTATTAGAGCTATATTTCGGCCTTTCTTGGCAAGGGTCCTATTAAGGCTCACACTGGAAAATGGAAAATTAACTTGTGGACAAACAACTACAGATTCTTCCTTAAATATCTGATTTTGTAAATTTGTTCCTGAAAATTGCTTGGACTTGAACCTGGTGCTGCGATTTCATTTTGGACTCGGCTGCTGTTTTTGCTGCTCGACTAGGACATCGAGAGGGTAGAGGACCCTTGCCAAGAAGGGCCGAAATATAGCTCTAATAAAATATAGCTGATATCCGTTTTGCATTGTCAAATAAGTAATCTGATTAACTTCGCGTAACTGGAATTGTTTTTGGAATTTATTATTTGCCTTATTAGAGCGCGCTCCGAGGAAAAGAGGAATCTGTAGTACACCATAATACACCTTACAACACCTATTTGAACAATGCTTTACGAGACTACTTCTGGGATTCCTTATGACTGTTAGTACAGTGTCAGAAGTTTGCAAGATCCAAAACATGTTTGCGCATCCTTGCGATGAGCGTTATGAGACTATATCTGTTATGGCCCTATCAAGTGTTATTTTTTCGTGAATTAACAGTTAAATGATCGGAGGAGCTGTAGACTAAAAATAAAAATAAAAAGTCGAAAGAAATATATGATTCGCAGTCAGCTCGAGCTGAAGGAATATTTAATTGGAAGCCGTCTGCCTGTTTTGGAGGAAAGGAAAGTTTAAGAAGTATTACTCGAACTTAGACTGCCACCATCACGAGGGTGCAATCGGGCGCTAAATTCAAATCCTTTAAGTCCCCGCTTATCCCACCCCTCGACTTCCGCTCTACTGACTTTAGTTTAAACTTCTGCGGACAAATACTCTCACTGTCCCTAATTCTATATCTATGCTAATGCTCTCTGTTTTGAGAGGGCGATCTGTTTGCAGAACTAGGGGAGAACTGAAAGCTCATTGTTTGAATAACGTAACAAAAGACAGTAAACATACGAAGGACTAGAAAGTTCAGAACTGATTGTAAAACGAAGTACAAACAACATGACGAGTAAGACCCGGGACGGTGCCGATGCCAGGTTTCTAATTCCCATGAGAGGGCACAATTTTTGTTGCCCATCGTGAGTGAAATTGGAATTATTATTTTTTTTTTGGGGGGGGGGGGGGGGATATTTATTAGGCCAAGCTGACTACACTGCATGGAAGTGTTTTCAAATGCAAAAGTTTCAGGGGATCAAGTTTCTCTAACCTTCACTACTACTTTTTTTTTTTGCTGAAAAAGCTTACGTTATCTGTTTAGGGAATCTTATTTTTTAATTGTTGTTCGACTGACGCTACAAACTTTATGAAACAGTTCTTAGGATTTTTTCCCTCAAACGATGTATTTTGAGCCAAAAGATCTGTTTTGGTCCGAGGACAAAAATATATTACGGCAACACTGCATGAAAGTAATTTCAAATGGGAATTTACTTAGCTTTTTGGGGAGTCGTGCTTTTTTTTTTTTTTACTTCAAGCTACAGTAAAACAGGGTCCTGATGAGAAACAGGGATCCTGAATTAAGGAAGAGGAAGAAGAATAAACCCAAAAAGGACAGGTGTCCTGACTTTCTCGTTTTTCATTTTCCGGCGCTAAGAAGAGAACTAAGAAGATTCTCAGAAAAATAAAGAAGTACTCGTTTCTCAACAGAATACATTATCGTCCATCTTTATAAACAAATTTTCTGCTGAGTTTGATACTCTCCATACTCTATGTGTAGCTATGTTATAATTTACGTGTTATGAGAGTTAAAAGAACACACTTATTGTTGGTATTTTCCACTCCATGTTTTTTTAGACAAGCAGTATACAAATTTGACAATTTCCATCACAAATTCTTTAAAGATCAATTTTTGTTTTTATGTTATTGTCAGAGCGGTAGGAAAGCATAAAACAATCGGTCTCAGCCCCCCCCCCCCCCTCGCCCCCTTATATTTTTGCAAGACATACCTGGCATAAGACCGTCCTAATACTGTAAACACCTACTTTAACATCTAATCCACTGCCTCAGCGCATAACAGATATTAAATATGGCATGTGCCGCAACAAAATAATAGCAATAATAACTTAAACAGTGGCTACAGATTCTTTCACAAGTCTAGTATAGATTCTCACAACACAATATAGTTGGTGGGTTCTCACTACCCTGCCCCCCCGGACAAAGACCATCCTCCCCGCCCCCCCCCCCCCCTAGTTTCAGTAATCTATTGTCGGAAATATACGTGCTGATCAAATTTTGGAAATAAAAATTTATTTTTAGAAAAAGTATTATAAAGGCGAGCAGCCAGCGAGCGTTTACATTTAACTCGCATGTTTAGGGAAAATCCTTGAGTACTTCAGTCGGAAACTGCAATTTCTGATAAGAACGGTCATTTCCTATAGGGGGGGGGGGTACCTCGGGGGTTTTCGCCAGGGGGTTTGGTATCGGCGGGTTTCGCCGAGGGTGGGGGTCACATCGTGTAAAAGAAAAGTAAAAAATACAGCAGGTGCTGGTCGCCAATCTACAATATCACAGTGACAATGAAGCAGTTGGCTAAATTCTTATCGTAAGTGAAAAAAAGAAGAAAAAAAAGCGACGGAACAGGACACAAGGGAGGAGACCTGAGCCACAGTTTGAAATCTATAACTAGGCATCGCTCTAAGCTATGAAGACTTAACAACAGTAAACTTGTCAAACATTTAACAAATAAAAACGCAAAGGGCAAACACAACAAACACTCTTCTCTCACGCAATAACCTTGCCTAGCAGAAACGAAATAAGACCAAAGGTTTTGATGGGATCCCAAAAATCCTGGAGTTCTTGATCCAGATAATAGAATCGTGTAGATTTCCGAGTCTTCGCCAGGCCTCTTTCACACTTCGCTATTTATCCACAATCCACCGCTTGAATATGTACAAAAAAAACTGTTACCGTTTTCGAGTTACGGCCAAATAACTAATCTGATGAAAAAACCAAGTTCAGCTATGGATTCAGCAAGGATGACTACTTCAGTATCTCATCTCTAATTGACTTCAAAAAGTTTTTTTTCTTCTTTACTTTGACAGAATTCTTCATTTTACAAGTTGCCTACTGATAGACAAAAATGCTCCTCAGCCGGGATTTGAACCCAGGCCCTCTGTTTTCCTTATGGTATTGGTCACGGTACAACTCCCTTGTGTAAAGTGCCATCTATAGAATTCTTCGTCTTTTAGCAGCAATCCCGGCGAACTGCATGCGGGGCAAAAGAGCTAGTGACATTTAGAGGAGAATCTTTCATCCAAATTTTCCGGGTTTTAGCAAATTTCTCTAGCTTATCTGTCAAGGGTATAAACTTGAAAATTCTATTCAGCATATCTCCTTACCCCGATACCGAATCACTAATCGACTTTACAAACAACTCTGAGCTTCAACCGAATTTCCAGTTTCTGCCGGATTCCGAGTGAATCATTTGTCAGGCAAGCAAACGAAGATGAGATATGGATTCAGCGGGCGTCCAACCTCCACCCACATACGTGACGTCCCTGACGCTAGGTGTAAATAGTCTTTGATTAAACGCAAGGAATATCGCGCGTGGGTACACGCGACCGCAGTCAATATCCCTCTGGCGTCCATAGATTAAACAAAGAGTATCGTAACCCGACGCGATGAGCTTTCGCCTGTATGGATAAAGGAGTAGGGCTGGAACTGGTATCGCTACTTGGTTTTTTCGAAGATTGGTCGACAAATTTTTAAATTTTTCACAAGATAGTTGTCGAATGCATTCTGCCTTTTTCGCCCAGTTAATGCCGGTTGGGACTTTGGAGAGAAATAAACTGATACACTTTTTGTTGATCTTTAGTATGTTGTAAAGTTTCAAAAGCTTGTCTCCTCACACTATATCGACTATATTATTGGGTTTTTATATTTTTTACTAAATTTCCGGACTCTGGGCGAATTACTTGTCCGGCGAAAAAATAATTTTCATATTCAGATTCAGCATGTCCTTTTACTTCAGAATCGAACATTTAATCAACTTCAGATTCAACTTTTACTTTTTAAAAATATTCCGATTTTTGCCGGATTTCGGATGAACTACTTGTCCAGCGGGAAAATAATTTTCATATTTGAATTCACCATGTCTCCTTACCCCTAAACCGACTATCTCATTAGCTTTTAAACAATATTTATTTACGCCCCATAATTTGAAACCCCTCCCCCACCCCTAAATATACAGCTATGGGGCCAATCTACGAACTTGACCTGTCCTTTGACCCAAAGAATCCTCACATCAGGTTTCATCAAATGTCTCATTCCCTTCGAAAGTTCTTGTGCTCACAGACGAACGGACAAGTTTTACGAAGTCATAGGTATCCCTCCACGTACGTTTTGGGATCCCCAAAAGAAAGAACTTAGATAAAAGATGACGCTCGATAAAGCAGAATAAAATATTCTCCGTGGACATTTCGGCCCTTCTTGGCCAGGGTCCTTGTCAGACTGTAGCTAGAAGAAACGAAAGAGTAATGAATTTTTTTGTTAATGTAATACATTTTATTGCAGGTTCATGTCTTAGAGCTAAAGCCGGACAAGGACCCTTGTCAAGAAAGGCCGACGGACCTTAGCTGACTTCCCGTTTAGCGTTATGTTTTATGTCATTCGTTTTCAGCTTTAGCTGAAGGAATATTTACGGAATGCAGAAATCAAAACAGCACAGAATTGACCTTTTCCAGTTCCGCGCGCCAAGTGGACTACTTTCTGTTAGCCCCCCACTGTCTCATATTCAAAACTTGTGTAGACATAAGTTGCGTTTTTGGTCGAAGTTTTGTTCGCCGTTCGCTTAGCCGTTGCTTAATTTCTGTTTTCGAAAGCACGAAAAGCACTGTTTGCTTAACTAGTGTTTTTACGACTCCGGCGACCCTTGCCCGGTCGACGGTTCTACGACGATTCAAGCAAACTTCGAACTTGATAGCTCACAAAGTTCGACGGTAACTTCAAACTTCGATCAAAAACGCAACTATAGTAAAAAGTCGTACCCATAAGGTATAATTGGTAACTTTCGCTTTCTACTACTGACATAAGCAAAACCCCCATTACCTGTGAAGCAGATTGCACATTCTCTACTCATCGAGTTGCGTTTTCAGGCTCGCGATTCTCAACCCGTGTTCGTCACATGTCGTGTTTACGGAGCTCATCCAGTGCGCATCCATAACACGGGTTCCCTGTTCTGTGGCTTCAAGCGTTTCTAGCTCCCGTGTTCCTTTCGAGTTCAACACCGAATCCAAACACAAACGGATTCGGTAGAGAATCAAATTCTGTGCCGGGTTCTCTTATGTAAACACGGGCGCTGAAAACGGGTGACAGCGCAACATGTTAGGATTCGAGTTCGAAACGCTAATCGCTGAAAACGCAACTCAACCTGTGGATCTATATTACTACGCCTGTAACAAGCGGTGATGGCGAGGCATAGGGGATTAACAGGAACTATTCCGCTTGGAAGCGCTGAACTGGAATAGGGCGAATTTGGTCGATTAGAGTAAAATGACAAAAACAACTATAGAGCTTTGTAAATACTCTGAGAAACACAAAAGCTATCTTTTAGCATGTCCATATTCATTTTAGCTTCAGCATCCGCGCGCCACTTCTATACGCATTATGCTACCACAAGCATGTCGCCAAAACAACATGATAAGCAAGAACAAATAAACCAACAGAACCTCCGTCTTCGGTACCATGCACCGACTATACACTCCGACAATTCTGGGCGGATCTAGAGGTACTTGCTGAGCTTTGAGTTGATGCCCGTCTACTTCCCTCTTCGCCGCTGCGCATATCAGAGGAAAAAAGTATAGCAGGCGTGTATGACCCACTCTGAATCGCGGGGTAGACAACCAATCGGCTGTTACTCTCGACATTTCTTCTCCCGGCCTCTACTGCGATATAGATGTTTCTAGAGCTGACGCATTGTGATGTTCCGCGTAGCTCATCCTCCGCTCCTTTGCATCGGGCAGGGTATCGGGAAACTATTCGACTCCGCATTTTTTATAGAGTAAAACGTATTTTTACGGAGATAGGGAGACGGAGGTTCTTGTGCTTAATTCAAGCAAGCGTGATGTAACAGCAGCCTATGCGGTTTAAAATGGAGGATGGTGTCTGAGCGCGAACATTTGCGCTACTGGGTCCTTAAAAACATATTTGATCTCATTTGACAGTGCAAAAAGGATACGTCAGCTGAATTTTATTGGAGCTATAATTCGGCCGTTTGAGTAAAATATGTTTCCCACAAGTTCGTTTTTCTAACTTGAGCGGTTTTCAGCCTGAAGAGGACCCTTGCCAAGAAGGATCGAAATATAGCTATAGTAAAATTCAGCTGACGTATCCGTTTTGCACTATCAAATATGATTCGCAGTCAGCTTGAGCTGAAGGAATATTTATCTTTGATCAACATTAAAGTTATCAGGGTATTTTTAGTTCGTTGACACTATTGACGGGCTATAATAATAATAATAATAATGTAGTACTATCACGTAATGCAAAATATGCTAAATAACCATATAAATTTATCAAGAGTTTTTCCTCGGCTTCATAATAGGCCTAAAAATTTATTTATGACCCATCATAAACTCAAAAAAGAGAAATTAAATATAATACATAGATTCTAACTGACATGAATGATTTCCTATGGCCTGATACGACCTTGAACTTCGGAAAATCCTGAAGGATGTATTTTCGTAAGATTCAATAAAGGCTCTTCCTCCCTGGAGACTTCAAATACTGTCTGCCGTTCTTAGCACACTATGTCTTTACAATCAATGTACGCCTGTAACAAGTGGTGATGGCGAGGCATAGGGGATTAACAGGAACTATTCCGCTTGGAAGCGCTGAACTGGAATAGGGCGAATTTGGTCGATTAGAGTGCAACACCAACTGAGTTCAATAACCTCACATAAGCACAGCACACAATCGCCCTAAACTTCCTTCCACTATTCAAACTGAATATCAGAAACTTTAGAGATTTTAGAAGCAGCGCACAAGCAACTCCATTTAGGGATCTCACATCACTACAACAGCAACACCTGGAAGCACCTCTTCATAAAACCAATAATTCTAGACGTCGTCCGCATGTGAACTCGCCTTAAGAATTGTTAATGTTACACCACTTTCAGATGTGGTTCGTCCGTGCCCCCGTGGGTGAGAAGGGGTGGACATTTCGTAGGCGGATTTTGATCTGATATGGCAGCGAACCTTTTCGTCCCCTAGGGCTAATTGAAACGCGACCTCGAAGGCTTGGCCTAAGGTAAGGATGACCTCAGTTGCAAGATCCTAAAAAAAAATTCATGTTATACATAGAAATTGTTTGGTTATTGTCGCACAAATCTAAGTCGTGTGATTAATGGACAGCGACACTCCACTTTTTGTATGCGTCACCATACTAGGAGAATGTAGAGCAAACAGAAGGAGATGAGGACTAGCTATAATTCATCATTATCATCGTCGCATTCAAATCATGATATCGTGCGCGACTATTCATCCGAATATAAAGTGTGAAGCAGTAAAAAAGCAAGCTGGATCATGTCTTCATCCATTCGACTAGCCTATATACAGACTATCACTTGCCGGACCAAGATCTTGCCTATCTGACCGAGCATACAGCAACCCGCCTATTGTTAAAGACCCCTCTTCCTTATTCTGCCTATAATATTCCCTCATGGAATTGTAGGCTTCGGAAATCCCTGCCTTTCGCCATTGTTTCTTTTTGTATACCTATCCGACCTTTTTAGCGCCTTTTCGGCCTAGCCGAGTTTTGTCACTCACGAAACGCAAGCTTCGCCGAAAGCTTCAAGATCCACTGACAACTCTTTCACAAATAAGGACATCAGAAGCTTCAAAATGTTACTTATAATTTTGGAAGACATGATAGGTTGGTTTCTTCTTCCACCTATTTTGGTTTCTTTTGTTTTGCTTGGTTTTCCACCGCGTGCTCGGTTTTCAAATATTTTGCTTTCAGCCGTCCCCTCGAAGAGCAAAAAGGCTAGATAGTGCCGACAAGCGCTAACAAGGAATCACAACTGCACGTGGAAAGTAATGGTATTTTAAACAAGAGCTACGAGCTCATATGGCACTTGTACGAGTAGGCTGTACAAGAAAGTAGATGAGAACGTCACAAAATACACCCGCCATCCAAAAATGCGGTTCGGAAATAGAAATAGGATACTTAGTTTCACTCATTTCTGAGCAGTTCCGGCATCGTCTCGATTGTCTGTAGCAAATGCACATGACTGTTCAAACTTTCAACCCAATAAATCCATTTGTTTGATCCCTAGACGTGCTACACGATTTCCAGTACCCACTCTATCTCAACCTACCGTGGCCGAATCTGGTTCGGAATATAAAAAATCGACCACATAAAGCATCTTCTTTTATACCATCTATCAAGTTTCACTCGAATCTGAGCATTTTTGGAAAGTTCCGGTACCCCCCCCCCCCCTCCCACCAACGTTCTCGGAGCCGGTTCAGGCCCAATCTCTTAATTCCCTGTTCCTGTCCATCAGGTTTTACTGAAATTGGAGCGTAGCCTATCTGCAAGTTTCCAGTACCCCCCCCCCCCTACCTTGGCGGAATTCGAACCGGACACCAAATAACAAATCTAGGCCGCATAAACTCGGCACTGTCGAATTTGCATCTCATTCGGTCCATCCGCTTGGTTCTTGTGCATGTCAAAAGTCCCCCCACCCCCAATTCCCCTAATCGTGGTCGCATATGGTTCGAACGCATGTTTTACATGTCGAGGCCATCGATTCGTATCACCCATAAAGTTTCACTCGAATCAGACCACTCGTTTGCAATTTATAGAAGTCAATTTCCATATTTCTCTTCTCGTGCTCCCCAAAAAATGCTCGGATCTAGGAACGGAAGTTTCCGGGGGTATGTTGTGTCAGGTTCTTAAGTCAAGATAATTCGGGTCGCTAATATGCCTGCAAAGTTTCGTTGTCGTTTTACATCTGGAACTATTCTAACTCACGACTACCGGAATTCCAGGAAACCCCTCCAACTCCCCCCACAGAGCCCCGAAACCATCTGGCTCCTTCAATTTCATCTAGGCCTAATGCCTGTTCCATCCATTAAGTTTCGTCCCAATCCCTCTGCTTTTAGAGTTTCTCGAGTTCCTCCCCCCCTCCATCCCCACAGGTATCGGAGCCGACCCGGATGTGACACTGAACGTCCGAGGCGATAGCTCACCAGACAAGTTTCATTCAAATCCGGTCACCCGTTCAAAAGTTATGCACGCCACTAGATTCCGGACTCCCCATCCACCCACTCCCCCCACGATGGTCGGGTCGGGGAAACGGCTGTTCTCAAGTCAATATGTTCGGATCCCTGACATACCTGCCAAGTTTCATCGCCCTAGGACATCAGGAAGTATGCCGAACTCGCGGGGTCGCTAGAAATCCGGACCCCGACCCCAACTCCCCCACAGTGCCCTGATCCGGTCCGGTTATGTCAATGACGTGTCTAGGACTTGTGCTTGTTTTTCCCACCAAGTTTCATCCCGATCCCTCCACTCTAAGCGTTTCTCAAAATTTCCGGTTCCCTCCTCCAACTCCCCCCAGTGTCATCGGATCCGGCCCGGATTTAAAGTGAGATGTCTGAGACACGAGGTTATCCTAAATATAAAATTTCATCAAGATCCGATCACCCGTTCAAAAGTTATACACGCCACTAGATTCCGGACTCCCCATCCATCCACTCCCCCCAGTATGGTCGGATTGGGGAAACGGCTGTTCTCAAGTGAACCTGTTTGGGTCCCTGACATACCTGCCAAGTTTCATCGCCCTAGTACATCAGGAAGTATGCCGAACTCGCGGGATCGCTAGAAATCCGGCCCCCCCCCAACTCCCCCAGAGTGCCTGGATCTGGTCCGCTTATATCAATGACGTATCTAGGACTTGTGCTTGTTCTTCCACCAAGTTTCATCCCGATCCCTCCACTCCAAGCGTTTCCTTCCGGATTTCCGGTTCCCTCCTCCAACTCCCCCCAGTGTCGTCGGATCCGGTCCGGATTTATAGTGGGACGTCTGAGACACGAGGTCATCCTAAATACAAAATTTCATCAAGATCCGATAACTTGTTCGCAAGATAAAAATACCTCAACTTTTGGCTTCCCCCTCCCTCCACTCCCCCCCCCCCAGATGGTCGAATCGGGGAATTGACGATTTCCTATTTAATCTGGTCGGGTCCCAGAGATGCCTGTCAATTTCCATCGTCCCAGCACATCAGGAAGCACGGAACTCGCGGGATCACTACAAATTCGGACTTCTCCCCCCCCCAACTCCCCCAAAGTGAGCGGATCCGTTCCGGTTATATCAGCCATGTATCTAGGACTTGTGCTTGTACTTTCCATCAAGTTTCATCCGGATCCCTCCATTCTAAGTGTTTTTCAAGATTTCCGGTTTCCCCCTCCAACTCCCCCCAATGTCACCGGATCCGGTTTGGATTTAAAATGGAGGGTCTGAGACACGAGTTCCTTCCATATATCAAGTTTCATTAAGATCCGATAACCCGTTCGTAAGCTAAAAATATCTCATTTTTCCTAATTTTTCCGGATTCCCCCTCCCTCCACTCCCCTCCAGATGGTCGGATCGGGGAAGCGAGTATTTATAATTTAATCTGGTCCAGTTCCTGATATGCCTGCCAAGTTTCATCGTCCTAGCTTATCTGGAAGTGCAAAACCGGGACCGACAAACCGACTGACGGACAGAAATTACAATCGCTATATGGCACTTGAGTAAGCTCAAGTGCCATAAAAACGGATGTGAAAACGCTCGGGTTGGGAAAGTGATCTGCAAAACACGCACGGATTTGTAAAAATAGGCTCGGATTTGAAGAACAGGCTCGGATCTGAAAGATAAGCTCGGATTTGGAAAGTCGGGTCGCAGTCCGTTTAGATACTTGCCGATCTGAAAAACAATATCGGATTTGAACAAGACCAAAGGTTTCGATGGGATCCCAAAAATTCAATATCTGATCCAGACAACTGGGTCTTGTCTTAGCCAGATCCAGTCTTCGCCAGACTCCTTGAACATTTTTACAATTAAAATTCAGAAACAGATTAAGGCCAAATAGCTAATCACCTGAGAAAACCAAGTTCAGATTTGGATTCAGCATGTTTGTTTACCCCTATAAGTCATATCTGTTCTGACGAAAACTTCCTGCCACTTCTGCCAATTTCCCGGTTCCGGCCGAACTCCAGAACTACTTGTCCGGCGAAAAAAGAAAGCTCAAAGACAAAATCAGGGTATCTTCTTTCCCCAGTAATGAACATCTAATCAACTTCAAATAGAAACTTAACTTATAACAAATTTTCCGATTCCAGCCGGATTCCGGTCGAACTATATGTCCAGGTAAAATACGATTGTCATACAGGGAATCAGCATCTCTTCTTACCCTTAAATCGCTTATCTAATCAACTAGGAATAAAACTTTGACTTCCAACAGTTTTCTGGTTTTGGCCGGATTCCGGACGAACTACATGTCCGGGTAGAAACTTGTTTTCACATAAGTGTTCAGCATGTCTTCTTGCCCTAAATCGAACATCTAATCAACTCCAAATAAAACTTTTAATTTTGACAAGCTTTCCGGTTTGGGCCGGATTGCGGTCGAAATACTTCTCCGTCGAGAAAATAGTTTTCACCATCGTCTTCAGCATGTTTTCCTACCTCTAGATCGAACATTTAATCAACTTCAAATAAAACTTTTACTTTCAACAAACTTTCCGGTTTGGGCCGGATTCCGGGCGAAATACTTGTCCGTCGAGAAAATAGTTTTCACCATCGTCTTCAGCATGTCTTCCTACCCCTAAATCGAACATCTAATCAATTTCAAATAAAACTTTTACTTTCAACAAACTTTCCGGTTTGGGCCGGATTCCGGGCGAAATACTTGTCCGTCGAGAAAATAATTTTCACGATCGTCTTCAGCATGTCTTCCTACCCCTAAATCGAACATCTAATCAACTTCAAATAAAACTTTTACTTTCAACAAACTTTCCGGTTTTGGCCGGATTCCGGGCGAACTACTTGTCCGATGACAAAATGGTTTTCACCATCGTGTTCAGCATGTCTTCTTACCTCATAATCGACTATCACATTAGCTGTTTCAAAATATTTTGTTTGTCCCTTAATTTGAATCCCCTCCCCCACCCCTAAATGTAGAGCTACAAAGCCCATCTACGAACTTGACTGGTCCGACGACCCAACGAACCCTCACACCAAGTTTCATCAAAATATCTCATTCCCTTCGAGAGTTATCGTGCTTACAGACGGACGGACGGACGGACGGACAGACGGACAACTTTTGCGATGTCATAGGTATCCCTCCACTTACGTTTTGGGATCCCAAAAACAGGCTCGGATTTGGAAAATAGACTCAAATATGGAAATAGGCTCAGTTTTGAAAAATAGGCTCGGTTTTGAAAACACGCTCGGATCTGAAAAACACTCGGATTAGGAAAAATAAGCTCGGATTTGAAAAAATTGTCGTATCCGAAAAATACACTCGAATTTTATGCATCCTGTTAATGCACCATGACGCTTATGACGTACGGTAAGGTATATTATCTTTTCTGTACTTCAAGAGTACAGCAAAAGCACCAGACACGGCAGTGAGGCTACAGTCATTTAAAGCATCTTTTAAAACGCTGCGTACCATCGTATCCACTCTGAAGACATGGCAGAAGTGATCATTCGACCCGATTTGATCCTGAGTAATGTAAGCGAAGTGAGTAAGGTCATCCGCATCTTGACAGGCGCAGTGAATATTTCGAATCGCATGCTCGCAAATTGTTTCCTGAAAATGATAGAATTAATATAAATGGCGATCCAGTTAAATAACAATGTAGTAACATATAAACACAAAACATGTACATTACGAATATTATACAAATATGCAGCAATATAAACGGCGATCTCGAATGGCGATCCAGCCAATCTAAAAAACTAGATACAGTTCGCACAGTTCGCGACTGATCACCAAACTTGGCGAGTTTCACATCAGAACCCGATGAAAAATTTGTCTCAAAATAGTACTATGAAGTAGTACGAAAAAGTAACATGCAATACTAACAATGCTACTACATGCTTCTACTTCAAGGCTACAGTGTTACTGCATACTACTATATGCTACTATTAGCAAGACTGGATTCTACTATAGCAAGACAGGATGCTACTAGATACTACTACATAAGATTGGACAAGTCTGAGGCACATTAAATGATAGTATTCTTTGCTATTACATAATATTACATGCAACATTTTCGTACTACTACCATACTACTACGCAGGCTACAAATTTTTCATCGGGAAATACAAAAAAATTACAAAATTTCTTAAAACAAAAAAAAATCTAAAAATTCCTCGGAGGCTTCGCCGAGATTTTTTCTTTTGTTGATTTTCTATTATTTCTGTCTGGCCTGGCAACCATGGGCTCAGCCCATTTTCATGGCGCTCGTGAGCACAAAATGAATACAACAGCCACTGCGTCGTTCATGAGCATATCAACGGTTAGTTTATAAGCTTAGTGTTGCCACAGTTCGTAGAATTCAGCGATTGGTCATAGATTGTCACCTTCTTCGACAAAATGCGCCATAATAATGTGACCGGTTCCTTACCAGTGGTGATGATCCGATCGGGGAGGGACTATTTTTAAGCCAATCTAACATGCCTGCTAAATTTCATGGTCATAGCACATCTGGAAGTACCCTAACTCGTGATCATCGGAATTGTGGAAAACCCCCTCCAACTCCCCCCACTGTGACACGATCCGGTCCTGTTTTGTCAGTAATGTATCTACGGCTTATGCTTGTTCTTCCCTCCAAGTCCCATTCAGATCTATCGACTCTAAGCCTTTCACGAGATTTCCGGACCCCCCCCCCCCTCCAGCTCCCCCCTGAAGTTATCCGATCCGTTCCAGACTTGAAACTGATCATCTGAGACACTTGCTCTTGACACTTGACAAGTTTCATGCACGTCTGATCACCCGTTCCAAAGTTATGCATGTCACTAGAATCCGCATTCCCCATCCTTCCACTCCTCCCTATGATCATCGGATCGGGAAAGGAACTATTTTCAGGTCGACCTGGGAGAGTACGTAATATGTCTGTCAAGTTTCATGTTCCAAGTACATCTGGAACCCCCTCCAACCCTCTCTACTGTGTCAATAAAGTATCTAGGGTTAATGCTTATTCTTCCCTTCAAGTTCCATCCCGATCCCTCGACCCTAAGCATTTCACGAGATTTCCGGTCCCGTCCTCTTACCCCCCCCCCAGTTTTCGGATTCGATCCAGATTTGAAATTGAAAATCTTGTTCTTCACAATTGTCAAGTTTCATGCATGTCCGATTTTCCGTTCCAAAGTTATGCATGTTGCTAGTTTTCCGATTCCCCATCCCTCCACTCCCCCCGCGATGGCTGGATCGGGTAAGTGATTATTTCAAAGTTAATCTGGTTGGTTCCCTCTTATGCCTCCCAAGTTTTATTGTGCTAGCTTATGTAGAAGCGTTTCACGACATTTCCGGTGCGACCCTCCAGCCCCCATCCCAGTTATCGGATCTGGTCCGGATTTGAACCTCAACAAAAAAAACACTTGTTCTTGACATATGTCAAGTTTCATGCATGTCCGATTACCTGTTCCAAAGTTATGCATGTTACTAGTTGCCGGATCTCCCATCCCTCCACTCCCACCACGATGGCCGGATCGGGGAAGTAATTACTTCCAAGTTATCCTGATCGGTTCCCTGATATGCCTGCCAAATTTCGTTGTCCTAGCGTCAAGGCCGTATCCAGGGGGGGATATTTCTGGTTGAATGCGAGCAACTCTCAGACCTCAGGAGACACTTTCTTAATGGGTATTCTATCAAGTTCCCCGATATTCTTGAAAAAAAAAATAAAGCTAAGATACTTAAAATATGCCAATTCT
Organism: Branchinecta lynchi; assembly: GCA_023053575.1. NCBI lineage: Eukaryota > Metazoa > Arthropoda > Branchiopoda > Anostraca > Branchinectidae > Branchinecta > Branchinecta lynchi. The sequence continues at coordinate 30,426,198 of JAKZAP010000002.1, forward strand.
TAAAGAGTGTATTAGTTAAATAAAGATAAGTAATGAGTGATGTAAAGTGTATTGTAACTCATGTATTTTGTACGGCCAATTGGCTATTAAATATATTCATATTCATATTCATACAAAATACTCATTTTATAGGCTTTTCCCTCTGATCAATGTCATTTTCGCAGGCCCCCCCCCCGAAATAAATTTCTGGATACGGGCCTGCCTACCGTATGTGGAAGCGTTTGACTAGATTCCCGGTGCCCCCCTCCGCCCCCCCCCCCAACAGTTATCGGATATGGTCCGGATTTGAAACTGAGCATCTGAATCACTTCTTCTTGACATATGTCAAGTTTCATGCATGTCCAATTACCCGTTTCAAAGTTATGCATGTTACTAGTTTCAGATTTCCCATCCCTCCACTCCCCCCACGATGGCTTGATCAAGGAAAGTGATTATTTCCAAGTTATTCTGATCGGTTCCTTGATATGCTTGCCAAATCTCATCGTCTTAGCTTATGTGGAAGCGTTTTACAAGATTTCCGGTGCCCCCCTCCAGCCCCCCCCCCAGTTATCGGATCTGGTCCGGATTTGAAACTGAGCATCTAAAGCACTTGTTCTTGACATAAGTAAAGTTTCATGCATCTCCGATTACCCGTTCTAAGTTCTGCAAGTTATTAGTTCCCGGATTTCCCATCCCTCTACTCAGAAGCACGCATTTGGCTCTTAATACAAGGCCGAACGGCGCTATCCGTTAACGTGTGGGCTTCCGTGAAATAGGTCGCTGGATCGAAACCACATCTAGACATTGCCTTTTTGCTCCCCTTTTGCTACCTTTGTTCCTAGTTTCCGGACTCCCGGATACAGGGAAAGTCGGATCGGGGAAGTGATTATTTGTAAGTTAATCTCGTCGGGCCCCTGATACGCCTGCCAAGTTTCATCGTCCTAGCTTATGCAGAAGTGCCCAAACTAGCAAAACCGGGACAGACCGACAGAAATTACGATCGCTATATGGCACTTGAGTATGCTCAAGTGCCATAAAAAGCTAAGGCACATAATTATGAGGATGATATAGCGAGATTTCTGTTTAATAGTTGGCAAAAAGGAGACAGTTCCATTGGGACCAGAAACTCAGGTTTTTACGGCTTAAGGCGTATTCTCGCCGTTCCCCGAGGACTCCTCGGGGAATCGAAAGGAACGGCGAGAATAGAGGGAGTCACTCCACGCGGACTCCGCGTACAGAAAACAGCGAGAACACGGGGAATGCTTCTAAAATGGATTGTGTTCTAAAAAAAAATATGCAGTTCATGAAATTAGTCTGGATCCACTTTACTTTTTGTTTTGTTTATTCTGATTCTTTTTAATTAATTTTACATTGCACCAACACCAGCAAAAATTGATTCCCCTCCGGATCTGAAAGGGAGTCCTTTTTGATGATGGCGATGATAATCGGAGCATTCCGCGTCCGTGGGGACTCGCGAGAATACAGGGAGTGAGTCCCCGGGACAAACAAAAACGCGAGGACTCCTCAAGGGGAGTCCTCGGTGAACGGCGAAGTCACATATTCGGTCAGATAAAAGAGGCAACACTGTGCGAGCTTCTGAAACTGCGGTGTTTTCTTGTGACTGTCCCTAAGTGCGATTTTTCATCTTTCTTTACTTTTGTTCTTTCTCAATGTTGTGATGGGTCAGAAATCAAATAAATCAATTGCTGATCATAGACATATCCTAACTCGATTCGTGGTTTAGATGTTAGTATTATGTTTATTGCGTGTATATATTTTCTTTTCTTCTTTTCTTTTTCTTTATGTACTCCGCTTTTTCCCTTTTATAAACGGGCAAAAATAAATATATATCCATATCGTATCATAACGAGCTACCTTCTAGAAATTTGTTCTGACTGAAAAGAAGCTGGGACGTACTTCCATCTGAAGTCGATACTAGTCCATAATTTTCCTTCTCAATAGTACTCGCCATCCCGAGTTCGCCTATTTTCGATTTTACTTTCGCAGTTGTTTTCATAATTTTGTTCTCTAGCCAAGTTGAATGGAGAGAACTTTTCACAACTAAGCCCCGCCGCTCCTTTCGTTTTTGATTGGTTCATTCAGAGGCATAACGGTATGTACAAACCAACCAGGTAAGGTAATGTAAGGTACAATTTTATTGATAAATATATAGAAACTTCATGTTGTTCAAAAGCGTCGGACGTGGACGTGGAGTGGCGCTTCCCTAATTCTGTTTCATTTAAAATTATTAATAAAAGTCATATTTGACGGTGCAAAACGGATAAGTCAGCTACATTTTATTAGAGCTATATTTCGGCACTTCTTGGCAAGGGTCCTCTTCAGGCTAAAACTGGAAAACAATTCAAAATTCCGCCAAATGGGATTTGCACTCAGCTTGGGCCGACGGAATACAACGGAATCCGACGGAATCAATAAAATCCTACCCTAAGGCGTTATAAAGAAAACAAAAAAAAACAACACACATTAACACTAGGATTTTAGGACAAGATATTTAATAACTAAAACAAAAAAAAAACAACAACACGAGAATTTCCGACAACAGATATACAACAAAAGGAAGAGCACAAACACAAATGAAATCAGAATAATCAAATAACCAGAATAATCACAAAAATCAGAATAATAAATGAAATCATTGCTAGATAACATATACCTTTTGAGAGCCCTTTTAAAAACAGAACAATGTTTGTCGGCCAGATCAGTCAAGATTGCGTGTAATAGGTAATGTGCTTTCCCACTAGAGGCACATCGTAAAAGTTAATGCACGGGACGCTGATAATCTTTTCTTCCGGAGAATTTGAACTGGAATGCAGCAACTATATGCCCCTGGCGGGGAAATTGTGAAGATAAGCTCTTCATCGAACCTTGCGAATAAAGTGAGGGTAGGAAGGACGTAAAAATAAGAACATATGATTCAAATAAATCGAAGTTCTGCTTAGTTCGGCTCGGACTGAACTGGCGAGCGAAATATTTGCTCTCCAAAGATAAGCGGAGAAAGCGAGGGTAGGAAGGATATAAAAACAAAAACATATTATTCAAATACCTCGAAGTCCGGATGCATAAAGCTGACCCCTCGGTGGGAAATGGCAAGAGCCACTTTTCTGACATTGTCCTTCTTATTTTCATATTTCTTCTTCAGCTTCTGAATCGATCTTTTTGTCGATTCTGTTCCCTTCAGCTCAAGGACTCTGGTTGTTCCCAAATACTACAAAGAAAAAATAATTGCAATAACAAGTAATAACAATACACAATATGAAATTCAAACCTCATCTTCGAAGTTTCGTAACCTGTCCATCAAACCGCAGTCAAGTACGTCACCGCTGCCCCCAAACATGTCACCGCTACCACCAAATATGTCACCACTACCACCAAATGATGTCACTGCTACCACCAAACATTACGGCTTCGCTAGGGATTTCTGCTGGGGATAGGTTATAGTGCAAAGTAGTCATGGTGTCCGGGTGTTAATTCCATTACAGTGTACTCAAATCCTCTCGCCAACAAGCATTCCTTCGCGCTCAGAGCTCTGCCGAATCAATGCAGATTTTTATTTTGTAAAAGTACTGATATCTGATATAAATAAACGAATCTTCAGCCCATGCTGACTCTGAACCCTTCTTCTCTGTGTAGGAAAGTCTTCCCATAATCTTGAAATAAGCCTTTAGTTTTCTTGATGTTCTGTCCTTACTCTTAATTTTTTTTGAAAATTCTTCTTTATGTGTTGTGTATTATGACGTATATTCCTATCCTCATCGCACCTGACGTTAAGATCAATGTTTATTTGTACAGAAATTTAACATAACAATGTTGTGAATTGATACCTGAAGTAGTTGTTAAAGGACCCCTCTTGATTATCCTGCCTTTCATATTGTCCCTAGCTCCCTCAAGTAATTATAAGATCCTGAAATCCCCGCCTTTCTCCATTGTTTCGTTTAGTACCTACGACTTTTTAGCGCTTTTTGGGCCTAGCCGAGTTTTGAAGGTCATGCAAAGCAAACTTCACCGAAAGCTTCAAGGTCCGTCAATAACTCTTTCATAGATAAGCACAAGAGAAGCTTCAAAGTAACATTTTGGAAGACATGGTAGGTCTACCTTCTGTTTTGTTTTGCTTGATTTTCCCACTTTTAACCAGGGCGCTTTTAATTTTCAAATAGTTTGCGTCCAGCCGCCCCGTCGGAAAGGGAAACTGGATAGAGTCGACAAGCGCTAACAAGGAAATATTTTTTTTTTTAAAGGGATTTTTTTAGCCATTTCTTCTTGAAAAGATCATTTTTAGTAAGAGTTGTAGTGTGATTCTTGTGTTTCGTGTGCTTGTATGGTTAGTGGGAGGTAATGTACAAGCTACGCTTCCGGAAACTAAAAATAACTTAATTTTTTTTTACTGTATACATGTAGTAGCTACTAAACGGAAATGGGTGAAAACCAGGTTGAGAATGCAGTCTTTACACAGAAATGCAGTCAGGTCGTCAACAACCGCTCTAAACGGATGTCAGCTCTTCCGGCTCCAGCTAAAAATGAACCTGAGACCAAGAAAGGCCGAAATATCGCTAGAATCTGACGTATCCGTTTAGCATAGTCCCAAATATGGTCTTCATGGTCAAAATATTAAACGAAACCTACCTCTGCTATATACTGCACACTACTATTCACTAATGCTGCATTTTCATGCTTCCATTGGGATATCACTGGAGCAGTGAAACCTATCAACAGTTCTTTAGGTCCACGAATAGTCAAACCATCCACTCGAGATCTTCGCGTGACTATCCCCTCAGGGGGGTCCAGGTCCCTCGGTTGAGGGTCTTGTTTCGATTCATCCGGTGGTGGAGGGGGGCGGTTTTTCTTCCGCCCGAGGGTCGACCGACCCAGGGTTCCATAGGGTTTCTTTGGTAGGTCATGGGGTAGTTTCTGGTCAATTTCTTCTCGGAGCTTGTCGACGCTTAAACCCTGTTGAGAAGGTAAATATTAGCTTGTAAAATGCGGCACACACAGTTTGCAAGTAGTCAGTCAATAAATTTAAGTGGAGTTTTACCCCCCCCCCCCCTCCCAGCCACGGACTTAAAGTTTAACTGAAAAGCCGGCTTATTTGCATCATTTAACTAAATACATTGGATTATTGGGATTGTGTTAAGGATTTTTTTTGGTTTCACTATTTGCTCTAGTATGACGTTCAGAACAACTACGGCCGTCCTCACAAAATCCTACTATGACGCGGAAAATTTGAATCGCAATACAAACGCGGCTTTTCATTGGCCAGTGATCAGCTCGCGGAAGGTAAGCTCACTGTGTGAACACTTATTTTTCGTAAACCGTTTTGGTCAAGCATACAACACAGGTACCGTACAAGCGCATAGAGGTACTTCAAATCCGAGAGGGAAATTCCACTGTATGAAAAATTATTATTCGTGAATACCGGAGCAACGAAATAACGCATTTTAATTGGGCCTTCAAGCCTCTTTAAGTAAATAAGTGAGGGGTGACTAGATTGTCCTACCTCAGCCCTTTTCGGTTAAACTTTAAAAACTGACACGTCACATGCACTCACCGTCAACGTTCCCTGTTCTGACGAATATTGGGAAAGATAAAATAATTCTGATTCTGATATGTGATGGTGTGTTAAACAAAAGGAAAAATCAGCTCTGATGTTCTTCACGGTATTTCGGCCCTTTTTGGCAAGGGTCCTCTTCAGGCTGGCTAGAGGAAGAAACTCGCTCTTATGTAGGGGTTCCAAAGTTGAGTTCACCCAAGAACTTCAAAAACCATCCTCCTACGGTTGGAGACAAATGGTGAAAACCGAGAAGTGACAGGTGGCCCCGCCTTGGAGGAGGAGTCAGATTGACTCTGCCTCTTTTTAAAACCAAGTCTCGTTGCTATTGGCTGATGGATATGAGTTCGCTCCTCCTTGGGGAGGACTCGAGTGGTAACATGTGACAGGTGGCCCGCCTTTGAGGAGGAGCCAGTTAGTCAGAAAGTGCTGCGGCTTTAGCCCCATTCATAGACAGCCATAGCCTTATTTCACAGTTGATTAAATGTAACTTATAATCAAATATAAACTATATCTGTCTTTAATTTTTCCATGGAATTTAGTACAGCCTATGAGGGGTTAATTACAGAAACTTATGAGAAAAAAACAAGATTGAGATCGGGACTATGGCTGAGCGTGAGAATAATCCATTAACAGAACCCTTTTTCACTCTAGAACCCCTCCCTTCGCTCTATTCCAACCTGAACGTAGGCGTCCGCATATCCGCATGTGCTGAGCCGAAGCTAACTACCCTTTGTTAAAAAAACCCAAACTAAATAACTCAAGAGAGCAGCTACACCAATACTATGTGTTGTTCAAGTACAGTAACAAACGACACTACGCTGATTCTTGCAACGAGGATGAAAATAGCCGCGACATGTTTATAATTTTTGGAGGACCCACCAGAATTTCAAAGGAGAATATGGGATAGAGAGTTATCTAGTGCCACTATAGTCCTTTATTTGTACCGAGCCTCGATCCCAACTGCATAATTACAGACAAAGTTAAGTACGCGACAGTCAACCAAACGACTTACCACTTCCGTGAGCTCTGCATCTGAGATTTTGAGATCACTCCTTCCAACTATTACCCTAACCGGGTCACTGGGGGCAAACCGACTCTGTGCCCCTAAACTGAACAATATCCTTCTCATGTGACCCGGTTTCACTATTTCCAACAAAGTCACTAATTCAATCTCCCACATCTTTTTCACTTTTTCCATTTCTAAATACAAGTTTTTGCGGAAAGTGTCAGCATAGCATGTAAGGTTCAAACTGGCAAGCCACGCGTCTACGCTTTCTGGCAGCTGTGCGGGAAACCTGGCGTGCAGTTGAGCTGAAGCTGCAAGAATAGTTTGGCGATGCAAGGCGTTGACAACTCCCATTTCTATTAGGACGATATCGTCAAGAAGGCCAGAGCCCTGTAGGGAAGAAGCACAAGTTAACTATAGCGATAATAAAACAAAATAGTGACTATCTGACCAACAGCGGATGTCCAGGTTCCGATTACCCCACCCCCGCAATGGCAACCCCCGTCCCTTACACAGTCAAGTCAGACAAAGTCAGACGTTCTGATAAAATTTTGCAGGTGGAAATATGTTTTTATGAGTAGTATCGAGCCGCCGTCTCGCGTTTACATTTGATCGTGTAAGTAAGTAAGTAAGTAATTTATTTATGACCCGCCATTTCGGAAAGGCGGAGTAAATGAAGAAAGTAAACAAAACACATACAAACACAGAAAAAGACACTTAATTTTTAATCTCCGGTCAGGAAACAGTGGACGACTCCTTTATAACTTGTATGTTGACGAGCTGAATAAGGAGCTGTCTAAAACAGATATTGGTTGCTACATTAATGGTCAGTGTTATAACAATATCAGCTATGCTGGCGATTCAGTTCTTTTGGCTCCAACTGTAGCTGCGCTGAATAGCTTGCTGCTTGTTTGTGAAAGGTTTGATAATGACCAAGATATTGTGTTCAAAACCACGAAGACGAAGTGAATGGCGTTGCTTCCGAAAGGAGCTCGACTGAAACGCATCCCGGACGCCATACTCAATGGCGTCACTCTCGAGTTTGTGACGTCATTTAAATCCCTCGGGTTCCACCTGACGTCTAAACTAACTGACGAGGAGCACGTAACAGCCGTTTTGAGGTCGCTGTGTGTCCGTGCAAATATACTGATTAGAAAATTCTCTTCATGTGAGGAAGACATAAAATCTTTTCTTTTCAGGGCCTACTGCACTCCAATTTACTGCCTGGCCCTTGTGACCAGCATCTCTGTGGAAAATGACCGGTGTTTTCGGATTATCTATAACAATGCTTTCAGGTGGCTGCGTGGTCTGCCTAGACACTGCAGTGCTTCTGGTATGTTTGTGGTGGCGGGACTTCCCTTCTTTTCCTGAACTAAGGAGGAGAAACATTCTTTCTTTGCAGAACAGGATTCTCAGGTCGTCCAATCCACTTGTGTGGGCTGCATCTGCCCCGATTTAGAGGTTGTCTCTGCCTGTGTGGCTGGAATGGGAGCGGTCTCTGCGGGTGACCCAGGTTCCACCTGGAGCCCGTTTGACTTGATTGTTTTAGTTTAGTGTACTGTTTGTTTTGAGTGCCTTATTTTTTGTTATGGTTTTCAAAAACCGTTAAATAAAGGAAATTGAAATTCAGTGGAATTTCCTACATATTTGCATTCGAGGGGAAGGGGGGGGGGGTCACCGGGAGGGGGGGGGGGGGGTCACCGGGAGGGGGGGGGGGCAGGGGTTTTGCTGGCTTTAGCCCGGAGGTCCACCTTGGTTTTTGTTTTCCGTCCCCAAAACAGTCATATGGAAATAATAAACTAATAACTTCATTTCAGCTAAGATCCATGTGTTCCAGCTTTCTTTTTAGTTGGAAGTGCCGTAAAAAGGCGCAGGAAAAAATGAACAAAAGTTTCAAAAGACTATTTACTTAAATTCCTGTTTGCGCTGAGTACTGTGCATAAATACTTGGGACATTAATACTAGGTTTGATTCACGCTGTACGTAAGTTTAGATTTTTATTACTTCTGAGATAAGATCAACCCGAATTAGAGATAAGATTATCTTTTTAGAGACAAGATTAATCCCAGTAGCAAACACTGCAAGATTTTTTTTTACAGTGCTGTCGAAGAGGTCTTTGAGAGGTCCCGAGAGATATTTTCAACTCTGTAAATGTTTCGATCCGGATGTCTGTACGCATGATAACTTTCCATACGGTTGACATATTGCAACTGAACTTAATACAAGGATTTGTAGGGCAAATGAATAGATCAAGCCCTTTATTTAAGTGTGGTGAGTTAAAAAATACAGGTTAGGGGGACCCCCTGATGAGTTTCCTTAAAATAATGCACAAGTGTTTGATAGTTATTACGCTTGTTGACAGGCGGACGGGCACGTTTACAATGCCATAAACATTTTTTTTTTTTTTTTTAATCGTTCCTCATCAGTGACACAAGTGTATAAAAAAATTGCTCTAGCTGACGTATCCGTTGTAAACATTGTTTGAATAGACACAAGTGTGGCACCTCCTCCTTCAATTTTAAATTAAATTTGTACTTTTTTATTAGCCTACTTGCATATTTTTCCCTCAAATTTTCACAACGGCTAAACTCACTAAAAATAAAAATCCGTCTCAGTCTCTTCCATATGGGATTTTCATCTATATACTTTTTCCTTTACCTTGTACAAAAACTAAACCTACTAAAAATAAAAGAAAAGAGAAGTCTCAGTCTCTTTCATCTGAGACCCTAAGATGGAGCTAAAAGAATTTTTTATAGTTATCGTGATCATATATACGGACGTACAGTACAGGTTCACAACGTTAAAAGGTAGATTTCCGTTTTTTTCGTTCGGGTTCCCCATAAAGGCACTGAATAAAAGCGAACTTCGCAAAGCGGCGCTACTTTTAAGGCATCTGCGACAGAATAGAGGAAGCATCATTTAGGCGCGCTTGAGCTATACCACCTGCCAAGATTCCGTCCTGTCCGTAATGAGAACTGGCAGGAACTGTCGTGAGAACTTTAGTTCCTTCCTTTTTCAACACATGTCTTCAAAGGACACCTCGGAGTACATAGTGTTTCTACTCAGATGTTCTGAGATAGCAGACCACTTTAACTAAGCTTTGTTTACAAAAAATAACACACGGCTTCAGGTGTTTTCAGCCCTTTCCATGTCCTTTGCCTTGGATGACAATCTTGGCAAAATTTGCATATTTACCATTCGTCAGAACTGGTCTCCGGACGAACGAGCTCCTTGGAAACAATGATCGGGTGCGTGACACGTCACGTAAAGAGAATGAACGTGGCAAGCGTGATAATCAGTTTATTGCTAATTGAGAAGATAGGGTACAGTTATGAGGTGAAGAGGCTGGGAACGAGAATGGATGGATATACTGCTGAGGCATGAATTACTATTATATTATCACATGTCCTTTAACTAAAGTGATTCCAAGTTTTAACATCACAATTTGTATCTTTGTTCCGCTATTAAAAATATTCTCTGATGAATAAATGATTGAGCTTTAACACATTAGAATTTAGGGAATAAGAAGCTTCAAAATTATCTTCCACTTCTGAATATCTTCCAGTTTTCGAAGACTTGGTAGGCCGTAATCCTTTTCTTTTGCTTCTTTTTTTCTCACTTTTTAACCATGGAGAACATTTTTCAAATATTTTTGCGTCGAACCTCAACTTCGCAGAGAAGTCTGGACAAAGGCGACAAGTGATAACGAGGAAATCGCTAACTTCACGGGTCAAGCATTGGTATTTTCCAGATACGACGTTTCTGAACCATTTCACTCTTAAAAGGTCATTTCATTTCTAGTAAGAGTTTGGCTTTAAGCTTCAGAACCTACCAGAAAGTTCAGGTTATCAAATCCGTTCTGATCCAGCAAAGGTCCATACTGCTGCAGTGATACTTCCTTAAGCCAGTCTCCAACTTCGGAGGGCTCTGGCTTGACAGCTGGCTCGTCACTCTCAGAGATACCTAAAGCGAATTAAGTTAGACGATTTATTCTTCAAAACGTATTCTTTCGGTTTTCCAAATATTTGCTACTCCCCCCCCCCCCCCTGGCTGTCCTGGGATCCATCAACAGGATGAACGAAAATTCTAACCACCCATGGAGCTCCATGATGAAAGCCTATAAAAATGACTATTTTTTAAGTTTCAGGGGGGGGGGGGGGGGGGGGGTCACGATAACTCTCGAAGGGAATGAGATATTTTGATGAAAATTGGTGTGAGGATTCTGTGGGTCAATAGTAAGGTCGAGTTGTAGCGTTAGGTTGGAACGGAATTAGTAACTGATAGTTAGTATTGTTAAATGGGTGGAACAGGCTCATCGTGTCTGTTTCTGGTCTAACAAACTTCCACCATGTGTTATTGATGACTGTTGATGTCCCCGTACTTCTAAGCTCGCTTTTCCCCCAAACATCCATTGAGAATACTAAGCACATATGTGGGTTCAGCATGCGTTCTTGCCTCCAAACCAAAGCTCTAATAAACTTAAGAATTAGACTTCATCTCAACCAAATTTCCCGTTTTTGCCGGGTCATAAAACATAACAAGAGCTAAGAGCTCATAAGACACTTCTTACGAGTAGGTGTTGCAAGAAAGTAGATGAGAACGTCACAAAATACCCCCTTCAACCTACTAGGATCGAACCTATAAAATCTAGTTTCACTCCAATGTGAGCATTCCCGGCATCGCCTCGGATCATCTATAGGACACTCGTCAGGGCATAATATTTCCGGTAGGCTACCCCTCCCTCTCAAACTCCCCCTACCGTGGCCAAATCAGGTTCAGATACATAAACTGATCGGCTAAAGCATCTTCTCTTACCGGCTATCAAGTTTCACACGACTCTGAGCATTTTGTGGCGAAACTTCGGTACCCCCCCCCCCCCCCCCCCCATATCCAGATCCGGTCCGGACCCTAAAGTATGTCATCTGGGGCACATCGTCTCTTTACTTCGTCAAGTTTCATTCAGATCACTCCACTCGTTTGACACATATGCGAGCAACAAAATTCCGGGACTCGCCCTCCAACTTCCCACACTGTGGCCAAATACGACTAGGACACATAGACGTCGTATCTTCGACATCTCATCTTCTCGTCCTTCAAGTTTGACTCCTGTCGGAGCATATCTGCAATCCGGTTTCCAGTTCATCCTCCTCCTACCCTGGCCGTATCCGGTCCGAACCGTAAATAACAAAGTAGCCCGCATACAATTGGTATGTCAAGTTGCATCCCATTCGGTCCATTCGTTTGGTATTTGTGCATGTCACAAAGTTTCTCTCGAACTCCTCCAACCATTGCCGCTTGTGGTTCAGAAACATGTTTTGCCTATCTAGGTCATTAGCTCTTATTACCAGAAAACTGATCGGAACCCCTTCCCTTAACTCCCTCGAAAGTGGTCGGACCAAGAAACGGAAGTTTTTCTAGGGTCTATTTGATTGGGTCACTAAGATACCTGCCAAGTTTCATCGTTTTTCATCGTCAGCACGTATGGAAGTATCCTAAAACGTGATTACCAGAATTCTGGGAAACCCCCTCCAACTCCCCCCAAAGAGACCCAATATGGTCTAGTTGTGTCAAGAACGTATCTAGGGCTTATGCTTGTTCTTCCCACTAAATTCCATCTCGATCCCTCGACGCTAAACTTTTCTAGAAAATTCCTGATCCCCCTTCAACTCCCCCCACAAGTATCAGACCTGGTCCGGACTTGACATGGAACATAGGGACGACACCTCTTTCCACTTGCTAAGTTTCATTCAAATCCCATCGCCCGTTCAAAAGTTATGAATGCCACTAGATTCCGTATATTCCCCATCCTCCACTCCCCCCACGATGGTCTGATCATGCGAATGACTATTTTCAAATTAGTTTGTCCGAGTCCTTCATACACCAAACAAGTTTCATCGTCTTAGTACATCAGGAAGTACCGCACTCGCTGGATCACCAGAATCCCCCCCCCCCCCCAACTCCCCCCACAGTGCCCGAATCGGGTTCGGTTACGTCAATGTTGTATCTAGGACTTGTGCTTGCTCTTCCGACCAAGCTTCATCCCGACCCGTCTATTCATAGCGTTTCCGAAGATTTCCGCCTCCCTCCAGCTCCCCTCAAAAGTCACCGGATCTGGTCCGGATTTTGAATGGCTCGTCTGAGGCACGAGGTCTTTCCAAATGTCAAGCTTCATTAAGATCCGATCACCCGTTCGAAAGACGTAAATACCTCAAAATACCGGATTCCCCCTTCTTCCACTCCCCCCCACCACCACGATGTCGGACAGGGGAAGTGACTATTTCTAACTTACTCACTTAGGGTCCCTGATACGCCTGCAAAGTTTCATCGTCCTAACTTATGTGAAAGTGCCCGAACTAGCAAAACCCTGGGCAGACCGACTGGCGGACAGAAACTGCGATCGCTATATGGCACTTGGACGAAGAACAAGTGTCATACAAAATCAAACTATGACCTTTTTTTTTTTTTATCTACAACTATCTTATTCTGAAGAATTACTCCTTATAAAACTGATGTAGGGGAAACGCAATGCTGATATTTTATTTTTGACACAACTACTGAAGAAATTGAGAAGTAATTCCCAAAAATAAGATGCTTATAGTTGCTAGAAGCATCATTTACCTTTGAAGGTTTGTTTCTTCCAGCAACAGCCTGAAGCGGATCCCTGCCAAGAAGGGCCAAAGTGTCGCTGAGGAATATCCTAGCTTTCTTATCCGTTTTAAGTACACACATTTTGTTCGAAATTAGCCATTATCTATCCTATGGTATCCGTAAGAGCCAGCTTGGCTGTACGGATCTTGTAACCGGAAGGTGCAGTCTGGCTTTAAAAAAAAAAAATCAACAGGAACTGATTGCAAATTTCGATCTTCCACTTACCTAATCGCTCCTGAAACTCTTTCTGCAGATCCTTCGCCAAAACGGAATCTGGTCCCATGTTTCCTCCAAAACTTCCCAGAATTTCAGTGATTTTCGTCCATTCCTCATTTTCATCAAATGGGCTCAGTATTGTCAGGCTCCTTTCTAACGCTTTCGAGCCCCGCCGGGGAGATTCTGTACTGGTTCCGAAATCGACTCTAGATGGCGACTGAGTCATGCCCGACGGGGTAGGAAGGGAGAGAGTATCGGCAAAACTGTCGAGGTGATGCCCAAAGGAGCAGCGAACCAGTCCTGAAAACAAAATTAATATGATAATTTTAAGTGGGATTCGGGGGGAAGGAATGGTTGACAAAGAAGGAGGTGGGGATCGCGTGATTCACTGACATCATCCAGAGCCTTGTTTTTGTTGCAATAGTACTGCTACAGCACTTCTTTGCTTCTGCAAAAGATGCGTTTTTGGATTCAATGCCTGTAGGATTTCTAATTGCGGTAGCAGCACCTTGCAGGGAAGCACGGACTTGGTCGGTAAGCATTTCGCTTACAAATCCAGTTCCCCCTAAAAGTGCGCATCCTAGCCGCAAAGTGCAAAAAAATAGGTAAACATGGTTTTCGGGGTTTTTCTTGATCACCTAGTTATCCCTCTAAGGATGTGCGAGGGATAAATCAAATTTCGGATGTTTCGCTTGCACTTCCGGCAAACCACGGCAAACGGTTTGCCGGATTTATTTTTCTGCTTCCTTTCTAAGCCTGTTTTTATGCCACTTGCAGCATCTGGGTTGAGTGCCATTTACCTATCGCAATTCCGTATGTCAGTATGTCGGTCGGTCCGCTTTTTTGTCACACTTTTTCGAGTTAGGGTACTTCCAGATGTGCTAGGACGACGAAACTTGGCAGGCATATCACGGACCCGACCAAACTAACTTCGAAATAATCAGTTTCCTAGCACGACCATCTGGGGGGGGGGGGGAGGGGAGGGGAGCCCCGGAATTCCGGTGATGTCAGTTTTGGGGATTTTCGCGACAAAACTGAATGAATGAATGAATGAATGAACTTTATTACCCGTAAAGTGTAGAACACAAAATACGGAGTATTATAAAAGAAACAAAACGATAAATAACGAAAAAACAACAACAAACTAAACAAAACAACTTGGTAAACTAAACAAACTAAACAAAACTTGGGGAGGCATATCAGTTATTCGATCAAACGAACTTGGAAATAATCAGTTTCCCGATCCAACCATCTGGGGGGGGGGGGGGTGGAGGCGGGGGAATCTGGGAAATTGAGCAGCGTGTAACTTTCGACCGGCTGATCGGACTGGAACGAAACTTGATACTGAATCACCGAGATATCGCTGATGTCCCATTTGAAGTCCGGGACGGGTTCGGTAGCTATGGGGGAGTTGTGGGGAGGGAGAAACGGTTAGAATGGACGGATCAAAGTGAAACTTGCTGGGAAGAACAAGCATCTGCCCCAGATAAATCGTTGTCAGTCGTGGGGGGAGTGGAGGGAGGGGGAGTCCGGAATATTGACTCATGCGTAACTTTGGAACAGGTTATTGGATTTGCGTGAAATTTAATAATTGTTGGCCTACAGAGGAAATGTCTCGGATGATCTTTTTCATGTGCGGACCGGTTCCGATAATAGTTGGAGGGGGGGGGGGGGAGAGACCGGAAAATACGTGGCCGGCTTATACTGGAGAGACTGGGATGGGAATTTGTGGGAATAACAAACAGATGGTCTGGATAAATCTTTTTCAGAACCGGATTGACTCCGGCGACTGTGAGGGGAGTCAGGAGTTCAGGAGTTCCGGTGATCAAGAGTTAAGATACTTCCAGATGTGCTAGGACGGTGCAACTTGGCTGGAATATTAGATATTTGACAAGATTGGCTTAGAAATCGCCACTTTCCAAATCCGACTTGACCGCAAAGTAATAAAAATACTTTTAATCAAAATATACATTTTCATGATTCCCATCGGCCAACAGCCCATTATCATTTTTGCCTCAAGCGCAAGTTTGAAAGTACTTTTTATCAAATGATTCATCTCAACTTATGATAGCGGATTCAACGGCTATGGGGGAGTTGGGAGGGGGTGACCGGAATCTCAAGAAACGGTTAGAATGGAGGGATCAGAGTTAAACTTGCTGGAAAGACCAAGCATTTATTCTAGATTAATCGTTTGCACAATTTGACTGGATCCGCACACTTAGGGGGGGGAAGGGGGGGGGGGAGGGGGGGGGAGGGGGGGAGGGGGGGGGGGAGGGGGGGGGGGAGGGGGGCCTTCCGGAATTCCAGCGATGGCGTTTTTCACGACGAAAGTTGGCAGGTACATCAGGGCCCGAATCAATCTGACAAGAGCCCTTACCTACTATATACAGTTGCAAGTGTCATTAGCTTACAGCTCTTGTTCTATTTACTAAAGTCGAGGTACATCAAATAAATAAACAAATAATAGTAAAATTTTGATTTCGCTCAATTCAGGGGCCCTGGATCTCTACGTCAAGGCCTGGCTGAGAACTTACACAAGCTTACCTAATTGACCACGGGCCAGTTTGGTAAGTTGGGTAGGTTCCCAGTTTGGCCGAGACAAGCCCGATGAAAAATTTGTAGCCTGCATAGTAGTATGGTAGTAGTACGAAAAAGTTGCATTTAATACTATGTAATAGCAAAGAATACTATCATTTAATGTGCCTCAGAGTGGTTCAATCTTATGTAGTAGCATCCTGTCTTGCCATAGTAGCATCCAGTCTTGCTTATAGTAGCATATAGTAGTATGTAGTAACACGGTAGCCCTGAAGTAGAAGCATGTAGTAGCATCATTAGTACTGCATGCTACTTTTTCGTACTACTGCATAGTACTATTTTGAGATAAATTTTTCATCGGGAGGCAAAATTTGCCCAATTCACGTCTGTATTTATGAAACTGAGATACGTGCTTTAGCGCCATCGTGATTTTTCGCCACTACTTTCGCAAGAGGTAAAAGAAGGGCAAACACAGATTACAGATAAGTGGTGGGGGATTAGCGAAAAAATCTCAGAAGGATTTTGCGCCACTTCTCGCTACTACTTATTAAAGCACAACTCTTACTAGAAATGATCTTTCCCTATAAAAATGAATCAGCAAAAACATTTTCGAAAATACCATTACTTTCCACCTGAAACTAGCGATTCTCTTGTTAGCGCTTGTCGGTTATAACCAACCTTCCTGCTCTCCGACGCGGCGGCTGGGCGCAAAAGATTTGAAAACTGAACGTGCCTTGGTTAAAAAGTGGGAAAACTAAGCAAATAAAAGAAGTAATAAACAGAAGATTAGCACATCGTTATGTGTGAAAGAGTTGGCAGCGGACAATGAAAATGCCGCAAACTTTTCGTTGGGTGACTGGAAAACTCGGCAAGGTTGAAAAAGCGCCAAAAATTCGTAGCTACGAAGCGAAACAATGGAGAAAGGTGGGGATTTCAGAAGCTTATTATTCCATATGGGAGCTAAGTATATTATAAAAGGCAGAATAAGCAAGAGAGGTCTTGCTAACTCTTGCTCTAACTCAGGAAAAGTATAAAAAGAAACACTGCTGATTTGATACTAGATCTTACTCTGGCTTCTTGTCTAACCAATTAGGATGGAACCAACTTAATAAAACTACGAGCTGCAAAGAAAATACGACATTAAAGCACAACACACACATGATCTTTTCACTATGAAATGGATCAGAAAAAATGTTTCTCGAAAATACCATTATTTTCTACATGAATTTAGAGATTTTTTTGTTAGCGCCTGTCGACTTTGTCCAGCTTTCCTGCTCTCCGACGCGGCGGCTTGGCGCAAAACATTTGAAAACTGAACGAGCCGTGGTTAAAAAGTGGGAAAAACCAAGCGAATAAATAAAGTCTAAAACAGAAGATTCTCATATTCTTATGTGTTAAAGAGTTATCAGCGGACGTTGAAGATTCAGGCAAACTTTAGGTTGTATTAGGTGCAAATATCGGCACGGCCGAAAAGCGCTAAAGATTCGTGGGGATAAAACGAATTAGTGGAGAAAGGTCGGGATTTTAGAAGTTTGTAATTCCATAAGGGAGCTAGGTACATCATAAAAGGCAGAATAAGCAAGAGGGGCCCCGGTGTAGTTTCAGTGTAGTTTGACGTAGCCTACTCTGTTTTATAAAGCGCCTTCGAAAAGTGAATTAGCCGCGCTGAAGTTGGTCAAGGACTAGAGTAACCTTTCTCAGGGCAGTGTCTCATCTAGTAGCCTACACTTGGACTCAACACTCCATTTTTTTTTCAACGATGTTTCGCCAGTTTTCGTGTTTTTACTGTATTGTAGTTTCTGTAAATATAAATTAAATGCTTATCCTCAAGAAATTTTCTGGTCAGGCAGTGACAAAAACATACGATTTACTTCTTGAATGGTTAGGCTAATTCGACTAGTCAATGAGTTATGAGAGTGACAAAAAATCCTAGGTTATTATTCCCATTAAGCCTTCAGGTAACTACGCAAGGCTCAGCGCGTCATTAGGATATGGGTCAACACCTACAGTGGCGAAAAATCCCGGCGCCGCTAAAGCACTGCTACGGTCACACTTCACAAAACAATGCAGTTGTCACAATGATAACCTTAGACGCACTCACTATGCACCGGAAATGTTCGATCAAAAGGTTTCAAAAACGATAATCTTGATAGCATCGTGACTTTTGCTTACTGCGGTTAAGATAAGGAAACGAAAAAGAGACGTCATCAGATTGACCGCATCATCCACTTGGCAATGTCAATATGAATTTGCATACCAAAAGGAGACGGATTTACTTGTTTAGTTATTCTAAGGCCTAATCCGGCAAACACCCCGGGATATGAAGTAATTGTATATTCGTTATTAGATGAGGATCCGTAACAGGTGCTGAATTATTTAGACAACAGATCCACAAGCCTACTAAGGCCTAGTTCGGACTGAACACGCGAACACCTCGGGTTATGAAGTAATTGTAATTCATTCTTAGAAGAAGATCAATATCAGATGTGGATTTTTTGGGATCCCAAAACGTAAGTGGAGGGATACCTATGACATCGCAAAATTGTCCGTCTATCCGTCCGTCCGTCTGTGCGCACTATAACTCTCGAAGGGAAAGAGATATTTTGATGAAACTTGGTGTGAGGGTTTTTTGGGTCAAGAGTAAGGTCCAGTTCGTATCGTAGATGGGCTCTGTAACCCTACATTTAGGGGTGAGAAAGGGGGTTTAAATTAAGGGGCAAATGAAATATTTTTAAACAGATAATGTGATAGTCGATTACAGGGTAAGGAGACATGCTGAACACGATGGTGAAAACCATTGTGTCATCAGACAAGTAGTTCGCCCAGAATCCGGCCAAAACCGGAAAGTTTGTTATTAGTGAAAGTTTTATTCGAAGTTGATTACATGTTCGATTTATAGGAAAAGACATGCTGAACACGATGGTAAAAACCATTTTTTCGCCGGACAAGTAGTTAGCCCGGAATGAATATTCTTTGAGCCCAAGCTGACTTTGAAACATTTATTCAAACAATGTTTACAACGGCTACGTCAGCTACGATTCTTCATCAGCGATATTTCGGCCCTTCTTGGCAAGGGTCCTCGTTAGGCTGTCAATCCTCTGGTTCAACTTCGGGGAAGGAAACAAACCTGTAATCTACATGTCTGGGCTGTGCAAGTTCCGTACTTCGTAGATAAATATTGTTTGAGCCCAAGCTGAATTTAAAACATTATTCAAACAATGTTTACAACGGCTACGTCAGCTACGATTCTTCATCAGCGATATTTCGGCCCTTCTTGGCAAGGGTCCTCGTCAGGCTGTCAATGCTCTGGTTCAACTTCGGGGAAGGAAACAAACCTGTAATCTGTAAGCCCGGAATCCGGTCAAAACCGGAAAGTCTTTCGAAAGTAAAAGTTTTCTTTGAAGTTGATTAGATGTTCGATTTAAAGGTAAGAAGACATGCTGAAAACGATGGTGAAAACCATTTTTTCGCCGGACAAGTAGTTAGCCTGGAATCCGGCCAAAACCGGAAAGTTTGTTATAAGTAAAAGTTTTATTTGTAGTTGATTAGATGTTCGATTTAGGGGTAAGAAAACATGCTGAACACTTATGTGAAAATAATTTTCTACCCCGGACAAGTAGTTCGCTCGGAATCCGGCCAAAACCAGAAAATTGTTAAAAGTTATTGTTTTATTTGTAGTTGATTAGATATCCGATTTAGGGTAAGAAGAGATGCTGAATCCGTGTATGACAATCATTTTTTATCCGGACATATAGTTCGACCGGAATCCGGCTGGAGCCGGAAATTTTTTTTTTAAGTTAAAGTTTTGTTTGAAGTCTATTAGATGTTCAATATTGGGGAAAGAAGATATGCTGAATTCGTTTTTGAGCTTTCTTTTTTCGCCGGACAAGTAGTTCTTGAATTCGGCAGAAACCGGGAAATTGGCAGAAGTGGCAGGAAGTTTTTGTCAAAACAGATATGACTTGTAGGGGTAAACACACGTGCTGAATCCATATCTGAACTTGGTTTTCTCAGATGATTAGCTATTTGGCCTTAATCTGTTTCTGAATTTCAACAGTAAAAATGTTCAAGGAGTCTGGCGAAGACTGGATCTGGCGAAGACAAGACCGAATTGTCTGGAACAAATATTGAATTTTTGGATCCCATCGAAACCTTTGGTCTTGTTTTCAGAGAAACTGATGACGATGAAATCTATTACGTAATGAACCACCGAAAGGAATTAGTGCAGTAAAGGAAGAAGAAAATCGAAAAATGCACTGAGCCTTTGGTAACGCGGTGAATGGGCAAGATTTAAAAAATAACACAGGAAATAAAGGACTAACCAGGAAAAAAAAACAGGCGATGAATTACTCGAAGAAAAGAGTGGACCTAAGTCTACTAGGCACCATCCGGACCGAACCAGCATACAACTTGGGTTATGAAGTAATTGTAGATTTGTTATTCGAATATGTTCCAAAACAGGTGCTCGATTTTGTCTAACAAAATGATTTTAGTACGCACCAAAACAACAAAATGAAATAATACTGTATTAGGGGGGGGGGGGAGAGAAACACAATAAAATACGCTGCGCTTCTGATGCGCCTACAAATAAAATAGAAAAAAGGGATAATCGGGCCTAAACTATGGTCAAGATCAGACTATTTTTGGAGGACGAAAATGTTACGAGAGCCTATAATAATTTCTGACTTAACAAAAGATTTATTTGTGATGGGATTGGGGGCAATCGAAAACCCAAAAGACGTCTTGGTATGAAGGGCCTGTACACGGGGGCGAAGCGACTTGCTGATCAGACCAGCAATGTGACCGGAATCTCGACCTGATCGAATTTTTTCTTATTGCGTGACTTGAAATGCAGTAGTGCGAAGCAGAAAAAAGGGGTAAGTCTGAAAGGCTAATTTCTAACTAGGTAAAAATTAAACGTAAAATGTCTACCTTCAAACGGCGAATCCGTAACATATTCCTCCACATACTCCACAGAGACACTCAGATCCATATCACTGTTAACATTACTACAAGAGCCCCCATCGTAGCACAGACTATCCTCCCTCGATATGTCCATCGGTATGTCCGTCTCCGTCTCAATATCTCTAGACTTTCTTTTGGGGAGATACCCGAAAATATTTTCTTCCGCCATTTCCGGATGCGGGGGAGGGTGATCGGGGGTAGAAGGTAGAGAGATAGAGCTACTGTGTTCTAGTACGTTTTCGTAGCTTCGACTGACAAATTTTCGGGGTAAGGGTATGGGTTTATGTCCTAGCCTTGGACTACTTGTAGTGCTACTAGATCGGGTTTCATTTTGTGTAGAGCAAAAATCTAGCTCCACCCGTTGTCCGGCGCTAAAATACCAACTACTGGCCTTATCGGCATCAAAGTCCTTACTTTCACTGCCAAAATCCTTAACTCTTATTGGCCCTACACTGAATGCTCTGTCTCTGATTGGTTCAGTGCTAAATTCCTGGCTTCCCATTGGATGTACAATCTCTTTTCCTCCACTTTCAACACTTCTGATTGGTCCGGCGCTGAAGTTCTTACTTCTTACTGCTTCATCCAAGAAATCAGCGCTTCGATGCACTAATGCTCGGTCTCTTACTGTCTCGGCGCTAAAACCGTCTCTTTCTATTGGAGTGTCTTCATTTTCTTCTGTGTCGGCGCTTCTGATTGGTCCAGCGCTAGAATCCAAGCTTCTTATTGGCTCGTCCAAGAAATCAGCGCTATGATGTACCAAGGGCAATATTTGTCCTGAAAGGTCACTGTGAGAGGTACCATTACCGATGTTCTCATAGCAACTGGACGTCATTCGGCCCATATCCACATAGTCGGGATGGTGTAGATTTCTGTCGGTGCAAACACCGTCGATTGCACCGCTATGTGCTAAGTAGATCAGCTCATACGCGGTACGTCTGTTTAGCACCTCGGATTCGCTATTATTGACTCGGCGTGGCGGCTTGACAGGAGGGTGAGGCTGAAAAGAAATATAAAATTAAAGAGGCAGCGACAACTTCATAGCTAGTACGAGAAGTGTCCCGACCTAGCGGCAACCGGAAGGATCAACATGACAAGGGTTACTGAAGAAAAATCTTCACATTTTTTCTACTATTTGACATTTGATTCATTTGAAATTATCGATCAATAAACCTTATTTGTTCAAAAACATTTCGAGTGGTATTAACAAAATATAATATTTCTTATCGAATATTGCAATACAATTAAGCTGCTTCATAACTTCCACAAAAACAAAATTGCAATATTTAAACATTAAAAATCAAAATAAGTAAAAAAAGAAAACGATTTTCAATATAAATATCTGACTATCCACCATACCATCTGGCCTCAAGCCAAGGCTTTAAAAAAAAAAATAAACTTCTCTATCTCAGTTCTGTCGCCTTTTCACAGCTGGGCTACGTCGTCTAGGTTAGTTAGATTGACTCAAACAGCTGTGTTGTCCTTAGAAAGTTGATAATGGTTTTGAAGATGGTGACTTCAGCGGAAGCGGAAGGGGGGGGGGGAGACTCCGCAAGGGATCTAGTCGAGAGGTTGAGATGGTGCTTCTTGAACAACTGACACCACCCGGGTTCTACATTTTGTTCATGAGGATTTGGCGATGGGTTGGCTACACTGGAATAACATGTGGTCCAGGGTTTCGTAGGATGTCTAGTGGACAACCTTTCAGACGGACTGGCGACACTTCTTACAATATAAATACATAAACAATGATCTAATCCGTGATATCTTTAAATATATAAAAATAGCTTCGGATATGTCAGTATTCAGATAAGGACTTGGGTGTCCTAAGCGTCCATGGAGGAACTAAGGTCTAAGGTAAGGTAGGAAATGAGGAAATATCCAAGCAACTCTAAAGAAAAAGCATTACAAAAAAATAGTTCTGGATAATGAACGTGTCCGAAAGCTCCGAAACAAACGAAAATGCTTAATCAATTCAGCATTTTATGCAGCATTTCGCTTTCGGACTTGATGCTGAATGCTGAATTTCCAAGAAGAAACTGGGAGTACGGCGATTTTCTCAGTGTTTTCGGCGGCAAACATAGCAAATTCAAAAAGACAACTGACAATTCGGCAAACATTCCAAATTCTAAGACAACTGGCGATCATGGCCAACGAAGAAAGGAAAGATAAGAAGATAAGAAGGTTGGATATCAGTAGCTGATCCATTTTATCAGCTTTATACAGCTAATTCTTTTTTCTTCTTCTTCCTGACTTAAATTTTGATATTCCAGAAGTGTCAGAGAAGAAAAAAAGGTAACAGCTTTCAGACAAAAAAGAAAAGCAAATGCAGCATTAATGCAGCATTTACAGCACCAAAAGCTTTCGGACACGTTCAATATGCCAGTATTCAGATAAGGACTTGCGTGCCCTAAACGCCCATAGAGGAACTAAGGTTTAAAGTAAGGTGGGAAATAAGGAAATATCCAAGCGACTCTAAAGACAAAGCATTAAAGTTCAACCGAAGGTCCTGCAATCTGTATCTCCCGGTAATACTAGACGATTTTTGAACTTTTCGTCAGGTCGACATGACGCCCGGAGGGGATAAACGGCTGATCCAGGAACGGGACTCTATCCACAGTATAACTGAAAAGGGCTGAACTAGGTCAATCTACACTGTCAGAATTTTCATAGCAGACAACAGTAGATGAGCGGTTTCGACAGTCAGTGCGTAACAGACAACACTTGGGATGTTATCTATTTTTTCTGAAAACGTTATACATGAAACGTTATGCATAATAAGCATTGCCAGGAAGTGCAAAAAAAAACAGCCAAAAAAGCATCTACTGACTTTTCATCCGAAATTTTGTCTGCTACGCATTGCCTATTGAAACCGCGCATCCTTCTGAAACTTCTGACAGTGTAGTTACCCAACCCATCACTTATTCATTTGTGGAGGCACGAAGACCAGAGCCTCGTTTTTGTTGCAATAGCGCTGCCGCATCGCTGCTGCAGCACTTCTTTGCTTTTGCATAATATGCGTTTTTGGATTCACTTTCTTCTTGGTTGAAGCGGTAGCGCTGCAGCATCTTGCAGGGAAGCACGGACTTGGTCGGGGAGCAAGTTCGTGATTCTCGAGAAGGGCTGCCGTCTTCCTCGGAAGCGCTGCAGTGCAAAAACGGATGTAGAAAGAATCAGTCCGGAATTCGCCGAGAAGTGGACCTACAGCATGCAACAAAAACGAGGCTCAGATGAAAGTGCGTTACTTTGTTGCTCCGCTATTAACGAATAATCAATATTTCATTTAGTGAAATTTCCCTTTCTGATTTGTGGTACTTCTATGCGCTTGTACCTGTGTTTTATGCTTGATGACGACGATGAAACAAAAAATAAGTGTGCTGACGCAGTTAGCTACCTTCCACGAGCTGATCGCTGGCCACTGAAAAGCCGCGTTTATACTGAGATTCAAATTTCCCGCGTCATAGTAGAATTGTGCGTTGTGAGGACGGCCGTAGATATTCTGAACGTCATTCTAGAGCAAATAGTGAGAAACAAAAAAAATCCCTTAACACAAGCCAAAATGCAGCATGTTCAGTTAAATGATACAGAAATAGACTTACTTTTCAGTTAAACTTTAACTATATAATTTTTACCTGTCTTTGTTAATTGACGTATTTCATATATGAACTGAGTGTCGTTATTTGAACATGACACATCCAAAGCCATTTTTACGCATTTTACAGATACTACGGATTAATCAATATTTATTTATTTATACTCACAGCCCTTTGTAACGAAAAAAATCAAAGACCAACTCACCGATATTTTCTTCACTTGAGTACCACTCATCGGAAAGTAATCAAGGCTCCTCCTCTCCCCACCATTCCCATTGACTTGTTTCGTGCCGCCATAATTCAAACTTGAGTAGGCACGTGACCCGCGAGTGATCTGCGCGGCGCGCGATCTCTCAGGCGTAGTCATGACGGATCCCTCAGCTGGCGTCCCATCGTCTTTAGGACCGGAGTCGGTGCTCCATTTTAACGAATCGGTGCTGGAGACGCTTTTGAAGTGTCGGCGAGAAATTTCCCTGGAATTTGGAACTTTGATCGCTGGAACTGTGAAATTGGAGAGACTGGAAGGGGTGGGTGCGGAATGGAACGTGGCGCGTTAACTGAACCGGAGACAACTTAAAACTAGTTAAAGGAACCGTCGTGTCTATAATGCCAATGCAACCAACTTCTGTAATTGCATTCATTAATTCTTAAGTCCGGAGACCCACAGTTCATATGTTACACTATAAGCCGGCTAACGATACCTTTCTAATCTTTGCACTTGCCACGATTCACTATTTTCCATGAAGATTATGCTCACGACGAGTTTTAGAGCATCATGGTATTGATGCGTAAACCGGTTGGCTGAATTTTGCCGAGTTTATGCTAGAAGTCAATGGGCTTAAAACGGCCAAAGCCGCGGATAATTTGTAGAAAACAAAATAGTTTTGAATACTGGAACATGAACAAGAAATAGTGCGAGGTGTGCTTTAATTGGGAGTCACTATCGCACCTGAAATCTATAGATCAGTAGTCCCAAAATCCTCAGTTCTTGGTAACAGTATTCCACGCCAGGACATGCACCAATGTATGGTCAGTGGTGCTCATACGAGTACCGGCACAGAAATCTGTTTGAAAAGTAAATTTTCAAATTCAACAGATTTGTATGGGGTACTGCGCTACAGTGCACTTCCTCCAGGGCATGGTGCTGTAACGCATGCCATGAGGTCGGAATCCAGGATTTTAATCTTCTGCTTGTCATTCCGGATTCAGATTTGGACTCGGATTCCAAACCTTCAATCTTACGAATCTGCTCCGATTTCTAGTCTATATCCTTCCAGTTTCCGTTTCCCGTTTTACACAGTGGGCTTAGGCAATCTAGCTTTTTGATCTCCACAAGAAACCATCCTCAGTAACCTATCACGTTATTTGATTCGTCACCTTGATTTTTAAACTATAACCTATGTAACCTACATGATTTGATTCGAATCCGGATTCAAATCCTCAGCATGAAATGGTGGAATTGGAATCGGAATGCTAGTCCTGGATTCGGATTCAATCCTTTCGTGATCGGATTCTCTCATCTCTAGAGCACTGTAATTAAAACTGAGGATTTGTGTATGATTGGTCTACATCACCCAAAATCAAGTCGCTGGCTCAAACCAGGATTCTTACAGCTATGAGATCATCCAAGGATATTTGTAGATGGTCTGTGTTGCGCTGTACTTTGTGTTTTTATACTTGAACGGGTAATAAAGTTCAATAAGAAATAAAATAAAATAAAAGTTAGTGACGGGCTGGAAAATATCTCAGCAGAACAGCCGAAGAGGAGAAAAAATATTTAGCTGTCGCATGGGCTGCCTTGGTCCTTCTTATTCAGCGAATGATTGGTGCAGATTTGACAGATTTGTCCAAACATGCGACTTATCTAATCCAAACCCGACAAAAAGTGCTAATCCTCTAACGTCACGAGACGCAGGACTATTGACTACAAAAATTTGTAAGTAAGTAATTTACTTGTGACCTGAAAAGCAGAGTATGGGAAAGAAAATAAATAAAACCCATAAAAAAATACAACTTGTCTATTTTCGGCCTGAAAAAAGTGTAATGACTGCAACATTTAGTAAGTAAGTAATTTACTTGTGACCCGCCATTTTGAAAAGCACACAGCATGTAAAAGAAAATAAATAAAACCCATACAAAAATACGATTTGTCCATCTTCGGCCAAAAAATAGTGTAGAACGTAGAAAGAAAGAAGTAAAAAGAATTCACTTTTTTTTTCAAAGAAAGAATTAAAAGGTTTTGACCGTCACCGTTTTGACATGTAACCCAGTGGTTACCAACCGTTGGTAGGCATACCCAAAGGGGTGTGAGAGACCCTCGGAAGGAGTACGCGGAGATCCAAAAATCAAGTTAGTCTGTAGCTTTAATATATCACCCCAATCGTTTTTTAGTCTTCTAAGTTCTGACAGTTTCGATATTGACCTTAAGATCCCCATCGCGCGCAATTTCAGATACACATTTATGCCTTGTCATTGATTCCAGTAAATATCGTCTTTTGACGTTCTGATCGTGGCAAAAAAATACAAAACGATGATTCGTCATATAAAGCGTTACGCAACGTTTTTGAACCACGATTAGGGGTATGCGATACGGAAAAGCTGGGAAGCACGGAACAAGGACAATCGAAACATCAATGGAGACCATGTTTTCAGTCATGTTGGAATTATAAGTATGACCACGAATGGAAGCAAGGCCGGCTACACTGCCAGAAGTTTCATAGCAGATAAAACAAGGATGCGCGGCTTCAACAGACAACTGTCAACAGACAGCACTTGGGATGTAAAATGTTGTCGCGAAAAAAGAAAATGCTATGCATAACAAGCATTGCCAGGAAATAGCCGAAAAAACGCCAAAAAGCACCTGCTGAATTTTTCGATCTCATGACGACAAACGAAAAAGTCAGCAGATGTTTTTTTGGCGTTTTTCCGGTTCTTCCTGGCAATTCTTGTTATGCATAACTTTCATGCATTATGTTTGCGGCGACAACAGATTACATCCCAAGTGTTGTCTGTTGAAACCGCGCATCCTCGTATTTTCTGTGATAAAACTTCTGACAGCGTACCGGCTATACATGGCTGCCAGTAAGCCGACGTGACAACAGCAAATACCAACTAGCAGGAAACTCTACACACTGTCAGAAGTTTAATAACAGATAACACATGTTTGCGCGTCCTCGTGTTAAACTTGTTTCGTATCTATGTTATTTCTATATATGTTTTATATATATTCTTAGAACATTTAATACAACGACGCGCAAACATGTATTATCTGTTGTCAAACTCTGACAGAGCAAGAGGTCTCCCATATTATCTCGGTTGGAAGAGAGATTTAAGGTAAAGGCCCATTCACAACGGCTTTAGCTAATACTCGGTACCACCTAGTTCTGAGAATCGCTCCCGAGACCGAAGCTTTGCCAGGTTTGTGCCGTTCGCAATGGATACAGGTGCCAGTTTGGGGTACCAGCTAGTCTCGGACCCAAGTTGAAATCAGTTCAACTTTTGGGGTACTAGCAAATCAGATTATTTTGGGTAATATTGAGGAATATTCTGATTGGTTAGTTTTAAACCAAGCTCAATAGATAAAATCACATCCACCCCGTGCTATCTTGAAAACAGAAAGTGAATTTAGGTCATGTTATCATCATCATAATTATCATTTTATTCATAACCCGGCACTGAACAAAACTGGGCGAGGCCCGGAAAAGACGGAGCAAAAAACAAGAAAAATGAAAGAAAAACAACGGAAAGGAAATACATACTTCGATAACTACGAACTCGGAACAAACAGAAATGACGAAAGATGGAATGACTCCTGACATTCAGTAGAAAAATCACTAATACGCTTCTCAATAACTCTCGCGGGGTTTACCAATCGATACTTTCTCTACAGAAAAGAATTACTTGTCCACGCCGGCAGTCCCATCAAATACTTTGCGGGCGGTGAACTTACTTCCTCTTACCATAATTAAAAAAAGGACCAAACAGGAGCAAGAGCGAGTAGGTGAGGAACTGTTAGGCTTTTATATAACTGAGATCGGTCTAGATTGTTCGGTCTGACGTGGTTCAGCATTAGCCGATCAGATTATTCCTCAGCATTCCCCTAAGTAATCTGATTGGCTAGTAACCTCAAAAGGTGAATTGATTTCACTGAGGTCCGAGACTAGCTGGTACCCGAAACTGGCACCAATATCAACTGCGAACGAAGAAACCCGGCAAAGCCTTGGATCCGGAGCGATTTACAGAACTAGCTGGTGCCGAGTATAAAACCCGTTGTGAATTGGCCTTAAAGTTTAACTGAAAAGGACGACAGAACAATATGTTACCCATCGCATATTCACTTAAAGAGGCTTGAAGACCCGATGACAATGCGATACTTTGTTGCTCCGCTATTCATGAACAATCATATAGTGGAATTTCCCTGTCGGATTGTGTTAATTATATGCGCTTTTACCTGTGTTGCATGCTTGAAGAAAGCGATTTTCAAAAAAATAAGTGTTCACGTAGTGAGCTGCCTTCTGCAAGCTGATCACTGGCCACTGAAAAGCCGCGCTGTACTGAGATTCAAATTTTCCGCGTCATAGTAAAATTTTGCGTTTGTGAGGACAGCAGTAGGTATTCTGAACGTCATCCTCGTGCAAATAGTGAAAAATAAAAAAATCCCTTAACACAATCCAAATACTGCAGTGTGTTCAGTTAAATGATACACAAATAAGATGGCTTTTCAGTTAAACCACGCCTAGCAAAAATACCTTTCTTCGGATCTTCTCGTTTTCGCTCCTTCTTGCTCTTTTTTGGGTTCGTCATCTAAGAGTATATCGACGCTGCTCGACCGATTATGCTTCTTCTTCGGATGAACTTTTTCTGGAAGGATAATATTTTCGTAGGGGGACCCAGGCGACTGAGGATATACGAATGGAAGGTCTCGTTTCTTTGCAACGGAGACCTGGACCAGAGCTCCGCAACCTAGAAGGTTCGATCTCCGATTACATTTAGTCAAAAACACATATTCTGACAGAACCTCCGTCTCCCTATCTCTGTAATATGACTATGCGGTGTCGAATATTTCCCCATACCCTGTCTGGTACGAACGAGAGAAGGTTACTACCTTCGCACCACATCACGTTTCGTTACCTCTACAAATAGCTAAATCGCTGTTAAGTCGCTGGTGAGGAAAAGTAGGAGTCAAGCCTGGTTGGTTCTATGGACGCGCTCCAGAGCGGGTCAGCGCGCGGAGTACGCCTCCTCCCAGGTTCCTTCACTATTTCTTGTGCGATAAGCAACGGCGAAGACGGAGGAGCTGAGTAAAAAGGTATCAACATCAGCTCAAAGCTAGAGTAAATACCTCTAGGTCCGCTCAGTTTTGTCGGGTTTTCATAGTCGCCGCATGCGACTAAAGACAGAAGAATTCTATCTGATTATTTGTTGTTGGTTTTAGTTAGGTTAGTTGGATGTAGCCTATGGCTGCGGTCGATCAGTGATTGGTTAGACCGGTCAAAACAACGGCCGTTTTGGAATATTCACTGAAAGAAGTTTCAGAGCACAACTCAAACTAGAGATGATCTTTTCACGAGGAAATACTCAGAAATATATTTTTTCTTAACCTACCATTACTTCCATGGCCGGGCCGCACTACACACACACCTGTTCGCAATTCGTTTTTTAGCCGTTTTCAAGACTGGTTTTCAAGCCGTTTAGGGCTCCTCTCCCATCGGTTGTTCATAACAAATTAACAAGAGCTACGAGCTCATATGGCACTTGTACGAGTAGGCTGTACAAGAAAGTAGATGAGAACGTCACAAAATACACCCGCCATCCAAAAATGCGGTTCGGAAATAGAAATAGGATATTTAGTTTCACTCATTTCTGAGCAGTTCCGGCATCGTCTCGATTGTCTGTAGCAATTGCACATGACTGTTCAAACTTTCATCACAATAAATCCATTTATTTGATCCCTAGACGTGCTACACGACTTCTGGTACCCACTCTATCTCGACCTACCGTGGCCGAATCTGGTTCGGAATATAAGAAATCGACCACCTAAAGCATCTTCTTTTATACCATCTATCAAGTTTCACTCGAATCTGAGCATTTTTGGAAAGTTCCGGTACCCCCCCCCCCCCCTCCCACCAACGTTGTTGGAGCCGGTTGGGGCCCAATCTCTGAATTCCCTGTTCCTGTCCATCAAGTTTTACTGAAATTGGAGCTTAGCCTATCTGCAAGTTTCCAGTACCCCCCCCCCCCTACCTTGGCGGAATTCGGCCCGGACGCCAAATAACAAATCTAGGCCGCATAAACTCGGCACTGTCGAATTTGCATCTCATTCGGTCCATCCGTTTGGTTTTTGTGCATGTCAAAAGTCCCCCCACCCCCAATTCCCCTAATCGTGGTCGCATGTGGTTCGAACGCATGTTTTACATGTCAAGGCCATCGATTCGTATCACCCATAAAGTTTCACTCGAATCAGACCACTCGTTTGCAATTTATAGAAGTCAATTTCCATATTTTTCTTCTCGTGCTCCCCAAAAAATGCTCGGATCTAGGAACGGAAGTTTCCGGGGGTATGTTGTGTCAGGTTCTTAAGTCAAGATAATTCGGGTCGCTAATATACCTGCAAAGTTTCGTTGTCGTTTTACATCTGGAACTATTCTAACTCACGACTACCGGAATTCCAGGAAACCCCTCCAACTCCCCCCACGGAGCCCCGAAACCATCTGGCTCCTTCAATTTCATCTAGGCCTAATGCTTGTTCCATCCATTAAGTTTCGTCCCAATCCCTCTGCTTTTAGAGTTTCTCGAGTTCCCCCCCCCCTCCATCCCCACAGGTATCGGACCCGACCCGGACGTGACACTGAACGTCCGAGGCGATAGCTCACCAGACAAGTTTCATTCAAATCCGATCACCCGTTCAAAAGTTATGCACGCCACTAGATTCCGGACTCCCCATCCACCCACTCCCCCCACGATGGTCGGGTTGGGGAAACGGCTGTTCTCAAGTCAATATGTTCGGATCCCTGACATACCTGCCAAGTTTCATCGCCCTAGGACATCAGGAAGTATGCCGAACTCGCGGGATCGCTAGAAATCCGGACCCCGACCCCAACTCCCCCACAGTGCCCTGATCCGGTCCGGTTATGTCAATGACGTGTCTAGGACTTGTGCTTGAATTACCCACCAAGTTTCATCCCGATCCCTCCACTCTAAGCGTTTCTCAAAATTTCCGGTTCCCTCCTCCAACTCCCCCCAGTGTCATCGGATCCGGCCCGGATTTAAAGTGAGATGTCTGAGACACGAGGTCATCCTAAATATAAAATTTCATCAAGATCCGATCACCCGTTCAAAAGTTATACACGCCACTAGATTCCGGACTCCCCATCCATCCACTCCCCCCAGTATGGTCGGATTGGGGAAACGGCTGTTCTCAAGTGAACCTGTTCGGGTCCCTGACATACCTGCCAAGTTTCATCGCCCTAGCACATCAGGAAGTATGCCGAACTCACGGGATCGCTAGAAATCCGGACCCCCCCCCCAACTCCCCCAGAGTGCCTGGATCTGGTCCGCTTATATCAATGACGTATCTAGGACTTGTGCTTGTTCTTCCCACCAAGTTTCATCCCGATCCCTAAACTCTAAGCGTTTCTCAAGATTTCCGGTTCCCTCCTCCAACTCCCCCCAGTGTCATCGGATCCGGTCCGGATTTATAGTGGGACGTCTGAGACATGAGGTCATCCTAAATATAAAATTTCATCAAGATCCGATGACTTGTTCGCAAGATAAAAATACCTCAAATTTTGGCTTCCCCCTCCCTCCACTCCCCCCCCCCAGATGGTCGAATCGGGGAATTGACGATTTCCTATTTAATCTGGTCGGGTCCCAGAGATGCCTGTCAATTTCCATCGTCCCAGCACATCAGGAAGCACGGAACTCGCGGAATCACTACAAATTCGGACTTCTCCCCCCTCCCAACTCCCCCAAAGTGAGCGGATCCGTTCCGGTTATATCAGCCATGTATCTAGGACTTGTGCTTGTACTTTCCACCAAGTTTCATCCGGATCCCTCCACTCTAAGTGTTTTTCAAGATTTCCGGTTTCCCCCTCCAACTCCCCCCAATGTCACCGGATCCGGTTTGGATTTAAAATGGAGGGTCTGAGACACGAGTTCCTTCCATATATCAAGTTTCATTAAGATCCGATAACCCGTTCGTAAGCTAAAAATATCTCATTTTTCCTCATTTTTCCGGATTCCCCCTCCCTCCACTCCCCTCCAGATGGTCGGATCGGGGAAGCGAGTATTTCTAATTTAATCTGGTCCAGTTCCTGATATGCCTGCCAAGTTTCATCGTCCTAGCTTATCTGGAAGTGCCCGAACTAGCAAAACCGGGACCGACAGACCGACAGACCGACTGACGGACAGAAATTACAATCGCTATATGGCACTTGAGTAAGCTCAAGTGCCATAAAAACGGGAGATGGATTATCCATGCCCAGATTTATGAACGGGTTGAGTTGAAGGAGGAACGTCTAGAACCCGCTAAAAATTAAAAACGTCTAAAAGCCGTTTTACGAACAGGTGTGTCCGTGCTGGGGCCTGGGCATCAACATGGTATCAGCGATTTTCTCGTTAGCGCTTACCGATTCTATCCAGCCTTTCCGCTCCCCGACGCGGCGGCTGGACGCAAAATGTTTGAAAACAGAACTTGCCGTGGTTGAAAAGTGGAAAACCAAGCCAAACAAATGAAGTCCGAAACAGATTATAGACTTGATAGTCTACCATGTCTTCCAAAATAAAACAACAACACTAGGAACCTTCTCATGGCCTTATGTGTGGAAAAGTTGTCAGCGCACCTTGAGGCTTTCGACGAAGTTTGCGTCGCTTGACTGTCAAAACTCGGCTCGGATAAAAGTGCTAAAAAGGCACAAATCAAACAATAGCGAAAGGCGGGGGTTTTAGAGGCTTGTAATCCTATAAGTGAGCTAGGAATAGTATAAAAGGCAGAATAAACAAGACAGAGTTCTTTAAGCACATCCCAAAACTCGTAGAATCATCACTTCAGAGATGACGGATGAGGTAGCTACTGTTTGCATTTATCGAGGTTCACCTTCACAGCGCGCCAAGAATGACGATGATTATTTTTTTTTTAACAGCAAACGATTCTACGAAATTTATCTACATCCATGACTAAAATACAAATGTCAAATTCGAATAGGCGGTCTTTTCAAACAGACGGAAAGACGTACCCTAGATGTTACTATCGTTTAGAGTGTTTTAATTATGTAGTTAGTTTTCTTGGTTTTGTATTTCATAAAGTGTGTTAAATATGTAGTTAGCATTTGCTTTGCACCTCATTTTTTTGTACCATGGCCTTTGGGGTTTTCCGTGTGCATACATACGTGCATACATACATACCGGTTGAACCTTAGGGTTCCTAATAGCATCAAAAATTATCAACAGTTTAAAAAAAAGTATTCACTGTTTCACGACCAAATTACGGGTGAGATATGAACGCAAAATGGACTACTTTGCTATTTGAGCCCCCCCCCCCCCATGAATATGCAACTCTCACCATTTCTTTCCAGCCTCTACACTTACCAAATGTGTGAAATTGGGCCTTGCTTACAAGCTTTAGCTATTCTCTACAGCGTAATATTTTTTCCTTTTTCGTTGAACGAAGCTGCAGCGTTGCCAAATGCCTAGTGACCGCGGCCAAATTGTTCTGCGCCAGTTTCCATTTCCAATTTCCTTTACGCCTTTCGCGGGTTTATTTGCGCTACTAGGTTAACCCAAAGACGAGCCCAAATAGCTTGAGCGTGACAATTTGCGCCAACTTTCTTCCGTCGCATGTTTTTGCGCCTTTCCGACTTTGTTTTGGGCCAGGCAATTCTTCAAAGAAGAAATAAAAGTAAGCGGATGACATAAGATATCAGTTAATTTGGGCAGGATGGATGTGGTTTGATGTTACCTACGCGACCCGTGTGATTTAATCTTTATTTAAACAAATTTACTAGGGGGAGGGGGGGGGGGCAAACATATGGGTAGCGAAAATAGCAAGGTATCCTGTATCCAGTTTTTCCAAACAAACCAAAATCTGTACCTTGGATGTAAGTCAATATCTGCTGAGCCGCTGGGGTCCCTAATATCTTCAAAAGATTATCAACCGTTTCACCATTGGAATTCATGGCTGAAATATCAATGCCCAACTCGACTAGGAGCATTTCTAAACAGACCGAAAAACGTACCTTGGATTTTACTCTTGGCTGAGCCGCTTAAGCCACTAATCGCATCAAAAAGTCATCAGCCGTTAAAAAAAAGTATCTACCGCTTCACGATGAAACTGACGACTAAAATATTTCGGTTAGGCCCTTTTTTTGTTTTGTTTAAACAGACCGAAATACATACCTTGGATGTGAGTCAATATCTGCTGAGCAGCTGGGGTCCCTAATATCTTCAAAACAGTATCAACCGTTTCACCATTGGAATTAATGACTGAAATATCAATGCCCAATTCGACTAGGCGCTTCGCCACGTCCACTTTCCCGTAGAGCGACGCTTCATGTAACGCAGACCCTGATTGGGTAATTGTCGAGAGGGGCATACCAGAAGAAACGAGTACGTCCACCACAGCCCTGAAAAGAAAATAATAAGTCAAAAACACGGCAGTGAACCTCGGGAGAATGAGAAATTCGCCCGAATCCTATGTCAACCAATCAACGGCGTTCGCTGGGGATAGCCGGGGTGACGAGTGCGGCTCTTCGGTAGGCATTCGGCGATTCTTCACCGGCACGAAGAGTTAGTCATCTTGACTTACTTTTGCACTTATGTCTCCTGCCGGGCGTCGCTCAGCTTAGAGAGTCATGTCAGCCTCCTCCAACTCGTAGGAGCAGCTAGCGCTGGTGCATCGTGGACGTCCATGTTTGCCAACTTTAAAGGACCCCTCGCACTATTTTCTCTTCAACTTGTAGTATTTTAAAATATTCGAATAGGCTAGTTTAAAACCAGGCTGTGCTTTCAACAAATAACCCACGGTTTTGACTGTTTTAACCCTTTTCCGAGTCCCGTTGACTTATAGTGAAGACAGGGAAGCAACTTACATAACCAGTTTTTGTGATCGAAAAACTTCTCGCGGACAACTGTAGACAGCATGATACACATCGAAGGCAGCAAAGCACGGCAGGTTAGAAAACCAGCGTGGTTTTGTTAGAGGGGTTAGACTGTACCGTATGAAATTGCGGTCTCCGGGTTTAGAAATATATGAAGTGATTATGGAAGTAGTTTATGTTGGTATTATAGGTAAGACAGTTATAGGTAGTAGGTAAAGTATTTGGAACGACTATCGGACCATTAATGTTTCGCTCTGCCGCAGGGTCGTTTCCAGCTGGCTTCTGCGGGGTTGAAATCCAGCACGATTTTCGCAGGTAGGTGTGATGGCATTCTAAGGAGGTGAACGCACCATCATTATTGTGTTGCGAGAGCAACACTTTGGTTTTGTCCTCGCTTTTTTTTTTTTTTTTTTTTTTCCTATGCCGCCGATTTTATTTTATTCCTGGTAACTGGGAAGGGTCTAACCTGTGCGGTTTTTACGGAAAGCGTGGAACTTAGGACCTTATGAATATGACATTACATTTTGGAAAGCTCCGTAGAACTCTTGCCTGGGGCCAATAAGGATGGTTTTTGCTTGTCCTCGAGCCAGAGCCTACGGTTTGCGAAGTGAAGTGGAGTTGTATAGCCTATGTCAGAGAGGACTATCTGAAGTTGTGTAGCGAACCTTTCGTTTCATCAAACCATGTTTCTGCTTTCGAGTGGAAAGCTCCGTTCTAGCACGCATGCAGGCAGGCACCAGTTTCAAATTGAAGATGGACTAAAATCTATAAGTGTTAAATATATGCGGCAGTTACCCGGCCCCACAGCCAACATATCTTCTTTGAGTGATAAATAGAAAAATCTACAGAGAAAAAAAAGTGGCTTTTTCCCACGGGTCCGAAAGTGCTGCCATCTATTGTTTATGTCCATGTCTGCGACGATTTCAGCTGAGTTTATAAAATTATTTTTTTTTGCACTTGGGCTTGCGGTAGAGTAACGGTATAAGATGTGCCTCTTAGACTTTAAAAGTTCTCTCATTGCTAGAGAAACTAGAGCTTACCCTTTGCTCCTTTCTAAGTCGTGACGTTAGAAAGTTGGCCTACGGCAAAAAAGTCAACTTTTGAACTAAGACAGGTAGAACTTTTTTTTCGACGGCAATCGATAGCCATTGATGAGGTGATCAAAGTATATGTCATCCATTTTTTGGTACAAAAGTTCCTTCATGAGATACACCAGTTTGAAAATTTCAACGGGGTTGACAACTTCAGTAGTAAGGTACACCAGAGGTACACTGAAACCAAAAATAGGCGATACCAGTTATGAGACATGTAGGGGACTTGCACGCGACAGTCGACTGTTAGCTCATAATCATCTTCGGCAATGAGGGGTTTGCAGCTTTCCCTAGTTGGCGTACCTGTCATTTGGTGGTAAGAACAATTTGGTTCCCAATTGTAAGACATTCAAGGGACTTGTAAGTAATAATCGGCTGTTATGCTACAAAAATCTTCAGCGATGAGGGGTTTGCAACTTTTGCTAGCCGGTGTACCCATTATTTTTATCCGGTGAACTTGATGTCTATCACGGGAAAGGGACTTGTCAGTAGAATCGGTGCACGAGGGGCTAGAAATTTGTGCAAATTGTTGCACATTGTATTCGATTTATATAAATCTGACGGTAAGAAAGTTTGTATCGATGGTCTATCGCTGTAACCTAGGATTTACCTAGGTTTACGCAACGGGTACAAACGATAATGTAAAACAAGGTAGTTTCGTAATAATTAATAGTGTCATCTATGGTATTTTAATCCTGAAAAGTTACGGATAGCTTTATAGTACCAACCAGATTATATAGGATATTGTTCCAAGTTTTCAGCCGTCACGATGTCTACGATTGAAAAGGATAAAGTTCAACTGACTGCAAAGTCAATTTAGTCCCTTTTTCCGATATTCTTTTGTTGTGGTTAGGGCAATCGATAGCCCTTGATGAGCCGATCAAACTATATGTCATCCATTTTTTTGAACAAAAATCCTTCATGAGATAAACCAGTTTGGAAGTTTCAAGGGGTTGACAACTTCAGGAGTAAGGTACACACTGAAACCAAAAATAGGTGATACCAGTTATGAGACATGTAAGGGACTTGTAAGCAACAGTCGACTGTAAGCAACAGTCAACTGTTAGCTCATAATCATCTTCGGCAATGAGGAGTTGCAGCTTTTGCTAGTTGGTATACCTGTTATTTGTTTCAGGTGTATTCGATGGTAAGAACAATATTGTTCCCAATTGTAAGACAGGCATGGGACTTGTATCGGCTTTTATGCTATAATCATCTTCAGCGATGAGGGGTTTGCAACTTTTGCTAGCTGGTGTATCCATTTTTTGTTTCCGGTGAATCTGATGTCAATCACGGGAGAGGGACTTGTAAGTAAGAATCGGTTCACGAGGGGCTAGAAATTTTTGAAAATTGGCGCTCATTGTATTCGATTTCTGTAAATATGACGGTAAGAAAGTTTGTATCGATTGTCTATCGCTATTACCTAGGATCAACTACGCAACGGGTACAAGCGATACGGTAATGTAAAACAATAAGGTAGTTTTGTAATAATTAATAGTGTCATCTATGGTATTTTAATCCTGAAACGTTACGGATAGCTTTATAATACCAACTAGATTATATAAGATATTGTTCCAAGTTTTCACCCGTCACGATATCTACGACTGAAAAGGATAAATTTCAACTGTCCGCAAAGTCAATTTAGTCCCTTCTTCCGATATTGTTTTGTTGTTGGTTTTACAACGCTAAAGAACAGCTTTTGATCATGTGATTATTCTTTTTAGAACATACCATTTTAAAAGCTTCGATAAGTTGACAGCTTCAGCATTTAACCGACAGCGAAGAAACAAAACGAAAGTGTTGCTCTCGCAACACTTTAGTCGGCGAAGCCGGACAAAGGTTGCCGCAACACTTCACGTT
Organism: Branchinecta lynchi; assembly: GCA_023053575.1. Taxonomy (NCBI): domain Eukaryota; kingdom Metazoa; phylum Arthropoda; class Branchiopoda; order Anostraca; family Branchinectidae; genus Branchinecta; species Branchinecta lynchi. The sequence goes on from JAKZAP010000002.1 coordinate 30,464,747, forward strand.
GCCCGGGCAACGTAGGTCTAGCTATTATTAAAGTTTAACCGATTAGGGCTGAGATCCGACAGTCTAGTTCCACATCATTAGTTCGTTTGATTAGGCCTAAAAACCCGATAAAAATGCGTTACTTCGTTTGTCCGTTATCCACAGATAATCGATTTCATCAAATTAACTTATTCGTTCGGATTTATGGTGTGGCTATGTGCGTGTCACTCTACGCTTGAAATATTTACCAACTACAAATGTAAGCCATTGCCGAAAACTAAAATAACAAGAGCTGAAAGCTCATATGGCACTTGTAAGAACAGTTAGCATGTTTGTCAGATACGGTTTGCAGTTTTCAAGGCTGGATCTCTCTCCCGATATTCATTTCATCAGAAAATGGGCTTGATCTAGTAGATTTGAAATGGTTATACCACTCATTGACAACTGTATCTTCCTCCAACGATGATCGGATCGGGGGAGGGACTATATTTTCAAGCCAATCTAACATACCTGCAAAGTTTCATTATTTCCATGTTAATCTGGTTGGTTCCCTCATATGCCTGTCAAGTTTTATTGTGCTAGCTTATTTGGAAGCGTTTCACCCGATTTCCGGTTGCCCCTCCAGCCCCCCCCCCCAGTGATCGGATCTGGTCCGGATTTGAAACTGAGCATCTGAAGCACTTGTTCTTGACGTATGTCAAGTTTCTTGCATGTCTGATTACCCCTTCCAAAGTTATGCATGTTACTAGTTTCCGGATTTCCCATCCCTCCACTCATCCCACAATGACCGGATGGGGAAAGTGATTATTTCCAAGTTCTTCTGGTCGGTTCCCTGATATGCCTGCCAAATTTCATTGTCCTAGCTTATGTGGAAGCGTTTCATGAGATTTCCGGTGCCCCCTCCAGCCCCCCCCCCCCCAGTTATCGGATCTGGTCCGGATTTGAAATTGAGCTTCAGAAGCACTTGTTCTTGACATATGTCAAGTTTCAGGCCTATCTGATTACCCGTTCAAAAGTTAGGCATGCTACTACTTTCCGGATTTCCCATCCCTCCACTGCCCCCAAGATGGCCGGATCGGGGAAATGATTATTTCCAAGTTAATCTGGTCGGTTTCCCAACACGCCTGCCAAGTTTCATCGTTCTAGCTTATGTGGAAGCGTTTCACGAGGTTTTGGGTGCCCCCCTCCAGCCCCCCCCCCCCAGTTATCGGCAATTGTTCTTGATATATGTCAAGTTTCACGCAAGTCCGACTACCCGTTCTAAAGTTATGCATGTTACTAGTTTCCGGATTTCTTGTTGCTCCACCCCCCCCCCCCCGCCCACGATGGCCGGATCGGGGAAGTGACTGTTTCCATGTTAATCTGGTTCGGTCCCTTATACGCCTGCCAAGTTTCATCGTCCTAGCTTATGTGGAAGTGCCCAAACTAGCAAAACTGGGACAGACCGACAGACCGTCGTTTCCGGATTTCTCATCCCTCCACCCCCCCCCCCCCCCCACTATGATCGTATCCGGAATATGATTAAATCCAAGTTAATCAGGTCGGTTCCCTGATAATCCTGCTAAGCGTTTCACTAGATTTGTTTGACTTGGACTGACCATCTTTAAACCGTATCTATTCTCGCATTCGCTTTGTATACATCATAGCATGGCTCAGTGGTAGAAAACGGGACTGGCAACACAAAGGTCAAGTTTCACGTATGTCTGATTACCCTTTTCTAAAGTTATGCATGTTAATAGTTTTCGGATTTCCCATCCCTCCACTCCCCCCACTATGATCGGATCCGGAATATGATTATATCCAAGTTAATCTGGTCGGTTCGCTGATATTCCTGCCAAACGTTTCACTAGATTTGTTTGACTTGGACTAACCATCTTTAAACCGTAATTATTCCCGCATTCGCTTCCTCATACATGGTCGCATAGCTCAGTGGTAGAATACTAGACTGTCAACCCAAAGGTTCTTGGTTCGATCCCGCCTTTACTTTTTTTGCTCCCGTTTTACTTTTTGGTCCCGTTTTACTTTATAGTTTCCGGACTCCCGGATCCGGGGAAAGTTGGATTGGGGAAGTGATTATTTGTAAGTTGATCTGGTCGGGTCCCTGATATGCCTGTGAAGTTTCATCGTCCTAGCTTGTGTGGAAGTGCCCAAACTAGCAAAACCTGGACAGACCGACAGAACGACAGAGCGACAGAACGACAGAACGACAGAACGACAGACAGACAGACCGACAGACCGACAGAAATTACGATCGCTATATGGCACTTGAGTATGCTCAAGTGCCATAAAAATGACCGATTCCTTGCAAGACATATCATACATGTTCCTACTAACAGGGTAACTTTTCCGAGCTTCGCATCCGTCAAACTGGAAATGCAAGCTTTTATTGAAATTTAAATTCTTCGTGTCTGGGTGAATTTTGGGTTGTCGTGCAAGCAGCGTACACTCTGAATGTTATTACTAGATCCCCGAGTAACAAAATACAATATCCCTTAGAAGAGTCAAAATATTCAGTGTATTCAAATATCAGATGTAAAAATAAGCTGCCTTTTCAGTTAAATTTTTAACGCAAGATAAAGCGATTGGCTAAGAAGTAACCGGGCCAAAGTCTTCTTGGCTCCTGGCCTGTATCTTTCTCACATCTCTTTTCTTCAATTCCCAGAAGTCCAAATCTCATTTTTCCCCAGCTTTCCCCACTTCATCAGATCCGCAATTAAAAGAGACCCCACCCCCCTCAGCCCCCGGAGGACACCAATTTCACAGAACGAAGAGCGTCTCCGGAGGGAATCTTCAAAACCGCGTCTGGATCAAAGGAGTTTCCGCCTCAGCGTTTCTAGAGAAGGTAACCAAACTACCGGGGAGGGGGGAAATGTTTGCCTCAACAAAAAAAATGAATCCCCCAAATTTTGTTATTTCAGCGGTTACTGAGTCAGAGCGGCTAATAAAGTTGTAGGTCTAGTGTCTACTAGTAGAAACAGTTGATCTCTAAACTGTACTGTGAAGAAAACTTGCACCGGAAACTTTTCCGATGTCTGAATCTCACCCAGCTTATGAAAGTTTCAGAACACCAAAACAAGGATGCGCGATTCCAGCTGACGTGAAAAGAATATTGTCTGTTGGTGTAACCGAATATTTCGTCACGAATTTTTAAGTGTCATTTTTTCTTTCAAGTGTAACTGAAAAGGTTGCTTGATTTTATACTTTGGATTTGACTAGACTGAATTATTTTTACTCTGCTAAGAGATTTTTATTTTTTCTCACTGGGCAGTAGTAGAAACGTTCACAACGTAAAATATGCACTGCAGACCCGACAAGACAAAGTACACCCCGACTCGGCGAATGTGATTTCAACAAAAGCGTGCATTTAAATGGCTAATGAAGCGAAACTAAATGTTCAACTCAAGACTGTACGGCCCTTCTGAAGAAAGCCCGTTATTGCGTGTTAATTTTTCTAACTAGAGAACTGACAATTTTTGGTTGGATACCCCTCCCGTGCCGTTGTAACTATTTCAAGCATAGCGGTATAAATAAGCACATAGAGCCACATAGATTTGACGAAAACTGATTATCTTGAATATCAGAGCACGAATTAACGCATTTCCATCGGATCTTCAAGCCTACAAAGGACCCCCTTGCTTATTCTGCTTTTTTTTATTATGGAATTATAAGCTTCTGAAATGCTCGGTTATCCCACCTTTTAACCACAGCGCATTCAGTTTTCAAACATTTTGGGTCCAGTAGCCGCGCCGGAGAGCGGGATGGCTGGACGGAGTTGACAAGTGCTAACAAGAAAATTGCTAAGTTCACGTGAAAAGTAAAGGTACTTTCCACAGATGATATTTCTGTGTCATTTCACGCTTCAAGTGAATAGTGATTGGTAACTAGACTGTTATATCTCTCGGTTTAACTTTAAAGGACCTGTCTTACCTATCATACTAACGCAGCCTACTCCCATAACCACTCCAATGTTTTTAAACCCATAGACCCCAACTTCGTACGGTAGCTAACCCTACTTACAAAACCAAGCTGATTTTCTCACTACCTGTGTTTTGCTACCTTCGATCTGTATCACGCTGTCCACGGTTGTCTGCGAGAAGTTTTTCCATCAGGAAAACCGGTTATGTAAATTGTTTCCCTGTTTTCGCTACAAGTCAACGGGTCTCGGAAAAGGCTTAAAACAGCCAAAACCGCGGGTTATTTATTGAAAGCACAGCCTAGTTTTAAAGTATTCAAATATTTTACAACACTGTAAGTTGAATAGTCAATTAATCAATTAATTATATAAACATATAAATATAGCAATAGTGCGAGAGGTCCTTTGAAAAAGCAAAGGTGCAGACCATGTTTAGTTAAAGGATCAGAACACGATTTTTCATACAGTTAAAAGAACTCTGTTGACCCTGTCGCCTCGAGGAAAATAGAAAACTTACTTGTGACCATTCCTGCTCGCCAAATGCAGTGGAGTGCTTGAGAATATATCATTGGGGGATCTATGGCGGTAGACAGCGAGGAGTTCAGGGTGCGTCCGAAGCATCGTTTCCACCGTTTCAACCCTGAAGAAATAAGAGAAAAACATCAGCAAAGGGAGGTCTGAAGATCTTGCGAAGCTGTTTCAAAAATGATCCGAACACTATTGTGAACAGTAAAGATATACTTTTTTGAAGTAGTGAATTGAAAGACAAAAATAATCCTCAGCCGAGATTTTAACCCAGGATCTACTGTAATAATACTCCTAACTCTACCCCTCTAGTTATTTAATCTATTATCATTTCCAAGCTTTCGAACTTCTTATGTAATATACATCCACCCTAACGACGCTATACGCTGATTTTTACATTTGCCGTGTTTGACCCCTTCTCAAGGCGGATCAAGCTCCCGCGTATTGCTTCAGAGAAGCTCATAGGTAATCAAAACCACGGGGGCCGAGCGAGGCTGAAAACAGCCGGTATGGGTTTGTGATATCTAAAAAAAACAGCAGAGATTCAAAGGAGTCGCCCATGTTCGAATATTGGAAGATAAACTGTATCCGGGGTACTGTGATTAGTGCTTTAAGAACAGTGCCCAGGCCCCATTATAGTCACGCATGATAATAACGCCGGTAATAAAATCATACGGTCGAAAAGGGGAATTTTTAATGGTCCATTTTTAAACGCATGTTTGGGCCAATCACAGACCACAGTCAATGACGACTTTTGTTAGTTCTCTTTTCCTGTCAGTGATGATGGTGGTAAGATTTCGTTTATTTCTTTGTTCAAAGTGTGACCAGCATGAAACGTAAGGAGTTTTTTAATAACCAAATTAACCAACCAAATACGTACATGTGTGACTGAGTGTGGACAGAGCATAGGAGTAACCAGACAGTTTGCGTCCTCACTCAACTCAGTCGGTTCTGGAAAAGCAATCCGGGGGGACTGTTGCGATGGTGGCATCTGCACCCCGCACTGCTCAACTCGAGGTTCACCTCTGCCGCCACTAGGCAGCGATATTCCCCTTCCGTAACTGTTTGTATATAACTCTTGGAATAATTTATTAACTCTGTGATCACCGTGAATAATTCTATTATCATGAGTCATTACGCCTCTTTTCCGGGCTTCGACCTGTACACAGCTCTTTTAATGTATAGGTTGATATTATCTTGTAAAGGCGTATTCTCGCCGTTCCCCGAGGACTCCACGGGGAATCGAAGGGAACGACGAGAATAGAGGGAGTCACTCCACGCGAACTCCGCGTACAGAAACAGCGAGAACATGGGGAATGCTTCGAAAATGGATTTTGTTCGATAAAAAAAATATACAGTTGACGAAATTAGTCTAGATCCACTTTATTTTTTATTTTGTTTGTTCAGATTGTATTCAATTAATTTTTCATTGCACCAACAGCAGCAAAAATTGATTCCCCTCTGAATCTGAAAGGGAGTCCTTTTTGATGATGGTGATGATAATCGGAGCATTCCCCGTCCGTGGGGACTCGCGAGAATACGGGGAGTGAGTCCCCGGGACAAACAGAAACGCGGGGACTCCTCAAGTGGAGTCCTCGGGGAACTGCGAGAATACACCTTTAGTGTGCACGTCCCTTTCACCTCATCTTTCACAGAATTACAGATAGATGAAGACAACAGATCTGACATTGTAGAAGGTTTGTTCATGATAGAGTAAATTGTCTTTTATATTAGTTGCGTTTCTGAAACTCTCAACGGTTTCTATTTTAATCCCGTTTTTGGTCGTCGATCACAGTTTCCTTGTTCTTAAAACTCTGACCGTCAAATTAGCAAGCTAGCAAGTTCAAAGTTTGCTTGAAACGTTGAAGAACGGCGACCGGGCAAGGATCGCTGGAGTCGTAAAACACTAATTATGCAAACTCTGAACTTCGACGGCGTTTGAAAACGGGAATGAAGCAACATGCAAAGCCCACAGCGAAAAAAAAAAATCGATAAAAAAACGCAACTATTCTTCGTTCTCCTAGAGAGGAAAGAAGTGGTCGAGGTTGGAAGTTGGGGAGGGGGCGTCTTACCTTCCATAGAAAGCCGCAAGATCCAACGGAGCTTCTCCCTTGGCATTCTTGACGGCCGGGTCTGCACCATACTTGAGAAGATGTTGGCAGCACTGTGTATGCCCAAACTGGGTTGCATAGTGCAGTGGTGTATCGCCGTCAAGATTCTGAAGAAAAGATTACTGTTGGCGATCTATATGAGTACACACCATACCACAATACCATCATAACAAAGCTGTTCTTTTTGCCCTATCAATGTACTGGGTCTATCCTGGAAGCAGAGAGCTCATCCTGAGATTTGCATCAACATTTCACATCGAAATCTCCAAGAACTCTGCCTGTAAGCCTGCCACTACAACACAAAATGGAACTGAAAACGAAGTTCACCCCTCCCCCCAATCCCCTTGCAATCATCACCTATCAAACGCAAACCCAATCTCAGCACGTGGGTGACGGGGGAACTTTAATTATTTTCACTTCGTTGAACTTACATCCGATGAAGTTAAACATGCACGACTGAGCTAATGTTCTAGAAAAGTCTGACTGGAATCTTTGTCTTAATGGAATGCTCACGCTTGACGGGTAATCGAAATGATCCAAGTGCTTAGAAAACGTTCGGAATGTCTGGAATTAAGAGCTAGAAGCATTTCGTTCCCTCACTGGGCGCAAAACGGGAATGCATTTAATGTAATGGCGTACCCCTCCCCCCTATGGATTCTAAGCCCCCCAATCCAGTGTTGCCACCATATTGTCCGAGCAAACTGCGAATTTTTCACCCAAAACTGTTAATTTTTTTGAAAAAAAAAAATTCCCCTCAAGTTCGGGTTTGTTCATTTCACAAATTACAAACTTACTACTATCGAACTTCATAGCAGAGAGCAAGCTTGACTGCCAGTTGATTACAGAAATAATCTAATTATGCTGGATGTGCCACCGGTTCCAGGGTTTATTTGACTTTATCAGTTTCATACATAGTGTGTTTTTAACCTATATGAAAAGAATGTTGTCATATTTATTTACATTGTTTTGCTTAAAGTGTTTTAATATGTATATTTTACTTTGTGTATTTTATTCATACCCCGCTGTTATGCAAAAAGCGGGTCACAAAAAAAAAACATGTCGACGAAAAACAATTCCAATTCCAATTATAAAGTAACCAGTGTTGAAGGTTTTACCACTTTACCGTTTTTCTGGTAAAATTGAAATTTTCTGCCACAATCAATAATGCTCGTTTTATCTCTATTTAGTTTCCCAAATATGGCAAATATTTAGCAAATATAGTCCTAACTAACTATACATATCCTATATATAATACTAATAATCCAGTACGTACAGAACAAATATATTCTTTGTAATTTCAATATCCCAGATTCTTCTGAGAGATTACTGATAATGTACACGCTAGTAACACTGAACGTCATGGGCACAGGGGAGATCCAATTTTTTGTTGTGGGGGCGGGGGAGGGCAAAATCTTGGGTTGGCGGAGCCGATATAACTACCAGGAAAACGACGTCAAGGTCGTTTCAGTTCAAAGGCCAACCATCTATTTATGTTACCAGGCTCGCGGTGGAGATTACAAAGATGAGATCATGTTATTTCAAATATGCAAAGCACCTGCTCCACTTGTCGAAATTATGCCATAGCCATACATTGACGAAGAAGTTCAAAATTCAAGATGCAAGTGTTACCCTTTTGGATGTTTCTTCGTCAATACCAAAAATCACTGACAACAGAGCCGAACCAGCGCACGACCTTCTCCACTGCTCCGCTTTTCCGAAATGGCGGGTTACCAATAAATTACTTACTTACTTAGTAAGAACTGCAGAGCCTGCATTCCACCTTTTACAGCAAGAAATCATTCCAACTTTAGAATCCCATCCCAGTTCAGCCAAGCGTCTCTAATCCCCAAGAGATTCGGCCATCCGCTGTGTCACATTCTGATAAAAGTATCAATCTGAGAGGCATTAACTGCTCAAGCTTTATGGCACGTTTAAGCCGTTCTGATCGCTACAAAACAGGGGTCGGGAAGGTCCCATTTATTTTCGGGAGATGCTTAGCTATGTATTAATTTCTTCAACAATTTGATGATAAAAGCGAGCACTTATATTTTCGGATAACAGCGATAGAGGCCCCTCGACACAGATTCTTCATTATATTTGTCGGGAAGGTCCCATTTATTTTCGGGAGATGCTTAGCTATGTATTAATTTCTTCAACAATTTGATGATAAAAGCGAGCACTTATATTTTCGGATAACAGCGACAGAGGCCCCTCGACACAGATTCTTCATTATATTTGTGTTGGTGAAGCAGGAAGCATAAACAACGTAAGCATGGCGCTATTTTCAGAAATTTTGGATTGCAGCGACCGAGAGCGCTCGTGCCCCACAGATTAATCATGTTTACATTTGTGTAAAATAGGAAGGAAAATAAACGTACGCATTGTCATAAGATGTACAATAAATGTTCGTCAAAAAGCGAGCGAAATTTCTTAAAATCAATCGCCCCCCCCACCCCCTCCCCCGAAGCCAAACACAAAATAGGCTACGCTATGGTACTTTTTATTTTTGCATTTTTTTTTTAGGATGTGAAAACGATCCAACTGGAACAGATCCAGCTCTCCCTGAAGGCTGTGCAGCCTTGAATCCGTTGAAACTATCCCCGTCTCGTGGTCTAGCTTACACTTCTACCAATCTACCTTACAATGGCTGCTTGCCAGTAATATTGCTGGATTTCGCGCCTTCGTTCGCCAAGATTAGTCAGATAATAGTTTGAACACCCGATCAGGATTGTCCAGAAGGATTTCCTGCGCTTTTATCATCAAGTTGAAAAAATCCCAAATACGGAAGTGATGATAATGCCGGAAACCTAGCAGGAATTCCAGCCCACCAGTACCCGACCCTGATTGTCCAACGTATACACTAACAAGGGATTACGTCGTAACATAAGTGGAAAGGTGGTGTAGTCGATTATGGATTCGGTCAAAGGACTTGAAACGTCTTAAAAGGTACCTACAAAGCAAATTTGAATGATGATGAATTTGGTATGTTTTATTTCGTACTTGAAAAGAAAAGAGAGACAGAAGCAAAAAGCGAATTTTTACTGTGGAAAAACAAACGGATTACGAGCTGCACCACGGTATTGTTGTGCCCGTGCACAATATTTGCATTAAATAGACAAATATAATGCTGATAAACTCTTTCACGCCTCTTACTTCACACAAAAACACAAATGTATTTGAGGCAAATTTGTGTACCAGAAGTCTAACTAAATTTTGAGACCGAAAACATGTCCTCCAGTTTTCATACCAGTAGGCTCACATTCGTATGTCAAGGTCTCATAGAGAAGTCAGTCAAACTCATTCAGGTTTGTTTTTAGTTGCGATCAGGTGGCTACATCTGGCCACATACCGACCGCTGGCTCACATCAACGCATAGCACGCGCAATCAAAGAATCATTGCGAGCTTTTCTGTCTTGGACCCACTTATGAAGTTAAACGAAATTAGTGAACAGCTTTTGTCATCATCCAGCCCCCCGTCCTGTCCAATGCACCAGCTAATTCACAGTTTTGTTGTGTACTTCTTGTTATGCGTTTATTTCTCTTTTTTGTTGTTGCTGTGCAAATACCATTTTGTATTTCTTGTTGTGCGTGTATTTCTGTTTTTGTGTGTATACATACCGTACAGATGCCCAATCACCAGGCTGCGCGCAACAAAATTATTAATTCACATCAGATCCTCAGTACGTTTTGGAAACTCGAATCCGTTTATGTTCGTCTTCCTACGTTCAAGGGAACAATTTTGATCAACTAAGGGACACTTGGGGGTTGAGTTGGGGCAATGGCTAAGTACTTGGACGTCCGAAAGCAAATTTCTAAATAATAATAATAACACAGTAATAACAATTATAATGATAGCAGTCATACTAATTATAATGATACAAATGCAGTAAACTGGCGTTCGTCTCTGCAACGTCTAGTGTTGTTTGACCTTTAAAGGATTCCCGCAAACAAAGCTACACTATCCAAAATTTAGCAATGTGGTCAACATACGGCAGAGTGTAGCTAGCCATTGTGGTCACAGGTACAACTGAGTTTTCTTACACACTACCTACTTAGCAGAGCAAATGGAGACATATTATAGTAGTCGTAAACTAATATAAAAGGAATGCACAGGAAATTTCAGGTAAAATGTTTTCTATTGTCGTGTTTGGTTGAACTTTGGCTACGTCTAGGTCTCTGTTTACTTTTTAGGATCCCAAAACGTACAAGAACGGATATGTATGACTTCGTAAGATCTGTCCACCCCGCTGCAGTTCTGACCGTTTGTTAGCCCGATAACTCGCTAAGGAGTTGAGATATTTTATTTGAACTTGATACCAGATCGGAATCTGGGCTGGAGCAAAATTATGAGATAGGAAAGGACAAAATGGCAGGTTTAAAGGACCTCACGAGGACCAGAAATCTACAATACCCGACTGCCTGAACCAAGAAGCACAAGAAATATTTCCGTTTAGGATCCGAACTAAGCCTTTGGTCTTGTCGTCTTTCCTTTCCGCCCGTGTAGGCCTTTTTTTCAAGCGGCATAGTAGAGAGAGAGACAGAGAGAGAAATTTGAGATGAGAGAACAGATCTTAACCGAAGCTGCTCCGTAAACCTTTCATATTTGATGGTGGAAAACGGATACGTCAGCTGAATTTTATTGGAGCTATATTTCAGCCCTTCTTGGCAAGGATCCTCTTCCGACTCAAAACCGCTCAAGTTAGAAAACCGACCAACGACCCAATCGAGCAGCAAAAACATCAGCCGTGTCCAAAATGAAATCGCAGCAACCCTTTTAACTACAAGCAAGACTCACGAAAGAATTTACGAAGTTAAATATTTATCGCTAGGCTAGAATCTTTAGTTTTGTGTTTTGAGCCTGAAGAGGACCCTTGCCAAGAAGGGCCGAAATATAGCTCCAATAAAATTCAGCTGACGTATCCGTTTTCTACCATCAAATATGATTCGCAGTCAGCTTGGGCTGAAGGAAAATTTAAACCTTTCATCTGTCCTAAGGGAGCGACATCACAATAAAGAGTCGCAAGCTACTGCATAAAACTAACAACAACAAACAAACAACAGAACTGCAACAAAAATACCAGACCAAATCATCCGAGGTCCACCCAAAACAAGTTTAACAAGAGCTACGAGCTCATATGGCACTTGTTACGAGTAGGCACGGCTCGGTTATGTCAATGATATATCTAATGTTTGCTAGGTGTCTTCCCACCAAGTTTCATCTCGATCCCTCCACTCATAGCGTTTTCCAATATTTCCGGTTCTCCCCTCCAGCTCCCCCCAAAAGTCACCGGATCCGGTCCGGATTTTAAGTGGGTCGTCTGAGGCATGAGGTCTTTCCAAATATCAAGTTTCATCGAGATCCGGTCACCCGTTCAAAAGTTATAAATACCTCAAGATTCCGGATTCCCCCTCCCTCCACTCCCCCGACAGTGCCCGAATCGGCTCGGTCATGTCAATGATGTATCTAGTGTTTGCTAGGTGTCTTCCCGCCAAGTTTCATCTGGATCCCTCCACTCATAGCGTTTCCCAAGATTTCCGGTTGCCCTCTACAGCTCCCCCCAAAAGTCACCGGATCCGGTCCGGATTTTAAGTGGGTCGTCTGAGGCATGAGGCCTTTCCAAATATCAAGTTCCATCGAGATCCGATCACCCGTTCAAAAGTTATAAATACCTCAAGATTCCCGATTCCCCCTCCCTCCACTCCCCCCACAGTGCCCGAATTGGCTCGGTTATGTCAATGATGTATCTAGTGTTTGCTAGGTGTCTTCCCACCAAGTTTCATCTCGATCCCTCCACTCACAGCGTTTCCCAAGATTTCCGGTTGCCCCCTCCAGCTCCCCCCAAAAGTCACCGGATCCGGTCCGGATTTTAAGTGGGTCGTCTGAGGCATGAGGTCGTTCCAAATATCAAGTTTCATCGAGATCCGGTCACCCGTTCAAAAGTTATAAATACCTCAAGATTCCGGATTCCCCCTCCCTCCACTCCCCCGACAGGGCCCGAGTCGGCTCGGTCATGTCAATTATGTATCTAGTGTTTGCTAGGTGTCTTCCCATCGAGTTTCATCTCGACCCCTCCACTCATAGCGTTTCCCAAGATTTCCGGTTGCCTCCTCCAGCTCCCCCCAAAAGTCACCGGATCCGGTCCGGTTTTTAAGTGGGTCGTCTGAGGCATGAGGTCTTTCCAAATATCAAGTTCCATCGAGATCCGATCACCCGTTCATAAGTTATAAATGCCTCAAGATTCCGGATTCCCCCTCCCTCCACTCCCCCCACAGTGCCCGAATCGGCTCGGTTATGTCAATGATGTATCTAGTGTTTGCTAGGTGTCTTCCCACCAAGTTTCATCTCGATCCCTCCACTCATAGCGTTTCCCAAGATTTCCGGTTGGCCCCTGCAGCTCCCCCCAAAAGTCACCGGATCCGGTCCAGATTTTAAGTGGGTCGTCTGAGGTACGAGATCTTTCCAAATATCAAGTTCCATCGAGATCCGATCACCCGTTCAAAAGTTATAAATACCTCAGGATTCCGGATTCCCCCTCCCTCCACTCCCCCCACAGTATCCGAATCGGCTCGGTTATGTCAATGATGTATCTAGTGTTTGCTAGGTCTCTTCCCACCAAGTTTCATCTCGATCCCTCCACTCATAGCGGTTCCCAAGATTTCCGGTTGCCCCCCTCCAGCTCCCCCCAAAAGTCACCGGATCCGGTCCGGATTTTAAGTGGGTCGTCTGAGGCATGAGGTCTTTCCAAATATCAAGTTCCATCGAGATCCGATCACCCGTTCAAAAGTTATAAATACCTCAAGATTCCGGATTCCCCCTCCCTCCACTCCCCCCACAGTGCCCAAATCGGCTCGGTTATGTCAATGATGTATCTAGTGTTTGCTAGGTGTCTTCCCACCAAGTTTCATCTCGATCCCTCCACTCATAGCGTTTCCCAAGATTTCCGGTTGCCCCCTCCAGCTCCCCCCAAAAGTCACCGGATCCGGTCCGGATTTTAAGTGGGTCGTCTGAGGCATGAGGTCTTTCCAAATATCAAGTTCCATCGAGATCCGATCACCCGTTCAAAAGTTATAAATACCTCAAGATTCCGGATTCCCCCTCCCTCCACTCCCCCCACAGTGCCCGAATCGGCTCGGTTATGTCAATGATGTATCTAGTGTTTGCTAGGTGTCTTCCCACCAAGTTTCATCTCGATCCCTCCACTCATAGCGTTTCCCAAGATTTCCGGTTGCCCCCTCCAGCTCCCCCCAAAAGTCACCGGATCCGTTCCGGATTTTAAGTGGGTCGTCTGAGGCATGAGGTCGTTCCAAATATCAAGTTTCATCGAGATCCGATCACCCGTTCAAAAGTTAAAAATACCTCAAGATTCCGTATTCCCCCTCCCTCCACTCCCCCCACGGTGCTCGGATCGGGGAATTGACTATTTCCAACTTAATCAGTTGGGGTCCCTGATACGCCTGCCAAGTTTTATCGTCCTAGCTTATGTGGAAGTGCCCGAACTAGCAAAACCTGGACAGACCGACAGACCGACGGACGGACAGAAATTGCGATCGCTATATGGCACTTGGCCGAAGGGCAATTGCCATAAAAATCACATTTCTGATATAGCAACGGGTGCAACAAATCATTAACCCAGCTTCTCCTCACCTTGGACCAACCCTGGACCATTTCTCCAAACACCTCAGTGCAAGGCCGAAAACACGGTACTGATTGTTTATTTACTAGTCAACACAAATAATAAAGTGAACATCTCACGATCAAACGCCAACAGCACAAATAATGTCTCTTTCTATATATATATATTTATTTTGGCCCGACTACCAAAGGGAAAAAGCGGAATACATAAAGAAAAAGAAAAGAAGAAAAGAAAGTAAGGAAAATATATACACGCACTAAACATAATACTAAAATCTATACCACGAATCGAGTTAGTATATGGTGTGCGCAAGCATTTAAAGCTCTTGCTCGAGCATTTGTTTTAATTTTATGTATTTTTTTCGGTGGGGTTTATATTTTATATTTTGCTGATATCTCCGTGTTTGAACTTCGAAAGGGACGCTAAGCAAAAATTTTGCGTACTTACAGTACGTGGTGCGTATTTTTCTGCATTAAATAGACGGGCAAGAACGAACCGGTTGAAACAGTGCTTACATTTTACCGAGTGGCCGTAGCCGCCGCGCATCGCTTTACATACATTTTCAACTAGCGTTGTCCTCATAGACCAAATATTTGATTTGTCCACTATTACGAGGTTCTTAAGAGCACACATAAGTCGGCGGACTATGTGGTTTCCGATTGATATTGCGCGTTGCCCTTGCGTAACTTCATTAAAAACAATAAACTCAGTTTTACTCACGTTCACGTCAAGACCGATCTTACCGTAACCGTGAACTATCGATTTTAGATTATCCCATAGGTGATCAAGGGTACTACTGACCAGGAGGAGGTCGCCCGCGTGAGACATGAAACTAAGAACTGTTCCACCCAAGATAATGGAATAAACGTTACGGACCGAGTCATGATGACCAGATCCAATTAAAACACGAAGATTTACCGATCAAATAAAACTGAACTCACTGTTAAGCTGACTAAGGTAGACCGGTGTCCAAAGGTAAGTAGTAGCTTGACAACATCAGCATGACCAGCCCACGCTGAGAGATGTAGCGGAGAGGAGCCCTTTCCGTCCACCACGTTAGGTCTGGCGCCATGGCCAAGCAGAAGACCCACAATTTCTCTGAGTGGGAAGAAAATAAAAGGAAAGAATAAAATATTACAGAGCACTTGAAAACTTCGGAAAAAAAGGAGAAGGAAAAAGTTCAGAGAGATTTCGAATTAATTAGAGCAAAAAGAAAATCCAAGAGAAAATAGAGAGCCAGAGAGAGCACTTCTTACAAGAAGATGGTATAAGAAAGTAAAAGAGTAAACAATTCCTCAAAATTACAAACCTAGAGCATAAGACCTTTCTACTGTCCAGGTTTTGCCCCGCTGAAACTGCTTGGTCCATAAGCGTGTCGAAAATATTCGGAATCGCCCACTTCAACTCCCCAAACTGTGAAGATGCGGTCCGACATGAAAATGTTACATCTCGCGTATATCCTACCACATATCATGTTTCGCTCGAATCGGAGCATTTTTGGGGGAAACATCCGGTACCCAATTCTAACTATCCCACCGTGGTCGGATGCGGTCCCGACTCAAGAATGATCTAGGGCATCCTCCTACCACATGTCAAGTTTGACTGGAATCGGATCACCAGTACAGACTGAAAACTGCACTAGTGGAAATGTTTGGTACCCCACTCCAATTCCGCCCACCGAACTCCAATCCATCCCGGACTCCAAAATGGCACTCAAACCGTTTGGTCCCTACCAGTTCCATACAATTCTTGGGACCCCCCCCCCCCCACCAGTTACCCCTAGAGCAGCCAGATGCGGTTCGGACATATAAATGGTAGGATACATCTTGGTCATTTCGTTCTATGATGCGTCTAACGTTGCAAAAGACTGAGAATTTGCCTGGTCAGCCTTTCATATGGCCTTTAAATGTTTACTGACGAGTTCATCGATCCAGTTTCCACGCCACGGACATAAAGTTACTGCATTTCAGTTCAAAACAATTTCGAACAAACGCTTTCTCTGATTAGTTTGTACCGTCATTACCCTACAAGTTAGTACAGTATACACACAAAACTAGATATGCCCCGATTTGGGGCAGATCATCGAAAATAACCTTCATGGTAGGTTCAGACGAGGATGTTATCTTTGCTTAAAATATTAATCTAATATCACATGGGAATTCTTACTTGTGCCCATTTAGTGCAGCATGGTGAAGTGAGCTGTAACCACTCTGATCAGCAATGTTGATATCACATGATCTTCTCAGACTAAAAAGGAAACAGGTAAACTTACAAACAGGTTAGTCAGTTAGGACCAAACTTGTATGTTGCGTTGGTTAGATGACTGACCTTTATTAGTTATTTCAATAGGTTGTCATGTGGCCAGCAAGTTTCCCCACTCTGCCAGACTTGCTCATTTTCTAACTACATGTTTTGAAAAAGAAACAAAAAATGTGTATGTTCACAATAAATCACATGTGATTTCCTTACTTCTGATGTTTTAGTGGGCCATCTTGACATTTGGTGCTAACAGCTGAGAACATAGTTAGCCTACTGACTAGTCTGCCTACTATCCTACATGCTTCTTTTACGTAGCCCTTTCAGATGAAAAATTTGTAGCCTGTGTAGTTGTATGGTCGTTGTAGGAAAAAGCTGTCTTGATATGTACGGTAGTAGTACATATTACTTTCCTTTAATGCGCCAGACATTGGGCTAATCTTAACAGTAGTATCAGTAGCCACTGATCTTGCTCCACTAGCATCAAGTCTTGCTGTAGTAGCGTGCAGTGGCAACAGTTACTACTGTATGTTATTAAAACATAAAACTCCATATCACTAATTACTGAAAACTTTTCATGGGGTTTTAGAGTACGGTAATACTGCCCCATCAAACATTTTGGAACACCTGCCAAAGCTTTAGTGAGGATTAGAGTAAAGCTTCAGTTGCCACTTCAAAAGCCCTGAAAGTTCTTAGATATAACTAGTACCTACTAGAACAACCTACTAGAACATTGAATCTGTTAAAGTATGGGAGAAAGTTAACAACTATGCCCAAAAACTTGAATGTATCCCAGCCCACAGTCCAAACTGCCCAGTACTATATAACACATCCTAAAACTCTTGCTCCTGAGGTTTAGGCCAAGCGGTATGATAAACAGTTCTGCCCCATCAAGTATAGTTCAATCCAATTTTTGTCTAAAACAGGAAGCAGACAAGCCGAATATTCGAAATATAGCCTGTAGCCTACAGCCTATTACTGATCTTTCAAACTGATCCTTCTTTAACTTCATTATGTGTATGTAACTATTGATGATCCGCCCTGATCTGAATTGTTTGTAATTTGATTAGCAAGTTCAATATTTTGAGTGAAATCAACAATGACGCGAAAAAACGAGATTGGTAATGCAACAATCTTATAAGATGAGAGTATTGCAAATTGCCAGGCAAACACATCCATATGGAAAGTGGTTATAAATTAGAACACTCTGGCTAGTGGGCTACAATAAGCATATTTGACGGTGCAAAACGGATAAGTCAGCTATATTTTATTGGAGCTATATTTCAGCCCTTCCTGACAAGGGTCCTCTTCAGGCTCTAGCCGCTCAAGCTGGAAAATGAACTTGTGGAAAAACAATTAAAGAGTCTTCCTTAAATATCTGATTTTGTGAACTTCTTCTCTGAAAATTGATTGGAGTTCAATTTGGTGCTGTGATTTCATTCTGGATATGGCTGCTGTTTTTGCTGTTCGAATGGGCCATCGAAAGGGTAGAGACTCTTCTGCACTTTGGTTTTGGAGTCAACTGTCTCTTCTTCTTCTTTCCAGCTAAGATCGATGCTTGTCGGCGGCATGTATGGGCGGTTTGAAGTTCTGTGCTTTGGTGATAGATATTCCTTCGGCAAGCTGACTGCGAATCATATTTGATGGTGCGAAACATATAAGTCAGCTACATTTTATTGGAGCTATATTTTCATTTTCCAGCTTGAGCGGCTAGAGCCTGAAGAGGACCCTTGCCAAGAAGGGCTGAAATATAGCTCCAATAAAATGTAGCTGACTTATCCGTTTTGCACCGTCAAATATGATTCGCAGTCAGCTTGGGCCGAAAGAATATAATAAGCAGTTGAGCAACTGTATGATAAACAATAACAAAATTATTATAGGCTGATTTAGGTGTATTGCTGTGTTACAAGAGAGGAGACTGCTATCAAATAACCTAGCTTCGTGTTAGAAAACAACTTTTTTGTTTTAAGAAAACAGCAAATTTAAGGCTAGCATTTTCTGAAATTCAAAGATCACAATAGAACAATGCTGAAGCGCTGTCAGGGTGATACTGGCCACATTCTAACATATGTCAATATCTGCCCGATATCAAGGTTTCTTCCCTTGAATTGCATCAAGTGAATATAGGGTGGTGGCTTGCCATCAATTGCTTATCAATTATCTAAAGTGTCATCAATTACAGAATGATAAAGGTGGCTTTCCACAGACTTATTATCATTCGGATTGTTACAATTACGTTATTATTTTTATTTCATAGTCCCCAATGTAGGCTAGGCCAGAGAGGATGAGTACTCCTTATTAAATAGCTGGCTCCTTCTTTTGTCATCATAACTCATTATATATTCTGTTGAACATAAATGAAGGGTGGCTCCCAAAATAACAATAATCTTTTAACACTCTCACAATGCCCACAATCAGAATGTCCACATTCAAAATACCCACGACTAAAAATTCCAATGGTTCAAAATGCCGATGACTCAAAATGCCCACAATTGAGGTTGAAGACCACGAAGTTGAAATTGTCCGAAATGCCAACAGCCCAAAATACCAACAGTTTAAAATGCTCACAGGGGAGGCTAAAATCGTCCTGGTTCGAAGTGCAGATGACTCAAACTGTCGACAAGGGAGGTCAAAATGGACTGGGACAACGGGATTACAAGGGACAGGATTACCATGGGAAGATCTTGAAAGGGATTACTGTATTGTTGATCAAATCAGAATTATTTGCATGAAAGTACGAAGAAATGCCACATAAATTGTTCCAACACATAAAGCAGAACTAGCGATCAAAAGCTTGCACACTGAAGGTAAGAATAGTTCTTAATTAGAAATAGAAGTTTTAAGATCGCTCTTTGTGATTCAGTTTGATTTTTCAGAATTTGGTATTACACTGTAACTGAACAGCTCATTATAGCCCTTCCGATGCTTTGTCTTGTCTTGTCCCCTCATAAAATTCAACTGTGGGCATTCTGAACCATGGGCATCTTGAATTATGAGTCATTGGCATTTGTTGTAGGCATTTTGAATCATGGGCATTATGAGTGTTAGCCCAAATAAGGGTTTAGTCCTTCTGGACTTTCAACGACTTCCTAGCCTAAACAAACATTTTCAGTCAGATCACTTCCTTTGGCTTTAATGCCTTTATCATTTTATTGCTGGTATCATGCAACCATGCTGCAACATTAATCTGATCAACATAAATACATAAGCATCAATACGCAAACACAAATACTCTATATTTGGCATCTCAGTCAAAACCAACCAAAGCTACAGTATTTTGCCTTTGTTTTTCGGCTAGCAGCTGATATGAAAATTCAAGCATGGGAAATTCAGCAGCTACCTTGCAAGTGGTCCAACTTTTTTCCATTTGTTTAATGTCTTTTCAACAAGCTGTATGTTTCCATTCCTACAGGCATCAATTAAGCCTTTTTCTTTTACCATGGTGATGACTCATATTTGTTATTGATTGGAAAAACACGTGCCTTACTGTTTACAAACGCAGATGAAAGGGGCGTTGCTCGCCTAGAGTTAAGAGATTTTAAGCAAGAAATATGTTGGCGCATAATTTGAAAAGCTTCAGACACTTGGATCCACCAAAAGTGCAGAAGCTTAAAAAACAACCTCTAATCAAGTTTATGGAAAAACTAAGAGTAGTTCTGATATTTTTCGGTGTCTTCAATGAGTTCATCTTGTGTGCAAATGGGCAGATCTCAAGTTTTCAGATTTCAGGTAAATTAGCAGCATATTTAGCCTGTATTTTAGTGTTGGGCGATATTTGGATTTTTCGATAGATCGATAATTTCAATTTCAATATTCGATAATCGATATATCGATATCAATATTTCTTTAGTATGTTTCGCTATAGGATATGTCTCGTTTCGCCCAAATTTACTAACGAAATTGTCGTTGAATAGCATCTTGCATCATCTCAAACTCCGGATAAATAAGAACTGAATTACGGAAAACATATTGCTCCAATTTCGGATATGTAAATGTAGGTTATGTTTGATTATTTACAATAATTATGAGTGAAAAAATATCGTTTTCGATATCAATATTTACGTTTGGATATTGGATATCAATATTTGGTCAGATATATCGATATATCGTTATCGATATCGAATATCGCCCAACACTACTGTATTTAGCCTAGGCTAAGCAGTCAGTAACCAGTAATATGTAACTCTACATTCACACGGACCCGAATATAAGCCCGATTCTGGCCAGATTATTCGTCGGCCACAAATTTTGCACCTCAAAGCTACAAATTTGCTGCGATATTTCGGAGAATCGCTGTAGTTGGATTATTTCAACTACAGCTACAAAACCGTGCCACAAAAATCTTGGAAAATGGAAAGTGGATTTAATTGTTGGAGAAATGATGTTAGCTGTCAAATGTCAGCCAGTTATACATAGAAAGAACAGTAAGAAACACAAGCAGTCATCTGGTCGTGAAAGCCTAGAAGAAAGTTATTTCAGAGTTGGGGATGGAAGGAAGGTAAGATCACTTTGATACCAACAGCCAGGCTAGAATCAGCTAGAATGGCAAACTACTAAATACTGAAAGCTGACTGCAAACCATGCATTTTCAGAGCTGGCTTATTATGTATTTTCTCATTTGCATATCAAATTATTTTCATTTTGGCGCATCTCAGCTGGGTATGCATACAGCAGGGATGTTCATAGTCATGAGCCATGTCATGTCATGTGTGAGCTCCTGCAAGAAAAATGATTCTGAACCCAAGACTGACCCTACATAGGGTACCTTGTGTCCTCTGGTCACCTTTTCCTTTTTTTATTTTTCAGCTCTGCAGCTAGCCAGATGTGAAAATTGTAGACTAAGGATTTGTTTAGAACTCAAATTTTTCTGTGCTAAATGGTAATGTCTGGGCTGAATTATTTATCCTAAATCAAAGGGTCAACATATCTACTAGATTCTATGTCAACGTTACACTCACAGATTATTTTTCAAACAGAAGGGGTACCCAACATCGAATTTACACAACGTCGAACCTGGCCTAAAAAGGATGGAAGGAAATTTCAGTCCAGTCCCAACTGTCAAGAAGGAAACCCTGAGTGACCCAGGACCTGTTTTGGACTGCAGAGAAGTTCCCTTGTAAGGTTTTAAGGCCAATTTCGAGGTCATATAAATTCGAGGCTGGATACCCCTCCTGCAAAAGAAGACCAAACAACGTTGACTTATAGGCTGTATTTAGGCCTAAATCAAACACAGCTAGACCTTGGGTTGTAGTAAGATTATTTGTGCTGCTATTTGTGTTTGTTTTTAGTCTAACTGTTAATCAGTTTATTGTCAAAGCATTACGTTTTATACGCTAAATTACTGACTACTATGAACTGGCATGTCAGGGCTTTGTAGGCTATGCCACATAGCTCAGCAGCAATGTGTTTGCCTACTAAGCATTTTCGTTCTCATAGGCTAACCTGATTGTGTCCCCGTTGGTGTCCATGTTTTTTGTTATCGTTGAAAGTTTTCAATGCATTTGTTTGCCACTGATTATACTAAAGTAAATAAACGTTAAATATCAGTTATAATTACTTCAAATTTTAATGAAAGTAAAATTCTTTTGTGCTTGCAAGGTTTTTTGATAATATATCAACTAATAATGTGGCTGTTACTGATTAAAATATTATTTTCTTTACAGGATATTGAACGGATCAGCTAGCCAAGGAGCAGCTCTGGTTTGCAGACAGCCCAGAAAGGAGAAATTTTACTTCACCCTTTGCAATTTCTGCCAAACACCAGATATTCTTCCTTTATCAGAGACAGCAGTCCTGGACAAGCTCAGTATGATCCTTCTTAGAAAAGAAGTGATAGGCACTATAGGCAGTAGCCTATTTAGTGACTAAAATGGCAACAGCAGAATTTTCTGTGGTGTGAGGAGGCTAAATATCATGATATGCGTATCAAGAAGTTTGTCAAGCTGAAACCAATGGAAGAAGAGATTTTAGATGTAAGAAGGATCCATTTGAGGAACATTGAAACTGAACCAAATTGAAATTGTGGTAGAGTGTACCAAACTTCTAAATCATTGACAAGTTTTTTGTTAGGTACCGTATTGATTTAAAATTTGGTGAAGAGTCAGAATTGATAGCCACTTGCTTCCAGTTTACAGCAAGCACTGCTGAAATTTGTCGGCAATTTGGAAATTGTTTCTGAGTTGTCATTCATGATTTAGGGTCATGCTTAAGGTTTTGACAGTGAAATTACTGAGAAGACAGATAAGATAATGAACTCGGACCCTGAAGGTACAGACAACTTTAGTAGTGATGGTCTGTTTGAATCAAGTGTATCTGATCAAGAGCATTTATTGGATTCAGATCACACACGGTTAATGGAGTTTCAACCGCATGGTCTAGTAAGAGGCAACAGGAACAGCTAGTGACAAATATATAAGTATACTAATGAGTATAATGAAAGGGAGCTGAAGTGGCTGCAATCAGCTGACAGAGCTTTTGATTTTTCACTGTTGCTTGCCTTTTACAGCTTTCAGTGTGGGTGCAAGCTCAGGCCTCTTTATTGAACCCATGGATGGACTCAGATGGGTATTGGAGTACAGCTTTTGCAATATCGAGCAAAAGACAGTCATATGTTCGACCACTGCAAGGGAGAGTCGTGGAATTAAGTATTCAAATTATTATACTGTTTTTGTTCCAAGTTTTTGAGTAAACCTTGCCCTTTGCTTAGTTTTCGAAACCCGGAAGGAGTGTAGTTTTTCTTATTTCTGCAAACAGTAACTACTAAGTTGATTTCTCTGCATAAGGTCAAATCCTGTGCAATCAAACCTATAGTCGTGTTCAACAAATTACAAAAAGGTGCATTCCGAAACAAAAAATCATGTACGTTTTTTCAAGAATCATGGGATTTTCTCTTTTCCCTTTGTGTTTAGAAGGATATTTACAAGTCAGAATCGGAATCAGCGAGGTAGGTTAGCTGGTCGTTGTAGGCTAACAATACAAACAGGAATGCCAAGAGTTCAAGATGACATTTGTATTTGCTCAACTTCATGACTTCTTCGGCCCTCGCCTGATTCAACTATCCACCCCGGACCGATACCCCAGATTGAGAATTTATTTTTCATATTTTTATTATCCTACTGTCTTCGGTCCCAGACTAATGAGTAAAACCCACATTTTGTTATTTTGAATTATTTGCCACCTTTTGTAGCTGAAACCAATCGCCGTGTGGGAACCCTGTAGCGGTTTTGTAGCTGCTACAAAACTACAGCGAAAATGTAGTTCCGCATCCGATTCCTCTGTGTGAACGTAGAGTAACATAGCCTTAAATTGCATTGTACAGCAACAAGGTCCAATCCTTTTTCTCCATTGTCCAGTAACACGGTCCACTCCTTTTTCTCCTTTACAGAACTGTATTTCTTAGATTTAAAAGTGACTGGATGTGCTGAACAGACTTAAACTTTCTGGGTACACCAGACAAATGTCCTCAGAACCCTGATGTGACAACGAGTCGACTGATGCCCGACAAAATCATACCGAATTCAGTTCCTTCTCTGTTAAAAGAACCCTGATGTGCCGACGAGAACTCCAGAGGCCCAATAAAAGCGTACAGAATTCAATTTCTTCGTTGTTTTGCCCAACAAATGTTTTCATAATCTGATTTC
This sequence comes from Branchinecta lynchi, assembly GCA_023053575.1. Taxonomy (NCBI): domain Eukaryota; kingdom Metazoa; phylum Arthropoda; class Branchiopoda; order Anostraca; family Branchinectidae; genus Branchinecta; species Branchinecta lynchi. The sequence goes on from JAKZAP010000002.1 coordinate 30,488,805, forward strand.
TTGTGTGTAAACAGAACCCTCCTTGTCCCCGCCAACAAACTAGTGACCCCCCCCCCTTCCCTTGGCTCTAATAAATTCACCTGACATGTCCGTTTTGCACTGTCAAATATAATTTCCAGTCAGCTTGGGCTGAAGGAATATTTATCTTCTTCACCAACGCCGCAGACACAATTCCTTTCAAGTAGATCACATTCCTTTCAACTTGAAAGGAATTATTGTCTGGCTAAACTTTCCTTTCAAGTGGATTAAAATTCCTTTCTACTTGACAGGTTCGCGTTTAAGGCTGCATAATCATACATCTATATTATTACCTGTGCAAGAGCTACTTAAGCTTAAATCACCCCTCTTGCATATTCTGCCTTCATATTATGCCTAGCTCCCTTATTGGATTATTATATTGGGAAATCCCCGCCTTTCACCATTGTTTTGTTTTGTACCTACTACTATGGTCTATCCGAGTTTTGACTGTCACACACACAAACTTCACCAAAAGCTTCAAGGTCTGTCAGCGATTCTTTCACAAATAAGGACATGGGAAGCTTCAAAGTATTATATTTTATTTTGGAAGACATGGTAGATCATCAGGTCTACCTTCTTTTTTTATTTCTCTTAGTCAACTTTTACAGTAATTTCTCAATTTGGAGATTTTTTGCAACATGTCTACTATTTTATTGATTGATTTCAAATACCCGGCCAAATATTTCCATAATACAACAATCAAACGATTTCATTTTACACTTAAAGTTGGGTCAAAGCTCAAAACACTCACCCATTTCCACACTCCATGCTCACAGTCGATTGAGATAGCTCTACGCTAATTTTAAGATGGCTCAGTTTGTATCCACATATCCTCTTCTAGGCAGTAGCTGTTTCTAGAGATAGGGGTTGTCAGCAGGTGATATTTTAGTATGTGTTAGCTGTCTATCAGGTTATGCCAAATGGCTTGCTGATGCACAGTCGATTGAGATAGCTCTACGCTAATTTTAAGATGGCTCAGTTTTTATCCACATATCCTCCATCCCCCCTTCTAGGCAGTAGGTGTTTCTAGAGATAGGGGTTGTCAGCAGGTCATATTTTAGTATGGGTTAGTTGTCGATCAGGTTATGCCAAACAAATAGTATGTCAGACCTTTACCAGACAGTGTTTAGCCTATGTGACAGTTTTGAACTGATACGGATGCTATAACAAGTGGTGCAGTAGTGGTGTTTTCAGTTTTCATGAGTTGTTTTTAGAGTGATGGTTTACTATCACTTGTGAATTCGGGGCTTGAGAAAATGGTCGATTTCTGGCCTGAGCTTCTGCCAAGTTTTGGTCTATCCCGCAGAATATTAACAACAATGTCCTACCTGGCTCCCTAAAATGCTTGCCTGCCCTTGCATTTCCTAGAATGATAAGATCTTCAGAATCAGATGCTTTCTTTTCTAGGCAGCTCCCAGATTGAACTTGATGCATCTTCTGAAACGAATGAAAAAATCCTACTCCTGCCTCCTAGGTCACTTATCAGTTTGATTGCTGTGAATGTAACTGACAGCGTGCGATATGTTCTGATTCAAGCACACTCACACCTTCAGGAGATAACTCTATCATATGAACAAGGATTAAATCATGATCGTCATATAAATGGAACAAATCTGGGACTCCTGGTAGATGTCCAGGGTCAGCGATCCTCGAGACCCTTGTACTTGACTGTGGGAGGAGCAGTGAGTAAGAATATATCAGTTCTGGCTTTTGTGCGCAGCATTTTGTACACAGGTAGGTTGTTTTCATCCTTCAATTCTGCTTGTTTTTTCTGTCTCGTTCAAATCTGTTCATCTGTTCTTTCCCAGAATCAGAGGTCAGGATACCCTTCTGTTAAATGGTTGATAAGACACTTGTCATATTTAAAGCTTTGCAAATAATGATGTGTCTCAGTTTCAGTTTATTTCAAATATCAACACATATCGTGGCTTGGGGCCAAATGGCGTGTTGAATACGTCAATATACGTGAAGGCAAATCAATAGTGTCTGTCATAATATCAAGATAAATAATTCAAACTGAATATGGCCTAACACAAAAACATAAAAATGAGACACACACAAGAATGACTAAACCTCTTTGTTGAAAATGTGTACAAATTTAGGGATAAAACTATTTCGGTACCGCTCCGTAGGGTAGTAACGGAGTTCTAGCTTGGGTATTCGCTCCGCACACGCTCTTTGCGGACGCAAGCGTTGAGGTTGGAAGGGAGCGGAAGGAGGGGTTCTGTAGGGACTTCATACCAAAATCTCTGTACAGCCTCTCCCGCCTATGATGGAGGGTCTCAAGTCTAAAATGATTTTAAAGAAAAGAATAAGACATTTTAGGTCCTCTGTATATAATTCTGAGAGCACGTTTTTGTACACTTTCAATGGAATCTGTATCCTCTTTTTTCAGAGCATAGTGCCAAACAAACAAAAAAAAGTTGGCGAAGGGGTTAGGGCATCAGCTAGATAGACTGTGCGTTTGAATCTCAGCGAGTATAAAAAATAACACTGCCTTGAATAGCTACATTCGTTGCACCAGGGCTGTCTCTGGTTTTTGGGATCCCAAAACGTAAGTGGAGGGATACCTATGACATCGCAAAAGTTGTCCGTCCGTCTGTAAGCACGATAACTCTCGAAGGGAATGAGATATTTTGATGAAGCTTGGTAAGAGGATTGTTTGGGTCAAGGGTAAGGTCGAGTTCGTAGATGGGCTCTGTAGCCCTATATTTGGGGGTGGGGGAGGGGGTTCAATTTAAGGTACAAACAAAATATTTTTAAACAGCTAATGTGATAGTCGATTATGGGGTAAGAAAACATGCTGAGCACGATGGTGACAATCATTTTCTTACCGGACGAGTAGTTCGTCCGGAATCTGGCAAAAACCGGAAAGTTCGTTAAAAGCAAAAGTTTCATTTGAAGTTGATTAAATATTTGATTTAGGGGTAAGAAGACATGCTGAGCACGATGGTGAAAATCATTTTCTCGCTGGACGAGTAGTTCGTCCGGAATCCGGCAAAAACCAGAAAGTTGGTTAAAAGTAAAAGTTTCATTTGAAGTTGATTAAATGTTTGATTTAGGGGTAAGAAGACATGCTGAGCATGATGGTGTAAATCATTTTGTCGCCGGACAAGCAGTTCGTCCGGAATCCGGCCAAAACCGGAAAGCTGGTTAAAAGTAACAGTTTCATTTGAAGTTGATTAAATGTTTGATTTGTAAGAAGACATGCTGAACCCGATGGTGAAACCCATTTTCTCGCCGGACAACTAGTTCGCCTGTAATCCGGCCAAAACCGGAAAATATGTTAAAAGTAAAAGCTTTATCTGAAGTTGATTAGATGATATATTTAGGGGTAAGAAGAGACACTGAGTCTGTATATAATGATCATTTTTTACCCGGACATATAATTAGTCCGGAATCCGGTTGTACCCGCATTTTTTTAATTCAAAATTTTATTTAAAGTTGATTAGATTTCTTTATAGGGATAAGGAGATACGCCGGCTTCGTTTCTGAATTTTTCTTTTTTTGCTGGACTAGTAGTTCGCTCGGAATTCGGGCGAAACCGCAAATTTGGCAGTAGTAAAGCAGGAAGCTTCGGTCAATATCGTCAATATAGATATGGCTTATAGAGGTATAGATAGGTAGATAGAATATCTGAACGTGGTTTTCTCTGATGATTAGCCTGGCGAAGACAAGACCGAATTGTCTGGATCAAATCTTAGATTTTTGGGATCCCATCGACACCTTTGGTCTTGTTCCTCACTGCTGCTAGGTTCTTGTCCTATTGCGCGTTTATGGTCTCACCGATGACGTTACTAGAAACTGCCTGCCGGGCAGGTTCTAGGCGAGCACTAACAAGACACTGGTGAGTCAAAAAACGGGTTATAAGATCGGGAAGCAGTCACCGTTGAATGCAAAAAGGTGTTAAAAGAAGCACAGGCGAGCAGTCACCGGACAACGAACGCAGCTAATGTCTCATAAATTTAGGTACCATAGACTGAAAAAGAAAAAGAAAAAAAAGAGGCTATGGTATGTCTTTTACGAGATTTTGCCGAAGTTCTGTCCTTGTACTACCATGTTACAGGCTTATCATCCTTTCAGACCCCATCCCTGGTGCATGCAACATCGAGTTTCCCATCGAACTGTCCCCCTTTCTGCGCACCCACTACACTAACCACACGATCGTTGTTGAGCACCAAAAGGCCTTACCGCCTTATCCCCGAAATTCTGTGAAGCCTTCATGTGATGCAGAAAATCTGGATTATGAGCTGTTTCACTTTTACTTACCAGCAATGGATTTCTCGGAAGCGCCTTACTTTAATGGGATTTTAGCAATGAGCAGGCTGAGCAGTGCCAGAGAAAAGGGAAGGGAGGCAAGTCCTACTTTTGCTATTTACTATACCTATGCTTTATCTCTAATTTGTCTGAACGTATGGGCTCGGAGAGTCGCCCTCTGTATTGAGCGTGTTCCACCCTCCTATCTCCACCCTTCGAAAATAGTAACTATTAGTTACTATTTTCGTTCCAACCTCGTATAAAGTTACTCCGCTGACCGTTCCAGCCTTCTCGAAGTAGCAACTGGTAGTAACTATTTGCTTACCATGCTCGGGAGCGTAGTAAGCGTAGTAACTACGCATCTCTGTAACGAGATTGGTCGGATTCGCCCGTGGCATGATATTCTGCTGGAAAATAGAAAAATCGTTTCAGCCGTTACGGCTAAAAGCCAGAATTCGTAACGCCATGCGTAGTAACTGTGGCAAGTAGCTGGAACATGCTCATTATGTACAGGGTGGGGAATGTGGTCCACCAGTCTCACGGCCGTTTTGAAAATCGAACACACCAGTCTCACTGTTTCGAACCACCAGTCTCATAAAAATGGCACCGGGAACCAGCAGTCTCGGAAACGAGACCAACAGTCTCAAATTCAGACCAACAGTCTCATCCAGTTTCCAATTTTTTTAGAGTAAAAAAGTGTTTTCTTTGTTTTTCTATGTCAGTCCCTTGATTTACGCGCTTGTGACAGCACGACAGGTAGAGTGAAGCTTGGGCTTTCAATACATGTATTTATCTCAGCTATTGGCTTGGTACTTCTCAGCGAGTAGGGCTCTGAAAAAGCAAACAAATTTATTTTTTTGTTTTCTGTGTTGTTTGATAGAATTCTGCTACTCTGCCAACTATAACAGGTATAGTGAAGCCATTTCCACAGATCCATGTATCTCTGATATTGGCTTAGTCAGTTTGTTGCTGGGTTCCTGTGGTAAACTCATTAGCTGTTTTTTTTTAACTGCCCTGCTTGATACTGTTGACTGTTTTGTCGCCTCACCGTTCAGTTCACCTGACTGCCTGGTCCGGTACTAGTTCGTTCCATTCTTTTTCCATGCATTTTCCATGCTTAAAATACTATTCTGGGGCTGTCTCTACACAACTACAGTAAGCGGTCAAGTATCGCTCAATGGAACCTATTATCGCTAACCAGAGCTGCGTTTGATTTACATTGACTGATAGCGTTCGATTTATCCAGTCGACTGAGATTGTCAACTAAAATTTGACTTTTGACGACCAAGAATAAATGTTCATTCATTCCATGGTTAAGCGGTTAAGCTACAGCAAGCGGTCAAGTAACGCTCAATGTACCTATCATCGCTCACCAGAGCTGCTTTCGATCCGCATTTCCAGTCGACTTAAATCATCATTTTGCCGTTTTATTTGCTACTCTCAGTTGACTGATAGCTTTCAATTTATCCAGTCGACTGACATTGTCGACTAAAGGTGACTTTTGACAACAGAGAACAAATGGTCATTGGTTCCATGGATAACCGGTTAAAGTAAGCGGTGAAGTATCGCTCAATGGAACATCTTATCGCTCAACAGAGCTGCACTTGACCCGCATTTCCAGTTAACTTAAATCATCATTTTGCCATTTCATTTGCTATTCTCAGTTGACTGGTTCTGGCAACTTTTAATCGACAATTACAGTCGACTGGATAAATTTAACGCTATCAGTCAACTGATAATAGCAAATAAAACTGCAAAATGATAACTTAATTCAACTGGAAATGCGAATCAAACGCAGCTCTGGTGGCGATAATAGGTTCCATTGAGTGTTACTTGACCGTCACTGTAGTTGTGTAGAGACAGCCCCAGAATAGTATTTTAGGCATGGAAAATGCATGGAACGAACTAGTATCGGACCAGGCAGTCAGGGGAACTGAATAGTGAGACAACAAAACATTCAACAGGGTCAAGCAGGTCAGTTAAAAAAAACACAGCTAATGAGTTTATCAGAGGAAACCAGCAAGAAACTGACTAAGCCAATATCAGAGATACACGTATCTGTGGACCTACCAAAACTGGTTGTAAAGTTAGAAAGTCCCAAGAAATCGCAGAGAGAAACCAGAAATTACATTTGCTCACCAAAAAAGTTTTTCAGAGCAACTCAATATGACACTTGGTAATCCAGTAACTGTGAATCATATATCGTTTGAAAGCCCAGAGCTTCACTTTACCTGTAGTAGTTGGCAGAGTAGTAGAATTCTATTAAACAACATAGAAAACAAAAAAATATTTTTTTTTGCTTTTTCAGAGCCCTACTCGCTGAGAAGTATCAAGCCAATAGCAGAGATAAATACATGTATGGAAAGCCCAAGCTTCACTCTACATGTCGTGCTGTCACAAACGCGTAATTCAAGGGACTGACACTACTGACAGAGAAAAACAAAGAAAACACTTTTTTACTCTAAAAAAATTGGAAATTAGATGAGACTGTTGGTCTGAATTTGAGACTGTTGGTCTCGGTTCCGAGACTGCTGGTTCCCGGCGCCATTTTTATGAGACTGATGGTTCAAAACAGTGAGACTGGTGTGTTCCGCGAAAGAGACTGGTGGACCACATTCCCCACCCTGATGTACACGTATCCGCGTTTCTACACACTTGATTGGAGTTTGTGATTTATGTTATTATGATTAGTGATTTATAAACATCTTTGAGTTGAACGAGTGCATGGCCTTCGTCCTTTTTCCAGTACAAACTATTATTACTAAGATTGTCATTTTCCAAGTGCGTCTGAATATATGCACTCTTGTGTTCGTGAAGGGTGAGGCTTAGAGTTTTCGATTTAAGTAATCAACAAAAAAGTCGGTAGAACGAAAACCTGTGTTACGCTGTTGTTTTAGAGCATTTAACATTTCAGGTGCGAAGGTTTGGTTTCGCTCCGAAAACTAGGTCACGGTTCGCCAATTATCTTGGAATTGGTCACGTCTTCAGTGTAGTAGCGTCGTATAAGTTGAGCAACCATTCATCCGCTGTCTACGTTCCAAGCGTAAGCTATGGCTGTAACCCAAGTCTACATGAGTGCGGGACGGTTGGTAAGTCTTCTCATTATGTTCGTACCCCCCCCCCCCCCTTCCACACACACAGAAGTATTCTTGAATTTTCGTATTACCTCCATACATAGGAATAGTACAGATTTTCTCGAACAGGTATGTAATGAATATCATCCTATGTCCCACAGGTAGTTTTATTACTGCAATCTTCACTGACTTTTCTGGAGGTGGATATTACGTTAATATCAACTTCTCCAAGAGGTTTTTTTTTACATTAATATATTTGTGTATATTGTGAGTATTAGGCCTACTTGATTATCCATCTTTTCGATGTGAACATTTAATTAAAATCACCCCGACAAAGGGTTTGTCTTTGCTCTATAGAAAGCAGAGCTGGACTAAACAATAGCCTACTCTGGAAAGAATGAAAGAAATCAGAGAGTACCACGAAGTGAAAGTAAACGCACATTTAATGGTTATGTTAGGAAAAATTGTAACAGCTCGCAGTTAACTTTCTTCCATCCCGATTGATATCGGAATAAAATCTCGACCGCTATTTAAAAATATCAGCTTCTCCCGGTCGGTAGATATTTTTCTTAAAGGACCCCTCGCACTACTTACCCTTCAGCTTACAGTATTTTAAAATATTTGAATACTTTAAAACTAGGCTGTGCCTTCAACTAATAACCCACGGTTTTTGCTGCTTTAAGCTTTTTCCCAGACCCGATGACTTGTAGCGAAAACAGGGAAACAATTGACATAACCGGTTTTTATGGCACTTGAGCTTACTCAAGTGCCATATAGCGATTGTAATTTCTGTCCGTCAGTCGGTCTGTCGGTCTGTCGGTCCCGGTTTTGCTAGTTCGGGCACTTCCAGATAAGCTAGGACGATGAAACTTGGCAGGCATATGAGGGACCGGACCAGCTCAACTTAAAATTAATCATTTCTTCAATCCGACTTTCCCCGGATCCGGAAGTCCGGAAACTATAAAGCAAAAGTGGAGCGAAAAGTAGCAAAAAAAAGAGCTGCCTGAAAGCGGGAGCGAACCAGGAACCTCTGAGTTGGAAGTCCAACGCTCTACCAACTGAGCCGCGAGTCCTTGTATGAGAGATCGAATGCTTGAAATTGAACAAAGTGGATAATCTAAACAAATTACATTGTTAGGATAATGGAACTTGTCAGGAATATTGGATGTATTAGGGAGCGTATGCGGGAGTATAATAACAGTATATTATATTGTTAAAAGATTGACGACCTGATTAACCTGGACATAGTCAAGAAACATAAATAATAGTTTGGGCACTTCCACGCAAGCTAGGACGATGAAACTTCGCAGGCATATCAGGGACCCGACCAGACTAAGTTGGAAATAGTCACTTGCCCGATCCGACCATCGTGGGGGAGGGGGCAGAATCCGGAAAATAGGGACATTCATCACTTTCGAACGGGTGATCGGATCTTAATGAAACTTGATATCTGGAAAGATCTCGTGTCTCAGATGTCTCATTTCGAGTCCGGACCGGATCCGATGAATCCTGGGGGTGGGTCTTGAGGGGAGTGGAGGACGGGGAATCCGGAAAAATTTGGAAAAATTAAATATTTTCAGCTTACGAACGGGTCGTCGGATCTTAACGAAACTTGATATATGGAAGGACCTCATGTCTCAGACGCCGGTGACATTGGGGGGAGTTGGAAGGGGAAACCGGAAATCTTGAAAAACGCTCAGAGTGGACAGATCCGGATGAAACTTGGTAGAAAGAACAAGCACAAGTCCTAGATACCTGACTGACATAACCGGAACGGATCCGCTCACTTTGGGGGAGTTGGGGGGGGGGGAGTCCTAATTTCTAGTGATCCCGCGAGTTCGATGCTTCCTGATGTGCTAGGACAATGAAAATTGGCAAGCATGCCAAGGACCCGACCAGATTAAATAGGAAATAGTCACTTCCCCGATCCGACCATCTGGGGGGGGGGTGGAGGGACGGGGAAGCCAAAATTGAGGTATTTTTAACTTGCGAACGGTTGGTCGGATCTTGATGAAAGTTGATATTTAGCATGACCTCGTGTCTCAGACGTCCCACTTTAAATCCGGACCGGATCCGATGTCACTGGGGGGGGGGGGGGGAGCTGGTGGAGGGAACCAGAAATCTTGACAAACGCTTAGAGTGCAGCGATCGGGATGGAACTTATTCGGCCACGGTAGGTGGAGATAGAGTGAGTACCGGAAATCGTGTAGCACGTCTAGGGATCAAACAAATGGATTTATTGGGATGAAAGTTTTAACAGTCATGTGCATTTGCTGTAGACAATCGAGACGATGCCGGAACTGCTCAGAAATGAGTGAAACTAAATATCCTATTTCTATTTCCGAACCGCATTTTTGGATGGCGGGTGTATTTTGTGAGGTTCTCATCTACTTTCTTGTACAGCCTACTCGTACAAGTGCCATATGAGCTCGTAGCTCTTGTTCTGATGGTAAAACTTCTCGCAGATAACTGTCGACACCTTGATACACATCGAAGGAAGCAAGACCCGTCATGTGAGAAAATCAGCGTGGTTTTGTTAGAGGGGTTAGAATGTACCGTACGAATTTGTTGTCTCCGGATTTAGAAATACATGGGATGATTATGGAAGTAGGTTGCGATAGTACTATAGGTAAGACAGGTCCTTTAACCTTCCTCGCCTTCAGCTCGGATAGGTCATTTTCAATAGCCGGCTCGATTTTATTTTCTGATATCAACCTCGTTATCCCAAGTTAACTTTTAACAAATGCAATGAACAGGCTTTTGTCTCTATCAATTTCTCAGAATACTCTCACCACTAAACTGAATGTCAGCCAGTAAGTGGTGGTGTTAAAATTAGCTGTTTCTGCTCAAGACCAACTCTACTTTCTGTTTCCTGACACATATACCCATCTCACTCGTATAAACTTTACCCACCATCAGGGTCTTCACGACTGGGGGGAGGGGGGGGGACGTCCCCCCCTCCATTTTGTCTGCCAGTCGGTAAACATTACCGAGTCGGCGCGAAGCGCATCGATTTTTCGTCAAAATAGTTAATTTTTTCTCATGAAAACAGTCGGTTTTTCTGAAAATCGGTCGATTTTTCGTCAAAACAGTCGGTTTTTCTGAAAATCAGCCGATTTTTGTCAAACTGTCGTTTTTTATGGCACTTGCCCTTCGGCCAAGTGCCATATAGCGATTGTAATATCTGTCCGTCAGTCGGTCTGTCGGTCCCGGTTTTGCTAGTTCGGGCACTACCAGATAAGTTAGGACGGTGAAACTTGGCAGGCATATCAGGAACTGGACCAGATTAAATTAGAAATGGTCGCTTCCCCGATCCGACCATCTGGAAGGGAGTGGAGGGAGGGGGAATCCGGAAAAATTAGGAAAAGTAAGATATTTTTAGCTTACGAACGGGTGATCGGATCTTAATGAAACTTGATATATAGAACGACCTCGTGTCTCAGACCCTCCATTTTAAATCCAGACCGGATCTGGAACATTGGGGGGTTTTGCTAGTTCGGGCACTACCAGATAAGTTAGGACGGTGAAACTTGGCAGGCATATCAGGAACTGGACCAGATTAAATTAGAAATGGTCGCTTCCCCGATCCGACCATCTGGAAGGGAGTGGAGGGAGGGGGAATCCGGAAAAATTAGGAAAAGTAAGATATTTTTAGCTTACGAACGGGTGATCGGATCTTAATGAAACTTGATATATAGAACGACCTCGTGTCTCAGACCCTCCATTTTAAATCCAGACCGGATCTGGAACATTGGGGGGAGTTGGAGGGGGAAACCGGAAATCTTGGAAAACACTTAGAGTGGAGGGATCCGGATGAAACTTGGTGAATAGTACAAGCAAAAGTCCTAGATACATGACTGATATAACCGGAATGGATCCGCTCACTTTGGGGGAGTTGGGGGGGGGGAGAAGTCCGAATTTCTAGTGATCCCGCGAGTTCGGTGCTTCCTGATGTGCTGGGACGATGGAAATTGACAGGCATGTCAGGTACCCGACCAGATTAAATAGGAAATCGTTAATTCCCCGATTCGACCACCTGGGGGGGGGGGGAGTGGAGGGAGGGCGAAGCCAAAATTTGAGGTATTTTTAGCTTGCGAACGGGTGATCGGATCTTGATGAAAGTTGATATTTAGGATGGCCTCGTGTCTCAGACATCTCACTTTAAATCCGGGTCGGATCCGATGACACTGGGGGGAGTTGGAGGAGGGAACCGGAAATTTTGAGAAACGCTTAGAGTGGAGGGATCGGGATGAAACTTGGTGGGAAAAACAAGCACAAGTCCTAGACACGTCATTGACATAACCGGACCGGATCAGGGCACTGTGGGGGAGTTGGGGTGGGGGTCCGGATTTCTAGCGATCCCGCGAGTACGGCATACTTCCTGATGTCGTAGGGCGATGCAACTTGGCAGGTATGTATACTTGAGAACAGCCGTTTCCCCGACCAGACCATCGTGGGGGGAGTGGGTGGATCGGAAGTCCAGAATCTAGTGGCGTGCATAACTTTTGAACGGGTGATCGGATTTGAATGAAACTTGTCTGGTGAGCTATCGCCTCGTATGTTCATTGTCACTTCCGGGTCGGGTCCGATACCTGTGGGGATGGGGGGGGGGCGTAAAACTCAAGAAACTCTAAAAGCAGACGGATTGGGACGGAACTTAATGGATGGAACAAGGATTAGGCCTAGATGAAATTGACGGAGCCAGATGGTTTCGGGGCTCTGTGGGGGGAGTTGAAGGGGGTTTCCGGGAATTCCGGTAGTCGTGAGTAAGAATAGTTCCAGATGTAAAACGACAACGAAACTTTGCAGGCATATTAGCAACCCGAATTACCTTGACTTAAGAACCTGACACAACATACCCCCGGAAACTTCCGTTCCTGGATCCGAGCATTTTTTGGGGAGCAAGAGAAGAGAAATATGGAAATTGACTTCTATAAATTGCGAACGAGTGGTCTGATTCGAGTGGAACTTCATGGGTGATACGAATCGATGGCCTCGACATGTAAAACATGCGTTCGAACTATATGCGACCACGATTAGGGGAATTGAGGGGAGGGGGGGCTTTTGACATACACAAGAACCAAACGGATGGACCGAATGAGATGCAAATTCGACATGCGGCCTAGATTTGTTATTTGGCGTCCGGGCCGGATTCGGCCAAGGTAGGGAGGGGGGGGGGGGGTACTGGAAACTTGGAGATAGGCTATGCTCCAATTTCAGTAAAACTTGATGGACAGGAACAGGGAGTTAAGAGATTGGGCCCGAACCGGATCCGACAACGTTGGTGAGAGGGGACCGGAACTTTCCAAAAATGCTCAGATTCGAGTGAAACTTGATAAATGGTATAAAAGAAGATGCTTTAGGTGGTCGAGGTGGAGATAGAGGGAGTACCGGAAATCGTGTAGCACGTCTAGGGATCAAACAAATGGATTTATTGGGATGAAAGTTTCAACAGTCATATGCATTTGCTACAGATAATCGAGACGATGCCGGAACTGTTCAGAAATGAGTGAAACTAGATATCCTATTTCTATTTCCGAACCGCATTTTTGGATGGCGGATGTATTTTGTGACGTTCTCATCTACTTTCTTGTCCAGCCTACTCGTACAAGTGCCATATGAGCTCGTAGATCTTGTTCTTGAAAACAGTAGTTTTTTTTCTTGGAAAACAGTCGTTTTTTTGCAGAAACAGTCGGTAAATGCCTTGTCCCCCCAAAAAAAAAACATTTTGGCTAGTAACGCCTCTGCCCACCATGTCCAAAAAAGGGAATCTGCCAAATTCATTTACAGTCGCGTTCGGAATGACCTGACACCAGAAACCCTAGAATCAGACAATATGACCACATTTAAAACTTAACTTGCATCAACACGATTTCAAAATCAGGTGTTTGTTGGCCCCTTCTAGTAGTAGTCGAAGGGTAAAATTCATATTAAAATTCATATTGACAACTGTGGAAAGAAAGTTTGTTTACAGTCATTTACCTTACTTTTTGTCAATATTGCCGCGATTATTACTGTTAGTTTTTGGGATCCCAAAACGTAAGTGGAGGGATACCTATGACATCGCAAAAGTTGTCCGTCTGTGCGCGCTATGACTCTCGAAGGGAAAGAGATATTTTGATGAAACTTGGTGTGAGGATTCATTGGGTCAAGGGTAAGGTCAAGTTCGTAGATGGGCTCTGTAGCCCTACATTTAGGGGTGGGGGAGGAGGTTCAAATTAAGGGACAAACAAAATACTTTAAGCTAATGTGATAGTCGATTATGGTGTAAGAAGGCACGCTGAGCACGATAGTGAAAACCATTGTCTCGCCGGACAAGTAGTTCGTCCGGAATCCGGCAAAAACCGGAAAGTTGGTTAAAAGTAAAAGTTTCATTTGAAGTTGATTAAATGGTCGATTTTGGGGTAAGAAGACATGCTGAACACGATGGTGAAAACCATTTTCTCGTCGAACAAGCAGTTCGTCCGGAATCCGGCAAAAACCGGAAAGTTGGTTAAAAGTAAAAGTTTCATTTGAAGTTGATTAAATGTTCCATTTAGGGGTAAAAAGACATGCTGAACACGATGGTGAAAATCATTTTCTCGCCGGACATCTAGTTCGCCCGGAATCTGGCCAGAACCGGAAAATTTGTTAAAATCAAAAGTTTGATTAGATGACAGATTAAGGGGTAAGAAGAGAGGCTGAGTCTGTATATGACAATCATTTTTTACCCGGACATATAGTTAGTCCGGAATCCGGTTGTAACCGGATTTTTTTTTAAGTCAAACCTCTATTCAAAGTTGATTAGATGTTCTTTATAGGGATTTGACGCTGGATTTGTTTCTGTATTTTCTTTTTTTGCTAGACTAGTAGTTTGCTCGGAATTCGGGCGAAACCGGAAACTTGGCAGAAGTAAAGCAGGAAGTCTCGGCCAGTACCATCAAAATAGATATGGCTTATAGAGGTATGTCTGAACTTGGTTTTCTCTGATGACTAGCCTGGCGAAGACTGGATCTGGCGAAGACCAGACCCTATTGTCTGAATCAAATATTAGATTTTTGGGATCCCATCGACACCTTTGGTCTTGTTGTAATAACGACAAGCTTCTAGCTTACCGTTTTTTTTTTATATAATAAATCAAATAACTTTTCTTTTCACCAAAGTGTCCTAATAAACTACACAGGCATCCTATTTCCTCAGTTGCGAATTGCAGAATCTTTAACCGCTCTTCCTCATCGCGTCCGCCCAAATCGGCTATGCCGGGATTCCTAAATTTATCCCGTGAGCAGAAATAATTAGCAGTGGCATATTTGTGAGTTTTAGACACCTTATACCTACATAGTTAATCATTGCGCATATTTTGGATATCTTCTTTCATTTTTTGTTTCCGTCTAAGTGATCGGAATGTGTTGCTGTTGGAGACAGGAAAGTCTTATACCTAAAATATTGTCTCGCTGACGGTGACCGACAACAGAGGATGGACTTGAATGAAGCAGAAGCTGAATACTACGTTGGAGTAAAAAATTCCATGTTTGGATTCGGACTTTTAAGCCCGTTTCACAAATTGACGCGTCGTTGAGTATGCGTTTATCTGGAGTTGCGTACAGGTTGCGTAGCGTATCTTTCACACCTGTGCTAAAAGCTTTCAAGCTGGATGCATATTTACGTTTTACTTCCTCGGTTTATTCTGCTGAATTTTCGTTTCTTTCATCATTAGTAAGTTTTTTCTCCATTGACCTTCAGAAACTTCAGTTTTTCACTGAAAAATCTGACGCCTACCCGTCGACGCAAGTACGCAACGCAATAATAGAACTTGGTTCTCTTCCTGCGTTGCTTTTTTTTTTGTCTGCGTAGTTCGTTGCGTCGCCGCAAGCGCGACGCAGAGGTTGCTTAGCTGAATGTGAAAGGCTCAACGCGTCAATCTGAAAGCGGCTTTAGAGATGGGCTCGGAATACGTTGTTCCTGCTTGAAAACAACTTGACTTTATTTCCTTTTTTTCTATGGTATGTAACGAGCGGTAAGCGGCTAAGTTCTCCCGGCCGGATTTTGTGCGCTTCATCGGGAAGTGTAAAAAATCTCAGCCTTTGCAGACAGAGTTGATGATGGTAACAGTTTCTGGTAGGTCTAGTCTTCGATCCCCTGACCAACTATTCTAGCAGCAACGCAAGATGAAAGATTCCCTTCTTGTCACTCTTCCAAGAGTCGCCAATCTTGCAAAGCAGGGTACGTGAATGTAGAATACCTACCATGAAAGGACCCCCCAACTAGAACGTCCTCAAATACTCGTCCTCCGTCTCTCTCTAAATTGATCGCAGGTGAATTCTAGGGATGAACAGACAAGTTTTTCCAGCCAGATTTCCTGCATTTCCATCATGAATGTCTGTCTGCCAGAATCCGACCGTTGACTTTCTGTCCGGCAAGATCAAACATTCCCTTCTTTTCACTCCTCCCAAGGACGCCAAGCTTGGGGGGGGGGGCATACCATCAAAGGACCCCACTAAAACGTCCTTAAATACTTGTTCCCTACTCACTCTAAATTGATTGGCAAAGTTTCCCTCCAGTTAATCCATGCTTCTTTTTTTTTGTCTAGATGTACCTTTTAGCAGAGCATTTAATCCCTACTTACCTGTCCCTCACTTTTTCGGCTTTCATCTTTGTGACCTCTTAAACCTAATCCCTCTCCCCCTTGATGAACAGTTTGTTTTTCGTTTAATCCCAGTATTTTTCTTGTTAGCCTACCAGGCCTAATTTAAATCTTCTTTCCCCAAGTGTAGATGAGAAGTTGCACAGACTTTGAAGATATGGTTGCAGCTTCGAACGAATTCCCTATCAGCGGGGAGGAAGAGCAATAGGGAGGGTTTAAACAGGAGAATTGGGAGGGTCGAATGAAGGATGATTACAGGATGGTTTTCCCGACCCAGAGCAAAATAACACTGGAGAGTAGCGCCAAGACTTGAGAAAAATGACACACAGTCACTTTTGCGACACTAGCACCACGAGCGATAGAGAACGTCCCTGCTAAAACTAAATTTGCCTTGCACCAGCGCTGGCTCCGATAACTTCAGATTCTAAACACAGCAAACAAAATATACAACCTCCCCTGTTTCCTCGATGTGTGCAGACCGCATCTTAGCTTTACTAGACATTTATAAACCCGAATGTTTGCCACGCTTTAAATGCCGCAAGATTAATGGGCGGTGCTATGAGTATGTCCCGTTCGCAAAGCATAGAAAACATAGGTCTTGGGAAGAGCAAAATAGGACTAGCGAGTAGCGCCAAGACCTATACTTTCCATGCTTTGTGAACGGGTGCTTGCAGCATTAAAGCGAGGCAAGCTTTCGGGTTTAGACATTCTTAGTAAAGCAAATGTACGGTCTGCACACACCAAGGAAACAATGAAGGCTTAATCATTCTTTTCAGAATAGGAAATTATCGGAGCAGCGTTGGTGACCCCGTTTTTGCAGTTTTTCTATTTTTGTTATTTATTTAACGTACTTTGACTTTAGAAAAAAAAAACAAGCAGACTTAGGGATGAAATAGACAAGCACCAACTATACTTTATTTACACATTATCATCTTTACATTTACCACTTTGGCCGTTGGCCGGAGCCGCTTGCGAGGGGCAGCGTTTGGGGCCGGCTGAAATTCGTCGTTGCAAGGAGTCCTTCATGACCTTCATGGGTCAGGTTGGGAACAAAGAGTTCTTCCTGATATTTTACTCCGCTTTTTCAAAATGGCGGGTTATTACTTACTTACTTACTTTGTCAAAATAACAAAATTGGGTAACTGTTGGGAGATTGTGAGCTGGATCTCAGTAGGAGGTAGTCATTCTGGAAGAGTCGATGATGCTATGGTTTGTCCGTTATTTTCCTTATTGTATGATCGAGACTGTCTAACCCCTGGCTAAATGAGTAAATGCTTAACGGTTCGGACGGAGGGTCGGGGGAAGTTGTGGGTTATATTTGCCCAGATTTTCAGCACCATCCTTAGTTGCGTACTTGAAAGTTGAGATTTGTTCTAGTTCGTTATGGTAGACGATTTAGGATTAAGGAAACATGCTCAAGCCATATTTGAAACTTGTTTCTTCGCCGGACAAGCAGTTGGCTCGTAATCACTCCGAAACCGGAAAAAATTGTTAAACGTAGAAGTTTTACGTAAAGTTGATTATAGGTTCGATTTATGGATAAGGAGACAGGCTGAATGTTTTCAACCTTACTTTTTTTTTCTTTCTTTTTTTAAACAGTGCTCTTTTGTTTTTTCTGTCTGCTCGGCTGTAGCCTAAATAGTAGGCCACTTAGCTTTCGATAAAGTCCATGTTTTTGGGATCCCAAAACGTAAGTGGAGGGATACCTATGACATCGCAAAAGTTGTCCGTCCGTCCGTCCGTCCGTCTGTAAGCACGATAACTCTCGAAGGGAATGAGATATTTTGATAAAACTTGGTGTGAGGGTTCGTTGGGTCGTCGGACCAGTCAAGTTCGTAGATGGGCTTTGTAGCTCTACATTTAGGGGTGGGGGAGGGGATTCAGATTAAGGGACAAACAAAATATTTTGAAACAGCTAATGTGATAGTTGATTATGGGGTAAGAAGACATGCTGAACACGATGGCGAAAACCATTTTGTCATCGGACAAGTAGTTCGCCCGGAATCCGGCCAAAACCGGAAAGTTTGTTGAAAGTAAAAGTTTTATTTGAAATTGATTAGATGTTCGATTTAGGGGTAGGAAGACATGCTGAAGACGATGGTGAAAACTATTTTCTCGATGGACAAGTATTTCTCCCGGAATCCGGCCCAAACCGGAAAGTTTGTTGAAAGTAAAAGTTTTATTTGAAGTTGATTAAATGTTCGATTTAGAGGTAGGGAGACATGCTGAAGACGATGGTGAAAACTATTTTCTCGACGGACAAGTATTTCGACCGGAATCCGGCCCAAAGCGGAAAGTTTGTCAAAATTAAAAGTTTTATTTGGAGCTGATTAGATGTTCGATTTAGCGCAAGAAGACATGCTGAACACTTATGTGAAAACAAGTTTCTACCCGGACATGTAGTTCGTCCGGAATCCGGCCAAAACCGGAAAGCTGTTGGAAGTCAAAGTTTTATTTCTAGTTGATTAGATACGCGATTTAGGGGTAAGAAGAGATGCTGAGTCCCTGTGTGATAATCGTATTTTACCCGGACATATAGTTCGACCGGAATCCGGCTGGAATCGGAAAATTTGTTATAAGCTAAATTTCTATTTGAAGTTGATTAGATGTTCATTACTGGGGAAAGAAGATACCCTGATTTCGTCTTTGAGCTTTCTTTTTTCGCCGGACAAGTAGTTCTGGAGTTCGGCCGGAACCGGGAAATTGGCAGAAGTGGCAGGAAGTTTTCGTCAAAACAGATATGACTTATAGGGGTAAACACACATGCTGAATCCAAATCTGAACTTAGTTTTCTCAGGTGATTAGCTATTTGGCCTTAATCTGTTTCTGAATTTTAATTGTAAAAATGTTCAAGGAGTCTGGCGAAGACTGGATCTGGCTAAGACAAGACCCAGTTGTCTGGATCAGATATTGAATTTTTGGGATCCCATCGAAACCTTTGGTCTTGTTGTTTCTGTACTTTAAACAGCATGGCTATGTTATTTCTAAATCTGCTTGCTCTGAAAGTTAGGTATGATACGGTGGTAGCAGGTGGTAGAGTGCTTGGCTTCTAAGCGGAATGTCTTCAGTTCGATCCCAGTCAGCTGCGCTCATATTTTGGTCTGTTCAGATTTTTGTTTGTGAAGAGCTGTGCCTCCGTCAAAACTCGGAATTTTAGTAGTTCTTAATTGATCGTTCAAGCGGTTTGTAGTATCAATAGTAGTTTAATTTTGCATCTTGAATCAATCCATAGCCTTGGTCGATACGATTGATGGAATCTGGTGAAAACTTGAAATTTGGTATGCATTCTGTTGTGTTTTAGTCGGGTGTCTGGAGTTTCGGATCCAGTGATAAGAAGACATAGAAAACTTGTCTTTATTCTCCGTTTCCCTACGAGTCGCTAGGTCGTCCGGGTTCCCTGGAATCCGTCGTAAATAGCCCAGCTGTTTATTTTGGTGTAGATATAAGAAGTCTACTTTGTAAGAGTATCCTTTAAATGAATTCTAAGATCGCGTTTTGATGAAAACTAAAATTTTTCGAAAGGACAGAATTCTCCAATAAACCAATAAAGGTGGTGTATTTGTACCGAGGTATATATAGATCAAGAACATGTTGGATCAGAATATCCTCCTCGAGTTTTCGACAAGTCATGATATTCCCGTCGTAATCTAGGCTAGTCTGGAAATTAAAGAAACAAAGAAGTTAGGTTGCAGATCTAATTAAGTGGCTGGTTAGTGATATTAATGTTTACGGGATCTGGTGAAGACTCGAAACCTAAAGGACCTTATAATGTGGACGAAGAAGTCCCATACACACTCGCGTATGGGATCACATCGTAAACTTTGGTCTTGTTTCGTTAATAAAGCCGAGGCATCCTTTAATTTGCATAGCATCATTTATTTTCCCATTCACCTCTTTTATTGTGTGTATCCTGCTCGGGATAACAGCATTAGTAGCTTCCCAGTCCTTATTATTATTTTTATAATTCCAGATGCTCCGTTTAGCAAAGCTCTGGCTGCGTTTTCGTTCATCGTTGGACTATTTCTTGCTTTCTTCGGTCACCGCTATTTCAGGATTGAAATGTTCCTCGTGGGATTCCTGGTATTGGCAATTGTTTCCTACATGGTCTTTGGAAGGGAAACAGGGCTAAGAACTGAGTGTAAGTAGCCTATCTCCTTTTAGTCATTCTTTTGTACAGTTTTCGTTATGATGGTTGAAGTTTCACCGAAACCCTGCCTCTTTGATTGCGATGTGAAAATGTTTGGTCATCTGTCCACGGATTGCAGTTTGGTCCTTTCCGCGCAAGCGTAGCATGTTAGCGATGCGTTAGTTTATCCAGTTTTGTTGTCAAAGTTCCACTGAAATCCAGCTATTTTTGCTAATTTTGTTTTCATCTTGAAACGCCATAAATAGATAGATATAAAGTTTATTTTACAAATCGACTTTCGTAGTGGTTATCCCAACAGAAATATTTACACAATTGGTCTCAGTATACTCAGTGTAAACCAATCATGCTTCGTTTAAAGGTTTTATGAATTCTGGAATAGAATAGAAGTCTGTGCGCCACCGATGGCTCTGCAGGACCTAAGGTCCCCGATAATTGTATAGGCTTTAACCTCTGATATGTGTTAGTGTCTTACTAATTTGGTACGGATTAGGTCCGACCCGGGGGTAGACCCCCCCCCCCCCCCCCAAATTGTGCGCTACTGATGGTAGCTCTATAATGACATGTTTTGTAGGGATAAAAGAGTTTGGGTACAGTAGAACTTGCCATTCCTTCTGTGGTTGATTTCTGACGTTTTGATATGAGGAGGAAAGATTTGGGAGTTAAGAGGGCGAGATACCCTGGCTGAAATAAAGACTGACTTAGCCCCTCACTACGCTCCTGCAGTGTTTCTGCAGCATGGCTATAGTGAAAAGTCCCTAGAAACGCAAAGTGTCCGAGTTACCAACTGCATAATTGAACAAGAGCTACGAGCTCACATGGCACTTGATACGAGTAGGTGGTACAAGAAATTAGATGAGAATATTACAAAATACCCCGCCATCGGACCTAGGACCTAGACCTAGAAATAGGATATCTAGTTTCGCTCGACTGGCATTTCCTGCATCGCCTCGGGTCATCTAGGGCACATGGCTTTCTATCTTCCGAGTTTCAACCCAATAGATCCACTCCTTTGGTCCCTATACGTGACAGACGATTTCCAATACCCCCAAATCCCTCTACCACAGCCGAATCTGGTTCGGACTCCTAAATGGATCATCTGAAGCATTTTCTCTTACTACCTATCAGGTTTCACTCAAGTCTGAGCGTTTTTGAGAATTTCCGGTAACTCTCCCCCCTCCCCCATCGTGGTCGGATCCGGTTCAAACCCTAAAATATTTCTTCTAGGGCATGTGATATCTCGACATTCCAAGTTTCATTCAAATCGCTCCACTTGTTTGACTCCTTTGCGAGCCACAACATTTCCGGCTCCCCTTCCAACTCTCCCCACTGTGGCTGAATACGACTCGGAAACATAAACGTCGCATCTCTGACATCTCCTGTTCCCGTCTATCAAGTTTGACTGGAATCGGAGCATAGCCTATCTGCAAATTTCCGATTCCCGCTTCAGCCCTTCCCCTACCGTGGCCGGAACCGATCAGACGAAACAATTCAAGACCGCATAAACTCGGTACTGTCCAACTTGCATCCCATTCAGTCCATCCGTTCGGTTCGGTTTTCCGGTTTCTCCCCCCCCCCCCCCCAACTCTCCCAACCGTGACCGCATGTGGTTCAGACGCATGTTTTGCTTGTCTAGGCCATCAGTTCTTGTCACCATGCGATTTCAATCGAATCGGACCTCCCGCTCGCAACTTAAGGAAGCCAGTGGTTTCCAGATATGGTCGGATCCAGGAACACAAGTTTTCGCACGGCATTGTGTCGGGTCCTTTAGTCAGTAATATCCCTGCAAAGGTTCACGGTGGAGTTCATATCTGGAAATATCCTAAACTGGCGATCACCTGGATTCCGGGAAACACCCTCCAGTTCGCCGCACAGAGCCCCAATACGATCTGGTGTTGTGAATTACGTATCTAGGGCTAATGCTTGTTCTTCCCACCATGTTCCATCCCAGTCCCTCGTCTCTAAGCGTTTCACGAGAATTTGAGTGCCTCCCTCCAACCCCCCCCCCCCCCACACACATAATTATCGGATCCGATCAGGACTTGACATGGAACATCTGAGACGATAGCTCTTTACACTTGCAAAGTTTCATTCAATTCCGATCACTCGTTCAAAAGTTATGCATGCCACTAGATTCCGGGCTCTCCATCCTTCCACTTCCCCCATGATAGGTTGATCGGGGAAAGGAAGTCAGTCTGTTCGGGTCCCTAATGCGACTCCCAAGTTTTATCCTCTTAGGACATCAGGAAGTACCGAATTCACGGGATCACCAGAATTCTGGATCCCCCAAAGTGTCAGAATCTGATACGGTTGTGTCAGCAATGTGGATTTGTGCTTGTTCTTCCCACCAATTTGTTTGTTTTAATGATGAATGAAGGGTTTATTACAAAAAACTAGAATCTTTAATGCTCAGAGGCGAACCTATAAGGGACTAATTACCCTCGAAACAAAACAACAACAACAAAAACTGCGACAAAAATAAAACAAAAGGAAAGAAAGGAGCTTGACTTACCCGGTCTGGGACGCCCAACCAAAAATAAACCACAACAAAAAACGCATTTTCAACCAGAATCCCTACTAACTATCCAAAAACAAAAAACTATGGAAACAAGACCAAAGGTGTCGATGGGATCCCACAAATCTAATGCATGATTCAGATCGGGTCTTGTCTTCACCAGATCCAGTCTTGGACAGGCTAATCATCAGAGAAAACCAAGTTCAGATATACCTCTATAAGCCATATCTATTTTGACGATACTGACCGAGACTTCCTGCCGATTTCCGACCGAACTACTAGTCCAGCAAAAAAAAAAAATCAGAAACAAAACCAGCGTATCTCCTCATCCCTGTAAAGAACATTTAATCAATTTTGAATAAAAGTTTGACTTAAAAAAAAATCCTGTTACAACCGGATTCCGGAATAATTATATGTCCGGGTAAAAAACCATTGTCATATACCGACTCAGCCTCTCTTCTTACCCCTTATTCTGTCATCTAATCGAACTTTTGCTCTTAACAAATTTTCCGGTTTTGGCGGATTCCGGGCGAACTAGTTGTCCGGCGAGAAAATAAGTTTCACCATCGTGTTCGGCATGTCTTTTTACCCGTAAATCAAAAATTTAATCAACTTCAGATGAAACTTTTACTTTTAACCAACTTTCCGGTTTTCGCCGGATTTCGGACTAACTACATGTTGGGCGAGAAAATTGTTTTCACCATCGTGTTCAGCATGTCTTTTTATCCCTAAATCGACCATTTAATCAACTTCAAATATAACTTGTACTTTTAACCAATTTTCCGGTTTTTGCCGGATTCTGGACGAACTACTTGTCCGGCGTGAAAATGGTTTTTACTATCGTGCTCAGCATGCCTTCTTACCCCATAATCGACTATCACATTAGCTGTTTAAAAATATTTTGTTTGTCCCTTAACCCTCCCCCACCCCTAAATATGGAGCTACATAGCCGATCTACGAACTTGACCATACCCTTGACCCAATGAATCCTCACACCAAGTTTCATCAAAATATCTCATTACCTTCGAGAGTTATCGTGCTTACAGACGGACAGACGGACATTTTTGCGATGTCATAGGTATCCCTCCACTTACGTTTTGGGATCCCAAAAACAGAACTTAAAGGGCTGAGAATAACGCATCAAATTCATACATAGTAAAACAATGAACCTTTAACATGCTACGAAAATCCAGCAAAAGACTACATGACCTTAACTCTGTCGTTAAACCTTCCCATACTAAAGGCCGTTTCATCCCGATCCCTTCACTCTAAGCGTTTCCCAAGATTTATGGTCCCCCCCCCCCCCCCCCCCCCCCCTCTAGCTCCCCCTCAAAGTCACTGTATACTGTCCAGATATAAAGTGGGTCGTCCGAGACACAGCCAAGATCCGATTTCCCTTTCAAAAGTTATAAATACCCTAAGATTTCGGATTCCCCCTTCCCCCAAGATACGCGGATCGGGGAATTGACCATTTCTAACTCAATCTTTTGTGGTTTCTGATATACCTGCCAAGTTTCATCGTCCTAGCTTGTGTGGTAGTGCCCGAACCCGGACAGACCGACGGACGGGCAGAAATTATGATCGCTATATGGCACTTGGCCGAAGGGCAAGTGCCATAAAAAACAGCTCTCCATAACATCCCATCTTAGCTTCTCAGTCCATCATGGTCTTCCATTCTGCTTAAGCGAATTTTAATGTCTTCTTCAGTTTTATGGTAATGTACTTGCCTTCCGGCCAAGTGCCATATACCGATGGCTTTTCCGTCGGTCTGTCGGTCAGTCCGGCGATCGCGAGTTAGGGTACTTCCAGAAGTGCTAGGATGATGAAACTTGACAGGCATATCAGGGACCCGACCAAACTAATTTGAAAATAATCAGTTTACCAATCCGACCATTTTGCGGGAGTGGAGGGAGGGGGAACCCGGAAAATTTAGTACTTCGTAACTTTCGAACAGGTGATCGGATTGGAATGAAACTTAAAGAACTGGATAGATGACATATCTCTGATATCGCGTTTGAAGTCCAGACCGGATTCGACAGCTGTGGGGGAGTTGGAGGGGGGGAAGATCGGAAATTTCGAGGAGCGATCAGGGTGAAACTCGCTGGGAAGAACAGTCATGTGCTCTAGATCAATCGATTACACAATCAGACTGGATCCGGAGACTTTGGGGGGGGGGGGGGGCTGGAGGGGCTTTACCGGAATTCCGTCGATGGCTGTTTTGGGGATTTTCACGAAACTTGTCAGGCATTCAAACTGACTTAGAGATAATACATTTTTCGATCTGGTCATCGTGGTTGGGAGTGGAGGGAGGGGGAATCCGGAATATTGAGTCATGCGTAACTTTGGAACGGGTGATCGATTCCGGTGAAATTTAATTACTAAACAGAAGACATGTCTCTGATATTGTTTTTCATGTCGGGACCGGATCCGAACAGAAGACATTTCTCTTATGTTGTTTTCCGTGTCGGGAGCGGATCCGAGAACTGTTGGGGGGGGGGGGGGGGTACGTGGCCCGCTTAGACTGGAGAGATCGGGATGGAACTTGGTGGGAATACCGAAGAAACTGCTCTAGATGAATCATTTACATTGGATGGGATTGGATCCGGGCACTGTGGGTGAAGTTGGAGGGGGAGGGGGTCCGGTATTCTGTGTTCGCAAGTTAAGGTACTTCCAGATGCGCTAGGACGATAAAACTTGGTAGGTAAATCAAAGATTCGACAAGATTGGTACAGAAGTCGTCACTTCCGAAATCCTTAAAGTACTACTCTTAACCGCAAAGCAAAACAAAAAATAGTTGTAAGCAGACTATACTTTTTCATGATCCCCATGAGGTCATGATCATTTTTGCCTCAAAGGTTTTGCTTACAAATATTTTCTACTCCCTTAAAGCGCGCAAGGTTCTATGATCATTCTTATCTCGGGGGTTTTGGTTATAAATGACCAGAACAAACCCACGAAAAGGCAGATTCTATATCTCATCCTTTGAACCAGCCTTGCAAGTGCCATATGAACTTCTACCTCTTGTTTGTACTTTGACATTGTTCGTACTCCGGTACTGTGTCTTTTCAGTGGGCTACGAAAAACAAGTGCGCAAGCGCTCAGACGTGGAGTGTAAAAGTAAAATTTGTATCTCATTTTTATATACAAATAGGTTTAGAACCAAGAAATTTCTCATCCCCAATAACCAAACAAGTATTGAAATAACCTAATTTGTAATCATCCCACTTTAAATGCTTTAAGAGGAAACAAACCGCCAGTAAATCCATAGAAATTTTTAAGACCTTGCACGAATAGCTTGACTTCAAACACTGAGAATGGTCTGTCAGCCAGTCCCACCCTTAGAACCTCTTTCATTAGCAAGGTAATAACAAGTGCAATAAACCAAGTCGTAGCAGCATAATGCCCCCTTTGTCACAATTCATTAAGAACGGCATGTCATCGATTATATGACAAAACAGTCCAGTTTCCAACTGGTAATTAAAGATTAAAGTGCGTCGTGTCGTCTTATTTGTTGCTGTTACACCAAATAACCAAATCCTCATCCATAGATATTTCTCCCCAAATATACAAGAGTTAGACTTGAGACCTGTCAAAGATGAACTTAACTCAAGGGAAATCTGTGCCCAGCTGCCTATGAATGGCAGCGGGGAGGGGGGGGGGGGGGGGGGGGGGGGGGGGGGGGGGGGGGGGGGGGGGGGGGGGGGGGGGGGGGGGGGGGGTCGTGACCCATCAAATGCGTATTTACACCTCTTTTTCCTCAAGTATACCAGCTTAGAGTTTGATTCTAGTCACGGCTCAAAAACTTTTTTAATGGGCAGAAGGAATTTCATTGCCTTATTCCAGTTATTGTCAAGTTAAAAATTAAAAAATGGGCCATCTGGGCCCAATTGCCCCTAAACCAAGTGGGGGTGGGGTTTGGGATCCGCAAAAAGTAAATAGAGACCCCAATGGTCACAATCCTACCAAGTTTCAACTTGATACCTGTTGATTCCTGTCACGGGCAACGAACTTTACTCCTGGGCATTGGGCAATCTGGGCCCAGTTGTCCATGAATGTGGTGGGTGGGGGAGGTGCTACTTTCAAAGCTATTTCCCAGCCCTAGGATCTACACGTACAAGGAATTTCATCTTCATATGTCCAGTTCTGGTCAAGTTATGAACATTATTCACTGGGCAATCTGGGCCCGTTTGCCCCTGTGGGTTGAGGTGGGACCCCAAAAGGCACAACTAGACCCCAATACCCGACTAGTATACCAAGTGTGAACTTGATACCTGTTGATTCCTGTCACTGGTAACAAACTTTACTCCTGGGTAATCTGGGCCCAGTTGCCCATGAACGTGTTGGGTGGGGGAGGTGCAACTTCAAAACAATTTCCCAGCCCTAAGATCTACATGTACAACAAACTTCATCGTCCTGTGTCCAGTTCTGGTCAAGTTATGAACATTATTCATTGGGCAATCTGGGCCCATTTTCCCCTGAACCGGATGGGGGTGGGGGGTGGGACCCTCAGGAGGCACAACTAGACCCCGATACCCACTAGTATACCATGTTTGAACTTGATACTTGCACTGGTTCACGAGTTATGAGCTCCACAAAATACGTTGAAAACCGAAAACCGAAAGCTGCTACAGCGCTCGCAATAGTGGATTGTTCCAAGGAACACTCCACTAATAAATGAATAGAAAAAGAGAGAGACGAAATAACGCATTTCAAGGTAGTTTGCATAGTTCTTGGGCTCGTAGCCTGTAAATTTCAACCAAGGTGATTTATTCGTATGGAAAATAGAAAACCTCCCCCTTTCCTTTTTTTCACATATCCAATTGTCTTCGGCTTATTGCCGTTTCTGCTATGTCCCGCTACTGTAATTTGATCCCACGCTAAGTCGAACATCTTGAAATCACTGTTGAGTACCCCACTTAATCTTGGTTTGTATTTGGAGGACCACACAAAACCGCCGTTTTTGTTAGACGTAATGGAAGTATGAATTATTGTTAATTAACGCTTGTACAAAATTGTGACAAGTGTTTATAGCACATGTTGCGAGTTTTTTAGAATAACGAATCTAGCCGAAACTGATTGCGAACCCTGTTCTGAGAACTTGCACACTTCAGCTAACTATTCCGTTCAGAATATCAAACTTTATTTATGTATTATTGCATTTGATGTTAAGCCATTAGATAGATGAATAGATACTAACTAGTCTTTTTGTGACGAAACCAAGTCGTTGCTATAAGGAAGCGAAAAAGGTTTGTTGAAAAGCTGGATCACCCTTAAATTTTGACTCAGATAAAAGTGATATCCAGATTGCTAATGACCTAAACATCCACCTTGCAAAAGTTGTATAATTCCTACTAATATTAAATACTGTCGACCGGGTTCCTGATAATGATATAATAATAGGAATTATCGATAAATTGTAGAAAGTGAAGTACTAGTCAAATTAAAAGGATTAAAACGTAATAGTGTGACACCAATAGATTTAATTCAAGCGTTCCCGGATAAACTTGTTAAAACCCTTGCAAATATTTCCACTGCTATTTCTTGGACTTCAGATTACCTTACTCCAGAGGCGTTACTAGCTAAAATGTGTGTGGGGGGGGGGGGCAAGGGATTTACCGTCTGGCTGGTCATTTTTACCGACTGTTTTTGCAGATAAAAACGACTATTATTGAGAAAAAAGGACTGTGTTGACGAAAAATCGGCTGATTTTAAGAAAAACTACTAGTTTTAAGAAAAATTCCACTGTTTTTACGAGAAACCGACTTTTTTTTTTAAATCGACTGTTTCCAAGAAAAAAATCGACTGTTATACGAAAATCGCGGCGCTTCGAGCTGACTCGGCTATTTTTTATACCGACAGCATTCGGGGGGGGGGGGGCCCTCCAACCTAGTCGTGACGCCCCTGCCCTACTCAAAAGTAAATAGTAATTCCACCACCTTGAGAACGCTCGCGAACGACGTGCAGAGCGGCCTCAGCGCAACTCCAACAGATAAAATGTAGCCATGTGCGGTTTGAAAGGACGTTAATACTTTGTGCTCGGAGGAAGATCAGACCCATGTCGCAAACCTTTTTTATTTTTCATTTTTTCTTTAGTCATATGTCTGTTGTCGTAAATTCTCGTGTTGTCCTTAAATTTTAGTGTTGATGTGTGATAGTTGTTCGTTTGTTTTTTCTTTACAATAGTTTAGGCTAGAATTGTATTAATAATTTTTAAAAAATCCCATCAGAATTAGTGAAGCGTCGTTTTTTATGCCACTGGCATGTCTGATGCTTTTAAGAAACACCAGGTTTATTTATTTTTGCCATTAAAATTGTACCTTACCTTACCTTACCTTAATACCGTCTTTCGTGAAAGTTTTTGATCTTAATTAGTGTCCACATTTGTGTATATTGACGACGAATTCGGATTTTACCATGGTAGTTCGAGAAGAATAAAAGCGATATCCATCAATCTATCTATCTACACTGTAAAAAAAAATCTTGCAGTATTTGCTACTGGCATTAATCTTGTCTTTATTGAGATAAGGTTATTCCAAATTTGGCTTAATTTTATCCCAACAGAGATAAGATTAATCCCAGTAGCAAATACTGCATCCTTTTCGGAGAAACTGTTTACAGTGTACCTGAATCTACTACTACTGGTAAACTGTTCCAAGGTTACCCTGTTTCAGAATATTAGAATAATAATAGTATTTTATTTAAACCTCTTATGTATAGTACAGCGGAGTAACAAAGTAAAACAAAAACATTAAATAGAACAAAATAACCACTCAGTTATACACAAATATTAATACTATTGAAAATAATATTAATGTATACTTATTATTGTTATTATATTTGTATTTGTCATAGCAGCAATATAAAAGAGGACATGTATATATATTAATATTATTGGTTTTATTTTCAGGGGTGGTGCTCATAGCAGCAGCATGGGGCATAGTCGGCGGCGCTGGCTGGCTGTTGTTGTGGTACTATAAATCGGAGCCTGCTCTGTCCATTCTACTGCCTGTCCTCCTACTGGGGTTCCTGTCTGCCTGCAGTGTCTACTACGTGCCTTTGAGTAAGTCATGTGTGTTTTCCTTTCACACGCCCATGTGTTGTTTGAGGAGGTGGAGTCTGTTCTTTCTGGACTTTGAGCCTTGTGCTGTCAGTGCAAAAAAAAATATAGATTCTAGCAACTATAAGTAGGTTATGCATTTATTTGCTATGATAATGATAGTGTAATGCAAAAATTGGCCCTTGGCCCTTAAAGTGCACGCCTAAAATGCTTCCCATCATAAAATGTTTCAGCGTATAGGTTGTCCAGTGACTTCGAGCGTGTTCCACCCTACTTACCGTAGTTACTACGCATGACGTCACGAATTCTGGCTTTTTTCCGTCAAGGCTGGAACGATTTTTCTATTTTCCAGCAAAATCTCACGCCAGTGGCGAGTCCGACCAATCACGTTACAGAGATGCGTAGTAACTACGTTTACTACGCTCCCGAGCATGGTAAGCAAATAGTAACTATTAGTTACTATTCCGACAAGGTTGGAACGGTCAGCGTAGTAACTTTTCGAGAGGATGGAACGGAAATAGTAACTATTGTTAGAAGGGTGGAACACGCTCTTCATGAAGGCAGTGCAAAACAACACTAGGAAGTAGTGCCAAAACTTGAAAAAAGTGACAAACACTCGAGTAGTAGTGACACTAGAACCATGAGCGATAGAGAACAGTCGTACAAAAGCTACGTCAGTCGTGCAGCCACCAGCGCTGGCTCCGATAATTCCGTATCCACGAACACAGCAAAAAAAAAGATAGAACCTCCCGTGCTCCTTGATGCGTAGGGACCGCATCTTAGCACTACCAGAAATTTTCTAAACCCGCAATTTGTCTCGCTTTCAATGTCCCGACCGGACCAAAATAACACTAGGGAGTATCGCCCACACCTATGCTTTGCAAACGCGCCATATCCATAGCGCCGCCTACAACACTTGCGGCATTTAAAGCGAGACAAACTTTGGGGTTCAGAAATGTCTAGTAAAGCAAAGGTGCGGTCTGCACACACCAAGAAAACAACGGAGGCTGTATCATTTGTTTTGCTAGGTTCAAAATATGAAGTTACCGGAGCCAGCGCTGGTGAAAGACTGATTGAGTTTCAGTAGGGACGTTCTAAATCGCTAGTGGTGCAAGTATCCATGCTATTCGAGTGTTTGTCAATTTTGTCAAGTGTTGGCGCCACTTCCTAGTGTTAATTTTCTCTGGTCCCGACCGTAGTGGGCTGCATGGAAAGCATAGGTCTTGGATACTAAGAATAGTTCAGATGGAAGGGCTTTCCAACGCTCAGCCACTGTAATTTAGAAAGACCATCTGCCAATGTGTGTAGTAAGTCGCCATCCCCTCAGCTTGAGGTCGTGGTCACAGATTCGCTTTTCTAGCCTGAACCTGAAGAGGATCCGCGCCAAGAAGGGCCGGCGCATCGCTAAAATAAAACTTAAATGGCGTAACTGTTTAAAGCACCGAGGACATTATTTACGATTTAATTTATGTAAATACCTCGAGAATAAAGAGTTTCCAAATGGGACGCGCTTCCGAATTTCTGGTTTTTGAGTTCTTGCAGAACCTTATTACCCCAGCGTACGATGGAAATACAAACGAAAAAAAAAAAAATATTCAAAATTGCTTCGGTGCATGTGTTCTGAAACATGAATTCCAAATTTTCAAGAAAATGCGCTTTATGTGATTGTTGCAATAAAAGACATTACGTCAGACTTGTTTTCGATCCATCTGGTATTTTGCAACTGCATATCAGGGGTTAATTCTCATTTCAAAGAGGCTATTGGCTCATGCAGCCTGAAGTATCTATCAAACTATACAAATAACACTGGTGTGGTTAAATGATTAAATCAAATGTATTCTCGCTTTCAGACTTCGAGTACCTCGTCAGTGACTTTAACTTCTGGGCGTCATTCGTCTCCTGTATGCTAGTTCTGCCTCTCTTCTTGATGATGGTTGTTTGGCCGGTAAGATATCTCCCTTTTCTGAGAGGTGTGCTTATTTGAACACTTCTTAGGTAAGATATACATTTGCGTATGCTAATGCAGCCGACTTCCATAATCACTCCATATATTTGTAAACCCAGAGACCCCAATTACGTACGGTATACATCCTAACCCCTCGCACTAAACCACGCTGTTTTCTCACTTGCCGTGTTTTCCTACCTTCGATGTGTATCACGCTGTCAATGGTTGTCTGCGAGAAGTTTTTCCATCAGAAAAAACGATTATATAACTTTTTTCCTTGTTTTCGATACAAGTCAACGGGTCTCGGAAAAGGCTTAAAACAGCCCAGACCGTGGGTTATTTGTTGAAAGTACAGCATATTTTTTAAGTATTCAAAATCTTTAAAATACTGTAGAAAAACCGATTATATAAATTTTTCCCTTGTTTTCGATACAAGTCAACGGGTCTCAGAAAAGGCTTAAAACAGCCCAAACCGTGGGTTATTTGTTGAAAGTACAGCATATTTTTTAAGTATTCAATATCTTTAAAATACAGCCTAAGTTGGAGAGTAAAAGTGCGAGGAATCCTTTAACCCGTCCCATCTTGAATCCTTTAGTCACGGATGAGATGAGCCTGACAGAACAGTTGCCTTTTTTTCTGAATTCTCATTGCTCTCGCTTCTTTTTGCCCTTCTTGCTTCTCAGTTTTAGCAGTAAATTAGTAGGTCACTCGTTAATAAATGTTTATACGGATTGAACATCCCCTTTGTTGACCAATCAGGTCAACAAGAATCTAGCAGTGACTGTCGAAGCAACTTCTATACCCTGCAGACTTTCTAAGCTTTCCCCGTTCTCGATTCTGGCAGAAACGCAAGACAAGTAGGGGAACAAAGGAGAATTGGCTTCACCTCAGTAGTCTAAAACGCGAAATAGAAGAATTTAGAGGAGAGTCGTTTAGAGAACGGAGATAAAAATTCAACTAAATTCAATTCAGATTCAAATTCCCCGGAAAAACAGATTTATAGAATACAAATAATGCTCGCAGTGTCTCCCCACTGTGGAAGTACACCACCTAAGACGCGCAATCTCGACTAAAATCGCCAACAAACGTTATCTCTGATTGGTTTGTACATTCCGTACCTCCCACTGAACTAATCGCAAACGACGCGGGAGGCGTGGCGTACTTGTGAAAAACCTCTACATGAAACATTAGATTTGGCTCGAGAGCAAAAGTGCGAAAGTACTGTGAAAGGAAAATGAAAATTAGGTAATTGCGCTTAATGTTGAGAAGGATAATAATGAAACAGTATTCGGTTTCAGTTCTGCTTTAAGCGATTGAATGATTTAAGCGATTTTTGGAGTTGTTGAATTAATTAGTCCATCACCTTTTAACAAAATAGCTTAAAGCTGACCACAAAAAATAGTCCTTCTACCATACACATAATGCTAACTATCTCTACTGTCACCATGAATCAAACCACAAAAAACATCGTCAAACAATGAGCAAATTAAAAAAAAAAAAAAATTCCTAGGTTTTAAATAATTCGGTCTGGACTGAATCTCGCCCGATTATCCGAGTCGGCCCTTATGACACGTAGGGGGCCAAAGATCAAAATAATAATTTCCATGTAATGCTCAAACTATTTATTACAAATACAAATAAATTGAAAGCCCAAGACTGCAGTCTGGTACTTCTGAAGACATACAAAAAATAATCAATAAAGTCTTATAATTCTTTCCTAATCAAACGTGGAAAATTTTGTCATCTCGAAAAGAAGACGTTCTGCACGAGTTTTTTCTCGAGCCAAAACAGCAATCAAGTTGAAATCTAAATGCGATCGGTAAGAGAAGGTAAACAGAATGTTTGCATTAGGTCTTTAAACAAATGAAATTTAGAGGCGATATTGCTATTTCTGTTTCATCGTATTATTATTAGGACTTCTTTGTGAATTGATCATTCCATTTTAGGCGAATATCCTGGCATGTGCAGTAATTGGCTCCTTTCTGATGGTGGCCCCGATTGCACACGCATACGGCAGTACCTTAGCCTATATCCTTTTCAACATTTTTCGACGGGCGACAGTTCCTGGTTATCAGTTTGTCATCCTGGACCCTCCTTTCCAGTACTACGGTAAGCATTTCCGAAACTAACTGTTATTTTCAAATATTTTTTTTCAAACAGGTCTGCGATGCGTAACTCCTATGCACCCAAATAGTTATATCATGATAATTTTTATTAGCGTAAAAGGGAGGGATTTTTTTTATCACAAAAGGAACATATATACATATATTAAAATAATGCATAAAACAGATATGTCAGCTATGATGCTCTGGCATCGATATTTCGGCCCTTCTTGGCAAGGATCCTGGGCAGGCTGTCAATCTTCAGGGTTAAACTTCGTGGAAGGAAACAAACCTGCAAGAAGGGCCGTCGTTTTATGCATTATTTCAATATAAATAACATGGAAGTTCCCTATACAGCCGTGGTGCCGTTCGACAAAAATCATAACAGTTGAAAGAATTAAGAAAGGAAGTGTTTGGTCGGGAGGCTTGGGAGGAAAGGGATTTGGTTTCAAGTATAGGAAGTAAGTGTTTGGTGAGCTCCGAAGCCTGGGTAGATTCCTGAAGCTAGCTGCGACCCACCATGAAATATTTTTATAGAAGTTGATTTTTGGTTTGTTTTTTGAGTGTATGATATTTTGTTTTTTGTTATTGTGTTATGTGTCCCGCCATGGCCCTTGGGCTTTATTGGGGATAAATTCATTCATTCATCCCTCCATCTCGGTTGAAAAATATCAACCTCGCCTTCTGCTTGGTAGATGTTATTTTGTGGTATCGACATAGGTGTCGGAAGTTAACCTTTAAAGTTCAACCGAAAAGGGCTGAGATATGACAATCTAGTTACCCATCACTTATTCACTTGAAATTGGCTTGAAGTCCCGCTGAAAATGTGTTGCTTCGTTGTTCCGCTATTCACGGATAATCGATTTTCAAATAGTGGAATTTCCGTGTGATTTGCGGTACCTCTATGTGCTTGTATTTTTGTTGTATGCCTTACGAGAAAGACTTATGATTTTTTAAAGCAATCTCCACCAATCTTACCACTGCCCACTGAAAAGCCGCGTTTTTTTTTTAGATTAAAATGTCCCGCGTCATAGTGGAATTTACGCTGTTCGGACGGACGCAGATATTCTGAACGTCACAACTGGAGCAGATAGTGCAAAACAAAAAAATCCCTTTGCAGAATCCAAAATATTCAGTATATTCAGTTAATGACACACAAATAATTCGGCTTTTCAGTTAAACTTTAAGCCTGTGTCCGACAGAGCAAAGCGAGGTTAATATTTTTAAATGGCCGTCTAGATTTGTATTCCGATATCGACCGAGATGGAGGAAAGTTAACTATTCTGATTTTATCGAACATAACGATTGACTGTGCGTTTACTTTCGTAAATCGAGTAGTTCGGAAACTATGGTACTTCAGTCATCATAAATGGAAAATGCAGCACCTTACATCAACCGCTGAGAGATCGTGGTTCTCACCATATTTTTTTTTTATCACGGATTCATGGCATCTTTTTCTACCATATATTGATTGCAGCAAATCTCTTCCAAATATAAAAAAGCAACTTCATTCTATACTTATAAATAAATTCAAGGATCAACGATACATTAAATTTTTCTAAAGTAAAATATAATTTGTTTGATGTTGTTATGTTGGTCATAAATTTTGGTTGGGGTCCACAAAAGGTGCCGACCATCGGTTATCCTCGCTTGCGCATTTTTTTTTTTTTTTTGGGGGGGGGGTCGGATTGATCTTGCCGAGTGTCGGTGGTTTTGGTAGTGTGGGTTTGTGGGCTGGCTCCCGTCTAGTGGTGAGTCATGGAATTATACTATTTATTTATCTAATTAGTTAGATGTCAAATGGGTTTGTTCTATATTATTGTAGGGTTTTTGTCAATCGACCTTGTGTCCACGGCTTGACCCTCTATTTATTATCATTTTATACATAAGTGAAATTAAAATCCTGAACCTCGGTGTTGTCGAGTAGTTCGGAAACTATGGTACTTCAGTCATCATAAATGGAAAATGCAGCACCTTACATCAACCGCTGAGAGATCGTGGTTCTCACCATATTTTTTTTAATCACGGATTCATGGCATCTTTTTCTACCATATATTGATTGCAGCAAATCTCTTCCAAATATAAAAAAGCAACTTCATTCTATACTTACAAATAAATTCAAGGATCAACGATACATTAAATTTTTCTAAAGTAAAATGTAATTTGTTTGATGTTGTTATGTTGGTCATAAATTTTGGTTGGGGTCCAAAAAAGGTGCCGACCATCGGTTATCCTCGCTTGCGCATTTTTTTTTTTTGGGGGGGGGGGTCGGGTTGATCTTGCCGAGTGTCGGTGGTTTTGGTAGTGTGGGTTTGTGGGCTGGCTCTCGTCTAGTGGTGAGTCATGGAATTATACTATTTATTTATCTAATTAGTTAGATGTCAAATGGGTTTGTTCTATATTATTGTAGGGTTTTTGTCAATCGACCTTGTGTCCACGGCTTGACCCTCTATTTATTATCATTTTATACATAAGTTAAATTAAAATCCTGAACCTCGGTGTTGCAGAAACAGAGGTCACGCTCGATGCAAGTTCGTCTAAATAGTTCACTTCCCCAACTTAACTGGGATGAAATCTTCTTATGTAAACGAAATTAACACCATTTCCGCTGTCTTTTGTTCTTTAAAGGACCTGTCTTACCTATAATACTAACGCAACCTACTTCCATAATCACTCCATATATTTTTAAATAGGAGATCCCAAAATTCGTACGGTACATTTTAACCACTCTAACAAAACCACGCTGATTTTCTCACTAGACGAGTTTTGCTACCGTCGATGTGTGTCACGGTGTCACGGTTGTCTGCGATAACTTTTTTCATCAGAAAATTGGTTATGTAAATTGTTTCCCTGTTTTCGCTACAAGTCAACGGGTCTCGGAAAACAGCCAAAACCGTGGTTATTTGTTTTAATCAATACAGCCTAGTTTTAAAGTATTCAAATATTTTAAAATACTGCAAGTTGAAGAGTAAATAGTGCGAGGGGTCCTTTAAGAATATTCTTTCATTTATCACATGATTGATTCACAGTCGGCCATCATTTCTAAGATCTTTATCCCACGTCATCTGCATCCTCCCGGGAAACAGATTTCCTTTTTCCCACTCATTGTCATCCCGCGATTATCCCAAAAATACAAATATTCTTCTTACCACACACTCTGCTTACCCTCAGCGTGGATACTGGACTAATACGCGTTCTGCTTCACTGGTTCAGTGCGTTTGTGTGGGGAGTGAGACATAGAGCTTCTACCACTGCATGTGCTAGACATTTGTAGCTCTAACGTATTTCCAGTTCCCGCTGGATTTTGGTAGAATTATTAGTCCGAAAATGAGACGGAGGAAGGAAGTTATCTGCTCTATAACGCTCTGAGATATCGGGATTGTTCAGTATAATTCAGTTCAGTTCAGTTTAGTCTAAAAACACAAAACGGACAAGCCAATGGGTTGTTTTTTGCCTCAGAACAAAAATCTACATGTATATAAAAATTTGCGACATTTATACAGACCTCTTCTCATAAATAGGGTCAATAAATTAGTTCTAGCTCAGAAAAAACTCATTACCACTCGGTTTTAGAAAAAAGGTATTTGAGAGTAAGAAAAATAGGGATGGGTTAATCATTGATAATTACAGGTGTCCGATTTGTCTTACTGGAGAGGACACTGTTGCCCAACTCCTAGGGCAGTGCCAGGAGTCTCCTCTACCGGATCAGTTTGGGGGAGGGTTGCTCTTCCCTGGTATATTGACCTCGACCAAAGAGTACGTTATTAAAAATCGTCGTAAAATATGTGAGTGGGAATTTAAATAGGAGATAGTTTATGTATGTGTAGTAGGATCATTATGTTTTCAGTGCATTAATGTATTTGTATGTCGTGTATATATAAATCTGTGTATAGCCCATTCGAGGCTAAATAAACACAGTTCTATTCTATCCTGTACTACAAAAAAAAATATATAAATAATATATATTTTGACTGTTTTTAACTGTCTGATCATCCTGGCAGCAAACCCCATTTTCTACAACCTACCAGTCTGGAGGCATCTGCTGGAGATACATTGTTGTTGTACCATAGTGTTATTGTTTTTTGTTTGTTGTTTGTATGTTAGTTTATGGCGAAAGCTGAATTAAAAAAGTTAATAATAAAAAATAAAATAATAATAAACAAAAAGAAAAAACGTTCAAATGCGCTCCGAGTTGTATGATCGAACAAACAAGGGGACGAAACTCTGAGTATACCTTGTTCGCAAAGCTATTATCGGCTCTGAACGAGGCACAGGCTCGGCAGCTTGACGAGGAAGACGAACTCGGAGGGGGGGGGATGTCGCGGCGAAATGGGTTTTGGATTATACATGTACCGAACTTCATACAAAGTTGAAGTCGGCGGCATGAAAGGGTATCTAATTTAAATTGCTTTAAGGGCCGAATGTGTGGGACTCTGTAACAAGCAACGCTCTATACTGTATCCTCTCCCCTCCTACTGTTCCTGGGTCAGACTAAAATCCCAAACCGGACATCCATATTCTAGGTTAAAACGGATAAAAGATACGTAAACCCGTAATAAATGGGGAGATGGAACATCGTAACGTAACATGAGGTTAAGGTAGCTTATAGCCGCGTTAGCTTTTTAAGCATACTCTCCAGCTGTATTTGCCACCTGAGATCCGACGTTTTGTCATGTCAGATCCTAATTGTACTGTAAAAATCTTATCTTTCTGAAAACGGCGGGTTATAAATAAATTACTTACTTACTTACTGCAAACAATTGTAACTATTAGTCGATTAGTATGAACCGAGTTTAGTGAGCATCTTCGGTAAGTAAGTTCCAGGGACGTATAATCGTTTCACCAAAACTCCAACTACAGGTTAGCCTGCACGCGTAATACTAACCAAGACAGATAAATTTGTCGCATCACTACCACTTGTCATTCTAAAAGGCATCTTTCACTGTCCGTCATTAGTTCCTCAAACAGTTTAAGACTAGCCCAAAATTTCCTAGATATCACATAAACTTTTCCTTCCACCCACACTGTCAGAAGTTTCATAACATACAGCAGAAGGATGCGCGGCTCAACAGACAATAGTTGCGTTTTTGCACATACCATGGTATCTGATACCACGGTCTAAAGTCGTGTTTGCAGTTATCGCGGTATCGGATACCACAGTCAAAAGGCGTTTTTGCAGTTATCGTGGTAGCTGATGCTCAGATAGCTCGGATAGCAGATAGCAAAAGCGCAATTTTGGCAATTGTCGTTTTTGCAGAGCAACCGCATGTCACATACCACGGTTACTGCAGAAACGACTAATTGCAGATCCAGTTACCGTGGTAAAAGATGCCATGGTATCTGCAAAAAACACAACTAGTGCGCAAAAACCAACACTTCGGATGTTGTCTGTTGTGTTTGAAAATGCTATGCGTGACAAGCGTTGCGATCAGCGAAAGCCGAAAAAAACCGCGCATCCTTCTGTTTTCTGTCATGAAACTTCTAACAGTGCAGGTATCATAAACGACTAAAAACTACACGTTTATGCATTTCATTTCGGTTGTTAATCGCAGAGTCATTTATCCCTTTGCTCATCGCTTGTCACTATTTCTCCTGATTCCGCGATTCCAGAATTCCTAAATTTCCTCAATGAGCTAAACGATATCGTCGGTGAAAAATTACCAATCGCATAGTCCCAAGTTTCAGATGTCAACTTGCAAACAGTTAATTCTCGGGAATATTTCATACTATGATGTTATATACTATAATATAATAAATATCTTCTTTCGGGCTTATTTCCTTTCTTGCTTGAAGTGTATTGATGTGGATCAGAAGACCGTTCTGAACGCCCCAATAGACCAGTGTGTTCACATATGATATTTACTAACGTAAAAGCCCCAATGGACCATGGTTAATACAATGATTCTAGCTTTCAATGGATAAATTCCAGAATAAATAAACTTTCAGTAATATAATCCAATAAAGAACCCTTTTTTCGTAACTTACCTTAACTTAAACCAAAAATAAGCAAAACATATCTACCTCCTGTGCCATACCTAAACTAACCAACTCTCCCCAATATCGTATGCCCCGAAAATATGTATGCCTCCCTCATAAAGCTGAAGTTAAACAAGGAATTAGCATTAAATAGTAAAGCTTTGGATACGGACTAAAGTTTTCGACAGGTTTTGGTCGAACTGATATTTCCATGCAAAAACAAACCAAAGAAATGAAGCTGGTCCAATTTGCTGTGTCACAGGTACAGAGGCGTTACTAGCCAAAATGTTTTGTTTTTGTTTTTTGGGGGGGGGGGGGGGGGCAGGCATTTACCGACTGGCTGGTAATTTTTACCGACTTTTTCTGCAGAAAAAATTACTGTTTTCTACAACAAAAATTACATTTTTGAAAAAATCGACTGATTTTCAGAAAAACCGACTATTTTGACGAAAAATTACCAATCTTCAGAAAAACCGACTGTTTTCGTGAAAAAAATTGACTGTTTTGACGAAAAAAAATCAACTGTTTTGACGATAAATCGAGGCGCTTCGCGCAGATTCGGTTTTTTTTACCGACTGGCGGACAGCATCGGGGGGGGGGCATCCCCGCCCCCCCCAGTCGGGACGCCCCTGTATAGGTATCCTGTCACCGATTTGGCACCAAATCAAGTGAAATCTATCTTGTGAACCAACGCCTTGTTAGTTTCACGTCGTGGAATGTCACCCAATCATACCCAGCCTATGGATCAAGACCTTTATTCATATTTCTCGGTGGGTCTTTTTTCGTGATGTTTAGTTTAGGGAGTATTTTTTTTCCAAAGGAAGGAATTTGAACCCTACATTGGCTTATTATGAAGGGGGAGCTGTAGGGGGGAACGGGTATCAGCGACGTGGATAATATTCTGTCGTTTCGTCGAGATGGGAGAGTCTGACCAACTGGTTAGAGCAACTGCTTTTGCTCTCGCCCCATCTCAGTAGCTCCTGTTGGCAAATCAGTAAAATGAGAAATAAGGGTAAAAGAGGAAATAAAAAAGAATATTAAAAAATTAAAGGTAGAGATAGAGGAATGTGTAGGTGACGCTAAATATATAGGTCGGTCATTGCAAAAATAAAAAAAATACAAATATTAGATGTTAGGACCGTTGGGGTCACCGAGGGAAAGTGGAAGCGTAGTCACCTGGCCAAATCATAGTGGACGGAAAGAACGAAAAACATATTACGCGGCATTAACACATAAAATAAAAAAGTAACTCTTGTTCTTCAGAGAAACCGCCGGACAGTTTTTCAGCTCATTGATAGAATCATCTCCTCTTTACG
The DNA here is from genome assembly GCA_023053575.1 of Branchinecta lynchi. Taxonomy (NCBI): domain Eukaryota; kingdom Metazoa; phylum Arthropoda; class Branchiopoda; order Anostraca; family Branchinectidae; genus Branchinecta; species Branchinecta lynchi. The sequence goes on from JAKZAP010000002.1 coordinate 30,529,832, forward strand.
TGGGCACATAATCAACAATAAGCAACTTGCGGCAAAACGATCTTCCAGAGAGTAAGTATCCTGGCATGGATATGTGCCGGAAACATTGGAAACTATGGTCCATCAGTTGAGGCTTTCTGCTTCATTGGCCCTCGGAAGTTCATAAAGTGGGGATGGGTCAAATGGGCCGTGACTTGTGGTCGGTAGCCAAGAGCGATGGCAGATATCAGGAATTGGGGTGATAAGTATCCGGTTGGGAGCTGTGAGAGGTCGTAGAGTCTAGCTCCGTCATATACATTTTGTTGATAGTACATCATAGACATTTTTTTTAAAGTTCAACTGAAAAGCAAGCTTATTCTTATGTCTTGGATTTGAATACACCGAATTATTTTTACTCTGCTAAGAGATTTTTTCATCTTAGGCTCTGGTATTGATATTTAGAATATAAATACATCTATACATGCACTGCTGGCCAGACAAGACAAATTATGTTCATCTGGACGCGGAGAACTTGAATTTCAACAAAAGCATGCATTTTAAAGTGCGTTCCACCCTTCTAACAATAGTCAATATTAGTTACTATTTTCGTTCCAACCCCGTCAGTAGTTACTACGCTGACCGTTCCAACCTTCTCGAATAGTAACTAACAGTAATTGTTTGCTTAACCAGGTTTGGGAGCGTAGTATGCGTGGTAACCACGATCTCTGTGACATGATTGGCCCGTGTAGCCCGTGGCATGATATTTTGCCAAAATATAAAATTCGTTCCAGCCCTGACGCCAAGAAGCCGAAATACGTGACGCCATGCGTAGTAACTACGCTAAATATGGTGGAACATGCTTACAGCGTTACCGAAGATGCGGTTAATGCTGAATCGATCAATGGTTTCAAGTGCATTATTGATGGTATTTTTAACTCTGGTCAGTTCGACTACTCAAAATTTCTTAGAGTTATTTAGAGGCGGAAGCCTTTTCTCTTGCTTTGTATTATTATTATTATTATTACTATTATTATTATTGTTATTGGCTAATAAAGCGAAGCCCAGGAATGCTATGTTCAGTTCCAGGTTGCTTTTCGTGTGGCACCATTGTAGTTGCTAAATATCTCAAGCATAGAGGTACAAGCACATAGAGGTTCCACATATCCGAAGAGTAGTTCATTCGATGAAAATCTGTTATTATGGATAGCGGATCAATGTCGAATGAACGCATTGTAATCGGGTCTTCAAGCCTATTTAAGTGAATAAGTGATGGATAAGTAGAGGGATGATGTCTCTACGTAGACACGACACTACGAAGACACGACAGTACATCGAAACGAAAAAAGCGTCAGTACATGGACACGTCACTACAGAGACACGACAGAACGAAGACCGACACTACATGGACACGACGGTACAAGTACCGACACGACGGTACAGGTACCGACACTACGTAGACACTTTTTGATTTTCGACGTAGTGTCGTTCTCTGTACCGTCGTGTCTACGTAGCGTCGCTCGATGTACCGTCATGTCCACGTAGTGTCAGTTTTTTTTTTGTCCACTTAGTGTCGGGAAATTTGTGCAAGTAGTGTCGGATTTTGTTCACTCACTGGCGTGTCTACGTAGCGTCGTGTCTGTGTATGGGCGCGCACCCTAACTAGACTGTCGTATCTCAGCCCTTCTCGGTTAAACTTTAATAAAACACTTCAAAGGAATTAAAGCACTAGAAAGTCTTTTTCATCTTTTAAAATCGTCCGGAAATAAACGAAAATAAAAATCCGTCTCTCTTCGAATTTAGTAGTTTCTGCTTTCGGTGTAGCCTACTCAGTCTGCAGTGCCTGCAGATCCGTATGAGATACCTTGCGCCAAATGCTGGGTAACTCAGTAAAATATTTATGATTTGAGTGAGTTAAGCAACCAAACAATCAGAATTCATTTTTAGTGGAGTAGGTCAGGATTAGGCTACCCACAGGGACCCAGCATTTGGCATAGGGTATCCAACGCCTTGCAAGGTGTGCCAAACACTAGATAATACCCAACGTTTGGCATAGGGTGTCACGAAATCCCGAATTTGTGGTAGACAGAGTCTACTCTATGTTCTTGAAGGATTTTCTACACCTGGCTTACCTGGAGCGTGTTCCATCCTACTTACCGTAGTTACATACGCATGGCGTCACGAAATCTGACGTTTTGCCGTCAAGGCTGGAACGATTTTTCTATTTTCCAGCAGAATATCATGCCACTTGCGAATCCGACCAATCACGTTACAGAGATCCGTAGTTACTATGCTTACTACGGTCCGAGCGTGATAAGCAAATAGTTACTATTAGTTACTATATCGAGAAGGCTGGAACGGTCAGCGTAGTAACTTTTGGTGAGGTTGGACCGGAAATAGTAACTACTAGTTACTATTTGTAGAAGGGAGGAACACGCTCTTAATACCTCTGCATCGACTGGAGAATGAAAGAGGCGTTGGCAAAAAAATTAAATAGACTAGTGCATGGCTTTTAATTAATTAATTAATAATTTTATTACCCATCATAATGTATAAATACACAAAAAATGGAGTAGGAAAAATAAGGAAAAGCTACACAATACACAACACTACGTAATCAACAACACATTATCAACTATTTCAGGAGTCTATACATATTGCTTGTCGGATCAAGGTCTTCCCTGTACCGCAGTAAACGTTTCAATTACGGGCTGGGCTACTCCGTACTTCCTTGATATGCTGGTGTTACTTGACCAAGGCGGAAGTCTCAACAGATATTTTGCAAACTTATAAAAACACTTGCAAAAGGCTTTAATATCTGACTCAGTGAAAATACACCAAAACGGTGCTAATGCAAGGAGGTGGGGAATAACGAACGCATTATACACTTTACCTAGAATGCTTCTACAAAACTTATAATTTAATGCAATAAGAAGGCCATAAGCTTTACGAGTTTTTCCGCGAAAGACTTTTTAACAACAGACGAGTAGCACGAACACTTGGTCCAATAGGCAGCCCCAGATATGTCAGAGAATCCTTGGGCTTTAGCAACTCACCACCAATATCAATTTCGATAGGCTCTTTGGAACGAGGATTGAAAATCATTATTTCAGTTTTACTTTTGTTGAAAGACAAACCAACTTCTCCATACTCAGCATCAAGAATGCGGAAATTAGATTCGATTCCTTTTACTGTACGGCTTATATTCAGAATGTCGTCGGCGTAATTAGCCATCGATACATCTATTCCATCTAATATACAAGTTGTGAGCGCTTTCTCTTGAGGTATTAAAACACTATTATTGAAAAGTGGTGGGGAAGTCACTGCTCCCTGTCGGATACCTTTCTTAATAGGGATTGGAGGGGTGAGATTTTCTAGTCCCTGACATTGTACCTTCACTCTTGCACTCAGCTTATTATACATATTTCGTAGCACTGTAATCACAGACGAACTAACTCCCCTACAGTAAGCACATTCTAGGATATGGGCGTGAATACCAGAGTCGAACGCTCTAGTCACGTCATGACCAGCCAACACCAGAGTTTCATCATTTTCATGCGCATGGGTTATTAATTTTGCAATAAGGCAGTGCGCGTGCTCACGCCCTACCCCTTTTTTGAAACCAAACTGATTCGTTGGTGTATAACACTTTATATTAATATCATTGATCACCAATAGCTCGAGGATCTTACATAGAACAGGCGACACAGTTATTGGCCGATATGAACTGCAAATATTGGTGGGTTTTCCTTTCTTAATAACCGGGGTAATAATAACAACACAAAATAAATCTGGAACTAAACCCGAAGAAAAAATCATCTGATATAACAAGGTTAGATGCTCAAGAAGAAGAGACGAACCGGCCTGTAGGTGATTTCGGCAAACTTGATCAATACCCCATGATTTCTTTTTCTTCACTTTTAAAATACAAGCAGCCAGCATTGACCGTGACACCACAAAACCCAATTTGTTTGCAGAATTCGCAAGGCACTGATCAAGAATATTCTCATGTTTCTCTTCAGTAGGCTGATCAGGTGGTCCAAACTCGCAACTAAAATAATCATACCAATCATCCATCGATATTACATCACTTTGGCAAGGTTGGTTTTTGTCTCTCTTCTTGAGCGTACGCCAAACAAAATTGGGATTATTGACGGCACGTTCCGATAATTTACTAATGTGACTAGCCTGGTGTTTTTTTAGAGTATTTCGGAAAACCCTTTTTGTGTATAAACGGACCTGATTCAAAGCACCGGAACGAGGCTTTCCACAATCATTCCACATAGCCAACCAAAATTTAGATTTCCCACAGGCCTCTACCAAATCCGAGTTTTCTGACCAACCCGCCTTTTCCGTACCAACTCGCACCCGACGCGAAGGAACACTTTGCTTTTCAGCTACGCGTAAAGCGTGCACAATCTCCGCATAGTAAATGTTAAGTAAAACTTGCTTTTCTTGATCATTAATACATGAAACTTACTCTTCTGTAAAATGTTATCAGTAACACATTGGAAAGCTTGAAGGTTAATTTTACTCCAATCGGTAACAACACGCCAATTACTAGTACTGGCTCGATTGGGCGCATTCGGAAGATTTACGGGTAAAACAAGAGAATTTCTTATCGGCAAATGATTCGAACTCTGGAAATCGGCAATTACCGTTGTCTTCGAAGGCCGTTTAACACTGTCAGAACAGAGTATGAAATCGAGTGCCGACGTATGCCCCGAATTGTGAATGTAAGTAAAGTCTAGATCGTTCTCAATTGCTATGAGCTGCGGGCACATACTACTGAGAATCATAGCTCGTCCGCTAGACTCATCAAAAATGTTACAGTTCAGATCACCTGCCAACACAGCTTCTAGATTTAGGGATTCACAATCAGCTACTAAACTTGAAATCTCTCGACAAGCCTTATCAAAAAGTACTTCGGATCTATCATTACGGTAATCAGATAAACGGACGCAATAACCATATTCTTGATTTTAACTGCAACAAAATAAACACTATCTCTGAACAGACCGGGATCCAAATAATCCTTAACATAGACGGCTATACCACCACTAGGCCGGCCAGCACCAGAAGATCGCGCCCCACGTGAATAAGTAACCAATGAAGAATCAAATCTGAGTAGATTTTCACCAACAGTCGTGATAAAGTGTTCTTGTAGACAGAGCACATCAGCAGAATGGCAGAGCGTTCTAATTAGGGGGATCTTCGTTGTGAAACCACCATTAATGTTCCAAGATATCACACGAAGCTCGGAACTCATTTAGAGGCCGCAAGTAGTTTCTGGGCTACTGGGCACTTATAGCTGTAGCACGGGTGGTAAGACAACTAAGACAAACCTAAGACAACAGCGGCAAGATAACAGCAATAAACCTTCACCCTATGTTAACCAGCTTGTGTTCAGACGCTCTTTAGCGGTTCTGTGGCAAAGCTGGCAAAAACGTGGTGTGAGCCGAAAATTGAAGGCACTGTCTAGGGCACCGGGAGCCGTACTTTATGTCCCATGGGCTACGGAACCGGTAGTTCTCACGGAAACAAACCAAATGAGCTGCGATTCCGGGATCTGACGTCATTGACTAACGGAAACTTGTATGTGCTGGCTCCCGTTCCGGTAGTAAGTGGAAATAGCTCACGGAAACTTCATCGCACCAGCTTCTCGTCCGGTAGTCTTACGGAATTGTGTACTCAGTAGATAGGGAGCCGGTAGTTGATAACGGAAACTGTATAATTGGAGCTTGTGTTCCGGTATCTGGTGTCCGTGATCTGGTCATTTTCAATCAAATAGTTGTTGCTACCGGTACCTTAGCTCTCAATATATGGGTTCCGGTAGTGAATTTTTCCCATGTTATTTTCTCGAAGTCAGTCAAAATCCCGGCATCCTAGCTCTCATCCAAACTATTCCGTGAGTTCCATATTCCACGTAGAAATTACCGGAACACAAGCTCCAATTATACAGTTTCCGTTATCAACTACCGGCTCCCTAGCTTCTGAACACACAATTCCGTGAGACTGGCAGACGAGAAGCTGGTGCGATGAAGTTTCCGTTAGTCAATGACGTAAGATCCCGGAATCGCAGCTCATTTGGTTTGTTTTCCGTGAGAACTACCGGTTTCGTAGCCCTTAGGACAAAAAGTACGGCTCCCGGTTCCCTAGACAGTGCCAAAATTGAAAGCAGTATTTATTCTTTTCTGGAAGAATTTTGGATTAATGCACACCTCGCACTGTTTAATGTTTATGTTCCGGTATTCGACAATTGTTGGATTCTTTCAAATCAGGCTCTGATTTCAACAAATTACCCACGGCGTCGGCTGTTTTAAGCCTTTTTGTTCAGGCCCATTGACTTCTAGCAAAACACAAGGAAAATTTACGTAACAGATATTACGAGCGAGTGGGCTTCTCGCAAAAAAAAAAATGTCGGGAACATGTTACGCGCCGAAAATAGCGAAAAAAAGGCAATTGTGAAAATCAGTCAGTTTTAGTTAGGAGGGTTAGAATACACCGTATTGTACTCGGACCTCCTGGTTTAAAGTTCAACTCAATAGGGCTGAGATACGACACTATAGTCACCCATCACTTATTTGAACGTAAATAGGCTTGAAGACACGATGAAAATGCGTTATTTCGTTTCTCCACTATTCGTAGGATCGATTTTAATCGAATGAACTTTTTCTGTCGGATTTGTGGTTCCTCTGTGTGATTGTAAATATGCTTGGAATACATGCAGTCAGCGCAGTGGCACATGCAGTAGCGGGGTTTCCTCAGAAGTGACCTTACAATCTGAAAGTGAACATTTCCTGAGCTTTTACTTCATTAGCCATTGAAACGCACGCATTTGCTGAAATTCAAATTCTCCGCGTCTGGATGAATCGGGCCAGCAGTGCATGTCTGAAAGTCACTACAACACTGTCAGAAGTTTCATAACAGATAACACAAGGATGCGCGGTTTCAACAGACAATGTGTAACAGATGTCACTTAGGATGTTATCCGTTGTGTTTGAAAAGTTATGCATGAAATGTTTATTGTGCATAACATTTTGAAACACAACAGACAACATCCGAAGTGTTATATATTACGCACTATCTGTTGAAACCGCGCATCCTTAATATGCGTATTTTATATCAAAGCGGCTTTGAGTCTGAAGATGACCCTTGCCAAGAATTGCCGAAATATAGCTCTATTTCAGCTGACGTATCCGTTTTGCGTTATCAAATATATTACTTCTTTCTTTTTTAGAACAGCTCATGTTTGGGATCTGGTAATGTTATTGTGAACTTACTACACATTAATTATATTATGACGCTACCGTCATACTACTATTATATCCTAATCCGACTTTTCTGGGATTAAATTCATTCATTCAAAATATATTAAACATGCTTATATATATACTTTGTATCTAACCCACGTTTTCTGGAAGGGTTTGTCGGGAGAGGTAGCGTCATAATTATAATTAATCATAATATGCAGCATTATGATCATAATACAGTACTTCTTTCTTTTTTAGATCAGCTCATGTTTGGAATCTGGGGAGGCCTAGTTGTTCTATCCCTTGTGTTCCAAGCGGCGCGTGAATGGAAGAAGCCACCATTCCCTGAACCCCCTCTGCCGCAGCTGCCATGGTTTAGGAACTCGCGGAATGCGCCACTCTACCGACGGCAGTTCCCGATGACGTCGAGCCCCGACGGCGGCGAAAGAACGCCGCTTCTTGGGAGTCTGACTAGAGAAGGGCCGAAAGACAAATCGTTTCTTGCATCGATTTGAGAGTGGCATCCATAAGAAAGAGAAGACCTGTAGATTTTTTGGGGGAAAATTGAAAACCGAACTTCCGCTGCCGGGCTCATCTTAAAAAAAAAAATATATATATTTATGTTAAAAAATACCAGACGAGCGTAGTCCGTCCTTGTCCCCACTTCTCAGTATCGCTGACCAAAACTGTAACACAGTTATGGGGGGGTCCGTTTTTCGACAGAACCTATTTTTGCCGTTAAAATTGGCTAATATTGAGACCGGAAAGTTCAGTTTAATTTTGCCTTACGATATTGCTTTTCTAGTGTTTTACGGAAATAGGAAAAGCATCGTTTAGTTTAAAATTGATGCCCGTGGGCAACTAATGGTACGGAGTAATAAGCACGAAAGGTAAAGGGAAATAAGGATAATAACTCACAACTTGGAGTTATAATATAAAAGCAAATAGGGGAGTTGTAAACTCGAGTAAAACCTAAAAATAACTAAACATCACAACACATAACATAAGAGCTAAGGTATAAAACAAATGTGTACAAAAGTGCAAGTTGGGGTAAAAAAGTGTGGTAAATTATGAAACATGGCATAACTTGGAAAATCGTTGGAATATCAGAATCCTTGGATTTTTTACGCATAGAAAAATGAAAATGAAAAAGGAATTCTTGAGATAGGATTCTGGCAGGTTTCCCACTTTGCCTCACCGGAAAGTGATTGCAGAATGCCGCAAAAGCTCGACTTTACGTTTGATTGTGTTTGTGGCTGTGTGTGATACAAGTTTTGTGACATCCGAGTACTCGTGTGAATTTTCTGCATCAACCAGTAATTTTGATAGGAACTTTGCAATGTAAAATCTGTCCTGTAAACATATAGGTTATTATTGACGTTAAAAATCCACCGAACTGTCCCAGCTTTGATAACATTTATCGCATGGTACACATCTTTGTGTTAAATCTCATGATTGCTGCCGATAATATTTTCGGTTCGCAAAAAGGTTAACGACATAACCTTTCTTGGCATTCGTCATAACATAACATCTAATGTGTAATGTTATCGGAATTCGGACAGTGCAGCTGTGGACCGCCTCAGTCTTGTCGTGCTCGATTGTCTCGCCGTCGGTCTTCAAATTGAGTTTGTGTGAGATAGGGCGTATTTTTTACCTGGAAATGAATCAGTTTACTTCTTTTCTATACTCAGTCTAGTGTGTCGCTACTTGCAGTGTTTCTATCGAGGGTTTACTCTGGCCGATTAGTGGTACACCATCTAGGGTTAGTGGGTAACCTCTCGTTTCTGATCTCGGGGTGAGGAGCCGTTTTTTTTGTCTTTCGATTTTGTGTTTATTGTGGTACCTGATGACGTAAGGTCTAGAATTTTTACTTTTTTGTGTGCGCAATAAAACGAATATTAAAAAATGTGTCAGTCGTTTCACGTCGCGAACAAAAAACAGGATGGGAATGACCCTAGTCATCCCCAATTGAAGATGTCCCCCGACCGAATATGTCTCTAGGAAAAATATCCTTGTTTTTCGGGCACACGACCTAGATACCGAAGTTTTACATTCCAGATTTTGAGACGTTGGATACGTTAGCCTACCAAAGTTTAACTTCCGTCATTGGAATCGGAAAATAACACCGAGACGCGGCCATTGAAAATAATCTATCCGGACCAAAGGCGAAGTAGTTTCTGAAAGCGGAGAGAGGTTACTTGATACGTAAGAACAAACTGACGTACTTGTCCCAGAGGCGTCACTATGAGGTGGAGGGGGGGGGGGACTCCCCCTTCCTGCTTGTCCCAACACTGTTGTGTAGTGAGATTAATTAATAGACTATAGCCAAGAAATTACAAATCAGAAATGAAAGGATGCAGGTCCGAGAAGAAAGCTTGCCATCCGAAAATATACCGTAAGTCCTTTTTTTTTTATTACATTTCTGTTTCAGTCGGGGGCGTGTTCGGTCGCCCTTTTGTAGATGGCGGCGGTTTGGGGGGCGTCCTGGGAGTAGGGGTTCTACAGACAACCCGAAAATAGTCCTTTCAGGTTTTCCAGTATTTTATTTAAACGCAATAAACACTAACATTATTTGTAACACTTAAAACAGCTTCAACTTTGTGAATGCACTAAATAACAATGAAACGAAAATGATTGGAAACACAGAGAAATGCGCAAAAGAACAGGAATTCAGTTCCACAATAGCCTCTGTGATTTTGTATTACTTCAGCCTTTATCACACTCCGACGCATCACTCTTATAGACATTACCCCTGCGTCCAAAATTCGAAGTATTCAAGAAGCTGCACATTAGATGTGCAGTGTTTTCTGTTACTTAGGCCTTTGCCTAAGTTTGCATTACTTTGAACAGCTCGGAAGAAAGTGATTAAGTTAAAACCTAGCAAATATGTATGGACTGGGATTAGCGCAAACAATAACTTTAAAGTCAAGCCAAATCATTTGTTCTTCTTTTTTTTTTTCAGTTTTTTGACATGAAAATACGGCGTCAGAAATGGCATTACCATCTAAAATATTGCAGCAGAAGAAACTGAATATAGAAAGAATCTGATTTTGTTCTGTGTGTCAGAAGCAAGCTGAAACACCTGACAGATATTGAACAATATCAATTTATCGTTCAGATTTGCTTGTTTCAGAGGCCGAAAACAAACCGAAATTTAGGGAGGTTTACAAAGAAGCATCATCTTCTGTTTCAAATCATCCCGGAAGATTTCAGCCCCCATAATACTCGCTCATTTGAAGCCGGAGGCAGATCCCCTCCGTTCCCAGATATCCCCATTTCCGTTCCCTAAAAGACGATGATCCCTCCATCGAAACGATTCACCACGCTGCACTTCCGATTATTCGCCTGTATCGATTACAAGAATAGCCATCATTAAGTCTTAAAATGCCGGAGGCAGGCTTTTGTCATTGGAAAGAATGGCCACCAATTTTGGTGGCAGCGGGGTTGAATAGAAAGCAAGGCAGAGAAAGAGGTGATGTGGGGGAATGATTGCCCTTTAAGGGCAAATCTCTTGACATTTGCTGCATTTATCGCAAGACATGTAAAACTAGAAATCCTTGACTTTTCAAAATTCGAAAGCCAAGGTGGGAGCGAATACAAAACGGGAAAGAAAGTGGGGGTAAGGGTCTTAGTTGAAAAAATTACTTTCGGGATGACCACTGCTCAACCCCAGAGTCCTAGACTCCGTTTGTCTCGAGTTACGGCAGAAAGCTGCGACAAGAAAGAATTATAAAGACAGTGTTACAGGGGACGGTGTTGAATAGAAAATCGGGTACACTGTTAAAAAGTTTTCCTGCAAATACTGCAGTATTTGCTACTCAGATTATTCTTATCTCGTCGCAGATAAGATTATTACCAATAGAGATAAGATGAACCTGAGTAGCAAATACTGCAGTTAACTTTAATCTTTATAGGGAGAAACTTTTTTACGGAGTATGGCATGGGCGACGATCGCCTTATAAAAGCAAAAGTGAGTAAGTCAAGGATGAGAAGCTGAGGGTTGGCGTGTGCGGTTTTTTTAGACTGTCTTATTGAGCTCGGAACAAGAATGTCGATTGCTGATTTGCGCAAATCGTAAATCTTTTTTACACTTGGACTGTCTATTGCTTCTTCGACTATACGTGTTGTCTCAGAAAGTTATGAAGCTACTCGACTTCTGATTTAGCGCATTTTGTGGCGGTTCTCTCAAAACAGAAAGCCATGCCGTTTCGTCGAAACCGTTTCAGAAAGGAAAGATCAACAATGTTCGTGGGAGCGAGGCCAGAGTTTGATGGAAAGCAGGTCTGAGACATGGATGCAGTGGGGAACTGACTGACTTTCCCTTCCCCGAAGTTGACCCTGAAGATTGACAGCTGACATATCCGGTGTATGCATTATTTGAACATAAAAGCTTGGACATGATAAACAATATGACTATTGTCTATGACTGACTACATTACTAGAAAACATTATCAGTTCAAACCAGGTGTGGGTCGTCAGCTGGCTGAAATTCAATTTACTTTACAGAGTGTCTCGAGAAATTTATAGAGGCGAAAGCCTTTTTGCTGCGATTATGTTATTACATCTGTTACATGACTTTGTTAATGAGAGCCTTACTACAGCTACGCTTGGCTTTCTAAAATATTCCCAACTGAGATGGGATATACTACAAAAATCCTTTCCCATAATATTAAGCCCCCCCCCCCTCTCAAGTTACATGGGGCCATTGCTGAATGAACTTTTTCGGGTCTAAAATAAGAAAGCTGCGCGTAAAATCACAAAGACGGAAAGGGCAGATGAACCTGGCTTCTGGGCTAAACTGAAACCACGGATGAGACAGTAGTGCTGTAGGGCGGGGTCTTGTAAGAGCAAACCTTTTGGCATTAGAGGGAACAGAAGAGAACGCTGCGTCTGTTGTGATGAATGTAGAGGTAGAACCGATTGTTCTTTAAAACGATAAATTAGAAGGTCAAACCTGTCTGTATGAGCGACTGCCTCAAAGGACAGAGAAAGGAGATTGTGGGATATTGATCCAAGGCTTTAAGCTTTCGAGAATACCCACTGCTCAACCATAGACATTGTTTTTAGCTTGAATAGAATTAGAAATTTGCTAAGGGCCTTTAAAAGAAATTGTGTTATCGCTGGTTTCATGTGAAGAAGAGTTTAGTTCTGTGAAAGTATGACAATGATGGAAACAAGGATTGTGTAAATGCTGGGTGAAAGCCTCTGCACTTTCTCAGTAATTGTAAAAATAGTTGGTAAATTGTACATAGACACAGAACTTAGAATTGTAAAATAATCACAGATTTGTATATATATACACTTTTAACACGCACATTTTAATATTCGTTATTTTATTTGTATTTGTATGTCGTTCATTCCACATCGTTCTTCTGGTTTTTAGTTACATGTCGTTCTATGGTTTGTTGGTTCCGCATCGTTTTTCTGTTGGTATTGTGTTGGATCTTATGATGTAGTTGTTTTGTTTTCGCTGAGGACGGTTTGCCAGAAGTACAACCGAAATATCCGAAATTATATTCCCTCGCAGATCATCTTAGAGGGGTAATTAGCTAATCAAGAAAAAAAAACGAAAATCATGGTTTTCTATTTCTTTTGAGTTACGCATTCCCGCAGAGGACACGGTTGGCATAACCACATCACCTTCACAGGAGCATTATTTGTGTTGTTTTGTTGAATGAATCATATAAATAAAATGAACTGAATTTAAAATTATACAGACAGAAGGCAGGTGTCGTATAACAAAAGACAGAAGACTGAAGAGACAAGAGCAGCGAGTCGATACGCTTCGATTTTTCAAAGCCTGAAGTAATACAAATCGATGCTCATCTCAAGTCAGATAAACAACGGAGGCGCCTGATTGGTGGAAGGGAATCGTCACGACTGACGGTACAATCTGAACCGAGTAAAAAGTCGGTCAACATTCTCAGTGATGGTGAACAAAGTACAGGAATACGAAGTGACAAAGGCGATAAACAGGACACGAAAGAAAAGAGATATTAAAGCGATGACTAGAGAAATAATATACACTTCATCAAGATCGGATAATTCTGGAGTCGCGTTTCCAGTCTTCTCGGAATGTTAATTTCGGACCAATAGTTGCGTTTTTGCAGATACCGTGGTATCTGTTACTACGGTAACTGGAGCTACAATTAGTCGTTTTTGCAGTTACCGTGGTATCTGATATACGGTTGCCCTGCAAAAACGACAATTGCCGAAATTGCACTTTTCGAAGTCATCCCAAAAGAAAAACAGATCTTCAGTCACATTACTAAGTGGTAAACTTCTTTCTCACCAATCTGACAAAATTTAATGAAAGTGAGATGGCTTTTCAGATACCCCGACCAGTTACTACGGTCGGACCGTAGTATCTGAATATCAGATACCACGCTAACTGGCCAGATACGATAGTAACTGCAAAAACGCCTTTTGACCGTGGTATCACATACCACGATAACTGCAAAAACAACTTTAGACCGTGGTATCAGATACCATGGTATCTCAAAAACGCAACTAAAGTCTTTTAGGGGCTATGATTTCAGCTTGGGGTAAACTTTTTGTCGGCAATATTTAGGCCTTATTGTCAAGGGTCATCTTCTGACATTTTTACAAATCTAAACTGCAATCCCTCGTGCACTGCTGATTTTCGACCAATGTCTTCTAACGTTATAAGGGCCTAGGATTTTAGCTTGGGGGTAAACTTCTTTTTAATCCGACGGTATTTCGCCCTTCCCTGGCAAAGATCCTCTTCAGTCTGTAGTTAAAAATCTAAACTCCAATCAATTTGACCCCCAACTGCAGCCAGAGGATTCTTGCCGAGAGGGGCCGAAATATTGCTAGAACCGATCTCAGCTGAATTAACCCTTTAGCACTAGCGAACAGAAAAGTATAAGGTCCGAAATATCACCGAATAAAATGGTTGACCTAATAATCAGTTTAGCAACAGGAAACATGATTTGAATGCAGATTGGCAGGAAAAATATTTATATCGTTCCCCAAATAACTAAGTGGGAACAAACCAGAAAACCTAGTATCAAGGAATTAGTATCAAGCCGAATATACTGCAGTACGAATGAGTAGCAGACGCTCAGCATATTAGTGCATGGATGTCGCGCGAACGGACGTAAGAGCGTATGAGGTTGGAGGTTTAGGTGATTGCGCTGAGATAAAATTGAAGACGGCGGTTTCCCGATAGAATTATCCGTTCCTGATTTCACTCATTTCGCAAATATACAATGTACTGACAAACTTGGTGACTCTTACAACCAGTCAGTGCCCATGACATGTTGTTCATGGTTATTCACAAGGGACTTTCACTAGCATGATTTACCTTCTCCCTTTTACAAGGTTGATGTTTCTATGCACTCTTTGCTTCGGACAAAGAGAATAATGAACATCAAACCAAACGCAAGGACTTTAACGAGTGAAGTTCTTTATTATACAGGTTAAACATTAGTTAACCTTGAACAGTACAATTCTGACTAAGAGCGTGTTCCACCCTTCTAACAATAGTTATTATTAGTTACTATTTCCGTTCCATCCTCAACTATTTGCTTACCATGCTCGGGATCGTGGTAAGCGTAGTAACTACGCATCTCTAACGTGATTGGTCGGATTCGCCCGTGGTAAGATATTCTGCTGGAAAATAGAAAAATCCTTCCAGCCTTGACGGCAGAAAGCCAGAATTCGTGACGTCATGCGTAGTAACTGCGGTAAGTAGGGTGGAAGACGCTCTAAATGACAAAAATGAAGACACAGACCAGTTGTCTTAGGAACGCTTAATTACATTGTAAAAGTTTCTCCGAGTAAGGATTAAAGTTAACTGCAGTATTTGCTAATAGGATTAATCTTATCTCTACTGAGTTAAGGTTAATCCAAATTAGAGATAAGATTATCTTTTTAGAGACAAGATTAATCCCAGTAGCAACTACTGCAAGATTTCTTTTTACAGTGTAGCTAGTTTGACTCACTGGTATTATAGTTGATAATCATCATAGTAAGTGAAAGAAATAGCAATTTTCAAGGTTAATCAATGTTCAAAGAAGCATAGCTCTACTGTATCTGACCATTATGGATCCCATCCAGTGCCACACGAAGCAGTGGGAAACACTAACTCCATGCAAAGAGAGGGGAGGCTCTCTCTGTTTGCGAACAGCGGAAAGCCCTTGTAACTGACCAAGCCATGGAAAAGTAGTGAATTGAAAGACAAAAGTGCTCCTCTGGCAGGATTTGAACTCGTGGCCCAGGGTTGGTCACCAAAAGTAACTTCGTACACCCTGGAAAGTAACCCAAAAGTATCTCAAAGTAACATAATGTAACCCAAAGTAACCCAATGCAATGTAACCAAAAGTAACACAAAGTATCCTGAAGTAACTCGTACACCCTGGTTCTTGGTGACCAACCCTGGCTCGCGGCCTTCGGCTTAAACTGCCGCAGCACTAAGCAACTGAGCCAATGATGCACTTGTGAACATAGTTCGAAACCACCATGATCAGTAACCCCTCGAAGCAAGTTTGTCTGAACAGTTAACTTTTTCATGGTGTAAGTCCCTCGTATAAATTCCATCTTTACGTAAAAAATGGAACAATTACTAAGCCTTTTTACCAAGAGCTGATACCATGGCCATTAGGATACTATAGTGTGTAAATGAGAGCGCAGAAACTCTTTTCCACCAGCGCAGAAACTCTTTTCCACCAAGTGTTCCAACCCAAGGCTTTGGCGGCTATTGTGCCAACGCTCTGGCATCTAAGGTTTAAAAACATTTGTCCTTCTCGTTAAGTCCAACGTGCTTATTACCATACACTGCTGTAAACGGATGTTGTCGAACAGAGGGCACGGAATAAGTATGAAGTCTTGAAAGGCCCCCGGGAAACGACCGTGATTACTCAATTGCCGCGCCGAACTACCCGGTTCTGAAAATACTAAGCAACACGGAAAAGTTCTTGCGCAATAAATATACACTTTTGAATTCTAAGTCACCGATCTCTCTAGGTTCAGACGCGAGTGGCGGAGGGTAGGGTCCAAGCTCCCTTTGCTTGGGTAGAAGGGAGTTGACCCTTTGACTTCCAGGGTTGTCCCGTCCCATTTTCTCAGCAGTTTCCAAATATGCCCACGTCAAGGAATCACGTCTTTCATCACTGCAGTCTTGACCAATAATCTCCCTGACTTGGGATCTGCAGAGGAACCGAAACGCCAGCTGATATTACGCCTGAGAAAGATGAAACATTGTAAGAAAAAAAAAAATCAATTATTACTTAAAACAAAAATTATCACACCCATGATACCCTCTACCTCAGTAATCTTTTCATCCATTCTTCTTCTCAAGACTCGGCATTTCATGAATGTACTCTATAATCTATTGCCATTACACGGTCTGTTCTGCTTGCTGCGATTGTCTTTGTACGCGACGAGTCAGGCTACCAACTATTTTTGGGGGGAAATTTATTGATCAGAAGACAGGTTGTCAAACTTCTGCCGAGTTTTCCATCCAAGGCAAGGGGGATGGAGAGAAGGCAAATACATCCGAAGTCTTCTGTAATTTACTGTCCTACAAATACCACTGAACACCATCCTCCAGTATAATAATAATAATAATTTCTTTGTAACCCACTGCACAAAAGCAATGTGTAGATAGTGGAGTAAAGAAGAGAAAGAAACAAAGAAGCAACTGAAGAAACACTAGTACAACAAAATAAACACAAAAAACAGAGTGATCAAGGCCGAAAATCCTTCGTCGTCATGTCAGTCGATCTCCATAACATCAACGCGCTCATTAAGACAAATAATAATAATAAGTGTATTTAAAAGCCCAGGCGCCATATACATAAGACAACAACAATACACATTACATAAGAAGACAACAACAATATTGTCCTACGGCTATGAAGCCTCACTAAATCGCTCTTAGCTTCAGCGCTCCGTCGATAAATCTCTGAGGATCTCCTGAGAGACGACTGGCACCTCAACTCACTTATTGGATGCCCTACGCTCCTCTAGATGTGCAAGAGGACCCGATGAAATATTTTCTCAAAATAGTAGTATGAATTTGTACCAAAAAGTAGCAAGCAGTACCAACTGATGCTACTATAACACGACTGGATGCTACTGGAGCAAGGCGGGATGCTACTGAATACTACTGCTTATGACTAGCCCACTTTAATACAATGCAACTTTTTCGTACAACTACCATATGACTACACACTGTGTAGTCTTACACAGGCTAAACAAATTTCATCGGGGATCTAGGCCGTAATATTGAAAAATCTCGCAGATCTGGAAATTTTCCCAAAATCCCGAAACCGTATGTTTTCTACTGAAAACTTTGGGGCCAATGACCTATTTTTGGAGGCACAAATAGAAAGATAACCTCACCTGTCTGACCAGATGTATGTGAGTGACTACCAGCGTTGGGTGAGTAGGGTGACGTGTTGCTGATAGCCGGGTTGGGCGAGCTGACACTACAAGCTGCTGCAGCTGCAGCTGCAGCACGGTGGTGACTGTAAGCGTTTAGCGAGTCATGCGCATGTGCGTGGAACATGTAAGGAGTGTATGCACTGGCCGAATCTCGCTGCTGAAAGCAGTTGGTACCCATTCCGGACATGGAATGAGCCATTCCGCTCAGACTGCCAGCCATACTATAATAAAATTCAAATATTTATTTTATGTTTTTCAAATACAGCCAAATGGGACTGCTACATACAACTCAGTTGGAGCTGGAAGGGGGGGGGGGGTAACCCAGTGTGTTGCAAAACCTACCTTAGATTCATGCTTGATCGTCTTTGAGCTTGAGTGTGAAGCAAGTTTCGCGTGTAAAGTCAACCAGAGACTGTGATAGAACTTTTGGAATAGAAAACCCGTCCTGTAAACATACCGGATGTTTTCGGTGTCGAAATTCAACCAACTGTCAGGAGACTGATAATATTTAAGACACGGATGCACATTCGTTTAAAGTGTAATCGAGCTGGACTTAGATCCGACAGTCTAGTTGCACTTCACTTATTCATATAAATAGGCCTGACAACCTGGTTAAAATGCTTTACTTCGTGAGTCCGCTATCCACAGATAGTCAGTTTCAGGTTCAGGTTCGGGTTCTTTAATTTCTAAAACTTCCAGACAATACATTTGGATCACTGGGGGCCGGCAGGGATACGAGCTCGTTAGCTCGGCCCCATCGAATAAACTTATAATCCTTCGGATGCGAGTTCAGATGTGTGGTACCTCTATGTGCTTTTCCCTCTAGGATTGAAACATTTAGCAACTACAAAGGTAAGCCATCGCCGAAAAATAACACATATCATAAAAAGACATATCTTATGATGATGATGATGATGAGATTTTATTTACGCACTTAAGAAGAGGAAAATAGTGCAGTACAAACGAAGAAAAGGAAAAAATACACTGAGCTTTCAATAATGTAGTAAATGCACAAGATCAAAAATAAAAAATAAAAAAATAAAGGGATTAATCGGATCTACAAAATCTTCTTGCTAGATCGAATGCGGAGAAATGGCTAAGGGCAGAAACGTGAAGGTCCTGGGCAATTGCTGATAACTTTGCACAAGGGTCAGAGGGCAAAAAAGTTGTAGTCCGTGATCCGATATCTTCTTCTAGCTACAGACTGAAGAAGACCCTTGCCAAGAACGTCCGAAATCTTAGCTGACTTATCTGTTCAACGCCATCATCCATAGCTCGTCGACAGCTAGGCCTGACTGGATATCTATTTTATTAGTAAATATTTGCCTAGTATACAAAAAGACATAGCTGCAGTCTATTGCAGAGAGACATTTATTATTAGAGTTTAACTGAAAAGGCAGCTACATGTGATATTTCAATACGCTAAAACATTTTGACCCATCTAAGCTAAGGGATTTTGCATTTTTTTCCTCCGAGGCTCTAATAACGATGTTCAGAATGTGTGATGCTTGCACGGCCAACCAAAATTCGTCCAGACGCTGAGATTTTGAATTTGGATTCAAGCAGGATTAAAGACGATTAGCGCCGACTTATTTTTCAGAAATGGCTTACCTTAGTAAGGTCAATATTTCAAGCATAGAGGGACAGTCGCAATTTTATCGGGTTTCAGGCCTATGTAAGCCAATACCTGATGTGTAACTAGACTGTGGGGTCTTAACCCTTTTAGGTTATAACTCTAATAAAGTGTTTTTAGTTACTGCAGTCAGTACCGTCTGCAAGGATTTTCAGGACCAAGGAAACTTCGGCGCAACGACTGGACATGCAATCACATCGTTGTCGAGCAAAAAAAATAATACTTTCCGACAACCTAATTACCCCCTCGTAACAGTTAACGCTAACCAACTCCCGTAAGTTATCCCTAACTAGTTTAGGGACTAATCCCTGTCCGTGGCGAACTAAACAAGTTCCCTTGCATTATCCTTTGATATGGTCCGAGGGATTCCTTTCGGAGTCTGTCTACTAGAAAATTATATCTTGGGGGAGGGACAGTCAAGAGATATCCCCGTATCCCAGAACGGTAATGGCATTAAGGAGTAATTCGTGTCCGAGGGGATATAAGGGATACTTCGGTGCTTCTGGCAGGAGTGTGGTACAAATACGCGGTGAACAGTATGACAGACGTGGGTTTTGAAAGGCAAAGGGGCAGGGGGCGCCTGTCAACGATAGAGCAACAAAATTTTCGGTTGCAATCTTCCGTGCAGGCTGTATGCCAGAGCTGTAATGGCATTAGCTCATGGATATCTAATTACTCCGCCTTTTAACATCTGTACACTATGATGGGTGACAAATTTACAATATTCAAACAATGTATACAACGGATGTCCGTATCCGTTGTACACATTATTTGAATATATGTTTCAAAATCCGCTTGGGCTCAAGGAATATTTAAATTCACAATAATAATAATAACGGATGTTTCAGTGCGTTCGACAGGAATGGGGTGAAGGATTAGCTAGGGAGCAGTACGAAGGACGCGGATTTTCACAGGCAACGAGGTGGGGTGCATAGTTTGGTGCTAAACGGATTGGTCACTTGAAATTTGGTTACGGTTAATTATTCGGCCCTTCTTGGCAAGGAAGCAGTATTAAAGCCTGACGAGGACCCTTGCCAAGAACGACCAAAATGTCGCTGCCAAAGCATCGTAGCTGACGCATCCGTTTTATGCGTTATTTGACTACTAGCAAGGATTCCATTCGGGCTGTAACTAGGAGAATGAACCTTCAATAATCATGATACTTGTTACTGTAGTATACAGCCTGAAGAGGACCCTTGAAAAATGCGGCGCAAGTATCACTGAGCAACATCCTAGCTGATTTATCTGTATTGATTCATTTTTTTTTCTACTATTGCAGGTTCCTTATTGATTAGCTTACTGCAATAAGAATAATAATTACGATGAATATAATAATAATCACAGTTAGGATTACTGCAGATTAATTTTTTTAGCTACAGCCTAAAACAGATCCTTCCCCAAAAGGGCCGAAATACAAACATGACATCAACCACGGATAACTACTGACACATGGTTGGATCAGACTCTATATTACTTAACAGTACAAGCTTGATGAAGTCCATCACTTACCTATAGGGATCTCCCAGACCTTGTCCTAGGGTGGAATACATCCCACCGAATCCGGAATTTATTGGAAGTCTTCCGGTGGCGGCCGCCGCTACGGCCGTTGAAACTGTATTCGTCGGTGATATAGATCCGGTGTCCGGACCGCTTCTCCGCTGATTCCGGAGCTTTTCCTCCCGCCGCCACTTTGCCCGGCGGTTGCTAAACCAGACCTGCGGGGGAATGTTGGTTAGAAAATGTTATTAAAGCATACCTCGCACTATTTGCTCTTTGTGTTCCAATATTCAGATATAGCTGAACAGTATGGAACTATAAGGCTCTGTGTTTAAGAAATGATCCACGGCTTTGGCTATTTACGTCTTTTCCTAGACCCATTGGCTTCTAGCAGAAACGCAGAAAAACTCAGCCAAAGATTCAGCAACAACAGCATGACAGTGTAGCTTTCGGGTCCTGGAGAGATTTGAAGTTGTGGGGGGGGGGGCTCCGGGAGGGAGTGGATAAATGATGTGACGAGAGAAGGATATCAGTGAAATGTGAAAAAAAATCACTCTGCACAGGTCGAAGCAAAATAATACTAGGGAATAGCACCAAGACCTAAAATAAGTGACACACACTCGAATAGCAGCGACACTAGCACCACTAGCGATAGAGAACGTCCCTATTGAAACTCAGTCAGTCGTGCACCAGCGCTGGTTCCAATAATTTGAAATTCTGAAGACAACAAAAAAAGGTACAACCTCCCCTGTCTCTTCGATGTGTACAGACCGCATCATAGCTTTACTAGAAATTGATAAAGTTCGTCTCGCTTTAAATGCCATAAGCGGAGAGGGCGGCACTACAAGTATGGCCCGATTGTGAAGCATGGGAAGCATAGGTCTTGGCGCTACTCTCTAGTGTTAATTTACTCTGGCACAGCCCAAGAGGCTTCTTTAAAGTGAATAGGTTTTTGTTAGAATTTTGTTGAATGTGTGTTTGGTAAAAATAAGTTAGAATTGAATTTATAAGCGTAAACTCGTCGGGAGCACGATACGCATGGAAAATAGTGAAACGCGGCAAGTGTGAAAACCAGCGAGGTGTCGTCAGCCGATTTAGAATGTAACCTATGAAGTTATGATCTCATGGTTTAAACAGAGTATAAAACATATTGGAAAAAATATGCACACACGAAATACTAACATGTAAACAAACTTAAACCTCACAGAAATTCATCAAGTCTTCACCAGAACTAGCCGTTTGACGTTCGTGCGGACGGAATGCATGAGCCCTGGCGTGCAGAAGGCCGCGGGTTCAAATGCCCCCTGAGGAGCACTTTTGTCTTTGGGACAAGCAGCGCATACGGAATCGATGCGAACACAACGCAAGAGTCTTGTACTCTCAATGCGAAACTCCCTTTGGGCTTATTGTTTATTCCATTTAACGAATTTTTTTTAGACAAAAATACGTTTAGGAGACAAATATATATGCAAATATGACGTGGTAGATTGGCTTGACTTTGCGTAATCGCCAGGTATCTGGGAATTTGGTAGGTGAAGCTTGGCTTTTAACACCTTTTACAATAAAAAAAAGCTCAACCAAGGCCAACATGAGTCGAAAACCCCTAGGCTTATGGTTGGTAAGGGGTTAGCTTGACTGTGGAAGCCCCAGATATACAAGCCTGTCTTTTATCCACTTTTACGGGTAAATAAGGCTCAGCCACGGTTACGTCGCTGCAACACGAGTAGACAACCCCTAGGCTTATTGTTGGTTACATTTTAGCGATCGTAATAGTCACCTGGATACGCGCCTCTGGTAATCCAATTTTATCCGCCAGTCGCTCGCGGGCAAACACATCAGGGTAGTGGGTCCGCTCAAATTCTAGAAAGAAAATAAGAATAAAACAACATTCAAAATCACGAGCCCAACAATTGCTATACTATTATTCAACTATGTTATAAGGGCAATTCGATAAATTTTAAAAATAAACTTTATCAGTACTATGTTGGGTGAAACCCCGTCTACCACAAACCCCTGATTTTTGGAGACCGTATGCCAAAAGCTGGGTATATCTAGCGTTTGGAGTACCCTATGCCCAACGCTGGATACACTATGCTAAATGTACTGTTTCCAACCAAACAAAATACTGATGATTTGAGTGAAGCTAAAAAATCAACCAATCAGAATTCATGTGTAATGTCGTAGGTAAGGGCTATAGTACCAACAGATATCAAGCATTGGCGTAGACTATCCAGCGTTAGGCATAGGGTATGCCAAACGTTAGATATACCCAGAATTTGGCATAGGCTATCCAAAATCAGGGGTTTGTGGTTGACTGGTCAAACCCACAAAATACCACTCCCCCATTTCACCGCGTGTCAATGTCAGACAGAAAAGTCAAAAGAGGGGTCTGGAACTCTAATATTTTATTCTGGAAAGAAAGCGAAGGTGTACTGTACAAAGTACGAGAGACCTTCACCAACAAATATTGCAAGGTGAGGCAAGGTGCAATTTTTATTTTAATGAAAAAGGTAAAGACTCAAATAGCACCAAAGCATCAGACCTGCAAGCGGCACAGAAACATGACGCTTTGCTAACTGATTGATTACAAAAAAAAATAATTAAAAACCCTAGCTTAAAGCATGAAACCATATTGCCGAGACACTGCATAATAATAGCAACAATATCATAAAATCCAAAACGCATAAAATATGGTACCCCTTGGATAGATCTTACCATTTTCCAAAAACACACCATGTTCATGATCACGTATGAAAGCTTGTTTTATACTCTGCAGATCCAGTTACAAAACTACACACTGCAAGCTAAAACTCGGTTGCTTTGGCCCAAAACACAAAATCAGTAGCGAGTTTACCATCACCCCCGACCAACGTATCTAACCATCAGTGCAACCAGTAAACCAACACAATAGCCTAGACAGATAACAATCTGAACCAATTAGCAACCAGGGACTTCACGTCTAGGGTGGGGGTGGGGTGACGCCCCCTCAATACTGTCGGCCAGTCGGTAAAAAATAGCCGAAGCGCCTCTATTTTTTCCTAAAAAGAGTCGATTTTTTCCTAGAAACGGTCAATTTTTCTTCAAAAAAGTTGATTTCTCGTGAAAACAGTCGGGTTTTCTTAAATCAGTTAATTTTTCGTCAAAACCGTATTTTTTTTAACCAGTCTTTTTTTCTGCAGAAACAGTCGGTACAAATTACTGGGATCGACTAAAAAAAGGCACGGCGCGGCACGACATAGTGTAAATATTCTTTGAGCCCAAGCTGACTTTGAAACATTTATTCAAACAATGTTTACAACGGATACGTCAGCTATGATTCTTCGTCAGCGATATTTCGGCCCTTCTTGGCAAGGGTCCTCGTCAGGCTGTCAATCCTCTGGTTCAACTTTGGGGAAGGAAACAAACCTGTAATAAATCAAAAATCGCTGACAAAGAATCATAGCTGACGTATCCGTTGTAAACATTGTTTGAATAACTAAATGTAATAAATAAATATCGCTGACGAAGAATCATAGCTGACGTATCCGTTGTAAACATTGTTTGAATAGACACAGTGTAGGAGGCATGGGTACTAAAAAGAGGCATAAAAACTAAAAGGGCCCTTTCAGGCTCCGGAGTGAGGGGCAGGAACAATGTTCTAAGGTGCCTTCATTTAGGATCCGGACTTACGAACTCTCACTTTCTCTATTTCTACTTGCTAATCTATTGGCATTACTCGTGCCGCCTGCGCCATGCCGTGGCGTGCCTCTTTTTAGTCGATCCCAAAACGAATTGCCAGTAGCCAGTCGATAATTACCTTGCCCATCCCGCCCCCAACAAAAAAATTTTGGCCAGTAACGCCTCTGTTAGCAACTAACTAATTATTAATGAAGGGCGGTAGTTGATTAGAGCGTGTTCCACCCAACTTACTGTAGTTACTACACATGACGCTACGAATTCTGACTTTTTGGCGTCAAGGCTGGAACGTAATTTTCTGTTTTCATCAAAATATCGTGCCGCGGGCTAATCCGGCCAATCATATCACAGAGATTGGTAGTTACCACGCTCCCGAGCGCGGTAAGCAAATAGTTACTATTATTTACTATTTCGACAAGGTTGGAACGATCAGCGTAGTAACTTTTCACGAGGTTGGAATGGAAATAACTAACGACTAACAGTTACTATTGTTACAAGGGATGGTACACGATCATAGAATCAGACATAAGTCAGAATTTTTAAAGACAACGAACAGGGTTGCTTTACAGTTTACTGTGTTTGATTCTGGTTTAGTGCTTTAATCCACCGTGAACGGAGATAAAATTACTCAGCAGAAAAAAAAACGTGCTTCGCTGCTGATCCAGAGACTCTTCTGAAATTATTTTGCAGGCACGGATTTGGCAGCACTATTCAAAGAATGAAAAAATAGACAAATCCTCGATGCAATTCAAATTGCAACTACACTATCATAAGTCTGGTAATAAATGAGACACGTGTGCGCATCCTTGTTTTCGTTATGAGAATATGTCTGTTATGCTCCTTTTAATGTTACCTTTAGCGAAAATAACAGTTTAAAGGGTCATCTCAGATATAATCTTACAATGTTTATACAAGTTAATAGACTATTAGAAGGACCAATATTCAAACCTTTTTCTAAACTGTCGATCTGTTCGTTGGTAAACGACGTCCGGTTCCGCTGCAATTTCCGCTTTAGCCGCATCCGCGCCTGCGGATCTTCCTCACCGGATGAGCCATGCTCGGATCCGCCGTCGGAAATGCTTCCCTCTCCACTGCAATCTGAAATGTGAACTTTTTTATTTCCGATCGGGTACCGGAATAAAAGGATGCGCGTCGAAACGTCAAAACGTCAACGGAGAGGGTGAAATTTTATGACTCGGATAGGATTTACTAGCAAAGTCGCAAGTCCGATTAATCCCATCCATTCAACCTGGGATACCGAAAGAAAACTCTATAGGCTATCAAATTATTTCCCCGGACGCCCGAAACTTCAACGTTAAACAAGACCACAGGTTTCGATGGTACCCCAGAAGTTCAAATTTGATCCAGACAATTGGGTCTTGTCTTCGCCAGATCCAGTCTTCGCCAGACTGCGTGAACACTTTTACTATTAAAATTTAGAAAAAGATTAAGGCAAAATAGCTAATCAAAATAGCTCGGCTGATATTTTTCATAACCTGCCTCGCCTTCGGCTCGAACAGGTTATTTTCAATGGCAGTTTCGTTGTTTTCCGATATCAACCTCGATGTTTGAAGTTAACCTTTATTACTTCCTACTCAGTCGAACATATCTGTCCATCACTGAAGTTATTTTCTTCTAATTTTTAATCTCACGTGTGAATCGATATTTGCACACGGCACTTTGCGGCAACAATATTACTGATTGAGTAGCCTAGGTTCTTGTGCAGTAGTCTCTTCTTTTATCATGTTTATCGCACTCCGTACAATGCGTTAACGAGCTTTGCTGTTAATAATTTGTATCCGATGAATCAACCAACATTGACAAAATCCACTCTCTGTCGATCTTCCGAACAAATCCTAATTACACTGCAAGCTGAATCCCCAAAACCGACTGGCAAAGTTTTCGCCTGATCTCGTGCGCTTCCACACTACATCAATTCACATTATCAAATCACAATTTGTCATAAAACTGTCATCTGAATCTTCCTCCCTCGTGATATATATGGGGTGATCGCCTTTTGATATTTCACTTGCCCAACGACTGACCAAACCGATCTGTTCCCCATGACAGCTGGTATGTTATGTCGTCAAATATGGGGGAGGGAGGACACTCTCCCCTATTCTGATTCGAGATATTTATTTTGTAATGTAAGCGTAGTGTTAGAAATTTAGTTATACAAATTATCTCTAACCTATCAACGACCCAATAGGGCAGCAGAAATAGCAGCCGCGTCCAAAATGAAATCAGCACCAACTTTTAACTCCAGGCACGAGGGAAGGGCACAAAGAAATTCATCAAATCAGATAGTTAAGGCTAAGCTAGAATCTTTTGTTTTTTTCCCACAAGTTGATTTTCCAGCTTGAGCGGCTTCAGCCTGAAGACGACCCTTGTCAAGATGGGCCGAAATATCTATAATAAAATACAGCTGACATAGGCCTATCCGTTTTGCTCTGCCAAACGTGATTTGCAGTCAGCTTAGGCTGAAGGAATATTTGGTTATAAAGATATTAATTATTAATTTTTTAACGAATTCCTGTACACAAGTTGCTTATGACTGTTATATACGTGATTGTACAGTCTATTTATATCTTCTATATTTATTCCTTTTTCTAACGACAAGAAACCTTCAGCTGTGTCCGGCCAATGCTTTTAGAATTTTAAAACCTCAGCCAAGGCTACACATCAAACGAAACAAAAAGAGAAAAACGCAATAAACATACATTATCGATTGATTGACTGAGTCATGCTGATTGGGTCATATTTTATAAAAAGACCAAAGGTTTCCATGGGACCCCCAAATTTTAATATTTGCTACCGACAATTCGGTCTTGTAGATGTTCGGTCTTCAACAGACTTCTTAAAACATTTTTACTTTTAACATTTACAAACATGTTAAGGCCAATGGTAATAATCGGAGAAGACCAAGTTCGTATTTGACAGTGCAAACCGGATACGCCAGCTGAATTTCAACAAGTTCAGATACATTCAGATATCCGTTTTGCGCTGTCAAATATTCAAATATGGATTCAGCATATGGTTTACCCTATAGCCTACGTCGTATCTCCTTCCTTCCTCACTTCTGCCCAACTTCCGGTTTCGGCCGGATTTCGGACAAAGTACTTGTCTGGAAAAAAACTAAAGCTCAAAAACGAATTCAGCATGTTTCCTTACCCCCACATCCAACCTCTAATCAACTTCAGACTAAACTTTTACTTTTAACAAATTTTCCGGTTTCAGCCGGATTCCGAGCGACCTATACATCCGATGACAAAATGATTGTCATACGCGAATTCAACATGTCAAATCGAACATCTTATCAAATTAAATAAAACTTTTACTTTTAACAAATTCTCCAGTTTCGGCCGGATTCCGGCCGAACCAATTGTCCGACGAGAGAATAAATTTCATATTCCGTCTCAGCACGTCTCCTTGCCCCTAATTTCTAATCAACTTCATATTAAACTTTTACTTTTCACAAATTTTCCGGTTTTCACCGGATTCCGGGTGAACTACTTGTCCGGCAAGAAAATAAATTTCATATTCGAATTCAGCATGTCTCTTTACTTCTAAATCAACTATCTCAATAGCTATTTTTTTTTAAATTGAATTTAATTTGAAACCCCTCCCCCACCGTCAAATATAGGGCTACAGATCCCATCTTTGAACTTGACCTCTACTTTGACCTAAAGGATCCTCCCACCAAGTTTCATCAAAATGTCTCAATCCCTTCGAGAGTGATCGAGCGGACAGACGGACGGACAGACGGACAACTTTTGCGATGTCATAGGTATCCCTCCACTTACGTGTTGGGATCCCAATAAAGGCTCTACTCGTATAACAACAAAACTCGACGTGACATCTTAGTGATAAATAATTATCGCAGGAAGCGATAGTCCGGCTTGTAGTAAGCGTAGAGACGAGCTCAAAATACGCTGATTCTGCTGACAGTAAATTTGTTCCCTGTCTTGTATCTTGCTTGTATGCATACAAGCTTTTCCTTCCATCCAAGAGTAATAATTGACAATTGTTCACTTCCTTCATATTGTTAATTACAGAGCCTCTAACGCCAAAGCTCACATCATGTCACTCCGTTTCGTTGTTCTGCGATGTCGGGATTTCAGAATTCCATAAGCTTAATGAATAATTGGCGAATAATTAGTAACTACATATTAATGAATTTTTATATCTCATATAGTTAACACCTAGTCCTTACGATTATTCTGAAGGTCTGCCTACATGTGTGTACATTTCTTGATCGAAATTAGTTGCTATAGAGGATCTTTGATGCCTCAAATCTTGTCTCGTTTTTATCATGCGTCAAAACAGAAGGTAGGCTATAGGCTACATTTGTACGACGCAGGACCCGAACGTTAGATTAAGAGTTCGAGTTTTGGTTCGGACGTTTAAGTACTTTGGTAGATATGCTTGTTTCTCAAACTTAAAAAGGTTACACATAGGTTATTAGTCGGTTCAAAGTCTAGTACTATTTTAACGACATCACAAAACGAAACAATAAAAAGAACGACAGGAATAATTTTGGAAGTATTCTAGGTTTGGACAGGGGAATAACTATGACCAGAAAGCTATTATTGTTTTGTTTTGCAGCTTGAACATGAACAGTCAACCAAATGTATTGGCGAGGACAAGATAAGATTTATTTACACTAAGAGCCAAAGGCCATGGTCATGCTCTGAAGTAGTTCAAATATTTAAACATTTAAATATTAAAATATTTCTATGTCCTTGACCATTTTGGCTTTGTTGATTTTTGACTTTGACGTTGACTAAATATACTTTTGTAAATATGTTTTATAGACATGAAAATAACTGAGAACGTAGACGAGCGGAACAAGGCACTCGAATCCTAAAGCTTCTTTAAAGAGGAATGTTATTCATTTACACTATCTTGACATAATCTATGGAGTGCCTATACGTTAAATGCAGTATCGTTTTATAGCACACAAAAGCGGCCATACAGGGGTCGGAAATTTAGCAAAAGTCATAACTATCGGCTACGGAGCAGCCGACCAAATTTATTGCCCAGGCCGTTGCTATGAAACAGATTAACTGCGTTCTGAAAGTAGCCTAGACATTTCGTAGTCATTGACATGGATCCAGAATTTAGGCAACACTCGAAACTACGGGTGATCAATAATTTAGATTTTCTTTGGAAGGCTAGCACAGCCTACCCCCTCAGTTTGCAGAGAAAGGATAGATGAGTCCTACATTGTTTGCAATCGACTGTCAAAATTGGAATTCATGTTCATTCCCGCCAAAACAAGGAACTCACGAACCGAGCTGCCAAGACTATCCACGGATCATCAATTCTGGATTTCTTTTTCCCCAGGACAGACTAATGATCCCCAGAAAACATTTCTATGCAGATCAGACCGTTGTTTCCAAATCAGCGTGGCTACTGCTCCCAGTTGTCGCCTCATTGCCCTATTTCCGATTACCCTTTCATGCATACCGCCTTCCAAAATAATCGTCTTCGTCTTCATGAATAAAACAAACTTGGCAGCGAAAAAAACACATTCACCCGCAATTCATCACCACCCCGAGCGACAGTCGGAGTTCATCTGAGAGAAGGCGGGAGCAACGCAGGAGCTCCGCGCTCGCGGTGTGATACGGAGCGGAATGAATTGGGTTAGTCGTAAAGCAGCCTCTGGGCTCGGCGATGCGACAAAATTTCCTGCGGCCCAAATCGAGTTAGATTTTCAAAGGGGATTTGCGAAGACTTGAGGGTATTGATTTGTAATTGAATCTGAGTGAAGGATTTTGATGAAATTGGCAAAATTCTAGTCAAGTGTTTTCGGACATTGAGGTCTTATTGTACAATAAAGAAAACTAATTTATATATAACAGAGAATTTATTGATTTCTTTGGAGTTCCTGTCAGCCTACAAAGTTATTATAGCCTACATCAGTTTTCAGAAGCTGTTCGGATGCTTTAAAGTCCAGTATGAATATTTACAAGATAGACGATTTGAAACTGAATGTGAGTGAAGGATTTTTGATGGAGTCGACAAACTCCAAGTAAAGTATTTAACTATTAAGAATATACCTCCTAAAATCAGAGTTTCCACATCCAAAAAAATTAGACAGTGACTTTTGGCCAAAAAGAAACAGCGACCTGGGAGCGAAATTTTATTTTCATAAAAAACGGACATCTGGACGTTTTCTGAAATATAATGAATTTTATCTTATACGTAGGACAAGTGTGGCGCAAAGAAGTAAAGGGACAATTGTTCCACATGTCTTGCGGCATGTGGCGACCCTGCCTTAAATCACACACTTCCTTACCCGTCTTCTCCCTTTGGCGTGTGAGTGTAAGGACCAAATCTCTTTCCAAATGTCCACAAACATTTTCTTCTCTAACCCGATGGCAACTATAGCCTACCCCTCCCTCATGCAAACCATCTTCGACGATCCTCCCTACCGAACCAAATTTCCTCCACCACGTCTCTTTGGCCCTGAAGTCATGTCGCACAGAAGCAAATCCATCACTACTGAACGAAGTTAAAGTACGGTAGTGTTGGGCGATATTTCGATTTTTCGATATATCGATATTTTCGATTTCGGTATTCTATATATCGATATTTCGGTACAATATTTCGCTATAGTATACGTCTCGTTTCATCAAAATTTAACAGCAAAATTGTTGTAAAAAAGCACTTGCATCAACCCAAATTTAGAATAAATAGAAACTCAAATACAAAGAACATATTGCTCCAATTTCGGATATATAAATGTAACTTATGTTGGATTTTTTACCATAATTACGGATGAACAAATGTAGTTTTCGATATCGATATTTACGTTTCGATATTCGATATCGATATTTGGTCCGATATATCCATATGTCGTTATCAATATGGAATATCGCCCAACACTAAACTATGCTTCAGTAACAAAAACAAAGATCTAAAACAAAAGTTTTTGCAATGACGATAAAACGTATTAATACCTTGTCTTTTGTTCAAGTCGTCCCGAGCTGCTGCTAGATGGCTTGTTAACCCATGGGGGTTTGCAGCATGCATCAGCCCAAGGGGATGGGCCGCAGTAGGTGCACCGGGGTACCAGGCCCAGCCACCAGTTTGACCGTTGAACATACGTAGTTTGTCATAAACAGACTCAGTGGTAACGACGTTCTGCTGTTCTTTCTGTGACGCAATATTACGCAGAACACGGTTGATTGATGAAACCTGGAAAAATAGCGGAATAATCAGCGAATAATATCAAGCTTGTATCTTTTCTGTAATCTAGAACATGGATTTGTTTCGTTTCATATGATAAAGAATAGTTTTTCTATTCTAGATGTTTTAAGTAAGTATAAATCTAACCCACAAAATGTTTTACAACAAAAGAGAGCGGAGTAAAGATAATAGAAAAAACAAAAGAACAAAGACAACAGGATAATAACTTACGAAACATACACTAGGCCTACAACTATCGATCATAAAAGTATAATGAGAAGGTGATGTGGCAACGGACATAGGCTAGATTTCTGACGGAAATCAGTGTGCAAAATCTTGCAGCCGTGACAAAATGTCGGTAGCTCCGTAATGATCTTAAAATTACTACGGGACCCTGGCAAATAGGTAAGATGGGCTCTCTTTCTTTTTCTTGTATCCTTCCTTTTCTTGTTTTACTTTGATTAATCTCAGTGAAAACACAATTTGAATCAAAGTTAAGCTCCACCCATTGTCAGAGGGCAGCCTTATCGTGTGACTAGAGGAGCAAATGATGTCAGTATTAATTTTTGTGACTGAAATAAACAAAAACAGCAAAGAGATTGAGAAAAAACAAGAAAGGGTCGAACAAGGACATTCAAGGACAGAAAGCTAGTTCACACTCCTACACATTAACCTTGTTCTGAAAAAAAAAAATCGGTAGGCTATCCTGAACGTCGGGTGACCCACTTCCCCCAAGCTCTAATATCTCTATATGGAATTAACAAAGTCTAAAACCGAGCTTTTAGCCGATCAAACATCAGCGCCCCTCGTCACTTTCTGACAGCCCCCTAAGAGCACCATGTGTGCAAGCTCTTCCAAGCCAGCGAGCAACTACAATGTTTTGCTTGATCGAGTACGGAAAATCCGGATAAAATAATTTGGCCGTGGAACCAGCAGTGTTTTTTCGGTGCTATTGTGACCCGTAATTAAATTGAAACTCTTGTTCCCCCCTTCGTTTGGCAAACAATTGTCAACAGAAGGGTTGGATTTAGCCGACAGCGGCTAAATATAGCAAGCTAAAATAATATATTCGTTGTTTGTCCATTCCTGATGATCCCCTAACGCAAAAGTCAGATATTCTAAAGCAATACTATATAGTGCGTTCCGCATCAAAAAATGTACCAATACCATCAATCCATCCCAGTTTTCATTTTAACAGATCACCAAAGGATCAATTCTACTCATATGGAGCGTGTTCCACCCTACTTACCGTAGTTACTACGCATGACGTCACGAATTCTGGCTTTTTGCCGTCAAGGCTGGAACGATTTTTCTATTTTCCAGCAGAATATCACGACCCCCCCCCCCACACACACACACCCTCCCGTTCTTGGGAAGCTGGGCCAGATTTCCTATGAGTTAAGTTCGTTTATGACAGGTCTCAAGTTCAACTCTCGTACACTTGGTGTAACAGCGACAAATAAAACCAAGCGAAGTACTTCAATCCTAAATCAAAAGTTAGAAACTGGGGTTTTGTCATATGATCGATCATATGCCGTTCTTAATGAAGTTGTGACGAAGGGGGTTTTAGGCTGCTGTGATTTGGTTTATTGCAGTTGTTATTACCTTGCTAAATGAAAAACGGTTTAAAGGTTCGGACTGGCTGGGAAGACATTCAGTACTGAAACAGAAACCCTCTTTCACATCTTTAATAAAGTGGGATGATTTCAAATAGGCTATTTCAATACTTGTTTGGTTATTAGAGATGTGAAATGTCTTGGTTCTAACGCTGTATGTATAGAACATGCTAAACATTATACTTTTACACTCCACGTTTGAGCGCTTGCGCACTTGTTGTACCATTCTGGGCAAAGATATGTGCTACTTACTTTGGCTGCGTTTCCAAAGTCGACTTACTTTTTAGAACAAACCGAATGCAGCCGCCGTCACATGTTTGTTATTTTTGGTTTTCGTATGATTTTGGGAAAACTACATTTGCTATTTCTTTTTGGCTACGTTTTCAAAGGCGGAGAACGCGGTTTGGCAACACTGTTCATGCGTGCCATGTGAACAGACCTCTCTACGGTTACATATCTGTCTCTCATAAGCTGTACCGTATCGATTCTGAGCCATGATATGTACTCAGCAAAAAGCTTACTTCTATATTTTACATGGGAAATTAAGTTGCGGTCTTGACACTGTTGCCTGATTAGGCAGTAGATGGCGATTATATATTCATGGAATGGCGTGTCTTTTGAATAATACACTATGCTGCGAGCTACAGACGGCTTAAGACTGACAACTACGTGCCCAGGTTGCTTCGGGGCACGATTATCACTGGGTGAACCAGTCTTGAGTAAATGATTGTGGAAAAAAGAAGTGCGGATTTCTTTTTTGTGCTGCAACTATACACAGAGCTTTTTGCCTCAAAAAAGGACAGTCAATATAGGGCAACTTCGGATGGCGTGAAACACTATCGAAAAATGTATACTTCCTACAGAGACACAAATTCAAATTGGTGAAACTGTTTTCTGGCATGGCCTTAAAGTTTAACCGAAAAGGGCTGGGATAGGACAATCTAGTTACCCATCACTTATTCACTCAAATTGGCTTGAAGACCCGCTGAAAATGCGTTACTTCGCTGTTCCGCTATTCACGAGTAATCGATTTTCAAATAGTGGAATCTACGTGTGATTTGTGGTACCTCTATGCGCTCGTGTTTTTGTTGTATGCCTTATGAGAAAGATTTATGTTTTTTTTTTGTTCAGGCACTTAACAATGTTCACCAATCTCAACACTGCCACTGAAAAGCCGCGTTTGTGTTGAGATTAACATTTCCTGCGTCATAGTAGAATTTACGCTGTGGGGTTGGCCGCAGATATTCTGAACGTCATAACTATAGAGCAGATAGTGGAAAATAATAAACCCCTTATAATTCAGCGTATTCAGTTAAATGACACAAAAATAACTATTTTCAAGCGCTAAGAATCCTAGGAGACAAACTTAATAACTATGCTCAAATGACGAAGAAAAGACAGTCCTTAGCATCGCCTCACTGGCAGCCAGTCGATGGTTTTTCTAGAACTGACTGGTGAGTTGATGAAAGCCCTTCCGTATGAGGTGACACTGATCGGTTTTGTCAATGCTTCGAAGAATGTAGAAAGAATGTACAAACAACACTGTTTCGGATGAAATTTGCCGATGGTCACGGTCTATATATTTTGGCGTTTTTTGTTTTTTTTACTATTCTTATGTTTGTTTAGGACCCGAAATTCCAAACTTTTAACAAATGCGTTTAGAATATTAGAAACTTGGAAAAACTGAAAAAGTACCGTGGATGGGTCGTGCGACGTATTTTGACACATTCATGTTAGGGACTCAAGTTCACTAGGCTTATACCTCATATTTTTTTCTTTTTGCTGTAGTTTTCCGCTTTATCAAAGCACGGCAAATAATCCTCCAGCACACGATTTTCCTGTCGCTAGTACTTTAAGCGACTCTAACGATAGAAAGTACCTTGGAAAGTACCGTAAGAGGTCGTAACTTTACTTGTTTTCGTATTCCACTGTAAAGGGCACTCGTTTGAATATAACTTTGACCTTATCCACAGCATCTATCTTCTCCTCCCTTGGGGATTTAACAGAATTCGTGAGGATCCCTTGATCCCTGGGAACTAAGCAGTTGTCTGAATATCCCTAACATTAATCAATCTTAGGGATATTACCATTTTGGAAGACATCGTCATTATGATCTTTGTCGATTTGTAAGCATTAAGGCTTGATGACAGCAAACATAAATGTACATTTGCCATCAGAAAATACATAACAATGCGACAAAGAGGCTAACCACGGTTCAGTTTTTTAATAAAACAACAAAAAATGCGAAGACAAAAAAAGAAGAAAAGTAGAGAAGAAAGAACTATTTTTCTCATTAAAATATGTATTATTTTTACTTCAGTTATTATTATAGTTTAATTTTTTCACGTATCACAAACAAGGTATGACACTACTAGAGTAGAAAAAAAAAAAAACATAGCCCAAACTTCAAACTAACGACCAAAACAACAAGTACGCAAGCGCTCAGATGTGAAGTGTAAAAGTAAAATGTATATCACATTAAAATACAAACAGCTTTAGAACCAAGACATTTCTCTTCCCCAATAACCAAACAAGTATTGAAATAACTTTGTAATCACCCCCCTTTAAAAGCTTTAAATGTAAACAAACCGCCAGTATAAATCCAAAGAAATGTTGAATTTCTTGCACGAATAGCATCTGTTCAAACACTGAATTGTCTGCCTGCCAGTCCCACCCTTTAAACCTTTTCCATTAGTAAGGTAATGACAAGTGCAATAAACCAATTCGTAGCAGAATGCCTAATCTACTAGAGTAATGCCTAATCTCCCCAAATATACAAGAGTTGGACTTGAGACCTGTCATAGATGAACTTGACTCATGGAAAATCTGGGCCCAGCTGCCCAGGAACTGGAGGGGGGGCCATCGAAATGCGTATTTACACTTTTTTCCTCAAGTATACCAGCTTAGAGTTTGATTCCAGTCACGGGTCAAAAACTTTTTCCATGGGCAATTTTGGGTCCACTTGTCCATGAACGGGGAGGGTGGTGGTGGTTCGACTCTCCCCGGTCCCTATGATCCAAAAGCACAAAGGAATTTCATCGCCTTATATCCAGTTATTCTCTAATTAAAAACATAAAAAATTGGGCAATATGGGCCCAATTGCCCCTGAACCAAGTGGGGGTGGGGTTTGGGACCCGCAAAAAGTAAAAAGAGACCCCAATGCTAACAATCCTACCAAGTTTCAACTTGATACCTGTTGATTCCTGGCAAGGGTAACAAACTTTACTCCTGGGCTATCTGGGCCCAGTTGCCCATGAACGGGGTGGGTGGGGGAGGTGAAACCTTGAAAGCAATTCTCCAGCCCTAGGATCTACACGTCCAAGGAACTTCATCGTCGTATGTCCAGTTCTGGTCAAGTTATGAACTTTATTCACTGGGCAATCTGGGCCCATTTGCCCCTGAACCGGGTTGGGACGGGGGGTGGAACCCGCTGAAAGGCACAACTAGACCCCAATACCCATAAGTGTACCAGGTTTGAACTTGATACTTGAACTGGTTCACAAGCTCCACAAAATACGGTGAAAACCGGAAACCGAAAGCCGAAAGCTGCTACAGCGCTCGCAATAGTGGATTGTTCCAAGGAACACTCCACTAAAAACATATTCAAACAGACTGACTGAAGGATGATCGAAAAAGTCTCGAGAAAGTCTGATTCCGACATCTTACAGTGATGGACTGCCAGCTTAGCTGTAATATCGTGAAACTTACGAACTATTTAACCAACTACATCGACTTATTCTAACAGACCTACAGCCACCGGTGAAGGAGTCTGTAATATCGGGACTTGAAACTTCGAACTATTTTACCAAATACATACGAGAGGTCATATCCTGTCCGCTGCTACACAACAAGACTAGGCTATTTTTTGAAAGCTTTCGCCACAAAGACGCCATTATTCAATTACGACTTTCTATTTGACTCTCCTTCGGGCGAAGCGGGATCAAGTACCTTCCGCTTTCCAACGGCAATCAAAAACAAATCGGGAAGCTCCAGTCTCATTAATTCCTAAGGGCTTTCTAAATCATATTGACTTTTAAGTCTTTGTCGTTGAAAGAGGATCGATCCCGGCCCTCTCGAATGTCATCTGTGTGAGCTTTACCGAGAGAGACTCGAAATTGTCAGCGAAATCAGCTTCCAGTTCAGCAAGCAGCGCGTCAATCTCGCGCAACAAATTCAAGACGGATTTAATTTTAGAAGATTGGATTTGCTGATAAGAAAATTTTCGGATTTAGGACTTCAAGGCGCGGCACAGATGCCAAAACGAATGGGGAGAAAGAAGGGATAGGGGTTGGGGATCTTGCCATTGTCAATATAGGGTGCTGACAAAGCTGGATGCTGAAAATTCCAATTTATCAAACCGTTGCCGTCATTGTCCCGTACCTGAACCCGACCTCGTCGAAGTGCTCGTCGTCAGAAATCCAGAAGAACAGTTTTTCATCCCAGATTGTGACGACTGACTCCAATCAGTTCAGTTTACACAGTCAGAAGTTTCGTCATAGATAATACAAGGATGCGCCGTCTCAACAGAAAAACACTTTGGGATATTATCTGTTCTGATTAAAAGCCTTATGCTAAACGTTATCCACCACAACAGAGGATAAAAAGGAGGAAAACAGGAGATTCAAGCTTTCAGCCTGAAATTCCGATCTATCAAATCGTAGTGTATTCGATCCCGGCCTTATGGAATCAATTATTATTAGTTTATATTAGTTTGTGTGTTCGTATTTGTACGCGAAGTGTCCCAAAGGAAGGAAAAAAAATATTATCATGTTTTGGTTACTGGTTCATTTTAGCCGGGGTCGTTTCTCCATGGGGACGTGTAGCAACGCGAATGTTTTTATCATGGGGACGTTTCGCCACGGGGACAGTTTGTCATGGGGACGTTTCGCCGACAACCCGCCCATACCACTGGCACAAGAGCTTAGGTGGTTTAAATTATAAGCCAAACCAAATCCTCAAATCCAGACCACACAAGCTACCCAACAACAACCCCAAATCATGCGGGTCGATTCGATAATCACTTCGCTACCCTTTGACGACCTTATCAGATGACAATTAAATCCGTAGTGTCTTCGACGTCTGCATCAGTCTTTGACATCACATGCCCCCTTTGAACAGGTCCGTTGCCGCTCTATTTGAAATTCTTCAGCTTCACTTGTTTATGTAACAAGACTGGACAGGCGAATTCCAGTTTTGAAGCAAACGTATCTGTCACCCCGTAGGTGATTCAGATAGGAATTATTAGTATTCAATGGCGAGTTCTGATTTGATCTTTGTTTTTCATTCATCAAAAGCATTGTTTTTCATTCGTCAAAAGCAGCAGAAGGACGCAGAAGATACATAGAAAAGAAAAACGGAGCAGATAAATATTTTAATTCTATAAACTTTAGATTCTGAAGTTGAAAAAAAAAATTACGAAGCCCTCCCAACCCAGTAGCCATTCTTTCAGAAGTAGCATCAGCATAAATTAATTCTTTAAATCACGTAATTTTAATACTGCTGAACGGATAGATTGATTCACGTGTAGGTGTTTATATATTACATTACTTCTCAGTTCTTAGGGATATCAATAAATATAAACGGCGGAGTATTTCTCAAAATAGTGGAGATGAGCCGGACCTGTTTTAAGTTCGAGTGCTAAATACTTTCCAAATAAGTTTGTATCCCAGCGCACATGGACTGAACTGAAAATTTTATGTTATCAAAAATTAGAAAATTCGACCATTCCTTGTGCTTGAATACTTTGAGCGTGCTCGTACTTACCGTAGTTAGTACGCCAGACGTCACGAATTCTGGCTTTTTGCCATCAAGGCTGGAACGATTTTTCTATTTTCCAGCAGAATATCATGCCACGGGTGAATCCAACCAACAACGTTACAGAGATTCGTAGTTACCACGCTTACTAGGCTCCCGATCATGGTAAGCAACTTGTTAATATTCGTTACTATTTCGAGAAGATTGGAACGGTCAGCGTAGTAACTTTTCGTGAGGTTGGAACGGAAACAGTAACTAATAGTTCCTATTGTTAGAAGGGTGGAACACGCTTTTACAACATATACTCTAGTCGTTAAATTTCTGTCCATTAACATTCCAAGCCTAATCATAAATATTTCGGCCCTTAAGAGAACAAACTTTCGCCCCCATGGGCCGCACCCCTTCCTCGTTTTTTCTAGGAAACAGAGAAATTTGTCCTCAGCCGGTTAAGGGGCGAAGTGCTACCCCTACTCGCCCCTCCCAAAAATATTTCATGCCTTGTCCCAAGACAGACTGGCCCTGGACAACTCCCCGTCTAGACTTTTCCCTCTTTCGAAAGAAAAAGTTTTTTTTCTTCGCGCCTCGCGCCTTTTTTCCGACAATTTCCTGGGCACTATTTTCCCGCCTCAGGGCCTTGCCCCTTTCCCTACTTTTACCTGGGAAAATTGAGCCTTTGTCCGAAGCTGTTAAAAAGACGTTACCCCCACAAATATTTCAGCCCCTTCCAAAAGAACACGACAGGCGCTATTTCCCCGCCCCTTTCCCTTCTTTTCCCTGGGAAAACGGGACCTTTGTCCTAAGCCGGTTAAAGCTGTCTTACTCCCACAAATATTTAAGCCCTTTCTAAAATAAGAAGAAGAAGGTAGAATTTAGCTCGAACATGACTTTCAGAACCATGATGCCGAAATTGCATTTCTCGTCAGCATATGAATAATCATAAGCACAAACATATGTCAACTAGACATTTACAGATGTCAATATTTATACAATTGAAACACAAACCAAGCTATAGGCATTTTTTGGCACCCCTTCTACTCTTTTCCTGGGAAAACGGGACCTTGCTCTTTAGCCAGTTAAAGAAGTGTGCCATTTTGACACCATACTGAGATTGAGTAGTGTCTTATTTCATGTGCCCTCCGCACACAAGAGCGAGCTAGGGGGGCGCACGTGGCCAGTGATTGATGATACTGTGTGAGAGGGGGTAATATTGTTTTGATTGTATCTATTATGAAGACATGTTAATCAGCAGCTGTCCAAATCAGGCTTGGTTCGGCTTCAACAGGACGAAATTAGAAATAAGGAATTTGTAACGGAAAATCTTCCAGTTAAACCTCTACTAGTTTTACATGCACACGCTTAACATGACATGATTAACCTTTAACACCCAAGCAATTATACATGTCCAGCAGCAAGTACTGTGCATACAATTTGAGGAAAATGTGAGATGGAAGCCTTTAAATCTAGGAAACATTCGTAAATGTGCTTCAAATTGGATCCATAAGGTTTCAAGCTAATAATAATAATAATAATATTATGCAACAGAAAAAGCTTTCGCCTCTAAATAACTCTGAGAAATCTGGAGTAATCATACTGGAACTGGGAACAGTCATACTGACTTGGGAGTTATCAGAAGTTCGCGTCTACGGCTCTATCGGCAATAGGTAAATATGAAAGAGGTGTTGTGGGTACTGAATCTATATTTCGAAAATTTACTGTTTAAAATGTTGGACAAATTAGAGATTACCAGATTGGAATGTTTGTATACCAGTGTCTGATCCGACTTGGCCCAAAAGAGTTTTCTGACTTATTTGAAATGAATAAGTTTAATCGCGAGTATCAAATGCGGAACTACCGTCAAGTCAAGAGAGAGTTCAGGCTTCGTCATTAAGCATATGGGAACTGCTGTTTGGAATTCAGTTCCTTGTGAAATCCAGACTGCGGTAAGTTTACCTCAGTTCAAGGATCAACTAAATAAACTTCTTGACAGACCACCATTGACAGATTTAAAGTTTAGTTCATTCGTTTCATTGATCGAAGGCATGATTTCCCATTTAAGGCATGATTTCCCATTTTCGCGTTCTTCCTCCTTTTTTCAATCTTTCTGTTTCAGTCTTCTTCTCTTTGTTTGAAAAAGTATGTGCAAATTAATGTAAATTGCTTTACTGCCCCCAAGGCCCATTCGGGCTTTCCTGCAGTCAAAGATAGCGACTACATGTGGAAAGAATAGTAAGAGTGTTTTAAAAGGTTTAAAATCAGACATTTATTGTTGGTAGAATCTTCATTTATTTTACCACATACTCAATTAAAATTCTTTGAGCCCAAGCTGACTGGGAAAAACATATTCAAACACTGCATAAAACGCATACGTCAGCTACGAAAAACTCTTTCCTGACATCGCACCAATCGATCAGCAAAAGAGCATCGTGTCAAAAATTAAATCTCAGCACTAGTTTTTTCCCTACAGTGGTATCCAAAAGTAATTTCCCCGAACAGGATATTTATATTCGGTAGAATCTTCAGTTATTCGTTGCAGGTTTGTTTCTTCCCAACGTTGTCCCTGAAGTTCCGTAGTAGCGTAAACGAGGAGCCTTGCCAAGAAAGTCCGCAATATCGCTGCGAAAGCATCGTAGCTGACTTGTCCGTTTATGCATTGTTTGAGTACACAGGCTCAATTTTGTAGCTTTGGGTCTGAAGAGGACCCAAGCCAAAGAGGGCCGAAAAATCACTGGAGAAGATCTTAGCTGACTTATCCCTTTAGAATCATTTGTATATACAAAATAGTAGCCGATCAACACCGATGTTTAATATTTGTCTTGTAAATACGTTTATTCCAGAAGAAAAATGTTAAAGGACCCCTCTTACTTATTCTGCCTTTTATATTATGTCTAGCTCCCTTATGGAGTTTTAAGCTTCAGAAATCCAAGCCTTTCGCCATTGTTTCGATTTTACCTATGCGCTTTTTCGGCCGAGCCGAATTTTACTCGTCAAGCAACGCAAACTTCACCGAAAGCTTCGAAGAAAGCCGAGAACCTTGAAAGTGTCGTTTTTATTTTAGACGATATGGTAAACCCTCAAGTCTATCTTCTATTTTGGACTTCTTTTGTTTTGCCTGGTTTTCTCACTGTTTAACCAAGGCGCTTTCAGTTTTCAAATATTTTGCGTCCACCCGCCGGACAGAGTAGACAAGCGCTGACAAATTGCTGATTTCACGTGGAAAGTAGTGGTATTTCGAAAAACGATATTTCCGAGCCACTTACTTCATCGTGAAAAGTCATTTCTACACTGTCAGATGTTTCATAACAGATAAAACAAGGACGCGCGGTTTCAACACTCAACACTTGGCATGTAATCTAAAGAATAAATAAAAATGAAGTTCTAAAATCACAACAGACTACATCCCAAGTGTTCTCTGTTGAGTGTCGTATGTTGTCTGAGTTGTTGTCCATGTGTTATCTGCAATGAAACTTCTGACAGTGTAGTAAGAGTTGTGCTTCAAAAATTATTTGGTAAAACATGTAACAAATTTGTCGGCTTCCAATCCCTCTATTCTTCCGTCATTCTAAATCTTCCGACGTAGGCCACTAAAACATGGTATGGTAAAAACTACGAAAACAACAACAATAAAATAAATAAATAAATGCAAACTTACGCTTGGTATAGTGTCATTATTGCACACTCCCTCCTGGAGTAAGCGATCCCTGATCTCCCATGCGAAAATCGATGGGCACTCCCGTTTGTATTCTGAGATCTTCTGGACAACCCCTGAAGTGGCGACCCGGGGTTTCGACCCACCAATAGCACGAGGCTTGATCGAGCCCGTTTCATAATATCTAGAAGAAAAATATTTAATTAAAATGAACAAAAGCTTAATTACATTCGCCAAAGTGAAGTTGAACCATGGACGGTATAGGCATATTTCTATCTGTCACGCATGCGTGACTTTTAGATAGATTATCCCATACGAGTCCGTTATAGAGAGTTCGGTTGTTGTTTTGAGAGCGGTTGAACAACAACAAGGGCAAAAAACAAAATACTTTTTACCCCCACGATACATTCTCGTGATCTCCAAGGGTCCATCGTCATTCTTATCTCAAGGGTTTTGCTACAAATTATCTCAACAAACCCACTAATTGGCAAGCTCCTACTTTCATCCCCTTACCCTGCCTTGCAAGTGCCATATCAGCTTCTAGCTCGTGTTTGTTTACTGTTCAAATTTGTCTTTAAGTGCTACGATTCGATAAAATTGTATATTTCTGATGACGAGATGATATTCTTCACAAGTAGCCTACTTGACTCAGTTAACATTGTAACAGAATAATTATAGATGATAAGTGTTAGTATTATAACTCTCATTTATTTCCTGAATAGCATTTACAACTGCTAGCTGCAGATCGTCAACATAACAAATTACAAATCACTGCTGGTTGATATTTACAGACAGTTAAGATAACGAATAAAATAAGGCATAAACAAAGCTAAATACCTGTCTAAATACATTTGAGTTAGTAAATTTTGTCACAATCTAGTACAAAAAATCAAGGTTCTTGATGACCTTGCCCTCCTTGGTGTGGATACCAGCGCCCATCCTGCAGATCTTCATTTTCATCTCGGTACGATGATGACACATACTACAATGTAGGACATGTCCTAGATCTTCACACAGGTATTGACTGGACCCCACCGCGATGGGGGAGTTGGAGTATGGGTATTTTAGTTGGCTTGTCAATGTTAGCTACTTTTCTCCTTGTGTTCGGTCGGGTTTGGTCTGGAGTCTCAAAGCCAGGGAAAATAATCCGATGGTGGTCAGAAGTTAAAAAAAAATTCTTCCTAAGTTCATCGTCATTTGATCTCGTCAACTGAAACCAGACTATCCTCATAAACCTGTCTTTGTATTGTGTAACATTTTGTGTAGTATTGTGTAGTAAACACTATGTACTGGCATGTCAGTGTATTCCTGTTGACACCTATGATATTTGACCCATGCTATTTTTCGAAGAGAAGAATGTTGGGTAAAATAAAGTGAACTGAACTACAGAAGCAGCCCGCTCAATTCATGACTTTTCCTCGGCGCAGTAGGTGGTGCCCTCTACCACAAATCTCTGATTCTCGGATAGCCTATGCCCCACGCTGGCTGGATAACCTATTCTCAACACAGGCTTTTAGTACCTTACCTATTCTACTAATAAGGAATTCTGTTGTTTGATTTCTGAACTTCACCGACATCATCAATATTTATCGGATTCGGGTACCCAGCATTTGACATAAAAAGTTTGAATGTCATTCACATACGTGAACTTTCTGGATCGGCTAGATGGTATATTCAACAAAAAGCGCTCCACCGCTTAAGTTCCACTTATTTCAAATACCTCCGTTTCCTGATAAACAATCCCCGTCGAACGCCAAATCGACCCACCGTTTGTGGGTTCAGGACCCACGACTGACAACGGAAGATCTGTCCCCAAATCATCTCCTCCCATTGGTCGTATACCTGTTTACCACCAAATTAACATTGTATTTTTAGTGCAATTTTTGTGGTGTAATTTTATCGTCTTCTTTTTTCAATATTTAATTTCTTTTTCTCTTTATTACAGTG
Source organism: Branchinecta lynchi (assembly GCA_023053575.1). Taxonomy (NCBI): domain Eukaryota; kingdom Metazoa; phylum Arthropoda; class Branchiopoda; order Anostraca; family Branchinectidae; genus Branchinecta; species Branchinecta lynchi. The sequence goes on from JAKZAP010000002.1 coordinate 30,574,412, forward strand.
TTATGTACGTTAAATATTCCTTCAAATATGTTATGTACGTTAATTTGTCAAGAGGGGGGGGGTAAACCTATTAACAAATATTATACTTCTGGAAGGTGTTATAGTTACTAGTATTTTTTCTAATAAACACCAATCTAATATAATTTAAAAAAACTTGTGCCCTGGGGTAGTGCGTAATAAACCATTCATTCATCCATACCCAGCATTTGGCAAGGTGTCCCAAACTGACTGATTGATCGAACTTTATTACCCGTAAAATAAATGGTTTGTAAAATACAAGGAGAAACGCGAAAATAGTAAAATACAAAAAAGATCGTCAGTTTGATATGCAAATTTGGTCAATTCCTTCTACGAAGTGACAAACATAGGGCCATACTACCACCGGTCATGCCGAATCGAGTTGACACTAGGAGCGTGTTCCACCCTTGTAACAATAGTTACTATTAGTTACTATTTCCGTTCCATCCTCACGAAAAGTTACTACGCTGTCCGTTCCAACCTTGTCGGAATAGTAACTAATAGTTACTATTTGCTTACCATGCTCGGGAGCGTAGTAAGCGTAGTAACTACGCATCTCTGCAACGTGATTGGTCGGATTCGCCCCTGGCGTGAGATTCTGCTGGAAAATAGAAAAATCGTTCCAGCCTTGACAGCAAAAAAACAGAATTCTTGACGTCATGCGTAGTAACTACGGTAAGTAGGATGGAACACGCTCTAGGTCCAAAAACAAAGAAAAACTGGTACCGCCTACCACACGAACAAATAGGTTTTCAAACACGTTCGTTCCGTATTACACGTCAGTGTTTAATAAGTGCTGAAGTTTCTGTTCTTATTTGTGTCCTTTTTTAATTTGTAAGCCCAAGCGCCATTTAGTTGAGTCTCTTCTTGACTACGATAGCTTGTGTAAAATAAATGATTCTGATTCTGAACTAATTAGCCAACATTAACAAAAGGCCGCAGAGGGTCGTAAACACATCAGATTAATCTTCTTTTTACGTGAGGTGTGAGAGGGCGCATCTGTAAGAACAAAATGAGCAATAACTCGTCTATTTCGGTGTCATCTAGGGAACCGGAGGGAACCAGAGGGAACCGGAGGGAACCGGAGGGAACCGGAGGGAAATATATACACACCCACAAAATCAAGGATTCGTGGTAGACTGGTTCTAATCGCTGTATTCACTCTTTGCCCTGACGTTAAAGCAATCGGATCCTACTAAACTAAAAAAAACAACAACATGGGAATATTAGCCCCAGATCCAGTAATTTATTGGGGGGGGGGGGGGGCGCGGGTCGAACCTAATTCATACCAAACAGTAAGACAAGAACATTGATCAGAGGTTAAAGCCAATAAGAAAACGATTTTTTCGTATGTTTCGAGGGGGTTCGAACCCCCCAGCTCACCTGGATAACGACCCTGCCCCCCACCCATATCTTCTATACCGTCTTACCTGCCTAGGATTTTCGAGACGCATCCATTGGACACTTGGAGGATCCTTGAAATATCACAGGGTCTAGCGCCGGAGTGAGCCAACTCGACAATTTTCGTCCGCGTCGAGTCGGGGAGGGGCCGCCCATTCACGTAGACCCCGCCCAGCTGATTCACTCCGCTATGACCTGGAATGGCAGATCGTTAGAGTTTGTTTGTTGCTGCCATAATATACCAACCGAGAATAGGGGGGGGGGGGTGAACAGCAGGGTCGAAGTGTGGTTACAAGTCGATACCCCGACACGAAGCACGACTGTCAATATAATATAATCAATCAGTAGTTGCATTTTTGATCGAAGTTTTATTCGCCATTGGCTCAACCGGTTGCTTAATTTTCATTTGAAACGCCGTCGAACTTCACCGTTTGCTTAATTGGTGTTTTTACGACTCCGGCGATCCTTGCCCGATCGCCGTTTCATACATTTGTAGCAAACTTAGAACTTGCTAGTTTACGAAGTTCGACGGTCACAGTCTGAAGGACAAAGAAACTGTGACCGGCGACCAAAAATAGGATTCAATTAGAGACTTTTGAATTTTACGTTGAAACTTCGATCAAAAAAGCAAACTTTAACATTTAGCTGAAATCTAAATGAGGTAGTAGAAGCAGTCAAAGGCAAGTGAAATATTTACAAAAAGCATTAAAAGGACAGACAACAAATCTATTACTGCACTAGACGAGGAATGAATACTGTCTACAAACTGAGTTGACGAATGGGCAGGATATGGTAAAAAAAAACAATTGCCAGTGTCGGACTGACGTACGGACAACGGGGAGAGAGAGGGGAACAGACGGCTCATCTGGGGCTCATCATCTTCGCTCCAAACATTTTTGAAAGGGTATTTCTGCGGTCAGTTAATTTAGGAATCTTAGCTTCATACAATACTTAAGACCACCAAAAACCAACAACACCAATGCTCCTAATCCCAGTCAGTCGGGCCCGAAAGGACTACCGCCCGAAGTTAGCGACCCCTGATCCAGATTACCATCTCCCAAAACCCCAACAATAGGATGGATATAGGGAGATTACGGGATGCCATTGAAAGCATGTCAAATCTGACGGACCTCCGGGACTGGAGGAGCGTTCTCATTGGCAGAAAATGTCATAATATAGTTTGCATATGTAATAGGCTCCCCTACCCTAGCCTTAGCGGGTAGCCGACAAAAAGTCAAAAGGGCAAAATCCATTCTGGACCAGCCGAATGCTCTGGGAATAGCGTTCAGTATCGACCAAGCTGGTTTGAATAAAAAGATCACAGCCCGCGACAGAACAATAACGAAGTTTTTTTCTGTCTTCGACAGACCTACTGAAATCAAAAGAGAAATACTGATTTTTGGGATCCCAAAACGTAAGTGGAGGGATACCTATGACATCGCAAAAGTTGTCCGTCCGTCTGTGAGCACGATAACTCTCGAACGGAATGAGATATTCTGGTGAAACTTGGTGTGACGATTCTTTGGTTTCAAAATAATGGGGCAAACTAAATATTTTTAAACAGCTAATGTGATAGTCGATTATGGGGTAAGAAGACACGCTGAACACGATGGTGAAAACCATTTTCTTGCCGGATAAGTAGTTCGTCCGGAATCCGGCAAAAACGGAAAGTTTGTTAAAAGTAAAAGTTTAATTTGAAGTTAATAGTTAAACTAAATATCGACAACGGCAAGAACATGTATTATTCAATGTGTTTACAAATATAATTTATTTCATCCAGTCCTGTGTTCTGACTGTCAGCTGATAACCAACGGCAGATAATAAATTATTTATTTGTGCAACCAGGTAGCGGAGTACTGTGCGACTAAGTATAAAATATGTAAGTCGTCGGTGCTAGTGAAGTGTTACTAATTTAATTATAGATGATATTTATAATTAAGTTTTAGGAAAAGGGGAAAATATCAAATGATCTGACCCGCCAAATATTGAGCGAGCCATGGGCCAAAGTGGTAATACATATAAATGTAAAAAGAAGTTGGTCGTGCCGTGCCTCTTTTTAGTCGATCCCAGGGGATAGCATAGCCTAGTTAGCACTTGTCTATTTCGATTCTAAGTCTGCTTGTGTATTTTCTAAAGTAAAGTACGTTGAAATAAATAAGAACAAAAAATTAAAAGGTTGATTTTTGCTAAAGACCTAATCAAACATTCTGTTTACCTTCTCTTATCGATCGTAAGCCACCAGTTTATTTAGATTTGAACTTGATTGCCCGGTTACTGTTTTGGTTCGACAAAAAAGCCAAGCAGAAAGTCTTCCACGGTTTTTCCACGGTTTGATTAGCAAAGAATTATAAGACATTGATTACTTTTTGTATGTCTTCATAAGTACCACACTGGTCTTGGGCTTTTAATTTATTTGTAATAAACAGTTGGAGCATTAGATGGAAATTAGTATTACGTGCCATAACGGCTGTCCCGGATAACCGGCTGAGATTCAGTCCAGACCGAATTATTTCAAACCTAGGATATTGGTGGTTTTTTTTATTTGCTCATTGTCTGACGATGTTTTATGTGGTTTTGAACATTCATAATGACAGTAGGGATTGCTAGCACTTTGTGTATGGTAAAAGACCCTTTTTTGCTAAATTACGAAATCCTACGTTAACTGGCTAGGCTTGGATTTCTATGTCCATGCCTAGTTTCAAGCTGTAAACGACATGCTTCCCGAAAGTATAATAAGTCACGCGTTTTACGCTTCGCTGCCTCGATCGCTTTTTTGTTTCCTAGCAATTCCAATCAAAAGCCGCACGTGTACTTAGCGGCAGAAAACGCGTTGCCGCAGGCGTTTAATTGCGGGTTTATTTTCACACTTCAGATGACTTCTTTGGGCGATTGGCGTCTCCAGGGTTAATGCAACGCGTTTTCGTGGTAATTGGGTCCACCGGGCTTTGTTGGAGATGATGGTTTGTTAGAATCAGTTCAATCGAGTAGAAACACGACAAAAAAAGGAGGTACGGTTTCCTAACGTGAGGGGGGCCGCGCTGTAGTTTGGGACTAAATACACGATTGGCATGAATCCGAGTTGCCGAGACATTAGACTCCCAATAACGATAAGGTATTGCTAGTGCCAGTCTCAGCTAACTTATCCGTGCTCCACCAATACTCTATATGACTAAGTCCAAAACACGCCATTGATCCTCAGGAAGAAGGAGTAAGCGTCTCCGTGACTCAAATCCTGTGTCAGGCAATCACGGCGATCTTTGGGAGCAGCTGTGACACCGCTTCTTCCTTTCTTCTGCTAGTACCCGGAGATGTGGAGATTTTGCATCGGCAAGGAGAGATGGTCATCAAGAGTATTATGACTCGACATATTAAGCATGTATCCTTAACAGTTATTATTTATTACTGACCATGTCAACCCACATTCTTTCATATTTTTTCAAATAAAATTTCTTTTCGTGTTCTTGAAGAGTTTTTTCTATTTATTTTAGATCATTAAAGGTTAAGCGAAAAGGGCTCAGATAAGACAATTCAGTTATGCATCAGTTATTCACTTACACAGACTTGAAGACCCGATGAAAATATAGTGGAATTTCCGTGTGATTTGTGGTACTTCAATGCGCTTGTACCTGTGTTGTATGCTTTATGAAAACGCTTTACCAAAAACAATTGTTCAGGCAGTAAGCTATACCTTCCGCGAGCTGGTCACTGGCCACTAAAAAGCCGCATATTCAAATTTCAAATTGTCCGCGTCATAGTCGAGTTTTGTGTTGCGAGGACGGCTGTAGTTATTCTGAACGTCAGACTAGAGCAAAGAGTGAAAAATAAAAAAAATCCCTTTACACAATTGAAATAATCCAGTGTATTCAGTTAAATGACACACAATTTGTCGGCTTTTCAGTTAAACTGTAAAATGTCTACGATCGACATTTTGACTATTTATATCTGTATTTTTATTTATATATATTTATATCTTATCCATATTTATATTCAATACGCTTTTTGGCTTCAATCCACATATGTTGTTTTTCAAAATAAACCTAAACCAAACCATTTACAGGGTTTCAGACTTCAAGCACATACTTCTTCGGACATATTCCGATACATCCAGCCCGTAAGCCTACGACATTCTCAGCCTGTTTTTCAATCCAGAATCCTTTTAGTCAAATAATCCTTTTAGTCAAATCCGTATAGGCTACATCAAAACTGTGTGCCAACATGTTTTAAGCGTATGTAAAGAATATAAACATATTTAATGGTTCTGTTATGTTTTTAAGTATTTTCATTCGTATCTTTCGCTTTCTCTTATATTGCTCCGCTGTGCCCAAGAAGCGGTCATAAATAAATCAATAAATAAAAAAAAGAGTAAGTGGATGAAAATGTAAAGTATATACTCTACCGAAAAGTATACCTGTGCTATGCATAGAATGTCTCACTCTTTTTACTTCACTTTTGCCTTTCTGGTCAGCTCTTCTTCTTTACCATCTTTTCTTCTTTACCAAGAGTACATACATATATATAAATATTCTTTGAGCCCAAGCTGACTTTGAAACATTTATTCAAACAATGTTTACAACGGATACGTCAGCGATGATTCTTCGTTAGCGATATTTCGGCCCTTCTTGGCAAGGGTCACCAGAGGATTGATATTGACAGCCTGACGAGGACCCTTGCCAAGAAGGGCCAAAATATCGCTAATGAAGAATCATAGCTGACGTATCCGTTGTAAACATTGTTTGAATACATATATATATATACGTAAATGTATAATTTTATATTTCCAGTTAATTTCTGACCGATAAAAAAGAAGAGCGGGCAAAGAAAAAAGTGGATCCATATATATATTTATATATATATAATATATCATAATAACTGACCTTTGTGAGGCATCTCCTCCACGTGGCCGAGGCGGTACCGGATATCCACGATTGTAGATGTTTCTCACAATATTAATCCAAAACCTGAAATAGATTAAAAAAAACTAATAAAACGGCATACTGAAGTTCAACCACGGATTTATCAGCAAAATACAGAATAATAAATCCCACCGAAAAATACATAAGATTGAGATAAGTGTTCGAGCAAGAGCTCTAAATGTTTACGCGAGCCATCTGCTAACTCGATTCGTTGTATTACTTTTAGTATTTGTGTTTAGTGTCTGTATAGATTTTCTCTAGTTTAGTTTGTTTTTATTTTTCTTCTTGTACTCCGTTTTTTCCATTCTGTAAGCGGGCAAACATAAATATTGTATGGACACAGTAAATAATTAAAGACCACCTCGAAAAACAGATGAATTTCACTTCTTGGAATAATTATTAGTTATTAGCTGATTTTTTTTTAAATACATCTCCGCGTTCAGGTGAGGTTTATCCACTTTTAGAGGTAGAATGTTTATTTTTCAGCACTTGTGTTCGTTATTGCCATACTAAACAATAAATCTTGTCCTTTCAAATAGGCTTGGCAGTTAGGTTTGCTGAAGGAACACTTACTATAACATGTCCTTGCAGATGCCATGGGTATCTGATACCAAGGTCTAAAGTCGTTTTCGCAGTTACCGTGGTATCTGATACCACGATCAAAAGGCGTTTTACCAGTTACCGTGGTATCTGGCCCGTTGCCTTGGTATCTGGTATTTAGATACCAGGGTCCGCCCGTGGTAACTGACCATGGTATCTGAAAAAGTCATCTCACTTTCATCATTACCAACAACAGAGCCTAGGATTTCGTCAAATTGGTGGAAAATAAGTTTGGCACTTAGTGATGTGACTGGATATCAGTTTTTCTTTTGGGATGAGTTAGAAAAGGGCAATTTCGGCAATTGCCGTTTTTGCAAGGCAACAGCAGTATCAGATACCACGGTAACACAAAAACAACAAAATGCAGATCTATTTACCGTGGCATCAGATACAATGGTATCTGCAAAAAATGAAACTCATATTTGACTGCGCTTACCGCATAGGTCAGCTTAAATTTAATCTAGCGATGTTTCGGCCATTCTTGGCAAGGGTCCTCGTCAAGCTCAAGCTACAAAACTAACCAGTAAGTTTTCTAGCTTGGACCTGACGAGGACCCTTTCCCAGAAGGGCCACAACATCGCTAGATTAAATTTAAGCTGGCATATTCGTGTAGCTCGGTCAACTACGATTCGCAGTCAGCTTGGTTAGGAACATATACTTTAACAGAATACGCAGTCAATCAATACAACAAATTAAATGTCACCCAGTTTGGAACACACAAGTGCCACGTTGCTGACAGTGCTAAACGGGTACGTCAGCTACATTTAATTATAAATATATTTCGGCCCTTCATGGAAAAGGGCCTCTTCAGGCTCAAGCAGGAAAATGAACATCTGGAGAATTACTTGTGAGAATTACTTCGTGAGAATAACGATACTTCAATTTCATTTTGGATACGGCTGCTGTTTTTGCTGCTCGATTTGACTGGACTATATGCTCGACTATACCACATTGCAGTGAAAGATAAAACTGAGTCCATAGAACAATCAATCAGATTCTTTTCGTAGCAAGAATAAATACAATCTGAAAGCTCGCGAATCTTAGCGTCCTCACATCACTGACTGAACTTTAAGCATTTTAAGTCATATGTTTTAATTTTCATCTAACTTTAATATTAATTTAATTTTAATTACCGTGTATTTCTAATGGAGTAAGAACAATCAACACTGCGAATTATGGCAAAAAATATCTACCTGTTTACGGAATGTTACAGAAATTACAATCATCTTTCCGACCATTTGCACCAAGTCTACGCTTTCTTAAGTTATTACCTATACGCTACAGAAATATTAGTAAAAAGGTTATCAATACAGTTCTCGAAAAAAAGGAAACAGGTCACGGTGTGTAAGGATCTTATCAGCGTATTAGTAGAACTTTACATGTTTATCTCAAAGTAATTGTAACTGTAACTCATGTTTCGAGATCTACACCGATGGTAAGGGTCAAGCAACCGAGCGAACACTGCATGCATTCTGGGCGTCCAACTGACGCTTAAAAACAAAAAATGATAAATTAACATCCCAGTTTTCTTTCAAAAACAAAACATGAAACGCGCGCGACGTGCCATCGCCCAGATGTGCCATTTTGACATGTCGTCTGTATGCCGACGGACAGACGAACAATCGGCAATCAACGTCATCATTCATATAAGGAGCAGTTCGGTGTCACAAATATGCTTTTAATGAATTTGCTCTGATTATACATAATTAACGACGTGGAAGAAAATAGCGCGCTTTACGGTTGATGCTAATTAGCTGTTAGTGTGGTCACCAACAATTTATCTGTCGTTTGGTACAACTTCCATTAGCCTATGCTGCAAATCCCGTAACGCGAAAAGCAACTGGATTATTTTCTAGGGGACAAAATCATAATAATTATGTTCAGCCTGTTCAAGAATAATGGCAATACAACAGAAATGACATGTAGCACAGAAGAAAACAAAATCAATCGTTGCACCTTACCCAATCTGAATACGAAGTTTAAAGGACCCTATAATACTAACGCGACCTACTTCCATAATCACTCCATAAAATTTCTAAAACAGGAGATCCCAATTTCGTAGGGTACATTCTAACCCTCTAACAAAACCACGCTGATTTTCTCACTTGCCGTCTTTTACTACCTTCGATGTGTATTAAGCTGTCGAAGGTTGCCTGCGAGAAGTTTTTCCATAATAAAAAACCGGTTATGTAAATTGTTTCCCTGTTTTAGCTACAAGTCAACGGGTCTCGGAAAAGGCTTAAAACAGCCGAAACCGTGTGTTATGTGTTGAAAGCACAGCCTAGTTTTAAAGTATTCAAATATTTTAAAACACTGTAAGTTGAAGAGTAAATAGTGCGAGGGGTCCTTTAAGGACTTCTTGCACACATTTAAGCAAATTCCCCGATGAAGCTGCTGTTCGTAGATCTGAGGACACAGGGAAGAAAAAAACAAACCACCCCCAAGAAATTTAGCCATCAAATGCGAAAGCGCCTGTCGCTTTAGGAGGAAGTCGGCCAGACCTCCTCCTCAACCTTGAAAAGAGGGCAGAGGAACGGTTGTTGAAGGTCCAACCCAGCTCTAAAAGGGTACAACTGGGAACTTCAACGTAGCAAATGCTCATTGCTATTGGTATTCAAGATCATGCATGCGGAAGGGTCAATTTGAACTTTTTTTGGTAGCACCGCAGCGAAAATTATCGGTCGGTCGGCCGGCAAGGAGTCACAGAACGCGATGCTCGACCCATTTCCAGTCTTCTCATAGCAGTTAAGATTTGTTTTCTGTTATTCATGAGTATATAAATACAAAGAATATGAGTAATTTCTGTCAGTATCGAAAAGTAATTTCCCTGTCATCTTTTATTGTCCTCAAGTTGCCACGCTGGATCAAATAAAGTGAACTAAAGATTCACCGTCGTCTGTTGACCGTCGCATTAAGCTTGGTGACCACAGAGCGCGGATTCGCATTCGCCTATGCGAATTAGGCGTCGCTAGCGAAAAAATTCGTGCCGCGCCATTTCAAGTCATTTTTTGCGTCGCATAAAAATTTGAATTCTGTGCCCTTGACAGTCACGGCACGCGATATTCGACTTTTTTCCAGGTAGGACGCGACTCGCGAATCTTACGTTCGGATTTGGGCTTGAAAAGATCTCTAGCAATACGGACATATTTGAGAAATCGGTCCGTTTTGTATATAAATACGTCTGTTACAAATCGGTAGCTTTTGTAGGCTCTACAAACTACGTCGGTATTGCTAGATATCTTTTCAAGCCCAAATACGTGCGTAAAATACGCTCGGATTCAAAAATACAATCGGATTTTACGTAGTGTGTAAATTAACCGTCCCTTGCGGAAATCATCAGGCGAGATTCGCCTTGAAACCGAACCGTTGGCCGACGTCTCCGACGTGTCGGTCGCGAATAAAAAAAAAACAAAAGAGATCGAGTTCCAACTCGATGGAACACAAAGAAGGACACACTGTGTGATGGTGCTTCTTTTTTTTGTACTCAGTGGCAATTAAAAGGGAAGTTTGTTCTAGAAATAACAAAATCCGGGTGCAAACACTTCTTCTGTCTTGCCGCCCGAAGAAGCGAGTGTTTCAGATCGAAGCCAAAAGTTAAAGGACGCAAATTTTCAACTGGGCGAGAGCAGGTTTGCTTTTATTTTCGCCACAAAAACAAGTCAAATGGAAATAATAAATTAAGAACTCTATAGCTAAGAGTATTAACCTGGACACTAGAGGGTGGAAAAGCTAATGATTAAAAACAGGAAAATATTTAACCCTTTTTTTTTTAGAGATTGTGGCTTTAATTTGCCTTATCTTACTTAAAATACTGTCTGTACTCATTACTGCGCATTTTCACCAATTTCACGTGACAAAAAATAATTACTAGTGAAAGTAGCTAATTAAGGGGTCCTAAGCTTTTCGTCGTTCATTACTTTATCGTATTTAAAGCAGGCTACTTCAACTATTCACTTTTTCAAAAATCGAATAGAACATGGTTTGCAATGTTAATTTTAACAATAAAACAATGCTAAAAAGGTAATAATGGGAATACTCGGTAAATTTTAGAAAACGTCCAAACTGCTGTCTGTTGGCGCACCCAATTACATTCTTTTCCCCAGGATCCCTAAGGTAAAATGTATTTGTTCTTTATAATAATAGATTCATTTATTTTAGTGGGTTTAACTAATGTATTTTGTTAAATTTTGTCAAACTTCTGACAGTGTAATATAATGATATTCTTTCTGAGAGTCCAAACTAGGAGCCGGGTTCGTTGAGCAATTTCAGACAACGGACCCGGCTCCTGCTCTGGACTTAGAAAAAGGACAAAGTTAGATGTTTTCATTTTCTTATTATTTGCTTTTAAATATCAGTAAGCCTTTCGTCGTGTGTTACCTTTCGCGCTTAAAGCAGGCTGCGACGCTGGAATATCCTTCAACTCTTCACTTAGTCAAAAATCGAATTAGCTCCTCTAATCTCCTATGTAAATCACCACATTACACACTCTACGGACGGTGTATCGAGGCATGGACGGTGTACATGTTCGCTACACGGTTCCAAGCACTGTGGGCACTCGCCTCAGCGCTTTAGAGTTAACGCTCCACGAAGTGTGAAGGCCCGGTGCGCTGAAGCCGAAAGGGGGCGGGCCTTACCGCGCCAAGAAAGAATACGAGTGGGTGCCCCACTGGTCTCACGGTGCGCCGGTGCAGAAAATCCGATGAGTTTGATACGGAGGGTTAATTAATTTATCAAGAAAATCGATAAGCGTTTAACAGTGGTTTTGACAGCTTCGGGGTTAAACTGGAATGAGCTCTGTGTAATGGAATGTGAGGTCTGGCTGTGATGGGCAATTTACTCGAGCTAAATCAAGCGAACTAGGGCTAACAAGGTCCTCGATGCCGCTTTACTCTACCTCTACTATACTATAGTAATTTTACCCTAACCATAGAGTTGTGTACCAAACCCAAGGTTTTGTTTTATATAAATAATCTAAAAATAAGTTAAATTAGAAAAGATGCTACGGGAATAAAAAAAAAAAAAAAAAAAAAAAAAAAAAAAAAAAAAAACCCAAGGCGATAAGGGTTGTATACCAATAACAAAGCGGACAAAAAAAATCCAGACCAAGTCTCCTCGCCACAAGAAGAATAGGAGGTTTTGGAGAAATTCGGGTGAGGAATTGGCTAGAAATTAAAACGAGAAACGAGCGACTTCTAAATTAACAAAATTTTACCATATAGCCTACCTGAACCTTGACATCAGGTATAAACAATTTTTATAAGAAGTGGTGAAAGAGAAGCATATGAACAAATGTATATTTTGTAGATATTTATCTATATTATCTATATGCGCTTTTTATGTATTAAATTCTCTATAATATATATATGTAGGTTTATCTGCCTACTAAATCTACCTTTATACGAAATTTGGTACGAAACCCCTCCCGAGGCTCCATCCATTCATAAACGTATGTTTCCCTACGAATCAACAGTAAAAAGGATTCCCGGAAGGAGCTTACATCTGTAAATAACAGTTCTTAAAAAAAAAAAAAAAATATAGCTTGATTTCATCGAAGGCAGGCTATAAGTCGTATCCCCTCTTTCTTCACAATTTTAGCAACGCCCCGGCCAATTTGTTTGGTACGTGCCTAATCCTTTGTGGCATTCGTCAATGAAGTTGTCAAACAAGGTCGGCACAAGCCATGATATTTTTTTGCAAATAAAGATACCTATCTATTTATTATCTCTCATATCCAGACTTAAAGTAGAATGTAAAAATATTCTCTCCGAGATTCTTTCAGCTAAAGCCGAGTGCGAAACATATACGCTAAACGGATAAGTCGGTGGAGAAACACACTTCTTCCAGCCTGAAGAAGAACCTTGCCAAGAAGGGCCGAGATATCATTGAAAAACATCCTAGACGACATTTGAGTTATTTTTTAATACATGATTCCCAGTCACCTTGGGCAGAAGGAATATTTATAGTTTCAGTTACCGTAAAAATGAAGGAGAAAATTTGAAGGAAAAGGTTAAGAAATTAGAAGAAGTGAAGAGAATAAGATTTTGTCAAAGCAAAAATTGAAAGAGTAGATGCTACACTTGTGTCGCTGAGAGGGGAGAGAATTTAAAAAAAAATATCGTTTAATCTTGTTTAATTTACTGAATTCTGAGAGGGGGTAGCTGGTACATCCTATTTTAGTTTTATAGGGCATTTCTAGTTTGCATTATTGTAAAATTAGTAGATAAGCACTGACTTTATGAAATGTGTTTCTCTGTCAATTACTGTTTGTCTATCTTCAGCGTATTCCACCCTACGTACCGTAGTTACTGCACATGACGTCACGAAGCCTTGCTTTTCGTCAAGACTGGGACGGATTTTTTTTATTTTCAGCACAGTATTGTGCCGCGGGCTAATCCGACCAATCACGTCACAGATATTCGTAGTTGCCACGCTTACTAAGGTCCTTATACTATTACTTACTATTTCGAGAAGGTTAGAACGGTCAGTGTTGTAACTTTTCACGAGGTTGGAACGAAAATAGTAACTAATAGTAGAGTAGTTACTATTGTTAGAAGGGTGGAACACGCTCTTTATGTAATGGTTTTGGTATTTCACGAAAGAAAATCCTGGACCTTGAATCATATGAATTAACGGGCATCAAATGAAACTAACCAAACCTGAATATTATCAAGCCTTCGTCCTACCACCAATCAATATCGCTGCATAAGTATTCCTTCGGCCAACCTGACTGCTAATCATGTTTGATGACGCTAAACCGGTACGTCAGCTGAGATTTATTCTAGCGATATTTCGGCACTTCTTGGCAAGGGTCATCTTCGTCTGTAGCTAGAAGCAAGAGTTTGAAAATGTCTTATTTGAGCAATATATTGATTTAGTCAGTAATTTATCTCTGACCCGCCATTTTCAAAGTGAAGTATGTAAAATAAAATAAAGAAATTAAACAAGAGCTACGAGCTCATATGGCACTTGTACGAGTAGGCTGTACAAGAAAGTAGATGAAAACGTCACAAAATACACCCGCCATCCAAAAAGGCGGTTCGGAAATAGAAATAGGATATTTAGTTTCACTCATTTCTGAGCAGTTCCGGCATCGTCTCGATTGCAAATGCACATGACTGTTCAAACTTACATCCCAATAAATCCATTTGTTCGATCCCTAGACGTGCTACACGATTTCCGGTACTCACTCTATTTCCACCTACCGTGGCCGAATCTGGTTCGGAATAAAAAAAAATCGACCACCTAAAGCATCTTCGTTTATACCATCTACCAAGTTTCACTCGAATCTGAGCATTTTTGGAAAGTTCCGGTACCATCCCCCTTCCCACCAACGTTGTCGGAGCCGGTTCGGGCCCAATCTCTTAATTCCCTCATCAAGTTTGACTGAAATTGGAGCATAGCCTATCTGCAAGTTTCCAGTACCCCCCCCCCCCCCTACCTTGGCCGAATCCGGCCCAGACGCCAAATAACAAATCTAGGCCGCACTGGCACTGTCGAATTGCATCTCATTCGGTCCATCCGTTTGGTTTTTGTGCATGTCAAAAGTCCCCCCACCCCCAATTCCCCTAATCGTGGTCGCATATGGTTCGAACGCATGTTTTACATGTCGAGGCCATCGATTCGTATCACCCATGAAGTTTCACTCGAATCAGACCACTCGTTCGCAATTTATAGAAGTCCATATTTCTCTTCTCTTGCTCCCCCAAAAATGCTCGGATCTAGGAACGGAAGTTTCCGGGGGTATGTTGCGTCAGGTTTTTAAGTCAAGATAATTCGGGTCGCTAATATGCCTGCAAAGTTTCGTTGTCGTTTTACATCTGGAACTATTCTAACTCGCGACTACCGGAATTCCAGGAAACCCTCTCCAACTCCCCCCACAGAGCCCCGAAACCATCTGGCTCCGTCAATTTCATCTAGGCCTAATGCTTGTTCCATCCATTAAGTTTCGTCCCAATCCCTCTACTTTTAGAGTTTCTTGAGTTTTCCACCCCCCCCCCCCATCCCCACAGGTATCGGACCCGACTCGGACGTGACACTGAACGTCCGATGCGATAGCTCACCAGACAAGTTTCATTCAAATCCGATCACCCGTTCAAATGTTATGCACGCCACTAGATTCCGGACTCCCCATCCACCCACTCCCCCCACGATGGTCGGGTCGGGGAAACGGCTGTTCTCAAGTCAATCTGTTCGGATCCCTGACATACCTGCCAAGTTTCATCGCCCTAGGACATCAGGAAGTATGCCGAACTCGCGGGATCGCTAGAAATCCGGACCCCCACCCCAACTCCCCCACAGGGCCCTGATCCGGTCCGGTTATGTCAATGACGTATCGAGGACCTGTGCTTGTTTTTCCCACCAAGTTTCATCCCGATCCCTCCACTTTAAGCGTTTCTCAAAATTTCCGGTTCCCTCCTCCAACTCCTCCCAGTGTAATCGGATCCGGTCCGGTTATGTCAATGACGTGTCTAGGACCTGTACTTGTTTTTCCCACCAAGTTTCATCCCGATCCCTCCACTTTAAGCGTTTCTCAAAATTTCCGGTTACCTCCTCCAACTCCCCCCAGTGTCATCGGATCCGGCCCGGATTTAAAGTGAGGTGTCTGAGACACAAGGTCATCCTAAATATCAATTTTCATCAAGATCCGATCACCCGTTCAAAAGTTATGCACGCCACTAGATTCCGGACTCCCCATCCACCCACTCCCCCCACGATGGTCGGGTCGGGGAAACGGCTGTTCTCAAGTCAATCTGTTCGGATCCTTGACATACCTGCCAAGTTTCATCGCCCTAGGACACCAGGAAGTATGCCGAACTCGCGGGATCGCTAGAAATCCGGACCCCCATCCCAACTCCCCCACAGTGCCCTGATCCGGTCCGGTTATGTCAATGACGTGTCTAGGACCTGTGCTTGTTTTTCCCACCAAGTTTCATCCCGATCCCTCCACTTTAAGCGTTTCTCAAAATTTCCGGTTCCCCACCCCAACTCCCCCACAGTGCCCTGATCCGGTCCGGTTATGTCAATGACGTTTCTAGGACCTGTGCTTGTTTTTCCCACCAAGTTTCATCCCGATCCCTCCACTTTAAGCGTTTCTCAAAATTTCCGGTTCCCTCCTCCAACTCCCCCCAGTGTCATCGGATCCGGCCCGGATTTAAAGTGAGGTGTCTGAGACACGAGGTCATCCTAAATATCAATTTTCATCAAGATCCGATCACCCGTTCGCAAGCTAAAAATACCTCAAATTTTGGCTTCACCCTCCCTCCACTCCCCCCCCCCCCCAGATGGTCGAATCGGGGAATTGATGATTTCCTATTTAAGCTGGTCGGGTCCCAGACATGCCTGTCAATATCCATCGTCCCAGCACATCAGGAAGCACGGAACTCGCGGGATCACTACAAATTCGGACTTCTCCCCCCCCAACTCCCCCAAAGTGAGCGGATCCGTTCCGGTTATATCAGTCACGTATCTAGGACTTTTGCTTGTACTTTCAACCAAGTTTCATTCGGATCCCTCCACTCTAAGTGTTTTCCAAGATTTCCGGTTTCCCCCTCTAACTCCCCCCAGTGTCACCGGATCCGGTCTGGATTTAAAATGGAGGGTCTGAGACACGAAGTCCTTCCATGTATTAAGTTTCATTAAGATCCGATCACCCGTTCGTAAGCTAAAAATATCTCATTTTTCCTATTTTTTCCGAGTTCCCCCTCCCTCCACTCCCCTCCAGATGGTCGGATCGAGGAAGCGACAATTTGTAATTTAATCTGGTCCAGTTCCTGACATGCTTGCCAAGTTTCATCGTCCTAGCTTATCTGGAAGTGCCCGAACTAGCAAAACCGGGACCGACAGACCGACAGACCGACCGACCGACAGACCGACAGACCGACTGACGGACAGAAATAACAATCGCTATATGGCACTTGAGTAAGCTCAAGTGCCATAAAAACACAACAACAAAAAAACACAATATACAATTTTTAATTCATCGGCCAGAAAAGAGCGTAGAATGTCATGCGGTGTCCATGATTTTTGGCAGAGCCGACGGAATTTCCAAAAGTGTGCTTAACTTTAACTTGGAACTGCTCCGTTAGCATGTGGCTATGGCATAACCTGCAAATAAAGCAGGTGATTTGCATACTTCAAATAGCACCTTCTTAGAACATGCGCGAAACCAGACCAACATTTATGTTGTAACTGCCAGGAAAAATATCTTTAATATCCTCGCCGACGTTTGGCGCGCAATTCCAATTCATTCGAATTCGGATTTTTGGCTCCTCCTGTTGTAAGTTCGCACTTCTAGCTACAGCCTGAAGAGGACACTCGCCTAGAAGGGCCGCAATATCGAAGTACTTCTTCAGCCCAAGCTTAACTGCGACTCATATTTCATGGCCCTAATTTTATATTAAATACGAAGAACTATGTTTATATTTTTCACTTCCTCTATCATCAGCCTAACAAGAACCCTTGTTAATAAGGGCTAAAATACTGCTAGGGCAAATCTTAGCTGGCTTATCCGTTTAACGCTATCAAAACCAACTATCTGATCGCCTAGAAAGTATCCGGAAGAGGGCAGTGACGATCATTCTGGGAAAACAC
Organism: Branchinecta lynchi; assembly: GCA_023053575.1. Taxonomy (NCBI): domain Eukaryota; kingdom Metazoa; phylum Arthropoda; class Branchiopoda; order Anostraca; family Branchinectidae; genus Branchinecta; species Branchinecta lynchi. Next base: position 30,591,934 of record JAKZAP010000002.1, read on the forward strand.
AACATTACATCTGAAAAAAAGTTCCTAAAGTAGTCGATCGACGAAAGATGAGTCTTGTCCCCAGACGAACCACAGCAACGGTGTTTTTCCAAAGGTCATAAGCGACATCTTTCAAATTTTACAGGAACAGCGAAAAACCTTTCACGTTTGGACCAGGAAGGGCCTAAAAGTCCCAGAAAGAAAACTCTGTATCGCTGCAAAGGTTCTCAGGTCACTTACTGTAGAGATAAAACCTTGTTGCAGCATTTATATAGTATTTGATAGGATACTTATTTTAATAATAAACACAGTTTAACTCTTCTATATTTACATCTACTGCACTAATGGAAAAACCTACGTTTTTGCTGGCGTGCAGTAGTAAAGGTTAACCATTTTCTAAACACACCAACAAACAACATAATAAATAACTAATAAAAAAAGAAAAAAAAGAAGAAAAGAACAGCCCCCCCCCCAAAAAAAAACAAAAAAACAGACCAAACTCCTTCACATTATCACCTCCAAAATAAACATATACCTCCCAACAACCCTACTCCCTTCCTACCACACATCCTCCAATTCCTCCCTACCACCCCCAACCAACCGTTCCTCCCAACCAGCCAGACCACCCTACCTACCTTCCACCCCCTACCCCTAACAAATAAATACATTTCTCAACCATCTTTTATTAAATATTCTTTTAATTTTCTCTTAAACTCTAAAAGATGCTCAGCCCCTGATGCTCACTGGTAAAGAGTTCCAGACTGCAGTTCCAAGAAACTGCAACTGAAATTGTATTATTGTCGCTTTACAGCGCCATCATTCAGTATCGCTTTTACCTCTTCATCGGAGCCGCAACCATCTTGCTCGCTGGCTGTCGAAGAAGTGTTTCATCTTCTGGAAGACCGCCAGGTGTGCGCATAATCCAGTGGGCGGGCACTCTCACTTCCCATTGGTCAGAACGGGAATCAATCAGGTCCCTTCTTCCATTTCCAGCGGAATTTTCGTAAATGGGATTTTCGTCTGTTAGAAAATATTGCCAGATTTCCACCAAAGTGGAAGCCAGTCAAGAAAAACAGGGAATCTTCTTAGAATGGAAAAGGGGATTTGTTGACAGTCTTAGAAAATATGGGGCAATAAAGAGAGGCAAAGGGGTTGGTAGCTATGTTTTTGATGGACCTGCTGATGGAATGACAAAAAGTAGGGTGGCTAATGACAGGATGAGTGAACAGTAATCAAGTTCTGAAGGGAACAATCTGTGCCATATTTTGGGATATGGCAATTTGCCACTAAAGCAAGTTAAAATTCGAAAACAATCAAATTACAAATTCGAAAGAATTGCAAATGTGCACCAAATTAAATGCAAGTGTATTTTGAATATTTTCCTAGCCCTTACTTCGAATGATTGTAAATAAATAAATACAATGCTTAAATGCAATATTTTACTTTTTACCATCCGAATTTTTTTCCACAGAAATGAAAATATACAGAAAAAGATATGGGGAACAAAGCACACAAATACCTTCGGAAAAAATGAAACCGACATGATGTGCCTCTTTCGCTAGTCCATTAATTCGATATTTTCATTATTTTTCACTTTGTTTGTTTGCAAAGCTGAAAAAGAGTAAAAAAAATAATTTGATTATTTTCTACTGCAAAAATACAACCAGTCTCCAAGCAGTTCCAAGTTGAGTGGGGTAGATATATGTTACTTAGGGTAGGATGTGCTATTTAACTTCGGACGATTTATGGCAATGAGCAAATATTCATTGTTTTATTATTTTTTATCTTTTAGTGACACGCGTTCACGAAAAGAGCACTCGTAACCTAGACAACAAGCATTAACGGAAAGAACACTCGTTCCTATCTAAAAATTTACCCGTCAACTGACTCTTTTGATTTCACCAAATTTAAGCAAATTAAGAAGATAGAATTTATGAAAACGAAGAATTTAATTTCGTCGTCAACATAAAAAGACTCCATATCCAATGTATGTACAAAAAAAAAAGTTATCGTAAACTGTCGAATTTTTTTTTGAAATTTTTAAATATACCACTGCGAAACAATATTACTTGGGTAAGATTGTTATTTTTTGTACAGCTCGACATAAGCTGGGACAAACCTCTTTCTGCACCTTTCACGTTCTTACGCTCTAATCTAACACGTAGGGGTGAAAATCCTTCGGGGAGGATGTTGCGCAGTCGCGGGATTAAAAGGGTGTTGACTAAACTTTAGCCGATGGTCTACGGGTCGTGACGTCACACGAAAAAGTCTATATTTTCCATTTACTAACGGAACTGATTGTCCCTAGAACGGTTTATAAGTGCAAACGCGTCCGGCGCCTCGCTGGCCGCTTGGCTCTATATATATAGATGAAAATATATATTCTGCAACATTAATTTAATCGAATCTTCCTATTTATTACATGATGCATGAAAAAGTCACGAGCAGTGGATAACCGGCGAAAGCTTAGTCAATACCATTAAAAGGGTCCTTGTTACAAAAATCATGCAAAGAGTGGTCTTATCCTAAAAGAAACTTCAATCGTTTACAAAACCGGCTACTGATTTACAGGGGTTCACTTGTTCAACTCTTCCCACGAAATACTGACCATGGTATCACTGATACAATCAGTACTTTTCTGAACACCACATCATATTCGCCTATAGGCCATTCCCACCTTACAGCACAAAAGCTTACGTCTTCCAAACACAAATTCTCCCCTTCTTAACCGCGTGGGGTCCAGTATGGGGGGCAGCTTTAAGTCTCCCCATATCAAGATCAGACATATAAGCTGTTTTAGATGCCCTGATCAAATTGTAGGTGCCTTCGGATTAGACAGTGGGCGATAATGATAGGCTAGAAGAAGGGTTCCAGACGAATATAAGGTTTGAAGGTTAAACACGGTTGAATTCCGGGTGAAAGCTTCTGCGCTTTACCGGGCGAATAATTGTAAATATATACAGACACAGAATAATTGCGAAAATGTACCGAATCTATGCAATTAAGTGCGTGTTGAAGACCGTTTCTGCTAGAAGTCAACGGGCCTGGACAGAGAAACAGTCAAAGCCGGTAGTATTTGATTGAACGCAGCACCTAGGTTTAAAGTATTCCACTATTTTAAAATACTGGAACATCCATAGCAAATAGTCCGAGGGGTGCTTTAAAAAAAGAGCTAGAAGCTCATATGGCACTTGCAAGGCTGGGTCAGAGGATGAAAGAAGGGATTTTCTAATTCGAGGGTTTGTTTGTGATCGTTCGTAAGCAAAGTCCTTGAGATAAGAATGATCATCGGCCCTTGGAAATAATGATAGTGTTTCGTTTGGTAAAAATGTACTTTTAATTTTGCACTTGGCTGTGATGATGCGCACCTTAAGGGCGCTTGGAATTCATCTGTAATTAAAACCCTTGAAGCAACAATCATGATAGTCCCATACTGATCATGAAAATCTATATTTTGTTTAAAAAGTATTGTTTGTACTTTAAGAATTCCCTTGTAAGCAAAAGCCTTGAGACAAAATCACGGGCCCTTGGGCACGAATATCACAAGTACTAAAATTATTTTTTAAGCAAAACCCTTGTGGACAACGACCATGGACCCTCGGAGATATAAAATGCAATGGTTGGTGAAAACAAAAATTTCACTTTGCAGTTGAGATGCGCACTTTAAGGGAGCTAGAAAGGAATTCTAACCAACCGTGGGCTCATGAAAATGTATGTCTTGCTTAAAAGTATTTTTTAGGATGAGTCTGTAACGAAAGTCGGATCTGGAAAGTGACAATTTCTAAGCCAATCTTGTCAAGTCTCTAATGTTCAAGTCAAGTCAAGACATCTGGAAGTACCTTAACTCGTTATGAATGGAATACCCCACCACTCAGCTCCCCTCATAGTGCCCGAATCCAGTCATGTTCTGTCACTCATCTATTTAGCGCTTGTTCTTCCCACTAAGTTTAATCCCGATCGCTCCACTCTAAGCGTGTCACAAGATTACCGGTTCTCCCCTCCACCCCCACCCACATTCATCGGATCCGTTCGGGACCTGAAATGGAACATTTGAGACATGACGTCTTTCCAAATATCAAGTTTCATTATGATCTGATCACCAGTTCGAGATTTATACTCACCTCATGATTCAGGATCGGAGTTGGGGAACTGACTTTCTAAGCCAATCTTGTCAACTCTCTAATGTTCGAGCCAAGTTTCATCGTTCTAGCACATCTGGAAGTACCTTAACTCAGCGATCACCAGAATTCCGCCCCCCCCCTCCCTCTAACTCCCCCCACAGTGCCCGAATCTGGTCCGGTCCTGTCACTGATGTGTCTAGAACTTGTGCTTGTTCTTCCCACCAACATTCCAATCGCTCCACTCTAAGCGCGTTACAAGATCTCCGGCTCCCCCCCCCCCCCATATTTATAGGATCCAGTCCGGGCTTGAAATTGGACTTCTGAGACACCGGATCTTTCCAAATATCAAGTTGCATTGAGATCCGATCACCCGTTCCACAGTATACATACTTAAAGATTCTGAATTCCCCCTCCCTCCACTCCCCCTACGATGGTCAGACCAGAAAAGTGACTATTTCCACGTTAGTTTGGTCGGTTCCTTGATTTTTTCGCCAAGTTTCATCGTCCTAGCACATCCGAAAACACCCTAACTGGCGATCACCGGACTGACCGACCGACCGACGGAAAAGTGATCGGTATATCGCACTTGGCCGGAAGGCAAGTGCCATAAAAACTTGGCCGGTGCATTCTCAATGTATGGTATCCTCACACCACCTACAAAAAAACGCACTCTCTTGGCAGACCACGGTGCTCAATCAAATGTCGCCATTCCATCCTCTCTAAGCTCCCCCCATATACAGGGAAAAAGCATCTTCGCAAAACTCAAACGAAACTCGAAAGACTTGCGGGGAAATGCCGCGGAAGACCGAGAAAGAGAGCTACATTTTCATTACGTAAAAGTTGTTCTCTCATCCTTAGAAGATCATAGCAGCGGAAGAGTCGTGCTGATCTGCTTGTCATTGAAACAAGCCGGATCTCTGGTTGGGATCTTCACTTAACTAATGAGATAGGACAATTTCCTGAATGTTGAGAAAGCTCTGTGGGACCCGCGCACTCCTGTGTGAGAACGAGCGGAAAAATTGGTTGAGGGGCATCCACCGGAAAGAACCGGAAGGACTTTCGGATCGGAACTCCATTTAATCTTTGAGCGAAACAAAAGGTTGGCAAGGTAGCACAGACATGGTGGAATTCGAGGCCATAAATCGAGACTGCAAGTTTTCTCAAACTGTAACCAAACAAGGCTGGCTCACTTATTCACTTAAATAGGCTTGAAGACCCGATGAAAATCGTAACTTGTAAATCCGTTGCTGGATTTGTGATAACTCTACGTACTTGTACGTCTATGCTTGAAATAGATGTTCCTATTTATATAGTTTGACAAGTTCATTTTCCAGCTCGAGCAGCTTGCCAAGAAGGGCCGAAATATAGCTGGAATAAAATGTAGCTGACTTATCTGTTTTGCACCGTCAAACATGCTTGAAATATTTAGTAACTACAACGGCAAACGATTGCCAAAAAATAAATCTTACATGTGTCACAGGCTGCAGTGGGCTGTAACTGACCATACAATCCAGAATTTCACACTGCATTGATGACTCCACTGTAACTACTGTCAAGAGCCCCGCGTAATCCCCCCCCCCCCCCTATTCGTTCCTGGTCATTAGAAAGAACCTTATCTTCAGGCACCAACTTTTATAATCCTTGTGAGACGAAGGGAAGAGCCCTTTGAGAGCCAGGGTAGGGCCGACAGTCCCTAGTCCCTAGCATGAGAGATCAATGCCTCCCCAAGAAAACAAAACCTGAAGCTGGCGCTGATACATCCCTCGGAGCAATGTTTTAAATTCATTTCAACAAATCTCAACCTGACCACTAAAAATACTTTAATTTGTTTCCTGTTATGACTTTCAAACTCTTAGAAATTTCAGTCTTAAAGGCAAAAGAGGCCAAGAAAACTTCAAAACCCCCCACAATATCATTCTTTGGCTGAGGTAATTAGTAAATTGTCCCAACATGACTAGGGATATATTGTACCACTATAGGTCTGACCGAATTTTTAATCGGTGAAAGGGTGAACGAACCACCCGCCACAACAAAACCAGGACGCTCCAACCCCTATCGGAATTCCTCCATCCCCACTTTAAAGCTCCACCCAAGCATAAAATTAGCTGAGCTGTAAAGCCTGCGACCCGACAAGCTGAATACCACAGGACTAAGCCTCACCATCCTTTCACCGATGAAAGTGAACCGTGGTAAATACAACCATTGAAACCCGGGAAGTTTGAATGGGCAAAAGCATGGGGGATGGGTCAGTATTGTGCGAGACAAGATACAAGCTATAATCTAATGTACTGCGAGGCTCTTGAAGTAATCAAAAGGGAGCAGCTGGGAGTGGAGGATCCACCTAACGGTCGGGACTTGAGGCAGGGATACTATGAAGGGGAAGAGGATGCTTGCTGCGTTAAGAGTCATAAGGCGGAATGAGACATAAAGATAAAAATAGGTTTATTTGTTCTATAATTTTTATACTTATTTTTTTGCGTTCACACACATTGTTTATTTTTATTATCTTTTCATTTTGATTGATTTCTTTTCATTATTCGGGGAAGTTAGGGGATTAGGGGATTTAGGGGAAAGCGGTGCTAGAACTTAATTTTGTGTCGTTTAATGGAAGATACTGAATTCTTTGGATTCTGAATAGTGATTTTTTTATTTTCCACTATCTGCTCTAGTCATGATGTTCAGAATATTTGCGGCCATCCCCACAGCGAAAATTCTACTATGACGCGGGAAATTTTTATGTCAACACAGACACGGCTTTTCAGTGGGCAGTGGTGAGAATGCTTAGTCACTGAACAAAAAAAAAATCGTAGATTTTTCTCGTAAGGCATACATCAAATATACAAGCGCATAGAGGTACCACAAATCACACGGAAATTCCACTATTTGAAAATCGATTACTCGTGAATAGCGGAACAACGAAGTAACGCATTTTCAGCGGGTCTTCAAGCCAATTTAAGTGATTAAGAGCGTGTTCCACCCTTCTAACAACAGTTACTATTAGTTACTATCCTCACGAAGTTACTACGCTGACCGTTCCAACCTTGTCGGAATAGTAACTAATAGTTACTATTTGCTTACCATGCTCGGGAGCGTAGTAAGCGTAGTTACTACACATCTCTGTAACGTGATTGGTTGGATTCGCCCCTGGCGTGAGATCCTGCTGGAAAATAGAAAAATCGTTCCAGCCTTGACGGCAAAAAAACAGGATCCGTGATTTCATGCGTAGTAACTACGGTAAGTAGGGTGGAACACGCTGTAAGTGATGGGTAACTAGATTGTTCTATCCCAGCACTTTCCGGTTAAATAAGACGGCATCCAAGATAAGGACAAAAATCGGTTTATTTGTTATGTCAGTTTTATTACTTATTTTTTCCGTTCACATGCATTGCTTATTTCTATTACCTATTTTCATTTTTTTTAGTTTTAGTTTAATACTCTTTATTATACAAACCAGTTTTTACATACTAAACTACACGAACACGCCCTTTTATAATTCTCTTACCAACCTTTACACATGTAATCGATCCCTCTGACTGCAGGAAAGCCTGTGACTCTGGGGGCAGTCAAACAAAAATTCGACTGCTTTTTTTACATTAATTATTTTTGTTTAATAGATTATTTATTAGGAGTCACCTAACGGGGGCGATATATGGATACTACGCACAAGAAGAGGATAACTGCTACGTTAAGAGTCACAATATAAAGGTTGGATCAACTATCAAGAAAACGAGTATTTTTAGGCTACTTATTAAATTTCCATTCAAACGTTTTCATAAATATTATCTACTTTTATTTGTATTAATTATTTTTATTTTATGTATTTATTTGAAATACCACGAAACCAATAACATTAATTAAGCTGAAAGACATTGATCCCTGGGCTGTTCTTAGCCTTTTTCTTTCTTCTTTTATATCGTAGTGATTATATAGTTTAGTGCTATATATTAGTTATATTAGGTTGTAGTTGTGAAATACCCTATTATGGATTTATTAAAAAATAAACTACCTACCTGCCTACTCTCCGGTCACGGTCGGGGTCAAGCAAAAGATGACATAACGGAAAACCTTAATGAACTTCGTCCGTTTGGTCTTTGTCTCGTGGAAGTACAGTGGAACACTTTATACATCACTTAATTTTTACTGTTTTTTGAATTTTGCTTCTGTTTTTCGTCTCTAAACAGTCATTTGAAAATTATAATTTAAGAACATTTACTGAGAGAGAAGGGTTTTCATATCGATTTTGGCGCAAAGAATGAAAATCATTTAATTTTGTCACCTGTTTATTTTTGCATGTTCCCCTTCTTTTGTTGCAATACTTCGGACGCCGTAATTTTGGGGTTAGAGGGCAAAAGCAATTGAGAAAAGAATTCAAGATTTACACTCTGACTTTATTCTACTTAAATTATTGTTTGGGGCTCATTACTGTCCATGAATATTGGGTGGGTTTGAATTTCATCATATTTTAGCTTTCGACACCTTTGAAAGTTCAAAATAACATTTTCTTTCTTGGGAAAACGGTTCTTCAACTCATCTAGAACCAATTTGCAAGAGGTTCCGGCATCTATCATTTTAGTTTTGCGTTCATCCATACCTATATGATTTCCTATTATTGTGCAGATTGCTACTAATACCTCTGCGGTACCGACCACTCAAAGTATTTGCCAAATAGAGTGTCTAATCTCATAATTTGGGTACAGGTACAGGTACCACAAAAGCACCGCGATACTCTAGGATGAAAAGAAGTTGTCGACGGGTATTATCGGTAGTCGTTACAACGTTCGTCGATTCAATGGTACAAGTGTCTTTTGAGTTCTGTGAGAACGGGCAGGTAACAAAAAGATTCTTTGGTCTAAAGGCATGTTGCTATGGTAGTGGATTAAGGTGCAGCAAACAATCTGGTAAAATGACAAACCAAATCCGAAGAGGCTATCGGCAATCTTAAAGGACCCGTCTCGATTATTCTGCCTTTCATATTATCCCAGTACCCTTATGGGATTATAATATTCTGAAATCCCCGCCTTTCGCAATTATTTCTTTTTGCTCCTACGACATCTTAGGGCTTTTTCGGCCTAGCCGAGTTTTGACAGTCATGCAACGCAAACTTCGTCGACAGCTTCAAGGCCATTCAAAGACACTTTCACAAACAAGTGTTGTAAGCTGGGGTTTAGTCTAGGTTAAAGGAGTTGCATTGTCAGCATTATAGCACCCCCACCAGAGATGAAGCCACGACCGCTGGGTCATCTAGTGGCGCGGATTGAAAGCGCCCGATCTGGGGAGGCTGAAAACATAGTTTGACTATGGGGATCTAACATTTTAGCAGGTATATGGACAATGTGTAGAAAGAACAAACTAATTATTAGCTTTAACGATTTCTTTTAGTATTTTATTTGCTGTTTTTTCTTGTTAATTCTTGTAAGAGAAGAAAGGACGTAAACTAGATCACAATAAACAAACACCGTAAACTATACTAAATTCGTTGTACTGATTTCTTGAAAAATCTGGAACTGAGGTAAATAATATTCAGCGAAGAGACCAAAAAATGTCAAATAGACCGATCATTTCCTCTTCTGACATACCTAAACGTTCACATGGTGATATAATTAGTTTTAATCCTCTTCCACGCCACTCAATCCTCTCGAAGGTTTGGTAACTGTTTTGACTTTCGGCGGGAGACCAACGAATAGTTAATGAGCAACGGCGACCTTGCTTTCAAGAGTGAATTGCGTTCAAGTAATTTGTCGATAACGTTGGCTACCGTGAGCATTTTGAAGAATACAAAGGTAACTGTGTGTTCGTAAAAATCCGACCCATCGAAAAATGATGGTTTCTCCCACCACCTTCTCGGCCCACGTGAATCAAAGACTTTAAGTAGATGCAACTTTCACTCTGAAACTCACGGGGTTTTTCGTTATCGAACAGTCGATTTTTTTATGGCACTTCCTTCCGGCCAAGTGCCATATACCGATCCCTTTTCCGTCGGTCTGTCGGTCGGTCGGTCGATTAGTCCGGTGTTTGCGAGTTAGGGGTACTTACAGATACGCTAGGACGATGAAACTTGGCAGGCATATTAGAGACCCGACCAAACTAAGTTGGAAATAGTCACTTGTCCGATCCGACCATCGTGGGGGGAGGGAGGGGAGCCGGAATTCGGAATTTAGTGGCAAGCATAACTTTCGAACGGGTTATCGGATCTTAATGAAAGTTGATATTTGGAGAGACTTCATGTCTCAGATGTGTCCGGACCGAATCCGATGAATGTGGGAGGGGGGGCGCAGGGGGGGGGGACCGGAAATCATATGACAAGCTTAGAGTGGAGGGATCGGGATGAAACTTGGTGAGAGGAACAAGCACAAGCCCTAGGTACATCATTGGCAGAAGTGGACGGGATTCGTGCACTGTGGTGGGAGTTGGAAGGGGGGGGGGGGGCGGAATTCAAGTGATACGGAGTTAAGTTACTTGTAAGTGGGCTGGGACAGTGAAACTTGGCAAGCGTACCAGGGACCCGACCAAACTAACTTGGAAATAGTCACTTCCCCGATCCGACCACCGTGGGGGGAGTGGAGGGAAGGGGAATCCGGAATCTAGAGGTACGTATAACTTTGGAACAGGTGATAAGATCTTAATGAAACTTGATATTTGGAAAGACCTCGTGTCTCGGATGTCCCATGTGAAGTCCGAACCGGATCCGATTATTGTTGGGGGGGGGGGGGGGTCAGAGGGGGACCCCGTAAATCTTGTGACACGCTAAGAGTGGAGCGATTGGGATGAAACTTGGTGGGAAGAACAAGCACAAGCCCTAGATTCATCAGTGACAGAACTGGATCGGGTTCGAGCACTGTGGGGGGAGGAAGGGGGGGTCCGGAATTCTGGTGATCACCAGTTAAAGTACTTCCAGATGTGCTAGGACCATGAAACTTGAACATTAGAGACTTGACATGATTAGAATATTTTTGCCTCGTGGGTTTTGCTTAACTGAATTTCTTAAAGTACAAATGAAACTTTTGATTAAAATATACATTTCATTCTCCCGATGAGCTCATCATCATTTTTGCTTCAAGAGTTTTGATTACAGATGAATTTCTAGCGCCCCTAAAGTGCGCATCATCACAGCCAAATGTATTACCAAACGATAGGTTCTCGTGATTTCCAAGGATTCATTATCTAAAGGGTTTTGCTTACAAATAATCACAACAAACCCACGAACTGAAGAATTCCTACTTTCATGACCCAGCCTTACAAGTGCCATATGAGCTTGCAGCTCTTGTTCAAAAACAGTCGGTTTCTCGTAAAAATAGTCGATTTTTTCTTAGAAATAGTAGTTTTTATGGCACTTGCCTTCCGGCCAAGTGCAATATACCGATCACTTTTCCGTCGGTCTGTCTGTCGGTCGGTTAGTCCGGTGTTTGCGAGTTAGGGTACTTCCAGATAAGCTAGGAAAATGAAACTTGGCAGGCGTATGGGGGACCCGACCAAACTAAGTTGGAAATAGTCACTTGCCCGATCCGACCATCGTGGGGGGAGGGAAGGGAGCCAGAATCCGGATTTTAGTGGCATGCATAACTTTCGAATGGGTTATCGGATCTTAATGAAATTTGATATTCGGAAAGACGTCATGTCTCAGATGTCCCATTTCAAGTTCGGACCGAAAGTTCGGACTCCCCCCCCCCCCCGGGGGAGGGAGGGGAGCTGGAATTCGTTGGAATTCGGAATTTAGTGGCAAGCATAACTTTCGAACGGGTTATCGGATCTTAATGAAAGTTGATATTTGGAGAGACTTCATGTCTCAGATGTGTCCGGACCGAATCCGATGAATGTGGGAGGGGGGGGGGCGCAGGGGGGGGGGAGGACCGGAAATCATGTGACACGCTTAGAGTGGAAGGATCGGGATGAAACTTGGTGAAAGGAACAAGCACTAGCCCTAGGTACATCATTGACAGAACCGGACGGGATTCGTGCACTGTGGGGGGAGTTGGAGGGGGGGGGTCCGAAATTCCGGTGATACGGAGTTAAGTTACTTCCAGGTGGGTTAGGACAGTGAAACTTGGCAAGCATACCAGGGATCCAACCAAAAAAACTTGGAAATAGTCACTTCCCCGATCCGACCACCGTGGGGGGAGTGGAGGGAAGAGGAATCCGAAATCTAGAGGTAAATTTTTAACGGGTGATCGGATCTTAATGAAACTTGATATTTGGAAAGACCTCGTGTCTCGGATGTCCCATGTGAAGTTTGAACAGGGTCCGCATTATTGTGGGGGGGGGAGCCGCAAATCTTGTGACACGCTTAGAGTTGAGCGATCGGGATGAAAATTGGTGGGAAGAACAAGCACAAGCCCTAGATTCATCAATGTCAGAACTGGATCTGATTCGAACACTGTGGGGGGAGTTAGATACGGGTGGGGTGCCGGAATGTGATCACGAGTTAAGGCATTTCCAGATGTGCTAGGACCATGAAACTTGGCTTAAACATTAGAGACTTGACATGATTAGATCATTTTTGCCTCAAGCCGGGCTTTGCTTACAACTGAATTTCTTAAAGTACAAATGATACTTTTGAGTAAACTATAGGCCTACATTTAATTCAGCCGATGAGCTCATCATCATTTTTGCTTCAAGAGCTTTTATTACAGACGAATTTCTAGCTCCCCTAAAGTGCGCATCATCACAGCCAAATGCATTACCAAACGATACGTTCTTGTGATTTCCAATGGTTTTGTCTCAAGGGTTTTGCTTACAAATAACCCAACAAATTGACGAACTTAAGAATTCCTACTTTCATCCTCTGACCCAGCCTTGCAAGTGCCATATGAGCTTGTAGCTCTTTTTCTTGAAATCAGCCGATTTTTAGTAAACAAGGTAGTTTTTTTTCAATGATAGTCATTTTTATCTGCAAAAACAGTCGGTAAAATGACCAGCCAGTTGGTAAATACTTTGCCCGCCCCACCCACCCCCCCAAACATTTTGGCTAGTAACGCCTCTGATCTAACCAGTTTCAGAACAGTTCTGTGTAAAGTTTAGTTAAGAAAAGGACATAGGAGAAATATAAGTTGAGTATATATGAGTGTTTATGATTTTAGCTTAGTAATTTAAATAAAATAGTGCAGTAGTTGAGCTTCTCGATTCCGTTCAGGCGTGGGGTTTTGGAACCTGAAGAAGCTTTTGTTCTTACATACAACCCCTAGTATGTTATATAAAGACATGAGAAGCTTCAAAGTATTATTTTCCATTACGTAAGACATGGTAGATCATCAGGTCTACCTTCTGTTTTGGACTTATTTTGTTTCCCACTTTTTGGGATCCCAAATCGTAAGTGGAGGGATTACTTGTGACTTTGTAAAGGTTGTCCGTCTGTCAGTCTGTCCGTCTGTTAGCACGAGAACTCTCGAAGGGATTGAGATATTTTGATCAAACTTGACACGAGGATTCTTTGGGTCAAAGTACACGTCAAGGTCGAAGATGGGTTCTGTAGCCCTATATTTAGGGGCGGGGGAGGGGTTTGAAATTATGGGAAAAACAACATATTTTGTAAAAGCTAATGAAATAGTCAATTTAGGGGGAAGGTAAGGAGACATGTGTGTAGGTACGTTCTACAAAGTGTAGGTAAGTTCGGCCGGGATCCGGCCAAAACCGGAAAATATGTTTAAAGTAAAAGTTTTATTTGTATTTGATACGATGTTCAATTTGGGGACAAGAAGACATGTTGAATACGTCTATGAAAATCATCTTCTCATCGGACGTATAGATCGCTCGGAATCCGGCTGAAACCGGAAATTTGTTAAAGGTAAAAGTTTTACCTGAAGTTGATCATAGGTTGATTTTAGGCTGGGTTAGAGGATGTAAGTAGGTATTCGTCAATTTGTGGATTTGTTGTGATCGTTTGTAAGCAAAACCACTGAGATAAGAACGATCATGGGTCCTTAGAAATCAAGAGAATGTGTTGTTCGTAAAAACTATTTTATTTGTGCATTTGGCCGTTGTAATGCGCACTTTAAGGGCGCTAGAGATTCATCTGTAATGAACACTCTTAAAGAACAAATGATGATAGGCTCATTGGAATCATGAAAATGTATACTTTGCTCAAGATTATTGTTTGTACTTGTAAGCAAAACCCTTGAGGCAAAAACAATCACGGACCCTTGAGCATCATGAATATATATCGTTTAGATAAAGTATTCTTTTTTTACTTTCGGTTAAGAAATGCAGTTTAAGGTGCTAAAAAGTAATTGTTGAAAACCCTTGAGTTAAAGTGTAGACTTTGCTTAAAAGTATTTTATGTACCCCGCCCCCACCAACTCCCCTCATAGTGCCCGAACCCGGTCCAATTTTGTCACTGATATATCTAGTTCTTGTCCTTGTTCTTCCAACCAAGTTTCATCCCAATCGCTCCACTCTAACCGTGTCAAAAGATTTCAGCTCCCCCCTCCCCACATTAATCGGATCCGGTCCGGACTTAAAATGGGAAATCCAAAATACGAGGTCTTTCATAATGTCAAGTTTCATTAAGATCCAACCACTCGTTAAAAAGTTATATATACCTCAAGATTCCATATTCCCCCTCCCTCCACTCCCCCATGATGGTTGGGTCGGGGAACTGACTATTTCTAAGCCAGTCGTGTCAAGTCTACAATGTTCAAGCCACGTTTCATCGTCCTAGCACATCTAGAAATACCTTAACTCGCGATAACCGGAATTCCGCACTCCCCCCACAGTGCCCAAATCCGATCCGGTCCTATAACTGACGTATCTAGTTCTTGTGCTCCCACCAAGTTTCATCCCAATCGCTCCTCTCTAAGCGTGTCACAAGATTTCTGGTTCCCCCCTCCGATCCCCCCCCCCCATATTCATCGGATCCGGTATGGACTTGAAATGGGACATCCGAGACGTGTGGTCTTTCCAAATATCGTTAAGATCCGATCACCCATTCCAAAGTTATACATTCCTCAAGATTCCAGATTCCTCTTCTCGTCACTCCCCCCACGATGGTCGGATCGGGAAGTTGACTATTTCCAGGTTAATCTCGTGGGATTCCTACTTGCCTGCCAAGTTTCATTGTCCTAGCCCACCTGTAAGTAAATTAACACCGTATCACCAGAATTCCAGAACCCCCCTCCAACTCCCCCCAGAGTGCACGAATCCGGTCCGGTTCTGTCACTCATGTACCTAGGGCTTGTGCTTGTTCCTCCAAAAAGTTTCATCTGGATCGCGTCACTCTAAGCGTGTCACATGATTTCCGGTTCCGCCCTCCGACTCCCCCCCCCCCCCCCATATTCATCGGATTCGGTCCGGACTTGAATGGGACATCTGAGACTTGACGTCACCCGTTCGAAAGTTATGCATGCCATTAAATTCCGGCTTCCCTCCCTCCCCCCACGATGGTAGGATCGGGCAAGTGACTATTTCCAAGCTAGTTTGCTCGGGTCTCTAATACGCCAGCCAAGTTTCATCGTCCTAGCACATATGGAAGTACCCTAACTCACAAACACAGGACTGACCGACGGAAAAGTGATCGATATATGACACTTGGACGGAAGGCAAGTGCCATAAAAACGGGAAATTGTCAAACATTGCTTAGGACCATTTTACGAAAACGCAAAAAAGTAAAAAAGTCATCGCAACGGCGAGTGAAAAGCAAACAAGAACGCAACTAATGCTTGTGAATACTGTGGTAGTTCCCCCGCCCGTCAACAATGCCTGCTATCGGGCATTTTTTGTATGTTTATTTGATCGGACTGGCCTCGACTGGACTGGAACGGTTTACCTTTTTGCTGCTAGTGAATCATGATTAATTGCTTTTTTAGTTGGAAGGATCCGTTCGAACGTCCCCGTGATCACAGACACACGGTCAGGCGAATGGACGGGCATATTTAAGATGTCTTTTGTGAAGTCGGTCGTTCCATTTCCCTTCACATTCTTCCATTCAGTTTTTAGTGGAGTGTTCCTTGGAACAATCCACTATTGTGAGCGCTGTAGCAGCTTTCGGTTTTCACCGTATTTTGTGGAGCTCATAACTCGTGAACCAGTGCAAGTATCAAGTTAAAACTTGGTACACTTGTGACTATTGGGGTCTAGTTGTGCTTTTTGGGGTCCCGCCCGCACCCCAACCCGGTTCAGGGGCAAATGGGCCCAGACTGCCCAGTGAATAAACTTCATAACTTGACAAGAACTGGACATAGGACTATGGAATTCCTTGAAAATGTAGATACTAGGGCTGGGAAATTGCTTTTAAAGTTGCACCTCCTCCACCCACACCGTTCAGGGGCAACTGGGCCCAGATTTCCCAGGAGTATAGTTCATTACCCTTGCCGGGAATCAACAGGTATCAAGTAGAAACTTGGTAGGATTGTGAGCATTGGGCGTCTGTTTTTACTTTTTGCGGGGCCCAAAACCCACCCCCACTTGGTTCAGGGGCAATTGGTCCCAGATTGCCCATTTTTTAATGTTTTTAATTTGACAATAACTGGAGATAAGGCGATGAAATTTCTATGTGCTGTCGGATCATAGGGGTCGGGGAGAGTTGAACCACCCCCACCCTCCCCGTCCATTGGCAAGTGGGCTCGCATTGCCCATGAAAGAATTTTTGACCCGTGACTGGAATCAAACTCTAAGCTGGTATACTTGAGAAAAAAAAGGTGTAAATACGCATTTTGATGGGTCCCGACCCCCCCCCCCCTCCCCTTCCCGTTCATGCGCAGCTGGGCCCAGATTTCCCATGAGTTGTTCCTCAAATTCGAGCTTTCCGGACTTCACCGTATCTGTTTCGGATGTAACTGCAAATGTATTTAAGCTGAAAAAGAAAAAATCGCGCGGAGTTGACGGTTTGTGTGCACTTCACCTTATGAATGGTACTTGTCTTCTGTATGAAATGTTAACATTATTGTACCAGATCATATTCGTCGTCGGTATTGTACCCGACGTTTTCTGTACAGGACAGCTTACGCCCATCCTGAAAAAAGGGAAGCCAGCTAACATTTGCTCCTCGTATCGCCCAATTACCGTGTCGCCAGTTTTATGCAAGCTTCTTGAAATGCTTTTATTGTCGAATGTTAGACACTGTTGCCAAATGCCAAACCACCAATTTGGTTTTACAGTAGGTCTTGGTTGCGCTGACGCTCTTTTCGCCCTTGCTGCTATTTTGTCTGATTCTGAGGCAACTGGTGACCCACTAGTTATTGGTTCTTTTGATGTAAGCCGGGCTTTTGACTGGTCAGTGCATGCGCAGATCCTTCTAGAAGCGTACAAACAAGGGCTAAATCTGTGTATTGTTAGAGTTTTATATTACATGTACAATAACCTTAAAGCGCAAATCAAAATACCTTCAAGTCCGGCCGAATCCGTTGTTGTACCGGTTCTTAAAGGGGTAAGGCAAGGCTCAGTTGTGTCTCCGAGTTTGTAGAACAATAGTGTTTTGCCAGCACAAGCCCAGGTAGCTACGTCTTGTGTTTCAAAAGGGATTGATGTTTCGTTGATGACGTATGCTGACGACCTGCTTAATTTGAACAGGTCTGCCGTGTCAAAATCGGCTGTATTGTTTTTCAACGCGGAGTATTGCGAAGAAGAAATTTCTTTAGGCGATTCAGTTGTGAAACCATCTGAGAGTATTACTTACCTTGGTTTACCAATCGGTCGAAGCCTCCACTCCACCGCAACGCTGCTTGTACGACACGTAGAGGCGAAAATCCGGATTGCGTACGGGTCAATTATTGGTAACAGACATCGGTTCTGCCGTAGATACCTCGCGTCGCTGTATAATGCCATTGCTCTTCCACATGTATATAGCAACTTTTTGGAAATACTTGTCGTCCGCCCAGTGTGCAGAAGTAAGAGTTCTGTTTTTTCGATTCGCGAAGTTCCTTCTGAGACTTCCCCCATGGACGAGGAACTCCTATATCATGCGTACGTACGGTGTATCCGATCCAACAGTTTGTGTTAACCGTGTCGTTGAGAATTTTCTGGAAAAGGCTAAGGGAGGAGCAAACCCATCCTCTGCCAGTAGTTTTGTTTATGTACATAGTGACAAATACTGTTGATGATGTTCCATAGTGTGATTTCTCTTTTCTTTTTCATTTTCATACTCCGTTCCTAATTCCTTGTGAATTTTCGGGTAATAAAATTACTTACTTACTTACTTACTTACAAGTCTCAAGTCCAACTCTTGTATAATTGGTGAGATATATCTATGGATGAGAATTTGGTGCAACAGCAACAAATAAGACGACGTGACGTACTTTAATCTTTAATGAACAGTTGGAACCTGGACTGTTTTGTCATATGATCGATGATATGCCGTGATGCCATGCTTAATGAATTGTTACAAAGGCCAGTGTTCGAACAAATGCTATTCCTGCAAGATCTTCGACATTTCTTTGGATTTATACTGGCGGTAATGTTTACATTTAAAGCTTTTAAACTGGGGTGATCACAAAGTTATTTCAATACTTGTTTGGTTATTGGGGAAGAAAAATTGGCCTAAAGCTGTTCGTATATAAAATGTGATAAACATTTTACTTTTACACTCCACGTCCGAGCGCTGGCGCATTTGTTAATAGTTGTATGCCAGCATTTACCTCCGGACATGTTTTCATAAATTATCTGGATGAATGTGTAACTGTAAATGGTTTTCTGTCAAAGCCTATTCTAGTCGTAAGCTTTTAAGCTCTGAAATAGAACAATGAATTAACTTCTCTTCAGACGAAATCCAATGACTCGATACTACTTCTGAAGACCCGATATTCCTTCGATCAAGTTCCCCCTCCCCCAATGA
Source organism: Branchinecta lynchi (assembly GCA_023053575.1). Taxonomy (NCBI): domain Eukaryota; kingdom Metazoa; phylum Arthropoda; class Branchiopoda; order Anostraca; family Branchinectidae; genus Branchinecta; species Branchinecta lynchi. Next base: position 30,610,792 of record JAKZAP010000002.1, read on the forward strand.
CGCCTGCTATCAGGCCTTTTTTTTCTTGTGCTTATTTGATAGGACAGGCCTCAACTAGGCTGGAACGATTTACCTTTTTGCAGCTAGCGAATCATGAGTAATTGCTTCTTTGGGCGTAAGAATCCGACGTGATTCTACGAACGCCGAATTTGAATCAGCCGCCTAATGAGCCAGCATAAGACCTAACGGACTGATGCGCAGACGCAATGACAGGACATTTGATACGGGGGGCTTGGTTTTTGCGGGCGACTGGTTGGAGAGGGGGCGAAACAGTTTTTAAAGTCATCTCAGCTGGAATATAAAAATGGCGGTAAAGGGATAAGTCAGCTAGGATCTGCAATAGATGATGGCCGAAATCTCGCTGCTTCAGTCTTTAACACCATTAGCTGCGTTCGTTGCACTCCGGGCTGTCTCTGGTGTTTAGTCACCAGTGTCCGGTTCTACCCTTAAAACGTGTTTTTTTTGGTTCACCTGTGAGTTGATGAAAACTGGCTAACTCCTCGCTGCAGCAGGTCTCACGAGCAAGTTCTGGTTAGTTCGCACCGGTGAGATAAAACCGGACACTGGTTACTTCAAAAACGGGTTAAAAGACTGGTGAGAAGTCAACGGTGGATGCAAAAACGGCTTATAAGAAAAACCGGAGACCACCGGTGAGAACTCCCGTGACAAAGAACGCAGGTATTGTTTTATACGAACTGAAGGAGTTACTAATGTGAGCTGAAACAGCTTAGTCCGGGTAGGAAGCGAGCGAGCGCATCCCAAAGAGCTTTGCCGAAGGACGTCCACCTCTCGCCCCACCACAACCCTTATTAATAAATTGTTTCTTGAAGAATCGAATTTTCCAAGCCTCCAAAATTGGCACGGGGGAATCTTCGGGTGGTTGGTTTTAGGGGAGGAGGCGAAAAGTTTTCTCAACGTCATCTGAGATGGATCAGCATAGCCGGGAGGGGGGGGGGAGGGAGCAGCGAGTCTACGGCCCAGAACACGTCAACTAAAAATTGTCTGGACCTGCAGCCCCCCCCCCCCCACACTTAAACGATGAAGGCTATTATTTTTACAGTAGAGGTATGCTTGTTTGAACGTGTCCGAAAGCTTTTTGGTGCTGTAAATGCTGCATTATTGCTGCCTTTCTTTTTTTCCGAAAGCTGTTACCTTTCTTTCTTCTCTGACACTTCTAGAATACTAGAATAAGTCAGGAAGAAGAAGAAGAAAAAAGAATTAGCTGTATAAAGCTGACAAAATGGATGAACCTTCTTATCTTTCCTTTCTTCGTTGACCACGATCGCCAGTTGTCTTAAATTTGGTATTTTTGCCGAATTGTCAGTTGCCTTTTTGAACACTGAGAGAATCGCCGTACTCCTCAGTTTCTTCATGAAAATTTAGCATTCTTGCTGAATTTGTCGATGAATTCTATGCTGAATTAATGCTGCATTAATTCAGCGAAAATTTAAGTCCGAAAGCGAAATGCTGCATAAAATGTTGAATTAATTCAGCATTTTCGTTCGTTTCGGAGCTTTCGGACACGTTCTTTGACTAACATCCACGTGCTGTGACTAAAGTCAACTACCAGTCTTATTTCAGTTCTTCATTTTATCATTTAGCCCAAAACTGCACTTTTCAAAGTCACGAAGCGTATATCTACTGCGAGCTGTCAATCAGGGGGCTAACTCCGTGACTTAATAGATCAGGATATTTTCTTGAGAGTTGAATAGTTGAAAGAATAACAAAAAAAGGGATGGCTTATCGTGTTTAATGTCGCTCCGTGGTACTGAGAGTCAGGTTGGACAGTAAGAGGAGCTTCTACACGAACAGTTCATTATTTGACGAGTTAGTACCAGGAATGTCATTTAGGGCGGGGGTCAGCTGCCCTCCTTGGCTTTCTAAGGGGGCCCAGAGCTACCCATGAAAAGTCACTGTAAAGCCTAGTTGACCAGGCGTAAAAATCGAATATATGTCTGCTCTTCATACAAAATATCTGTTGATATCAGTATTCTCGATCATACTGTTTACTTTTAGTTCATCTGTCGATAATTGCAAAATTTTCAGTCTCGACTTTGTGAAAACTGTGTTAAAGAATGCGAAGCGGGCCCGGGACTACTCTGTTACTTAATTTTCCACGAAATGAAAACTCTGTTTAGTGCCAGAGAACAATAAAGCAAGTCGCAAGGGTACTTAACCTCATTTGGTTGGTCGGTTGGTTACTGAAGATTTGCTTGTTAGTATAATAGAAAAGAAGACCAAAGGTATCTATGGGATCCCAACAAAAATAATATTTGATCCAGACAATTGGGTCCTGTAGATATTCGGTCTTCGACGGACTTCTTAAACAGTTTCCCTATAAAAATTTAGAAACAGATTAAGGCCAATGGTAATCATCTGAGAAGACCAAGTTTAGATATGGATTCAGCATGTGTATTTACCGTATAGCCTACGTCGTATTTACTTTAACCAAATTGATCAAGCCTTCTTTCGTTACTTCAGCCAAATTTCCGCTTTCGGCCGGATTCCGGACAAACTAATTGTCGGGCAAAAACTAAAGCTCAAAAATGAATTCAGCATGTCTCCTTATACCTACAACGAGAGCTTTTACTTTTAAAAATTTTCTGGTTTTAGCCGGACTCCGAGAGACCTATACGTCCGGTGAGAAGATGATTGTCATATACGTAATTATCATGTAAATGTCTTCTTACCCCCAAATCGAACATCTTATCAAATACAAATAAAACTTTGACTTTAAACACATTTTCAGGTTTTGTCAGGATTCCGGACGAAATAGTTGTCCGGCGAGAAACTGATTTTCGTATTCGGACTCAGCACGTCTCCTTGCCCCTAAGTCAAACCTCTAATCAACGTCAGATTAAACTTTTATGTTTCAAAACTTTGCCGGTTTTGGCCGGATTCCGGGTGAACTACTTGGTAGATAAATATTTTTTGAGCAAGCAGACTTAAAAACATATATTCAAATAATGTATACAACGGATACGTGACGTATATGAACTACTTGTCCGCCGACAAAACAATTTTCATGTTCGGACTCAGCGCGTCTGCTTACCTCTGACTCGAAACTCTAATCAACTGCAGATTAAACTTGTACTTTTTTACAAATTTTCCGGTTTTTGCCGGATTCCGGTTGAGCTACTTGTCCGGCGAGAAAATAATTTTCATATTCAAGTCAACATGTCTCCTTACCCACAAATCGACTATTTCATTAGCTTTCAAAAAATATTTTTTGTTTCTCTTAATTTCAAACCCCTCCCCCACCCTTAAGTTTAGGGCTAGAGAACCCACATTCGAACTTGACCTTTGTTTTGACCCAAAGAGTCCTCATACCAAGTTTGATCAAAATATCTCAACTTCTTCGAGAGTTATCAGACAGACAGACCGACAACTTTTATGAAGTCATAGGTATCCCTCTACTTACGTTTTGGGATCCCAAAAATTACTGTTATCAGTTAGTTTGTTTCAAGACATTTCCATTTTATTGACACGATTACTTTACTTGTAAGTGGGGAACGGATGTCGAACGGATTAATTTTTTCGCTAAAGAAAAGTAGTCAATGAGGCAATCGGTTTGGACCACAAAACACGTTCGAATTTAATTTTGGAGTTCAATAAAAGATTGTTCGTTTGGCTCTCGTGAATAAATAGGCTAAATGAACTCACCGTTTTTTGCCAATCTCGTAACTTTTTTTCTTGGGAAGTACGAAGTTCGGCCGGAGTGCCGGACCCCTAATATGTCATCATCGGCTCTGAGATTATATCAGCCTATATCCAAACAGAGACTCGGCTGCGCTCATAAACATGCCTACAACAAAAGCATTTTGGGATTACACAGCATGCGTGTCTCGTCAACGATCCGAGGTCACGACTAAGCCTATTAAAAAGTTACAGGAACGACTAGACTGGCGCCTATAGGCCAAAACCCGATACACACGCTAACGCCTACAAAATACAATTTCTGGTGTATACTTTTTTTTCACCACACAAATTAATTGAACCAGAAATGCTCAAAACTGGTTCTAGCAACTTATTGGATGAATTAGGCAGATGTCTTTTTTTACCAAATGAAAGTGCGTGAACCAGAAACACAAAAGGGTTCAAGCAATTCTAGGACAGATTACAATAAAGGCAAGTCAATGCTACTGAATGCTCACCTACTGCTTAGAAAATATAATTTTTGGCAGACAACATTTTTGGGCGAATGGAGATACGTGAACCCGAAACGCCTAAAAAATGGCCACAGATTATCACTGCTAATGCTCGCAGAATACTATTTCTAGTGACAGCTTTTTTGGCAAAATTTAAGTGAGCGAACTATAAAGGCAAAAAAAAAGTTCGAGCAAGTTGTTCGGTGAAGTCCGCAGACAGCATTTTTGGCTAAATGAAAGTGCGTGAGCCATAAAACACCCAAAAAGGGTTTTTGGTGGATTACAACAAAGACAAAGATGTTTATGTTTCTATTGGTAAATCCGGGTGAATCTGGGTTTGCCCCCCCCCCTCCCACACACACAAACATACGGGCTAGTGTCGCCACTGAATAGTGTACATCATCCACGAACAGAGTCCTTCACCTTTAATGCTTTAAGTTGTATTTGTCCTTGGTATCTACTTCCCACCGAGCCTGCTTTCTGCTATGATGAGTATCAAGATTATTTGTTTTGAATATTATAAATGAACCCGAACCTGTCGCAAAATTCGTTCTTTTTTGCAGTAAGTTTGATACCATCCGTCCTGTGTGCAACTGCTTGCAAAGTAGCATTTTTGGCCTAACGGATATTTAACAAGACCTGTAAGCTCATTTGGCACATACACGGGTTAAGATGTATTGTTTGATCAAAAGTAAGTTTAGACTTTGCGGTTAAGTGCGCATTCTAAGGGAGCTACAACTTCATTTGGAAGCAAAACTAAGTAAAAATGATAATGGTCTGATGGGGCTCATGAAAATGCATATTTGCTTAAAAGTATGTTTCTTATTTTGCGGTCAAGATTGGTACTTTAAGGAATAGTCGGACTTGGGAAGTAGTGATTTCTAAGCAAATTTTGTTGAATCTCTAATATTCCATCGAAGTTTCATCGCCCTAGCACATCTGGAAGTACCTTAACTCGCGAACACCGGAATCCCAGACCCCCCCCCCCCCCCCTCCCACACCACCCACAATACCCGGAGCCAATCCCGTTTTGTAACTTATTTATCCAGAGCATCTGTTTGTTATTCCAACAAAGTTCGACCCCGATCACACCAGTCTACGCGGGTCAAGTATCCCCCCCCCCCCAAATATAAAACGACAAGCTAAAATCTTAAAGTCAAATGTAATAATAAATAAATACAATAGTTGTCGGATCCGATCCGGAAATGAAAAAGATCACTAGACAGAAATGTCCTCTGTTCAATTATTATATTTCACTAGAGTCCGATCACCCGTTCCATAAGTTATGCATGACTCAATATTCGAGGATTCAACTACCTCCTAAGATTATCATATCGAGGATTTTTGTATTTCCAAGTCAGTTTGACCGGGCCCCTGATATTCCTGTCGTCGTGAAAATCCCCAAAACCGCCATCATCTGAATTCCGGGAAAACCCTCCACCCCCCCCCCCCCCCCCCCCAAGTGTCCGAATCCAGTGCAATTGTCTAAACGATTTATCTAGAGCAGATGCTTGTTCTTCCCAGCAAGTTTCACTCCGATCCCTCCACTCTAACCGTTTCTTGAGATTTCCGCCCCCCCCCCCAAGTATCCCAGCTATCGAATCCGGTCAAGACTTTAAACGGGACATCAGAGATATATAATCTATTCAGTTATTAAGTTTCATTCCAATCCGATCACCCGTTCGAAAGTTACACTACCCAATCTCCCGGATTCCCCCGCCCTCCACTCCCCCCCCCCCAGATGGCCGGATCGCAAAACTGATTATTTCTAAGTTTGTTCGGTCGGGTCCCTGATATGCCTGCCAGATTTCATGGTCCTATCACATCTGGAAGTACCGGAACTGGAACTGTGCGACAAACTGCCCTCAATTTTCAACTTTCCACCGCATATGGTCGGGAAACTGATTATTACCAGGTTAGTTTGGTCGGGTCCCAGATATGCCTGCCAAGTTTCATTGTCCTAGCACATCTGGAAGTATCGTAACTCGAAAAAGTGTGACACAATAACCGGACCGACCGACAGACGGAATTGTGATCGGTATATGGCACTTGAGCCAGAGGCTGCAAGTGCCAAACAAAATTGCAAATCGCCATACCTTACGGCTAGACGCCTGTTAATCAAATCAACTGTCAGGCTCGGCTCCCCTCGTGCCTCTTTGCACGGCACGGCTTTGCACTTTGCAGCTACATTTTATTTGAGCTATATTTTGGCCCTTCTTGGCAAGGGTCCTCTTCAGGCTCTAAACTCCCCCAGAGTGCCCGAATCCGGTCCGGTTCTGTCCCTGATGTATCTGGGGCTTACTTTTATGGTTGTTCTTCCCACCAAGTTTCATCCCAATCGCTACACTCTAAGCGTGTCACAAAATTTCTGGTCCCCCCCCCCTCCCCCGACTCCCCCACATTGATCGTATCCTGTCCTCACATGAAATGGGACATCTGAGACATGAGTTCTGTCTGACAAGTTTCATTAAGATCCGATCACCCATTCAAAAGTTGGACATTCCGGATTCCCCCTCCCTCCACGATGGTCAAATCGAAGAAACGATTGTTCTTTAGTTAAAATGCTCGAGTTTCTGATATGCCTGCTAAGTTCCATCGTCCTAGCACATGTGGAAGCATCTAGGGATCACCAGAATTTTGGACCTCCCCTCCAACTCCCCCACAGTGCCCGGATCCGGTCCGGTCTTGTCAACTATGTATCTAGGGCTTGTGCTTGTTCTTCCCACCAAGTTTCATCCCGATCCGTAACCCCTAAACCGACTGCGCAATTACACAAACATTTTTTTTGAAGAATCGAGTGTTTTCTTGCATGTACCGAATTCCGGTTTTCCCCGGATTCCGGAGGAGCTATTTGTCGGACGAATACAAAATTTTCAGTATGGATTTCGCAGGTCTCATTTCCCCCTAAACCGACTTTGGTATCAGATCAAAAAAGATTTTTTGTTTAAATAAACTTTTTGCTTCTATGGTACCGAACTTCCGATTTTCACCGGATTAAGCGCGAACTACTTGTCGGATGAAAACATAAAGTTCAGAAATCTCACTACTCCTAACTCGACTGTCATATTATCATAAACAAGCATTTTTCCTTCCCTTGATATTTCACCCCCTTCACCCTTTCAAGCAGCCCTAGAAAATTTTCCCATTGGACGATTTTTGTGGATTTCGGATAAGTTGTTTTGCGATTTTCTCTGAACATTTTCGTGTAAACAATGTCTGTGTTGCAAATTTGTGCGGGTCAAACCGTACTTTTACTGGACAAGGCTTAAACACACGTCGCTATAAAAAAAAAATTTGGTAATCCTTCTTTAGATGACGTATCTGGCCCTTCCAACGTTTCTGTATGATGGAACTTTGGACACGCCTAGATTGTTTTCACTTGTTTTTACAAGGGTTCTTACATATAATTATACCGATTATTTGTCTGGATAGGTGTTGTTGCTAAAAAAAAAAAATCCAGACATTCAGAACTGCTTTAGGTCCTCGTCTAAATATATCCTAAAGCTTGCTAACTCAGTTTCAACTGTCTTCACCCAATTACCCGGCCTTCCCACGCCTGATCACCACGGAAGTATCAGCTCAGTTCAATCCAGTTAATGCCTATCAAGCTGTCAAAGTGTCAAACGTCAATCCGTCTGTCGGAATTATTAGATATCTCAGTGGGAGGGCAGATGGGGAGCCCTATCTCCATGGGGAGTGGGGGTTAACAGAAAGAGACATCATTTACACCCTGGTTTGATCCAGCGCATAAATAAGGTTACTTATTGAAATAACAAAGGGCGCTAGAAGCTATGAAAACAACCAAATCCAGTCGTAAACATTAAAGGGAATGGAAGCCAAAACCTCTGAATTCCCTCTATATCCTCCTAAAAGAGGTTTTCGCTGGGTTTAAGAAAAAAGGATAATACAAAAAAAATAACCTATTACTGTTTATTTTTTAAAGAATGCCTTAACAGGTAATCGCTAGAGGTTTAAGGTATCTGTGTAAGCGATTTTGTAGAATAGAGGGCGAATGTGCTTCATGTCCCGGGTTGCCAGGAGCTCGACTAATTAAAGTGTCAAAATTCCTGACAAAAAGGTGCTTTTTCACATCTCGAAATAGTTTTGGCTGCGCAATGCGCAAAATGCTAGTAATTGGTAATTATTCTGAATTTATAAGAACATTTTTCAAAACAGTTCTTATTTATTAGACCACAGTTTTGTTGCAAAATTTATCGAAAATGAGCTTTATATAAGGCTTCAAACTGTTTTTGTGCAATAATTCAAAGTAAAGGAAATGTTTTTTTTGTTTGTGGTAATCCGTAATTTTATTAGAGAGAATGAAAAGGTGTTTTTTTTTTACCACGAAAGTGTCATTTGTATGAAGAGGTGTCATTTTCAGAGAAAAAGTGTCATGGTGTCCTCCAGAGGCAAAAGGTGTCAAAAAGCACCAAAAGTGTCACACTTGGCAACACTACTCTTGATGACTATCTCTCCTTGGCGATGCAAAATCTCCGGCCTCTTTGGGTAGCTTAGCGGAAGAAAGGCAGAAATGGTGTCACAGCTGCACCCAAAGATCGCGGTGATTGATTGACGGAGGATTTGAATCGTTGAGTTTGAGTCGTACGTTTAAGTCGTATGGACACGGTCACTCCTTCTTCCTGAGGAGCGCTGGCGTGTTTTGGACTTGGTCATACAGAGTGTTCACATCACAACTACAGCTTATAAATTTATGCTACCGCAAAGAGTAGCAGCTCTGTCATTGGCGGCTTCCGGAGCGTGTGTGTAGACCAGGCCCGTATCCAGGAATTTTTTTTTTTGGGGGGGGGGGGTACCTTTCGGGGGGGGGGGGGGAGTTGTCTGCTGGTCGGACAAAAAACAGACAGATCAGAGGCAAACATTTGTATGTTTCGGGGGGGGTCTAACCCCCCTCCCCTCCTGGATACGGCCTTGGTGTTGACTGTCCTGCTCCAGTTGGACGGAAAGATCAGACCGGCTATTTTCTTTTGTTAATCGAAGAAGTCTACCTTGTCTTTGTCCTAAAACTTAAGTTCTGTGTGTTTTGTTTCAATAGTTGAAGCCTTAGTTTTATTTATTATCCAATGATAATCGTTCTTCCAACACGCTCGGCGCTAAACTAGGCTACTTTAAATTTAGTAACGCGTCTAAAAAGATTAGAGATACTATTTTCCAGCTTGAGCCTGAAGATCACCCTTGCCAAGAAGGGCCGAAATATCACTGGAAGAAATATCAGCTGATTAATTCGTTCAGAGTAGTCAAATACGATTCGCAGCCAGCTTTGGCTGAAGGAATCCTAAAGTTTAGTAAGACTTTACCACTTTTGGTGGTTACGAATAATCTTATAAATGTACACCTCGCACTATTTACTGTTTACGTTCCACTATTCTGAAACCGATGAAAACATTAAAACAAAGCTCTGCTTTTAACACATTATATACCTACAGCTTTTGCTGTTTTAAGCCTTCTCTTGGCCCATAGACTTCAAGCAGAAACGGGAAAAAATTACGTAACAGGTTTTATCACGAGCAAGCTTCTCCTAGACAGTAGTTGAGAGCATATCAATCAATCAATCAAGTTTAATCCGAATAGCTAAAAGCTAGGAGAGGAATACAAATTTACAAAATACACAGACACGAAACAAATTAACTAATACACTTAAAAGATATGACCAGAAATAAATGACGGGATGAAACTACGTAAAAATTGGGCAGAAGAATTAGCAGGATATGGAGAAAACTGATTGCCAGTATTCATCTCGGAACGACGCACGGAAGACGGGAGAGGAGAGGGGGAATAGGGCCATCCGGGGACAACACATTATTTTAGTTCCAAATTTGTTTAAAGAGTATTTCTAAGTTCTGACAATTTAGGACCGTCATGTTTAATAAGAGCTTCTTCGTATGAAATATTATGATCACCAAGGATGATTCTCACTGTTCTCTTTTGGACATTTTCCAGGCGATCAGAGAGAGCGCTGCAGAAAGAGAAGAAGGCCAAACCGGTGAAACATAATATTCTAAATGAGGCCGGATATAAGTTTTAAATAACAGAGGAGGCATTTAGTATCCAAACCGAAAGATTTAAGGGTGGAGAGGGATTTAATTAAAAAGTTGGTATTATGGATAATATTTTCAACAAGAGAATTCCATTTCAGATCGTCATCGATTATTATCCCAAGCAATTTAACTGATTTACACTGCCTGAATGACGATGGATATTCAGCAGTTTCTCTTCTTAGTCTGCTAAACCGCATAACCGAAGACTTACTATCACGCAGTGAAATAGCGAACCATGGCTTATGTGAAATAACTGAGTTATTATGTTTTGCAAACAGAAAACAGCTGGTGAGTCCTCAGGGTAGCCTTAGCCCATAAGGATAGGTCCCTACAGGAGTTTATATTTTGTATGTAGGTTGGTGTTTGGCCGTTGGGTCTTAGCGCAAATAAAATCTTATCTTATTTTATTACAGAGAGGTTAGAATATACTGTACTGATCTCCGGGGTCCAAGAATGGATGGAGAGATTACGGAGTAGGTCGCATTAGCATTATATGTACGACGGGTCATTTATAAATAAGAAAACGACCGGTAATGACTCTTGCTCAACTGGATGGGATAGAAAGGCATTCTTTGGGAGGGGACAACCCCTATCGGGAGAGCTTTCCTACGGGGGGGGGGGGGGGAGGGGAGGGTCATGTAGGTGGGATTTCTACGATTAGAATTCTCCAGATCCGTCGCGGACCCAAATTTAGTTCTCGTGCCCTAAGCTGTAGGCCTACCACCAAGATTCGCGCGATCCGAATCCTTTTGTCACATGCTAGCCATCTAGAGGAGTAGAAAAGCTGTACGAAAGGACTCGCTTATTCCTAGACCCAGGTAAACCCGTCAGCAGAGATGGGCGAATCCGAATCCAGGATTCGTCCTTTTGGCCGGATTTGAATCTTCTGCTTGTCACGCTGGATTCGGATTCAGATTCCAAACCCAAAATCTTACGAATCCGCCAAAATTTCTAGTGTTCATCCTTCCAGTTTTGTTTTTTCCCAATTTTACACAGTGTGATTATGCAATCCATCTTTTTGGTCGCCACCACTAACAATCCTCCGTAATTTATCACCTTGTCTGATTACCTCAGATATCAGTGCTTTTTTGTCACCTGTGATTTTTAAGCTAGAACCTATGTACATGATTTGATTTTTGTTAAGGTCGGGATCTATTCCGGATTCTAATTCTCAACACGAAATGGTGGATTCGGAATCGGATTCGTAAGTAGCCCTGGATTAGGATTCGAATCATTCATGATCGGATACGCCCATATCTGCCCTCCAGTCATTTGATTCACCTTGCCTCAACTCAACTGAACTTACCCAATCAAGCATGGCCGTGAGGGGCACTCACGCTCTCTGTCGACCACTGTCACACTCTATTCTTCAAAGTCCCGGTAGATGGCGCTAGTTCAGCAAATAGACCGAACGGAGAAGAACTGCCGTACTCCCGGAAATTCACTCAAGAGCCTATCTTTCCAGTGTCGCATCACAGGCATACAGCCGCTCGATTCCAATCCCCCAGAAGAAAGACGACCACCTCACATTCATTACCTCTCCCGTTGCCTCTAAACTATGAAAGCAAACTCGAAACAACGCGCAATCTTGACTAACCTTGCCAACCACCGTTGCCTCGGGTCAAGACAAGACAGGTGGAGCTTAATTGTGCACCATGGGAAGATTAAATTTGGCTAAAATGCAAAAGCATGAGGCGTTTCGATGCGATACTGAGTCTTTCTCCACCCCTACCTCTGCTACGCTCGCCCCTTACTTGAGTATGCTCGCCAGGTACGGGGTCCTGCTGCTCTTCGAACGGCCCACCTGTTACAAGAGCTTGAGCCGGACCTCAACTTTTCCCTAAGGAACTGATGATCGTGCCTAAAGTCCACAACCATCCGACCCTGGTCCTCCGTACGAACGACATCCCACACCTTTTCAGAAGTAACCCCAGAATAAATACTTTCATCCACTCACATCACAAGTGCCTAACTTCTTTCCCACCAATTTGACCAAAACCTAGGCTCTTGTGTTAGTGATGATGAAAGTGAGACGGCTTTTCAAACACCACAGTCGGTTACTGCTGTCTGAATATCAGATACCGCGGTAACTGGCCAGATACTCGGTAACAGCAAAAACGACCATAGAATGTGGCACCGCGGTAACTGCAAAACGGCTTCAGACCGCGGTATAAGATACCATGGTATCTAATAAACGCAACTATTACCTCGTCGTGATCAGCCGGAATCCGGAACTGGCCGCCTGATTTCCACTAGCCCGATCCGGAGAGATCCAGACGAAAATGGCAGCCGAAGAAGACTCCTTCGTTGCACCGTAACTTTGACCGGCCACAATGGGAAACTTCAACCAGCCAGAATGGGAATAGGTCTGGGTACCTGAGTCAACCGGCGATTCTTCTAGATGTCCTACACACCTCTGGGGGGGGGGGGGGGGGCTCAGGTTAGGTAAGGGCACCTGTTTCCATTTCTCATACCATACAACATGCCCATAACAGGACGAGGTCTAAGGCTATTACTCCCACAGTTTTAAGGATTCGAAGATTCGAACTTCAACCAAGTAAACACTTATCCATATGAAGATTCAGTTGACTAACTTTGTTCTCTTCCACTTTCCAGACATTACATACTGGACAGGTTACCATCGTTTCAGTTTTAGACCTCTTTAACATATCAAGAATCGATGTAGCTTTCCTCTTCCTCGAAGTTTCACTTTCTATTTCTTTCCGCGTATCTCCTCCTGCTATCTCCTCTTTTTTCATTTCTTTCACAACCGTAGGCTCTAGTAAGGGTCTACTTGAGGATGGAACACATTCATCCCCGACTTTATTCGTCATATCAAGGCACTTCTCAACGTGGTTACTAAACTCATTCGCACTCTTATGCCGTACTTCACTGAAGCACACAGGGCATTCTTCACACCGTAGCTCACTTGGTTTTCCGCTGAGATACTTCTCGATTGACTCCTGTTTTTTGGTATCCCCGCCGGCATAAAAGTCGGACATTCGCACGCCTAGTAACCTGACACAGAATTTTGAGGCTTTACTAACTTCTCTGGCTAAGAGTGACTTTGCTGCTTTAAGCATAGCACTACTATCGTTTGTGTAATCGTACAATGCGGTCTGCCGGCTGATTGTATCAAACGTATCAAGCTTGCACTTCAAAGTGAATAGCTTGCCCCGCAATAGCTTCTGCTTCATATCTTCTCCTAACTCTTCGCATAGGTCTTCAAGCGTATCTTCAATTTCGGACAGGTCTGAGGTTGCCTTAAACGTAGTTTCAGTCGAAATCGACTTTCGTTCCGAAGTTCCGTAACTATTCAAATCTGTACATCCAAGTCCAAGCGCTATTTCCACGAAGTGATGATAGCTCGTCTCAGAGAAAAGAAGGTATAGGAGCGCGCGCTTTTCAAACAGGTCCGAGCACGTGATAATGCCGAAGGAGTTCAGGAGCTGTTCCGTGACGTTTCCGATACCACTGATTTTCCGGATGGGTAACGGCCGAATAAATGACATTATCTCGTCGTAATCGGCCGGAATCCGGAATTGGCCGTCTGGCTTTCGCTGATCCGATCCTACTTTGGCAAGGCGCGTGTTACAAGCGATTCCTAAAATTAATTTCGGTTAATCAGACTAAATAACTTAACGCAACAAGAATGCGAAATTTCAGCAGCCAACACTTGGGATGCTATCTGCGGTTGTTTGTAAACAAAAATTCCTTGTAACCAGTTATTTTTTTTATAGAAGTAACAATATAAATCATGTTTAGTGTTATGTTTACGGATACATAATATGAAACACATTACACACTCACGACAGAAATGAAGAACACACAATAATTTTTCGAACAGGTATGCAATGCATATCTTCCGATGTCCCAAAGGAAAATGACAATTACTTCTGTGGAGGTTGATACAATATCATATCATCCTTCAGCGAGGTCGATACGAAACGGTATCAGCCTCCGCAGATGTTCACCATCCTACTTTTCCTCAAACACTGAAAAGTAGAAGCTGACCTCTAAACAATAAATACAAAATATTGCTTTCTGTAAAAAAAATAAAAAAAAAAAACGAAACACTTATACATCATAGAAAAAAATAAAAATGATATAACATCTTGCTCTCTCTTAGACAACCAGCCTATGCCCTAGGTCAGTGGTTCCCAAACCGGTGGTACGCATACCCAAAGGGGTAAGCGAGACCTTTGCAAGGGATAGACCTGTGTGTCTTGTGTTTCAGACTCCTTTTCTTTTGCTTGGTTTTCCTAATTTCAACAACGGCGTGCACAGTTTTCAAATATTTTGCGTCCAATCTCCGCTTCGGAAAGCGGAAAGTCTGGGCAGAGTAGACAAGCGCCAGCATCAAAACTGGTCCTTCACGGAAACGAGTACTGGTCTTCTCGGAAAACGATATTTCTGAACCATTCTATCGTAAAATGATAATTTCTAGTAAGAAATGTGCTTTAATTTATTGCTGCCAAAGAATCTCATAGAAAGGCCAAATTTACCAAGAAAAGAATTCTCTGGTTTCCTGTATTATGTCGCACAGTATGTTAGTTCATTAAAAGTAATAGATACAGGCGAGTACTCCCAACCAGAAACGTGGGACGGGGATATTATTGGAATAAAATTTAAGCTTTCAGTCCCTTACTCATACGAAGTTGATCAAAATGCAGAAAAAAACTTTTCCTGTCATCGGTCGCGCAGAAAAAAAGCGGCCCTGTCGAAAAACAAATATCAGGACTAGTCTTTTCACTACAGTGGTATTTAATAGTAATTTCCCCGAATAAGATATTTTTAGTCGGTAGACGCTTCAATTATTTATTACAGGTTATTTCCTTCCACAACGTTGTCCCTGAAGATTGATAGCCTGACGAGGACCCTTGCCAAGAAGAGTCAAAATATCGCTGCCAAAGCATAGAAGCTGACATATCCATTTTATGCATTATTTGAACGGGAAAAAAAAAATCTAATTTATTATTACACTTTAACTATGTTATTAATAAATATAATACCTGCGCTGCACGTGAGTGTCGTAGCTTCCACCACCTTTCGTCTCAGGTCGTTCACTACATGTTCTACACACGCTTCTTGTCCTGATGATGCACTTATCCTTTCCAAGTAGTCTGTAAGATCGAGGTAGCCTTCATCAAGGGACATCATGCAGAAGTTCTTATCAAACTGGACAAAGACGCCTAAAAAAAACAAGAACCAACTATTAAAAGTAATACGATACGGGCACATACTCCCTACCAGAAACGTGGGACGGGGTTATTATTGGAAGAAAATTAAAGCTTTCTATCCCTTATTAATAACAAAATCGAAGTTGATCAAAATGCAGAAAAAAACTTTTCCTTGGATGGCCTGGATGGGGTGCTCTCGATACAACAGGGGCTTCCTCAGAGCAAAACAACACTTAGAAGAAGCGTCAAGGCTTGACACAACTGACACACAATCGAATAGCCGCACCAGAACCACTGGCGATAGAGAACGTCCCTACTAAAACTCATTTAGTCGTTCACCAACGTTGGCGCCGGTAACTTCATCTTCTGAACATTGCAAATAATTACACAGCTTCCTTTGTTCCCTCTATGTGCACATACGACACCTTAGCTTTACTACAAATTTCCAAGTACGCAAAATTGTCTCGCTTTAAATGCCGGAAGCGTAGTGGGCGGTGCTACGAGTATGACCCGTCTGCAAAGCATGGAAAGCATAGGTTTTGGCGCTACTCCTTAGTGCTATTTTGCTCTGGGCTTCCTCCTCTCTTCATTTTTGACTAATTTTTTAACCACGCCCCCTATTCACATCCCCAGCATTGACATCTTGTTCGCTGCGATGCAAACACTAAAAAGAAAAAGGTAAAGGTTTCAGCTTCAGTCTATACAGGCCCAACTGGCGGTGCTGATCTCCAATTCTCCGCCGTCAGCCAGGGAGCGCAATTGGCGCTTGGGAGCTAGCCATCCTGGTGCTTTCGCGCACCCTTCCTGTCACCTTCCCCAGATTTATCCAGGTGCCCATTTGAAGCTGGGTGAATTTTGGCCTGTCTTACAGGGTCACGCCACAGACCCACGCCCCAAACCGAACTACTGATACTCGAACCGGCGACCCTTCGCTTACGAGTTTGGCGTGCTAACCATTCGGCCACGACGGACCGAACAGTAAACTGTTCTACATGGCATTGCCTGTCTTCGTGTCAAACTGTCAACTGCCCTAGGAGGCCAAAGGGTTTCGAAGAAAGTCGTTTCTTGTAGAAGTTAAAGCCAGTCAAATACCGTTAGGGTGAGCAATCGCAAGTATTCCTTCAGCCCACGATGACTGCTGCGCTAAACAGATACGTCAGCTGATTTCATTCTGGCGATATTTCGGCCTTTCTTGGCAAGGCTCTTCAGGCTCAAATCACAGGTTCCATTTTCTAGCTTTGAGCCAAAAGAGGACCCTTGCCAAGAAGGGCCAAAATCTTACTCGAATCTAATCAGCTGAGGTCTCCGTTTAGCACAGACAACTATAAGCACATGAAGTTTGACATTTCAGGAAGAAGAATCGATCGAGCTTTTAGGAAGGGATAATTCCACCTGGACTTGATGAGCGTGTTCCATCCTACTTACTGTAGTTACTACGCATGACCTCACGAATGCTGGCTTCTTGGCGTCGAGGCTGGAACACACTTTTTTATTTTCATCAAAAGATCGTGCCGCGGGATAATCGTAGTTATTACGTAGTTACCACACTTACTCTTACTACGCTCCCGAGCGTGGTAAGCAAATAGTTACTATTTCGAGAAGGCTGGAACGGTCAGTTAGTAGCTTTTCACGAGGCTAGAACGAAAATATTAACTAATAGTTACCATTGTTAGAAGGCTGGAACACGCTCGACGTAACTATGCATAGGCACAGCCAGCCTCAACCACGGATAAATGGGGAAGATGAGCAAGAGCCTTGCAAGTTTCTCTCAAAAGCGTTTACGCTAAAGTAACTGAACGTTTGCTGTATTACACGATAGAATTCCTGCTGCTAAGGATACCTCTACATCAGAGGCGTATTCCCGCCATTCCCCGAGGACTCCTCGGGGATTTCAGAGGAACGACGAGAATAGAGGGAATCCCTCCACGCGGATTCCGCGTACGGAAAATAACGAGAGAACGGGGAATGTTTCGAAAATTGATATTATTCAAAAACCAAATATGCAGTGGAGGAAATTAGTCTGAATCCACTTTATTTTTGGTTTTGTTTATTCTAATTGTTTTCAATTAATCAAAATGATTCCCCTACAAATTTGTTTGTGTTTGTCACCATCAAAAGAGTTCCCCGTTCCCCGAGTCCTCGGGGAACGGCGAGAATACACCGCTGGACTTTATGTAACTATGCATGGGCGCAGCCAGCCTCAACCACGGATAAATGGGGAAGGGCAAGTTTCTCTCAGAAGCGTTTACGCTAAAGTAACTGAACGTTTGCTGTGTCACATGATAGTAGTCTTGCTGCTAAGGATTCCTTTAGACCAAGCAGACTGTGAATCATGACTGTGCTAAACATTGAAGTCAGCGCGATATTTCGTCCCTTCTTGTCGAGGGTCCTCTACAGGCTCAAGCTAGAAAAACAAACCTGCGACAAAATAAATGACAACGGAGGTTAAACACGGGACCACCCTCGGACACGCTGCTGAGAAACCTGAGCCTCGTTTTTGTTGCAACAGTGCTGCTGCATCACTTCTTCGCTTCTGCACAAGGTGCGTTTTGGATTCACTGCTTGCAAGATTTCGTCTTGCAGAACCTTGCAGGGAAGCACGGACTTGGTCGGTAAGCAAGTCCTTGATCCCCGAGAAGCGCTGCCGTCTTCCTCGGAAGCACTGCAGTGCAAAAATCAAAGTGCAAAAATCAATCAAAGAATCAGCCCGGAAGCGGACCAGCAGCGTGTGCCTCTGGGGGCAGAGGAAACCGTTTTCGGTATCCTCTATCGAAAATTGTTTTCGGTTTGGTCGAAAAATGATTTAAAGCTTTAAGCAACTAGCCACATTGACGTACCTTCGACAATCTTGCTGACTTCCGTGTATTTCTTGAAGTTACATGGTACAATCACCAGATCAGGGCAGAGCTTTCTCCCAATAAATCCGGGCATACCAGCTCTAACTCCATACTTCCTCGCATGATAGTTTGATGTGCTAAGCATTCCTTCACCCCCCACAGCCATTGGCTTCTCTCTGAGTTCGGGGGCATCCCTCATTTCCACAGCAGCATAAAAGGCATCCATGTCAATATGAATGATAGTTCTGCTAAGGTTTCGCGATGACTCTAAACGTTGAACCAGCTGGTCTATCTAAAGAAAAGAAGAATATAAAGGTAAGAAACTAGCTTGTCTGAAGATCAGTGGAACATAAACTGGTCAGCTTCGTAGGGCCCTAACATTGGAACATTTAAAGCGAGACAAACTTGTAGGGTTAAGAAAATTTTTAGTACAGCTTAGGCGTGGTCTGCACAGATCGCAGAAACAGGGGACGTTGTATATTTTCTTTGCTGTGTTCGGAATACGGAGTTATCGGAGACAGTGCTACAGCAACAGCGATTAAGTTTCAGTAGGGACGTTCTCTACCGCTAGTGGTGCTAGTATCTCAGCTATTTGAGTGTTTCACTTTTTTCCAAGTCTTGGTGCTACTCCCTAGTGTTATTTTGCTCTGGTGTGACCGTGAACGACTGACGACTGGGCGAGATGTCGGGTGGAAGTAGTGACGGGTAGAAGGACTGCCCGGTGAGTCTACTGACGATGGAGGTATTGACAAACTCTTGCCCGGTTAACTGACGGGTGAGCGAGCTGCCGAAACAAGTGGGGGGGGGGGGGGAGGGGGGGGGGTGACTGACGGATGGGTGTCGTGACAGGTGCCCGATGGAAACTACGCCTGGGTAGTGGGAAAAACCTATTTCGTAAGTCCTGGCCTTTCCTTTCTCTGCAAGTGCACACAGTCGCAGCGAGACGAAACTCACCTTTTTCTCGGCTGAACTGATATCCTCAGCTGAAAATGTTTCTTTCTTCTTTCTAAGCTCTAAAATTTTCTCATCAATACGCTTCTGGCATTTTTGCTTATGCTCGTAAAACTTGGACCCTTTTGAAGCTTCTTCAATGATTTTGTTGATTTTCTCTTTGTCCAGACCTTCCATACCAGCCTTTGTGGTGTTGAGACTCATCATGCTGCACTTCTCACTCATGGTCTTGTCCAATGGTGGTTTTCTCTGCCT
The DNA here is from genome assembly GCA_023053575.1 of Branchinecta lynchi. Taxonomy (NCBI): domain Eukaryota; kingdom Metazoa; phylum Arthropoda; class Branchiopoda; order Anostraca; family Branchinectidae; genus Branchinecta; species Branchinecta lynchi. The sequence continues at coordinate 30,630,219 of JAKZAP010000002.1, forward strand.
TAATCTTGCTGTAAAGCTATGTTGACCTACCTGAATCCTAAAATTAAAAACCCTCACATTCTTCCTTGTAAATGAGCATCCTTTCCTCACCTATGGTGCGAAAAGAAGATAAAAAATTTCTGGACGGATTTTCTGCATTTCGATTATAAACTGGGAAAATACTAAATTTCTTTTGCAGAAATGATGATGAAGCAAAACATCATGGCAGGAACTCGAGTCAGCAAGCATCCGACCCTGATCGTCTGTAGAGGGATCTCAGGAAGACTCGCTCTCTGAATGTAATGGTAGGGCCTAAGGGATTTGTGAATCTTGGTGGTCTTGATGTAAGACGTTCAAGCAGAGGCGTCACTTGCCAAAATGTTTGGGGGGGGGGACGAGGTATTTACCGACTGGCTGGTAATTTTTAACGACTGTTTCTGCAGAAGAAACGACTATTTTCAACAACAAAAAATAAAAATTAAAAAAAATCGACTGATCTTCAGAAAAAACAACTATTTTGACGAAAAATCAACCAATTTACAGAACAATCGACCAATTTTCAGAAAAAACTGTTTTGACGAAAGTCGCGGCGCTTCGCGCCGACTCACTTATTTTTTACCGACTTTACGACAGCTTTGGGAGGGCGTCCCCCCTCCCTCCCCCCAGTACCTTGGCCATACCTTGGCCTTCGAATTGGCCAGTCTCTACCCGCAACTCCTAAGCTGATTATTGCTGGCACTGATAAGAAAGTCCATGGAGCCTACTTGTCACTTGTTCTGTCGCAAGTGAATATGTCTAAAAAGCTCCTTTCAAAGCTTTACAATGCAGTGACTATGCATCACTTAAGTTTGCAGCTCCGTTCTGGGATCTTCTAAACGCCACATATGAGAAAGAGCTAAGAAAGCTGTTGTTCAAATTTGCGGTACTTCACTCAGAAGTACTCTGTCACAGACCCTTTACTAGTGGTTGACAATCTGGTTGCGAACCTCAATAATAAGGATGTTGTATACCCCTCGATGGGTACTTTTTTGATAAGATTTGTTTGATTTTGTATCTGGGTTAATGTCGTATTGTTTCTGTACGTTGTTTTTATCTTCTTCTTTTTTTCCGATACTACATCTTTTCTCTCTTTTGTGTTGTTGATGGGGAAGAAGAATATTTCATTCATTCATGTTCATTGATAAACTCGATCTCATATTGCTGAAAGTCTTCTATGTGGCAGTCCTTCGTGTTTTCTACTTCAATATTACAGAGGCATAGAACCAAGAATATGACAGAAATGGCAAGTCCCAGATTCTTCTTTTATAGTCTAACTTCTTGTGATCAAAAGCTTGCACTCTATTCTTATAATCCCTCTTCAGTTGTTCAAACTAAATAAGGGGCATTGCTAGACTGTCGAAAGAGAGGAAAAATAACATAATATGTAGGTGAATTTTTAATGCAGCATTTGAGCACAGTTACAAAGAAGGGTTTGTTGTACAATGCTGTTTAACACTCCTTTGCATGCAAAATTGAAATTATGGCCTATTAATATCTGGAAGAGCCAAGTAGTTCATTTTTGGCAGGGAAAATAACGTATTTTTGAGAAAAAACTACTATTCTGACAACAAAATATACTATTTTTACGAACAACCAACTGTTTTTAAGAAAAATTGGTTGTTTCAAAGAAGAATCAGCTGTTTCTAACAAAAATTTGCCGTTTCCAAGTCAAAATTGCTGTTTTTACGAAAAACTGCTGCGCTTGGCACCAACTCAGTTATTTTTTCTCTCCCCCCTATATGCTGCCCATGTGTGATTACCCTGCTAACAACACTAGTGCTGCACCAGTATCACACTGATATTCAAATAGTGAACCTCATGGTTCACTTTCTAGTACAGCACTGTATGTTATGATTAAAAATCACCTCTGGTTATTAAGGACCTTAGGGCAAATTTGACATTTCAATCCAATCCAATGAACTTCTTGTTCCTGGGCTCCAACCCTTTGAACTTCTTTCACCCTGGGGCAGGTTTTCCTTCATGGGTCGGTCACGATGGCTCACAGTACATTGATGCTACGAAGAGACTCAATAGTTGCATTTTTGCTGGTACCGTGGTATCTGATACCACGGTCTGAAGTCGTTTTTGCAGTTATCGTGGTATCTGATACCATGGTCAAAAGGCATTTTTGCAGTTACTGTGGTATCTGGACCAGTCTAGTACACTAGCCCCATTTCAGGCACGGTGCTCAAACGTCTAGCACCATGCCTGGGTGCTAGACGTTCAAGCACTGTACCTTGGATTTCATGTATGGTGCATGGATTTCAGTATACAGTGCATACAGAAAAAACACAATTTCTGTCATCACAACTGAGCACCGGCTCGGACAGGGCTGAAATTACTACTATGAATTAGAGAAATCAAAGACAATCCTTTATATATTTTTCACAACAAAAACAAAAGGGCTCTAATGATGATGGAGATGAAAAACCTAACAGCACCCTATCTATTTTCCATGTATTTTCCCTATCTATTCCCCAAGAGCCAATATTCTGGTTGGCTGTTAGGTAGAAAAAGCTGAGGCACAGGGCACTTTGCATGCAAAACCCTTGACTATGTAGAAAATGAAATGAGGTTTTTCACATCTGTCATCAGCCGATCCCTTTTGTTTTTGTTGATTGTCTTTGATTTCTCTAATTCATGGTAGTAATTTCAGCCCTGTCCGAGCTGGTGCTCAGTTGTTATGACAGAAACTGTGTTTTTGATGTATGCACTGTATACTGAAATCCATGCACCATACATGAAATCCAAGGTACAGTGCTTGAACGTCTAGCACCCAGGCATGGTGCTAGACGTTTGAGCACCGTGCCTGAAAAGGGGCTAGTGTACTAGACTGATCTGGACAGTTATCATGGTATCAGATATTCAGATACTACAGTAGAGGGATGCTTATGTGAACAGTTACTTTAATGTGAACCGTGCAGTTTTGGGCTAAATGGCAGAATGAAGATCCAAAATACCTATACAGCTGTTTTCAGATGCCCTTAATTACCTACTTTGGCTAACTGGTAGTTAGCTTTAGACACAGCAAGTGCATGAAAATGGCAAAGTCCACTGTCAACAGACGTTCACATATGCATACCTCTACTGTACGGTCCGACCGTGGTAACTGAGAAGTCATCTCACTTTCATCAAATTTTGTCAGATTGGTGAGAAAGACTTAGTGATGTAACTTGATATCTGTTTTTTTTGGGGGGGATGACTTCGAAAAGTGCAATTTCGGCAATAGTTGTTTTTGCAGAGCACCGTATATCAGATACCATGATAACTTCAAAAACGACTGATTGCAGATCCAGTTACCATGGTAACAGATATCATGGTATCAGCCAAAACGCAACTACTGATTTTCCTGAAGATTTGTGGCTCTTCTTGGTCAGTAAACAGGTCAGGGAGATATTTTGAAATATTGCGCGTAACCTATGAGCAAAGAAACGACAGCACTAAATTTTCGAAATCCCGATGACGAAGTTCTAACAGGTTGGACAGGTTTAACAGGATTGAAATGCAAGATAAGGCAAGATAAAATTGTAACTATATCTACAATATTTTCAGTACTCAGGTATTATCCAGTATTATGTTTCTAAATCTCTCTCTCAAAGCTTCGAGTGGAGTAATTTTATATCTCGTAGCGCAGCGGCACAGACGACGCTGAGCAAATTTTCAAACTCCGTGAATGGGGTTTGTTGAGTTTGTTTTGTATTAGTTCCTTAATTTTGGTCATGTTCTTAGGTACCATAAGAAGATCTGTTTCTAGCTTTACTGTGACACAGCTACTTCGCAAAACTTGGCATGCTCCTCTTGTTGAGAAAGAAGTGAATGTCCAGGTTTGACAAAAACTTTTCTATTTCTTACACATTTTAATTTGGCACTTAATTTACCTAGGTTACAACAAATGCCTGATTTTGTGAGACATTAAACCATTCAGTGTTAGTCCATTCAGTATTTGTTCTCGTACAGTAGAGGTTAATGTGAATGTGAACAGTGCAGTTTTGGGCCAACTGCCAAAATGGTAGAATGAAGATCCCCAGACCACCTATTCAGGTGTTTTCAGATGCCTTTAATCACCTGCTTTGGCTAACTGGTGGTTAACTTGAGACACAGCTAGTGCATGAAAATGGCAAAGTACAATGTCAAGAAACATTCACATAAGCATACCTCTACTCTACCTCTACTGTATCCAACTGTATCCCAAATGTCATTTCATTGTCAGTTATATGTCAATTTAAATATACGAATTTGCATTAGCCTAAAGGAATAATCTCAAAAGAGGCATTACAGTTAGTTTAACACCGGTTCTATTCTGTGCTGGCGGGAGATACGCCATTACCGCTTTCCCTGCGCTTTTTTGCCGGCAAATTTGACTCAGTCGGCACAAACTGGATGCCCCCCCCCAAAGTTAAAAGGCTAGTGACGCACCTGACTGGTTTTATACTAGTTCGCTTAAGTGTTTTCAGTTTTAACTACATTATCTTTACTAATTGAGGTAAATCAAAATGAGGTGTGGCATTAGGAATATCGTCCCGGGGAAGGGGAGGGAGAGTCTGAACTATAAAAGCTAAATGAGCATTTAATTTGTTTGCTTTTTCTCGTTCACTTTCATCAAGGTTGAAGTCAACACCTTTCCTGAGACTTTTACACCATTTATTTACATCACTAAATATAACGATTTTCTAGGATTCGACTTGAGTAGATGTCCTTTGATTTTGGTATAGTGGTTGGCCGCGGCATTCCTCGTAATTTTAAGAATTTTTTTTTTGTTGTTTTACTTTGTCATTCTTACCAGCTCGAAAAAGATTAAATAAGGTCTTTAACGGCCTTCGTGCCTGTCTGAGGAGTATAGCTATATTTATTTTTTTCATAAAGCATTCATGATATTTTTCAAGTAATGTAGTTTGAAGGATACTAGCTTTACTATTCGTATCTTTTGCCGAGTTGACTGCTTCCCGTTTCTCCTTGCAAATCCAGTCGACGAACTTCAGGAATAACTCATCAGTGATTGGTCGGCAAGTAGTTTCTGCCGTCGTGTGTAAAAGTTTCATCATATTGTTTGATATAGGTGATGTACAAACTGCACCAAACTGGTACTTGACTGTACCAGACTGGTGCTTGACTGTACCTGCTTTCAACGCTTTCAAAGTCAAAATAAAGTACTAGTTCCTCGGATTACTGAAGTGTTGTACATTAAATCACATGTGCTTTTTTCTTTTAGGGCTGGATCTCTTCAGTCAGAGAACAGAAAGAATTTCTGTTTCTTCACATCACAGATGGAGTATCCTCAACCAAGCTACAAGTTGTTATTCCCAAGTCTATTGGAATTTCAAAAGACCTCTGTAATGTTTACTCAGCTGTCGAAATCCAAGGAACTCTTGTTGAAAGCCCCAAGCCAGGACAACCTTATGAACTTGCAGCTAAGTCTCTGAAGGTATACATGATTAAATTACTTGGTAATTGATGACGTCAAAACTCGAGTCCAAGTTGATTGGTAAATATAGAAGAAATGAACCTGCAATCACTGCAGATTCTTTTTTTTTTCAGTCCAGCAACAGGCTGCTTCTGAATAGGCTGACAACAATATTTGTTATGCATAACATTTAATGCATAACGTTTTCAAAGTCACAGCAGATTACATCCCAAGTTTTGTCTGTTGAAACTGCGCATCCTTGCGTTATCTGTTATAAAACTTCTGACAGTGTAATTTATTTTTTTCGTCACCAGTGGGGACTGAACAGAACCTGGTGGGGACTCGGGAGGCAGGTTTTGTGAGAAGTCACTGCGAGATAGTATGAAGGAAAACGCCTTGTAAAGGAAACAATGGACACCACACTGTCAGAAGTTCCATAACAGATAACACAAGGATGCGCAGTTTCAACAGACAACACTTGAGTTACGTTTGATTTTATTCCTCCTTGTCTTGATCTTGTCCTGGTGTTATTGCCTTGTCACGGTTTAAAGCCGATTTATTTGGACAGGCATCACAAATAAAACGCAGTCGAGAAATCTACCAGAGACAGTACCAAAACTTGCTCCGAGATCATGTCATCGTTCAAGGCGTCCTCTCTGACAAATTGTCAGCTGACAGGACAAATAAAAAGGCATTAAGCGGCCAATGCAGTTAAATAAAACGGCATTTGGCTAACAGGACTGAAACAAACCGAGACAACGATAAATCGAACGCGGCCTTGGGATGTAATCTGTTGTGATTTTGAAAACGTTATGCATTAAATGTTATGCATAACAAGCATTGCCAGAAAGAGCCGAAAAACCGCTATCATCTGTCATTTTGTTTGTCGTCATGATATTGGGAAAGTCAGCAGACGCTTTTTCGGCTCTTACTGTCAATGCTTGTTATGCATAACATTGCATAACGTTTTGAAAATCACAAGAGGTGACATCCCATGTGTTGTCGGTTGAAACCGCGCAGCCTTGTGTTATCTGTTATGAAACTTCTGACAGTGTAGTAAGTAAAAACAAGAAACTACCAGGAATGTGCCTACGAACGCTCCTACTGTTGCAATGATTCAGTATGCCCTCCCAATGAATCTAGGAATCCCGGCGTCGCAGAACCAGGCAAGAATAGTGATATTGGTGAACAAGGATGTTGAAGACAGCTGTTAACGACCTGAAAGAACTGAATGAATGTGGAGTTTCGCCATTTTTCATGATATAGTACAGAGCAGAAATGAACAGCAGAAATACTCTTTCAGCCTAAGCTGACTGCGAATTATATGCAAAATGACAATGGATTAGTCAGCTAAGATTGGCTCTAGCGATATTTCGGCCCTTCTTGGCAAGGGTCCTCGTCAGACTATAGCACGAAAAAATTAACCTGTAATCAAAAACAAAAGAAGAGGGTTCAAGATTTTCTTCAAGATCAAAGATCAGCTTTTAACTTCTCAGCGCTCCACATGTCGCACCATCAGATTCAGGTTCATGTTCTTTTAATAATAAACTAAATAACAAAAGGTCCTGAGCCCGGCTGAGAGGACAAATCCGTTGTGCACGGGATGGGAAGACGTCCTTAATTAAATACAATATTTATAATTCAGTACATGCCATCCATACTAATGGAAATAAGCGTATTTGACGGTGCAAAACGGATGATATAATAATATAACTAGCGTGTTGTCCCGTCAGCACCCGGTCCCCATCGCCACCCCGTTACACGTCCAGCGAAATCAACAATGCAAATAACAGCAGCTGTGTTCGTTTTCGTCGTTGTCGGCACCAAAAATGTCCTTTAAATATTTTCATAGAACTGTTTTTTTGGCACGTTCTATAAGCGTTGTTTCACGAACGAAGCTGATACGAAAACGTTAATAGTCGAACTAACTTAATATCTGCAGCAGCAGCTATAGTACAACACGTGCGCAAGTGCTCAAACGTGGAGTGGGAAAGTAAAATGTTTATCACATTTTATATACAAACAGCTTTAGGACAAAGACATTTCACATCCCCAATAGCCAAAATAGCATTGAAATAGCCTAATTTGTAATCATCCCACTTTAAAAACTTTAAATGTAAACAGTATCCAAAGAAATCTTGAAGATTTTGCACGAATTTGCTTGAGTTCCAACAATGGTCTGCCAGCCAGTCCGACCCTTTGAACCTCTTTTCCATTAGCAAGGTAATAACAAGTGCAATAAACCAAATCGTAGCAGCCTAATACCCCCTTTGTCACTATTCATTAAGAACGGCATATCATCGATCATATGACAAAACAGTCCAGTTTACAACTGTTCATTAAATATTTCAAGTAGGTCGCGTCATCTTGTTTGTTGCTGTTAAACTAACATCCTCATTCATAGATATATCTCCCCAAATATACAAGAGTTCGACTTGAGACCTGTCGTATACGAACTTAACTAATGGGAAATCTGGGCCCAGCTGCCCGTGAACGGGAGGGGGGGGGGGGGGGTCGGGACCCATCAAAATGAGCATTTACACCTATTTTTCCTCAAGTATACCAGCTTAGAGTTTGATTCCAGTCACGGGTCAAAAACTTGTCTCATGGGCGATTTGGAACCACTTGCCCATGAACGGGGAGGGTGGGGGGGTGGTTCAATTCCACGTACATATCCCCAACCCTATTGATCCAAAAGCACAGAGGAATTTCATCGCCTTATCTCCAGCTATTGTCAAGTTAAAAACATTAAAAATTGGGCAATCTGGGCCCAATTGCCCCTGAACCAACTGGGGTGGCGTTTGGGACCCGCGAAAAGGAAAAAGAGACCCCAATGCTTACAAACCTACCAAGTTTCAACTTGATACCTGTTGATTCCTGTCACGGGTAACGAACTTTCCTGGGCAATCCGGGCTCAGATGCCCATGAACGGGGTAAGTGGGGGAGCTGCAACTTTAAAAGCAATTTCCCAGCCCTAGGATCTACATGTACAAGGAATTTCATCTTCCTGTATCCAGTTCTAGTCAAGCTATGAACATTGTTCACTGGGCAAAATGGGCCCATTTGCCCCTGAACCGGGTTGTGGTGGTGGGTGGGCCCCCGAAAGGCACAACTAGACCCCAATACCCACAAGTGCACCAAGTTTAGCTTGATACTTGCACTGGTTCATGAGTTATGAGCTCCACAAAATACGGCGAACCGAAAGCCGAAAGCTGCTACAGCGCTCGCAATAGTGGATTGTTCCAAGGAACACTCCACTAAAATGGATTTTTGTCTAACAGTCCCACTGTTTTTAGGATCTCAAAACGTAAGTGGAGGGATACTATGAGGTTACACCTAATATTAACAAACATTTGATCAAAACTTATTCAATAAGCTCTATCCTCAACACTATCTACTTTCCAATAGCTCTAACGCCCACGCTTTTCTGCGACTGAAAGAGTTTATTTCCTTTTCTCCAATCAAGGAACCTAGACAAATTTACTCCGTTTGTCACCAAACCTTTCGTACTGTATAGAGATTTGCTAGGACGTTAGACAAGCAACCCTATTTGTTGGGGCACTAGAAGGGAATTTAGAAATCGGTATAAAAGGACGGATTCCGCAGTTGGGAAAGTAGTTCAGTTCAGTTCTCAGTTCAGTTAAATTCAGTCGAGTTCTGAGCAAAAGAAGTGACAAGTCTTTAGCAACCTATCTCCAATGTAAGTGTAAGCACGAACCTTAATAAATGTGATTGGTTATTGACCTACGAACTGAGTATCGCCTTCGGGAAGACTAGGTGCCTGACATTTTTGCCTGACATCGGAAACTCTCACGCTCGCCCGCTACTCTCAACCACGCAACCGAGGTAACTCCACCTTCGCCTCACACGCTATACACATTAGTAAACCCAGTCCAAAGCTCCACCCTACGTTGATGATTGTTTGTATAGGTAAGAAGAACAAGAGCTACGAGCTCATACGGCACTTTTTGGGATCCCAAAACGTAAGTGGAGGGATACCTATGACATCGCAAAAGTTGTCCGTTCGTCCGTCTGTAAGCACGATAACTCTCGAAGGGAATGAGATATTTTGATGAAACTTGGTGTGAGGGTTCGTTGGGTCATCGGACCAGTCAAGTTCGTAGATGGGCTTTGTAGCTCTACATTTAGGGGTGGGGGAGGGGATTCAAATTAAGGGACAAACAAAATATTTTGAAACAGCTAATGTGATAATCAATTATGGGGTAAGAAGACATGCTGAACACGATGGTGAAAACCATTTTGTCATCGGACAAGTAGTTCGCCCGGAATCCGGCCAAAACCGGAAAGTTTGTTGAAAGTAAAAGTTTTATTTGAAGTTGATTAGATGTTCGATTTTGAGGTAGGAAGACATGCTGAAGACGATGGTGAAAATTATTTTCTCGACGGACAAGTATTTCGCCCGGAATCCGGCCCAAACCGGAAAGTTTGTTGAAAGTAAAAGTTTTATTTGAAATTGATTAGATGTTCGATTTAGGGGTAGGAAGACATGCTGAAGACGATGGTGAAAACTATTTTCTCGACGGACAAGTATTTCGCCCGGAATCCGCCCCAAACCGGAAAGTTTGTTGAAAGTAAAAGTTTTATTTGAAGTTGATTAAATGTTCGATTTAGAGGTAGGAAGACATGCTGAAGACGATGGTGAAAACTATTTTCTCGACGGACAAGTATTTCGACCGGAATCCGGCCCAAACCGGAAAGTTTGTCAAAATTAAAAGTTTTATTTGGAGTTGATTAGATGTTCGATTTAGGGCAAGAAGACATGCTGAACACTTACGTGAAAACAAGTTTCTACCCGGACATGTAGTTCGGAAAACTGTTGGAAGTCAAAGTTTTATTTCTAGTTGATTAGATAAGCGATTTAGGGGTAAGAAGAGATGCTGAGTCCCTGTATGACAATCGTATTTTACCCGGACATATAGTTCGACCGGAATCCGGCTGGAATCGGAAAATTTGTTATAAGCTAAATTTATATTTGAAGTTGATTAGATGTACATTACTGGGGAGAAAAGATACCCTGATTTCGTCTTTGAGCTTTCTTTTTTCGCCGGACAAGTAGTTCTGGAGTTCGGCCGGAACCGGGAAATTGGCAGAAGTGGCAGGAAGTTTTCGTCAAAACAGATATGACTTATAGGGGTAAACACACATGCTAAATCCAAATCTGAACTTGGTTTTCTCAGGTGATTAGCTATTTGGCCTTTATCTAAGGCATACGATCTCTTTACTTTCCAAGTTTCATTCAAATCACTCCACTCGTTTAACCCCTATGAGAGTCATTTCTGGGACTCCCCCTGCGGCTCCTCCCTCTGTGGCCAAATACGACTCGGACACATATATAATCTTCGCATCTTTTACATCTTCTCTTCCCGTCCATCAGGTTTAACTCGAATCGGAGCATATCTTGCATGTTTTTGTTTTTGTGTCATGTCATTGTTTTTGTGCATGTCACAAAGTTTTCCGACCCCCCCCCCCCAAACTCCCCCAACCATGGCCGCATGGGGTTCGGACACATGCTTTGCAAATCTACGTCATCAGTTCTTATCACCAATAAAGTTTCACTTGAATCGCACCATTTTGTTCGCAACCTACGGAAGTCAGTAATTTCTGGATTCCCCCTCCCGCAACTCCCCGAAAGATGGTCTGATCCAGGAACGGGAGTCTTCCTAGGGCATTGTGTTGGGCTCTTAAGTCTATTTGGTCGGATCACTAATATGCCTGCCAAATTTCATCGTCCTTAGCGCATTTGGAATTATCCTAACTCGCAATGACCGGAATTTCGGGAAACCCCTTCCAGCTCCCCCGACAGAGCTTTCCTCTCGATCCCTCCACTATAAGCGTTTCAAAATATTTCCGGTTACCCCCCTCAAACTCCCCCCCCCCCCCCAATGCCATCGGGGTCCGGAGTTGAAACGGGACGTCTGAGGCACGAGATGTTTCTTAATATCAAGTTTCAGAAAAATCCGATCACCCGCTCAAGGAATTACTATCCGGATTCCCCATCCCTCTACTCCCCCCAAGATGGTCGGATCGGGAAAACTACATTATCAAGTCAATCTATTCGGGTCCCTTGACAAGCCTGTCAAGTTTCATCGTCCTAGCACATCAAGTAGTACCGAACTCATGTGATCACTAGAAATTCGTAGGACAGTAGGGGGTACCCACCCACCCCCCCCCCCACCCCTCGAAGAAAGAAAAAAGCTAAAACGGACCACCAAAATTGAGCTCAGCCGGGCGCTCACCCAGAAAAGCTAAATGGGGGGCTGGCAGTACGCTCGGAAAAGTCAGTAAGGCTAGTTACTAAAGGCGTCGGCTGTTCTGGGTTCTCGAGCTTTTGAAACTTAAGGAATTACATTCTCAGTCGCATGTTTTGAGAGGCAGGCTGCCCAGGGCGTCACGACTGGGGGGGAGGGGGACGCCCCCCCCCCCAATGCTGTCGGCCAGTCAGTGAAAAAAACCGAGTCTGCGCGAAGCGCCGCGATTTTTCGTCAAACAGTTGATTTTCTTCATGAAAACAGTCGGTTTTTCTGAAAATTGGTCGATTTTTCGTCAAAATAATCGGTTTTTCTGAGAACAGTGGATGTCCTGAAAATCAGTCGATTTTTTTCGAAAATATCATCTTTGTTGTTGAAAACAGTCGTTTTTTCTGCAGAAAAAATCGGTAAAAATTACCAGCCAGTCGGTAAATACCTCGTCCCCCCCCCCCAAACATTTTGGCTAGTAACGCCTCTGAGGCTATCTCTAGTCGTTCAGATACGAAGAGGTTGTTTAATCATATTTCGTCAGGATGAGAAATATGATTGTTAGACCGACAGAAGACAGTAGTCAAATCAGGAATTTCACCCTGCAGCACACCGTTTTAACTCAAGTTTTAACACGATCTGTTGTGTACTAATATCTCTCGATTCAAGTAAAAATCAGGCGGATTTTACTTGTGGCGTACATTTCCAATATGTTGTTAGTTTCATGCAAAGATCATGACGTACGGACGTTCAGAAATAAAATCGGCGTCATGAGCCATGAGAGAAGATTTAATGACGGGTCTGATTATTGCAAAATGTCATTTTATTTTTATTTTGTGTTTTAACTCTTAAACCAGAACAAGTCAACTCCATTTTTATTTTATTTTTTCTGGATGATCAGTACTTCTTTTTTGAAAGGCTCGAACTGAAGCACATTATCCAACTTCAAGCTAAATGTCTCACATTTTCTGGATCCATCGTGAACAAAGACAGATGGGCAGATTCTGCTAAGTGGCCCTTACATGCATTTGGGATCTGAAAAGGCCTTCTGATCGTACAGGATTCCACAGAATTTGCCTGCGGCGTCTTTCGTAGTAGCTATGTTTACTAGAAAGTCAGTCGTTTCATTCGGATTTTAGGATTGGAATTTCGGGGCTTGGGCAGCACTAGTAGCTATATAAATTTTGTTGCGGGGAAGTAGCGTTTTGCCCGAAAAAGTCATGGCCTACTTCAAAAATTTCGCCTGCGGCGCTCACTTTAATTCTCTCTGATACACAGTTTTGCAGATATAGTGCTGTGTTCCTGGCTATTGTTTCTAACTGGTATAAGTATTGGGCCTTCCAAAGTCGTATATTTTAAGATAGTTACCTTCCACGCCCAAGCACTTCGAACTGCTTCTGAGCTCGGAGACATAACTAGGCTTCTAATCTTCAGTCTTCAACGCTTGCGTTTATAACGAGTTTTATTATCACATATGAGAAGAAAAGCTGAAACGGGCGGCAGGGCGCCGACAGGCGCCCTGCCACCCCCCCCCCCCCCCTCAAGTTTTGACTAGCGACGCCTCTGCTTGTGCTTGTTCTTCCCACCAAGTTTCATCCCGAACCCTCCACTCTAAGCGTTTCCCAAGATTTCCGGTTCCCCCCTCCTACTCCCCCCGATGTTACCGGATCCAGTCAAGATTTAAAATGGGGCGTCTGAGACAAGAGGACTTTCTGTATATCAAGTTTCATTAAGCCGATCACCCGGTCGTAAATAAAAAATACCTGATTTTTCCGCATTCTCCACTCCCTCCTCTCCAGATGCTTGAATCGGGGAAGTCACTATTTCCAACTTAATCATTTGGGGTGCCTGATACGCCTGCCGAGTTTCATCGTCCTAGCTTATTTGGAAGTGCCCGAACTAGCAAAACTTGAACAGATCGACCGACCAACGGACGGACAAGAAATTGCGATTGCTATATGACACTATACAAATACCAAATCGTATACCCACTTTTAAGCTCCGGCTACATAGGAACCGTGGCAAAGAATCATCTGCGTATATAGGAAAACTAAAATAGTACAAATTTCAGACGGAAAATGGAAGCCTTACGAGATTTACTGAAAGGCGGTATCTGCGGCGACCAGCCGAAGACAGTAGTGGTGACGCTATGTCACCACATATTCTGTCAAGAGTGCCTAACCACCTCATAGAAGAAGCGAGTCCGAACCCGATGTCCGACTGGGGCTTCGACTCATGCCCAACTTAAGATTTGTGTCCAGTAATAACGACACCCAATAACATATGGAGAGCAAGACTAGAAGTCGTCAAAGAATAAGCTCAAAAGCAAATTAAGTGACGAGTGTTTAGCAACCTATCTTCAATGTAAGTACAAACCTTAATAAATGTGATTGGTTATGGACCTACGAACTCAGTATCGCCTTCGGGAAGACTAGGTGCCTGATATCAGAAACCAGTCGCGACTACTGTCAGGCTCGCCCGCTACTCTCAAACCATGCAACCGAGGTAACTCCACCTTCGCCTCACATGCTACAGACAACGAGCATATTTCTTGATCATAATACCTATGACATGGCAAAAGTTGTCCGTCCGTCCGTCTGTTAGCACGATAACTCTCGAAGGGGAAGAGATGTTTTGATCAAACTTGGCACGAGGACTCTTTAGATCAAAGTACAGGTCAAGTTCGAATATTGGCTATGTAGCTGTATATTTAGGGGTGGGGGAGGGGTTTGAAATTAAGGGAAACAACCCTTTCTCTTTTTTTTCTTTTTTTTTCGAATAAAGTGGCCCATTACTTCCAAGTCCTCAGATTTGTCTACGTATGTTATCACCAGCTCTTCGCTGACGTAACAGGAGAACCAACTTCCTTCGTTCCTAAACAAAGAATGTCGGCTATCCGCCCTCGGGTTCGCTGTCGGATAGTACTCTATCCAACATCTTCCCGTAGGTCAGATAGCCTGCTAAAATTGGGGAGCAGAAGCTGCTTCGCTCCTCCTCCCCTTCCGCATCTATTCAACCTGAGATTCTGTGTTTCAAGAATGATATATATTCAAACCAAAACCACAAAAAACAACCCAACCATCATCATCAATAAACAGAGGAATGCAGCACGTAATTTCCAGGGCGTTGTAATATTTTTGAAAGCTAAGGAAATAGTCAAATTAAGGTTAAGGAGACATGCTGAATCCGAATTATAATAATATAATAATAATTGTATTTGAAAAAGCCCGAGGGCATACAACTAATCTACGGAAAGCTTTCTATATTCCAACGTACCAGATACAAACCTACAAATCTTACTATCGACTGGGCGGATGTACACTTCAGGATACCAGGAAGTGTCGGGATATCCCCACCGAAAATCTCCCTACGGAGATCCGAAAGCTCTTGGCACCGGCTTAGGAAATGACCGATATCCTCATCTTCACCACCGCAAAGGGGACACGCATATTTCCCATCCGGATTCTTCTTATTTCTACCAAACCCTTTGTTTCTACCGTGCAATGGTAGACAATTTGCCCTCAGTTGGATCCAGTACTTCAAATAAATCGCGGGTAGATTAAGCTTAAAATAAAATTCTGGTTCGTAAACTGTTTTCACCATACTATAGCTTCTAAGGGTATCCGATGAAGAAATAATTCCAAAACATGTCTGTGTTTCCTGGTCTTCAATAACTCTCAGTACTTCATATATGAAACCTGGAGATTGATCAGGAGGGCCCAATCCAGCATTCCAAATATACGGAAGTCCAACTTCATCAAGTATAGATTTGACATGGAATGGCCATGACTTTATCTGCACTTAACATTTCCAGATAAGCTGCCTTTGCAAGCCTATCATCTGGCAAAGCAATTATTTTCTGCCAAAATCTAATAGTTTGAGCTACCCTATGCCGTCTTTTTTTTTTTTTTTAAATGCCGCGTAGCATCTTTTCCGTTCTTCCTGTCCAATATGATTTGGCCAGGTGACTACGCTTCCACTTCCCTCGGTGACGCCAACGGTCCTAACATCTGATATTTTAATATTTTTTTTTTTTTTTTTTTTCAATGACTGACCTATATATTTAGCGTCACCTACACTTTCCTCTATCTCTACATTTAATTTTTTTTAATATTCTTTCTTATTCCCTCTTTTAACCCTTATTTCTCATTTTACCATTTCAACACATCTTTAAAACCTTTTCTTTGTTTTCCTTCCTTAATATCTCCGTTCCTTAAAATTTTCATTCTTTAAAACTTAATATTTACAAAAATACTATCCCTCGTTATTTTTTTGCAACCAAACGAAAAAGGGGGTTTTGTCCGGAGACAAAAACAAAACACAAAATTTGTTCGACGTCTTCGCACTTCCTGTGTCAAATGATACCCTTCCGTCATAGGGAATCCCTTTTGCAGTGGCATTTCTTACGATATTTTTCATTTCCTTCTCCGATACCAAATCCCTCTTTTATATTAGTTTTTTTTTAAATCTCTAAAACAATTAAAATAAAAAAATAAATTTAATATCAATAAACGTTCATTTGATCGTACTTTACATACAAAATTAATTAGTATGATTAAATGAAAAACTTGTAACGATTACCAATTTTCTTAATATAAAACTACTTTGGTTGCCAAAAATAACTTTAAAACTTTATCCCTTTCTTAAAACTTAAAAAAATACCATTTAAATGTAACTGCACTATCCCAATTATTATTTCTTTTTTTTAACTAAATTTCAAACTAAATCATCAGTATTAAAATTTAATTCCGAATCATTTCCTACTTTATCTTTACTACCTTTTATTATTTCCCAACATTTTTGAACTTTCATTAATACGGAATCATCCTCACCTTTTTCTCTTTCTTTCCACGAATAATAGCAAAATGTCGATATCATTAATGTCCTTGTCCTTTCTCTTTTTAATCCTTGTTTACTTGTAACGTTTATTAGGCTCATTTCTTCCTTTAAATGCCATTTATCTCCATATTCCATTAAAGAACATATTATTTTTTCGAATTTTCTTAGTCGCTCCTTTTTCTTCTCGCGTTTAATGAGAAAATGATTTACATCTTCAGTTTCATTGCATTTTTTGCATTTTCCCGTGTTATGTTCAGGGAAAATTCGGCGCTTTCTTTCTTCTGTAGGTAGAATGTTATGTATTTGGTAAAACATATGCTGTTTTACTTTCGGCGAAAGTATCGATGTATGGAGGAGATTTAAGTAGGTGAGTGCAAATGTTTCCTGATTGTAGTTTATCGCCCGCCGTCGGCATCGTTTACTGAATTTTTGGATTTTCTTGATGAGCAGTGTGAGAAGCTACCCGATCATACCTCATGTTTCTTTGCTGGTGATTTTAATGTTGACCTTCTTCAAGATAGTTCAAATAGTGATCGTTTTTTAAATATAATGATTTCGTATGGGTTAGTTCCGTCAGTAAATATTGCGACAAGAGTGACAACTACGACTGCAAAGTGCCTGGATAACATTTTTTCTGCGTTTCCTCCCAGATCTCCAAGTGTGCTGGTGAGTGACACTTCCGATCACTTTGGAATATTTGCACATTATAGTCTCCCTATTGGTAAAAAAAAGTATGCCCAACCTGAACGTTTTCGGCCAGTAATTGATAATCATGTATTAATCAAGTGTAAAAATGAGCTGACAGAAATTGATTGGGAAAGTAAATTATCTTCTTCGATTGGAGCTGAAAGTAAGTTTCAAAAATTTTATGAGACTATTCAAGAGACACTAAAAAAATATTCTAAGATGAAAAGCGGTTCTAGAAAAAATACGCCAAAAAAACCTTGGATCACGAATGGTCTTTTAAGATCAATTAATAAAAGAGATCAGCTTTATGAGATTAAAGTGCAACTTAAGTCTGATGTAAATACAAGAATATATAATAATTACCGAAACGCACTTAACCGTCTTCTGCGGAAGTCAAAAGAACAATATTATAAAAATAAATTCATGGAAGTTTCGGGAAACCCGGCTAAAACGTGGCGAGTGATTAAAGAAGTGTTAAATGTGACACCTAAAGCTTTACCTGAAGAAATTGAGTGCCCCGATGGAAGTAAAGCGACGGAAGATGGTTCAGTAGCTCATGAATTCGTAAAATATTTTTCTACAGCTGGAGCTAATGTAGCCAGCAAGATTTCGCTTAAAGAGGGTGACCCATCATTCCATGAATATCTAGGCCCGGATGAGGCCGACGTCTCATTTTATGTGAGCCCTGCCACTACTGATGAACTAAAGCGCCTAGTATATGATATGAAAACTAGTGCTTCCGGAAGTGACATTGTGTCTCTCAAGACTATAAAGTTCCTTTTACCAGTTATTCTGCCTGTCTTAGTTGAGATGATCAACCTATGTTTGAAAGAGGGAATATTCCCTTCTTTCTTTAAGGAAGCTAGAGTGACGCCTGTTCTTAAAGGAGGCGATACTAGTTGTCTTGGTAATTATAGACCAATTTCAGTGCTACCTGTCATGTCCAGAATTTTGGAAAAATGTTTCGCTAACCGTTTGCATAAGTACCTTCAAAATCAATGTGCGCTGAGCTCCACCCAATTTGGATTCAGATATGGACACACAACTGAACAAGCTTTGATATTTTTGACTAGCGTAATAAATGCAGCATTAGACCGAGGTTACAGAGTTGCAGCAATATTTTTGGATATAATAAAGGCATTTGACACGGTAGATCACGCAACTCTTATGGCAAAAAGTGAATTTTATGGAATTCGAGGGCCAGCTCTGCAGTTCCTTCGTGATTTTCTCTCCGGTAGATCGCAGTTTGTAGAAATCAGAAACGCCAAGTCGCCCTCATTGCCTGTGGTGTGTGGGGTGCCACAAGGATCCGTCCTTGGACCTCTGTTGTTCCTGATATTTGTCAATGACCTGTCACGAGCTATCAGAGAAGTGAAAAGTAAGGTGAGCGAACTGTTTTGTGGTGAAAAAGACATCACAGTTCCAATGTTTGCTGATGACACTGCACTGATATGTATAGCCAGAACCGAGAGACTTTTAATGGGTTTATGTGAGCAATCACTGGAAGAAGTATCGCAATGGATGAGAGTGAATAAACTCCAACCAAATCCGATTAAGAGCTCTTTCGTGATATTCTCGCGCACGGCGAATTATTATCCCTGGATTCGGTGTATCAAATTTACTGAAGGTGAAATACAGCGAACACCAACGGTTAAGTATCTCGGAGTGAAGATTGATGAAACTCTTTGCTTCAAGAACCATACTGATGCTGTTTCCAAAATTTTATCTCGGAACCTGGGTATGCTACGAAAACTCAAGTTCTACGTTCCCAGGCAAATACTGCGGCTCTTGTATTTTTCGATAATCCATCCTTACATCTTACACTGTTCATCAGTTTGGCTTGGGACGTTTCCTTCCATTTTGACACCGATTAGAGTGCTGCAGAATAAAGCAATCCGGATAGTTTGTGGAAAAGAGCCGCGTGAATCGGTAAGAGAAATTTACCGTGAAGTTAAAATATTACCGGCTGCTGGTCTACGTGATTTATATTCCCTATGTTTTATGTACCAATATCAGAAGAAAACTTTACCGTCATGTTTTGAAAGCGTTTTTGTTGTTAATTCTGATGTTCATAGCCACGATACGCGTTCGAAAAATGATTTTTGTGCTCCATTGGCTGTGACGACCAGGTCTAAGTTTTCAGTCATTTATAGAGGGATTAGATTGTGGAATGGGTTAGAAAAGGAATTACTGGAAAAGGAAAATATGAAGGAGTTTAAGAATGCGATTAAAAATAAAATGTATGGTAAGTATGATTTCTAGCAAATATATTAAATTAGTAGTTTATTTTAGATTAAATTAATAGATAATTTAATTTTTTTTTTTGCCCAGGTGGAGGAGAGAAAGTTATTTTTGTTGAGTTGTTTTGGTTTGTTTGTATTTGGAGGTTGATTCCACTGCTGACAACGTTATGTGATCGGTACTGTGCATTTAGTGGTCACCCCCAGGACAACCTGGACGCCCAGGTTCTCGGGTGACTGGTTTATCTGAAGATGTGTTGTTTAGTTCCTATGTTTTTTTGTTAGAAGTTGTTTAATGTTATTTTGTGTAAATAAAGAATAACCTAACCTAAAAAGTTCGTGTGCTTGCTCTTCGTCTTAAAGAAAAAGTACCTAGGTCTCCCTTCATCGCCTGTGTGTGGGTTGTAGGATGTAACCCAAATATTATTTTATAATACTGCAGCTGAATAGACTCGATCTGCGTTGCTGATTCATATCCCGATATTTCTGCCCCGTAATGGATAATTGGCTACAATAGCTATAATAAAGTACTAAAATGGATTTTAGCATAACAGGACCATTGTTTTTAAACTTGGTTTACAACTTTATTTTGTTTTGTCGAGAATTTTGAAGATTCGAAATAAAGTTTAAGAAAGGGATAAAGTTTTAAAGTTATTTTTGGCACCAAAGTAATTTTATAATAAGAAAATTGGTAATTGTTAAAAGTTTTTCGTTTAATCGTACTAATTAATTTTGTATGTAAAGTACGATCAAATGAACGTTTATTTATATTTTATTTATTTTTTTATTTTAATTGTTTTAGAGATTTAAAAAAAAAAACTAAAATAAAAAAGGGATTTGGTATCGGAGAAGGAAATGAAAAATCGAAGATTCGATGCTGAAACTGACCTTCCGCCTCCGTTCGTCGTTTCAGGAACGAAGAATGAAACGGCAGTTCAACCGAACAAAGAAAACTCCTTATTCTCGGCAGTTCAACACCGTTCACGAACGACGTTAAAAAGAAGACGCTAAAAGTAAAACGATGGTTAGAACGGCGAACCGAACGACGAAAACGAACGCAGAGTGTATCCATGGTCATTTGCCGAGAAGTTATTAAAGCAAGCGGAGCAGATGCGGTTCTTTTCTTCCATACAGACTGGCAAGGACCCTTGCCAAGAAGGACCGAAATATGGCTGGATCAAGTCTTAGCTGACTTATCCGTTGAGCGTTATTTTTTTTTAAAGAAACAGTGTATTTGGAGCCTTTTAATACCGTTTCTTTTTGGTTTTTAGGTCCTTTCTGGGCCAGCTCAACCTGATGATTTCCCGTTCAATCCCAAATGCAGTCACCCTCCCGATTATATAAGACAATTCCAACACCTTCGAGCGAAAGCACCATCGTTCACCAGCACACTCAGACTACGATCTCTTCTGACGTCAAGCATTCACGAATACTTCCAGAACAACGACTTCGTGCAAGTTCACACCCCAGTGCTGACATCTAACGATTGTGAGGGAGGTGGTGAAATATTTATGGTGAAACCGGATAGTTCACAATTGTGCAACAAGATGGCCAAAGAAGGGAAGAGTGAAGCTGAGGCGTATTTCGACAAGAAGGTGTTCTTGACTGTTTCTGGGCAGTTGCACCTGGAGGCAATATGTAGGTAGGCTTGAAGGACCCCTCTTGATTATTCTGCCTTTTATAATAGTTGCGTTTTTGCTGATATCATGGTATCTGTTACCGCGGTAACTGGATCTGTAATTAGTCGTTTTTGCAGTTATCGTGGTATCTGATAAACGGTGCTCCGCAAAAATAGGCTATTGCCGAAATTTCACTTTTTGAAGTCATCCCAAAAGAAAAACAGATATCCAGTTACATCACTAAGTGCGAAACTTCTTTCTCACCAATCTGACAAGATTTGATGAAAGTGAGATGACTTTTCAGATACCACGACCATTTACCACGGTCGGACTGTAGTACCTGAATATCTGATACCACGATAACTGGCCAGATACCACGATAAATGCAAAAACGCCTTTTGACCGTGGTATGAGATACCACTATAACTGCAAAACGACTTTAGACCGTGGTAACAGATACCATGGTATCAGCAAAAACGCAACTAATATACCTAGCTCCCTTATGGAATTATAAGCAACTAAATCACCTTCATTCATCGTTTCTTTTTGTGCCCATGAATTGATAGTGCTTTTTCAGCAGTGCGGAATTTTGCCCGTCACACCACGCAAAGTTTGCCGGAATCTTCAACTTCCGATGACAACTCCTTCACACGAAAGGATACGAGAATCTTCTTTTTGATTCCTTTTGTTTGCTTAGTTTTCCCACTTTTTAACCACGAATTATTTACTTTTCAAATGTTTTGCGCACAGCAGCCGCGTCGGAGAGCAGAAGGCAGGATAAAGTCGACAAGCGCTAACAAGAAAATTGCTAGTTTCAGGTGGAAAGTAATAGTATTTTAGAAATCTTTTTTTTCTGATCCATTTCATAGTGAAAAGATCATTTCTAGTAAGAGTTGTGCTTTAAGCTACTATTTATTATTATTATTCTGGGTACGGTAGGCCAAAAACTCTGGCCGAAACTCAGGCCACACATGAGCCTATTGCCTCAATCCCCAATATACAATTGATAGTAAACCATCACTCTAAACACAACTGATGGTGAACCATCACTTAAAACACAGTTGATGAAAACACCGCTCTTTTATTAGGGATTATCCCTCAAAATTCTTTATTGCTTGATTTGCAGGATCTTCTTGCATCTTTTGACAATTTTCTTCGCCATTTTGCTGGGTTCCAGCTCAATCTTGTATGCTTTAAGCTATCCTGAACCTAATACACGATATTGGGTCGGGCCTTCCGAATTGTCGCAAAACGGTGTGAATAAATCACTGAATGGTGGTTCGCATGCTGTTTCGGCCGGATTAATGTTCAGATTTTTGCAGCTAGATGGCCAAAGAGAGAAAGGTTGAAGCCTATTATTCCCGTGCCACTCCTGCCTTGCCCTCTGCCGGGAGTATTTGATAATTTATGTGTGTACCGTTAGTGAAAAGAAGAAATGAACCTGAACCTGAACTTGAACTTGAGGCTTATGTTGAAAATAAGATCTTCCTCCACGCATGCTCTTCTCTGATAGTGAGATTGTGAAGTATATGGTTTCTCGATCGGTTCTGCTCCGACTTGTAAAGAATGCCTGATTTCTGAGAAGCCAATTAGAGGTTAGATAAGACGATCTGCAGTATATTGATTTCTGTAGGTCATGCATCCACGTAATATTTAACCGAATACGGCTGCGATTTGACATTCCAGCTACCAATCACTTAGTAGGCTTGGAGACCGGATGAATATGCGTCACTTGGTTGATCTGTTCATATAGTCGACTTTGTCGAATTCAATTTTCTTCCGGGTTTGTGGTACCTGTGTGTGATTGTACCTCTATGCTTGAAACGTTCAGCAACTATCAGGGGCGTCACAAGTGGGGGGGGGAAGCCCCTCCCCCCCCCCAAAGCTGTCGGCCAGTCGGTAAAAGAGAACCAAGTCGGCGATTTTTAGTCAAAACAGTTATTTTTTTCACGAAAACAGTCGGTTTTTCTGAAAATTGGTCGATTTTTTGTCAAAATAGCCCCCCCCCCCCCCCAAACATTTTGACTAGTAACGCCTCTGGCAACTATAGCGGCAGAGGATTGTAGAAAATCAAATATTTTTCGGGTCACACGTAGTAGCGGGCTTTCTTCAGGAGCGCGCTCCACCCTTCTGACAATAGTAACTATTAGTAGCCTAACTATTTTCGTCCCAACCTCGTAGAAAGTTACTATTCTGACCGTCCAACCTCCTCGAATAGTAACTATCTTCTTGCCGTGCTCGGGAGCGTAGTAAGCGTGGTAACTACGCATCTCTGTAACGTGATTCGTCGGATTCGCCCGTGGCATGAAAATCTGCTGGAAAATAGAAAAATTGTTCCAGCCGTGACGACAAAAAGCCATAGCTCGTGACGTCATGCGTAGTAACTACGGTAAGTAGGGTGGAACAGGCTCCAATTCTAGGCGTCTGGATGGAGGCGTCTTGTCGGGGCCTTGAAGATGAACTTTGTCCGTGTATGATCCGAACGTCACTAGAAGAGACCAGGATGAAACAATAAAAAATGGTGTAAACTAAGTTCTATCAGAATTCCATACAAGCTTGTCGTCATACCCATTTTATCTATTTTACCTCAGAAAATGAAAAATTGTAGTTTATTTCTATCGGTGAATATATATATAGAGCCGAGCGGCCAGCGAGGCGCCGGTCGCGTTTACATTTATAAAATGACCTAGGGACAATCAAATCCTATGTTGGGTCCTCAGTCACTCGATGTCACGACTGTATGTAATTCCGATACAATTTAGTCGACACCTAAAAATCCCTTGGCTGAGTCAAAATAATTATGTGAATTCAAATCCAAGATGTTAAAATAGGCTAGCTTTTCAGTTTAACTTTAAAGGACTCGTCTTAACCTAAAACTCGTAAGAAGAGGGTTTAGAATATACCGTGTGAAATTCGGTTCTCCGAGTCCAAGAATGGATGCACTAGGTTGAATTCGTATTAAGTAAATGTACCATTAGGAAACGTAAAACAGGTCCTTTAAGGAACCTTGTGTTCTAAAGATCTACGTTATTTTTAGTGGGATATCCAAAGTGTACAACTTCAACCCCGCATTCCGTGCAGAAAACTCGCGATCGAGGCGTCATCTAGCCGAATTTCTAATGGTGGAAGCCGAGCTAGCGTTCGTCAGTGAGATGTCACAAATTCTTGAAGTTATGGAAGGTCTAGTCAAACACTGTGTGGGTACGTTGCTAGTGAGAGGAATAGACGATATCACTGCCTTGGAGAGAGCAAATAAGGTCAAAATAAAGGTATGATCAAGTCTTGTCACCTAGACTCTCTTTTGCTTAACCATTGATGGGGGGGGGAGCATGGAGACGTAAGGTTTCGGATTACGGCGACAGGCGCTCATTTGGATCGAGGATTTCCTAGTCGGACTCGGGGAAACGATGCTTTGTGCCAGGAGGCACATATATATATGGATATAGATATATGGGGTTTATTGGAAAAAATAATATAGAAGCCTAACTACCACACCGTCTAGAAGTTTACACTTGTTAATAGTTTATCGAAGCCCCTTTGACAAATTAACCTACAATTAATAGAGGCGTAAGCCGTTTTACTGCAGTTGTATTATTATTATAACACTATAATACAGAAAAAGAAGTTGTATTAGTTGCGTTCCCGCTGCCATGAATTTTCGTGTGCAGGATCCTCTGGAAGTGCGATGCTCCTCAGAATTCAAAAATTCTCCCGTTCAGTTACGAAGTGTCGAATTGATTGAAAACTTATTATGGGACGTTTCTCTTATCAAATGCAAGAAATTCTGGTCTCATCCGAATGTGCCGAGCAGCGATCCGCCGCGGTATTCCGTAAAGATTGAGTGGGTTATTGTAGCTGATAAGCTTTAAAGTACCTGCTTTACTTATAATACTAATGCAACCTCTTTCCATAATCACTAAACCCGGAGACCCCAATGTCGTACGGTACATTCTAACCCCTCTAACAAAACCACGCTGGTTTCCTCACTTGTCGTGTTTTGCTACCTTCGATGTGTATCACGCTGTCGACGGTTGTCTGCGAGAAGTTTTTCCATCAAGAAAACCGGCTATGTAAATTGTTTCCCTGTTTTCGCTACAAGTCAACGGGGCTCGGAAAAGGCTTAAAATAGCCAAAACTGCGGGTTATTTTGTTGAAAGCACAGTATAGTTTTAAAGTATTCAAACATTTTAAAATACTGCAAGTTGAAGAGTAAATAGTGAGAGGGGTCATTTAACACCATCTGGTTAGCGTAGCACCGTAGCGGTGGTGTACCAAGCGCTTGAAAGACAGACGAATATAGAATTTTCGGGTACAGAAATACTCTATATGAAGTCCGAAACACGCCAGTGAACCTCAGGAAGAACGATAAACGTCACCCAAACGAATCCTCAAAATGGATTCAGATCCTGTGTAAACGAATCCGTACGTTTATTTTTGTTTGAATTGAATTGAAAATTAAATTGTGGTCAGGTTGTGGTGATGTTTCTGGCTCTTCGCTAGGCACGCGGTGATTCTTTGTCGGCTCGAAGAGTTAGTCATCAAGAATATATATATATTTTTTAAGTGGGATTGGCGTGGGGGGGGAGGCAGAATCGAAGTGGATGGCGAGTCTTAGGGTGGACGCTCTTCCGGTGGGGATGCGGAGAAATTATATTGGTAGAGCTAGGAAAGGTACTGGTCCTTATTTTGTCCAATGTGTGGTATTGAAGGAGAGGATGCGGTACATTTGATATGTTATTGCGAGGAGTTGAAAGAATTAAGAAAGGAAGTGTTTCGGGAGGCTTGGGAGGAAAGGGATTTGGTTTCAAGTATGGGAAGTAAGTGTTTTGGTGAGATCCGAAGGCTGGGTAGATTCCTGAAGCTAGCTATGGCCCACCGTGAACTATTTTTATAGAAGTTGATTTTTTGGTTTGTTGTTGGATTGTATGATATTTTGTTTTTTTTATTGTGTTATGTTTCTCGCCATGGCCCTTGGGCTTTATTGGGAATAAATTCATTCATTCATATAGCGCTCATGGCGTTGGGAATACTCTATATGACTAAGCCCGAAACACGCCAATGATCCTGAGGAAGAACGAGAAAACGTCTCACTAATGACTTAAACTCAGTAACTAAAATCCTGAGTCAAACAATCACGGTGATCTTCGGGTCAGCTGTGATAGCCGAGGTGATACCGATTCTGGATCTTCCGCTAGGTACCCGGCGATTTTTCATCGGCAAGGAGAGTTAGTCAAGAGTATAGAGAGGTTGCGAGAAGGACGAGACGGATTTCGTTCTGCACAGTAGTATTATCGCTTCTTGATGTTAGGGTACGCAGTTTGTGATATAAAATTAATGAGTTAACGTTTTGAGGATCATTTGGAGTCACTAAGCACCTCTAAGTTCGAAACCCTCGCCTATTCCGATGCCATGAAGATCCTTCTGAAGAGTTCCGAAAAGTTCCAGAGCAAACCGGTAGATGGCCAGGATTTTGGGAGAGAGCATGAATTGTACATTACCAAGGAGTGTGGCAATAGGCCAACATTTGTGGTCGACTGGCCTGCGGATATAAAGCCTTTTTATGCCAGGCGATGCGGCCATAACCGAAGTTTGGTAAGTTTTGGATAGTTCAACTTTTATTTTGCACATTGTCTCTGATGTTTTTTTGTTTGTTTCCCATTATTGTCCACTCATAGATTAGCCTATATTTGACGGTGAAATGGATAAGTCAGCTAAATTTTATTAGAGCTATATTTCGGCCCTTCTTGGCAAGGGTCCTCTTCAGTCTCAAGCTGGAAAATGAACTTGTGGGAAAACAATTAAAGATTCTACCTTAAATATCTGATTTTGTGAACTTCTTCACTTAAAATTGGTTGAAGTTAAAGCTGGTGCTGTGATTTCAGTTTCCACAAGTTCATTTTTATGGCACTTGCCCTTCGGCCAAGTGCCATATAGCGATCGCAATTTCTGTCCGTCGGTCGGTCTGTCGGTCCGGGTTTTGCTAGTTCGGGCACTTCTACATAAGGTAGGATGATGAAACTTGGCAGGCATATCAGGGACCCCAAATGATTAAGTTGGAGATAGTCATTTCCCCGATCCGACCATCGTTGAGGGAGTGGAGGGATTGGGAATCCGGAATCTTGAGGAATTTACAACTTTTGAACGGGTGAACGGATAGCAATGAAGTCTGATATTTGAAGAGATCTCGTGCCCCAGACGAGATACCTAAAATCTGGACCGGATCCGGTGACTTTTGGGGGAGCTGGAGGGGGGAACCGGAAATCTTGGGAAACGCTTAGAGTGGAGGGATCGGGACGAAACTTGGTGGGAAGAACAAGCACAAGTCCTATATACATCATGAATAACCGGACCGGATTCGGGCACTGTGGGGGGAGTTGGGGGGGGGGCGGAATTCGGTGATCCCGCGAGTTCGGTACTAGGACGATGAAATTTGGTAGGCATATCAGGGACCCGAACAGACTGCCTTAAGAATAGTCTTTTCCCCGATCCGACCATCGTAGGGGGAGTGGAGGGATGGTGAATCCGGAAATTAGTAACATGCATAACTTTGGAAGGGGTAATTGGACGTGCATGAAACTTGACAAGTGTCAAGAACAAGTGCCTCAGAAGTTCCGTTCCTTTCCAGATCCGGACCGGATACGATACCTGGGGGGGGGAGCTGGAAGGGGGCACCGGATATCTTCTGAAAGGCTCAGATTCGAGGGATCGGGATGGAACTTGGTGGGAAGAACAAGCTTAAACTCTAGATTCATTACTGACAAAACAGGACTGTATCGTGTCACGGTGGGGGGAGTTGGAGGGGGTTTACCGGAATTCCGGTGATCTCGAGTTAGGGTACTTCCAGATGTGCTAGCTCCATGAAACTTGGCAGGCATTTTAGGAATTCTACCACATTGACTTGAAAATAGTCCCTTCCCCGATCCGATCATCCTGGGGGGAGTAGAGGGGTGGGGAATCCGGAATCTAGTGACATTCACAACTTTGGAATGGGTGATCGGACGTGCATGAAACTTGGTAAGTATCACGAACAAGTGTCTTGGATGTTCAGTTTCAAGTCTGGACCGGATCTGATCCCTGGGACGCGGGAGCTGGAGGGGGTACCGTAAATCTCGTGAATCGCTTAAAGTCGAGGCATCTGAGTTGGATTTGGTTGGAAGAGCAAGCGTAAACCCTAGATGCATTCCTGACAAAACAGGACCGGATCATGTCACGGTGGGGGAAGTGGAGAGGGTTTCGCGGAATTCCGATCATCTCGAGCTAGGGTGCTTCTAGATGTGCTAGGACCATGAAACTTGGCAGGCCAATTACGGACTCTAACATATTGACTTGAAAATAGTCCCTTCCTCGATCTGACCATCGTGGGGGGGGGGGGTAGAGGGATGGGGAATCCGGAATCAGGTGGCATTCATGACTTAGGAACGGGTGATCGGACGTGCATGAAACTTTTGTCAAGAACGAGTGTGACGAATGTTCAGTTTCAAGTTCGGTGTGGGTCTCATCACTGCGGGGGGGGGGAGCTGCAGGAGGACAAACTTACAAACATGTTAACTGTTCCGACAAGTGCCATATGAGCATTCAGCTCTTGTTCAGCTTGAGTGACTTAAGCCTGACGAGGACCCTTGCCAAGAAGGGCCGAAATTTAGCTCTAATAGAATGTTGCAGATTTATCCGTTTTGCACCGTCTAATATGATTTGCAGCCAGCTGGAGCTGAAGGAATATATATCTTAGTTTATGTCATATCTTTATCAGCTGTATAAAACACATGTTTTGGTGAACACACGAAAAACCAGAAGAAAAAAAATTATGCCTCGTCACTCGTCAGAAACTTGTACGAAGTCGGCAACGAGACTCTTGTCATTTCCCGTATGCTTTATAGGTACATGATAATTTGGATACTTTCGTGGAAAAGAAAATGCTTGCTGGTATCACCGTAAATAGAAACAACCCAACCTTGCCCGTTTCTCCTGTCCTACTCGCTACTTCCAGATCAAGGGCAAACGTTCACTTTATATACCAAACACAACCGGTAATATGGCTTACAACATCCTAGTTCCAGATCCAGACAGTGTTGCCGTATTGGCGGATTTTACTCCAAACTGCCGGATTTTACGCCAAACTGCCGGATTTTACGACCGGCTGTTTTTTCTTTTGCTGTCGTATTAAATTTGTTTAGGTTCTATTGACAGTCCTTGTAAGTTTTTGAAGATTGCGTATTTTCCAAAGACAGTGGCATATTTTTTGGATCACTATCTGGCAACACTGGATCCAAATCCAGCGTCATGGTTCAGAGGGATTTGTATCTTCACCAGCTTCTGAAGCCGAAAAAACTTATCATAGAAATTCAGCGGCACCGCCACATACGCTTTGATTGTGATTGGTTATGGTGCGGCTAAGGAAGCTTTATTTTCTTTTTTGAACGAAACAGTGAACTTTGTAGGCGCTCTTTAAGAGCGTGTTCCACCCTACTTACCGTGGTTACTACGTGTGACGTCACGAATTTTGGCTTCAAGGCTGGAACCTATTTTTCTATTTTCGCCAATATATTACTCCACGGGGTAATCCAGCCAATCAGGTTAAAGATATCCGTAGTTACCACGCTTACTACGCTCCCGAGCATGGTAAGCAAATAGTTACTATTAGTTACTTTTTCGAGAAGGTTGGAACGGTCAGCGTAGTAACTTTTCGTGAGGTTGGAACGGAAATATTAACTAATGGTTACTGTTGTTAGAAGAGTGGAACACGCTCTAAGTATGTATTGTTGTTTTTGTTGTTTTAGGTGTCGGCCGTGGATCTTCTCGTCCCTGAAGTAGGGGAGCTCTGTGGAGGTAGCCTCAGGGAATTCGACTATGTGGAACTAAGGTAAGCTCCTAGTCCTGGGTCTAAACTTCGCTGTTTACTTTTTATTTATTTTTCATTCCCTATCAAAACTATTTATTTAGATGCGCAATTAAGATGTGTCCTTGGTATTAATCTGATTTATATGGGATACTGTGCCTCCCTTTGGCTTGAATGCCGTCACTGATGGTGCAGGGTTCTTCGTGTCCGACTTCCAGAAATAAGTGAATCCTTTTGCCTGTTCAATTCAGTTCAAATTATTTATTAACAAAAAACAAATCATATACTGTAAACTAACTACACCCTAAGTGAGCACTGCCCGTAACGGGTGACAGTAATCATTCACTATCTAAAAAGAAATACAAGGAAAAAGAAAAAGAAGAAGGGAAAAGAAAACAAACTTAAATTATTCAAACAACACATAGAGAACTAACGGCAGAAAAAGTTAGGATCCAGTTCGATATTTTCTAATAAGAACCTTTTGATCTTACTTTTGAACTCTGGTATGCTATTAGCATTTTTCAAGGTATTTGGCAAATAATTCCGTATAGAAAAATTTTTAGCCTGCGTAGTTGTATGATAAAAGTTGCATGTATTGATATGTAATAGTAAATAATACTATCATTTAATGTGCCTCAGACTTGGCCAGTCTTAAGCATTAGTATCCAGTCTCGCTATAATAGCATCCAGTCTTGCTAATAGTAGCATGAAGTAGAATGCAGTAACATGGTAGCCGTGACATAGAAGCATGTAGTAGCATCAGTTCGTACTGCATGCTATTTTTCGTACATTTTCATACTACTATTTTGAGATAAATTTTTCATCGGGTTCAGTCTGGTAAAGTTGGTTGAAAACTCAGCCTGGAGTAGAAGTCTCTTGTTTGATCTTCAGAGAGAACTTTGCAGTCCAATCGGAGTAGGACCGTATTTTCACGTGTTTTGCTGGTCCCAAATAAATGAGCAGCATGCTTCTTATCACAGTTTTGTTTTCCGCAGTGTTTTTGTTAGTGAAAGATACTGTACTTTTTCTTTTAAACAATGTTTTATTGCCAGGTTTATCTTAATAGTTATTGTAAAAACATTAGCCTAGATATACCTAACTAAACTTGACTTCTGGGTAAGCACATTACTACTCACTTGCCGCATAAGCAAATGGCAATGCAAATGGCAAATGGTCGATGGCAAATGGCAAAGCAAATGGCAAATGGTCGAGCGAAAGTTTCTTGGGTGCAGGATGGTGTTTAGGGCAGTCGCAGTCCATCGCAAATCCCTATTTGTGAATATGCTATGCTAAACGTTGGGTATACAATGTAAAAAGCCTCTCCTACATCGGACTTCAGTAGTTGTACTTCACCGAATTCGAGATTTTTGTTCCGAATTTGCAGAGTTGAAATCCGAATCCAGAGAGTTAAAATCCGATGGAGGATTGAACGTAGAATGCAAAATAGTGTAGTTAATTCATCTGAAAGCGGAGGGTTTTTTGTACAGTTTGCCCACAGTTTGTAATACCCTATGCCGAACGCTGAGTAGCTTAACCCCATAAACTATTGACGATGTGAGTGAAGTTCAGAAAACAACCAATCAGAACTGTAGTGGAGTAGGTCAGGGTTAGGATGCCCGGCTCCAACGTCTGGGAATGCCCTAGTGTCTGGGTGTGGTGCTCAAATGTTAGGGCTACGTGCCCTACAGCAAGGGCATAGTACCCTGTTAAAAGTCTGTTTGAAAGGAGATTTTCAATTCAAATTCTCAATTCAACAGTTGATAAGAGATTCGTATGGGGATATCATGCCCTTCCTGCAGAGGATGGTGCCTGAACGTATGAGCACCATGCCCGTAGATTAGTGAGCGAGCAGACGTTGGGACACCATCCTCAAAATTTGAGGATTTGTGTATTTTCCTATTCTGTTTATTTATTTAAATGTCCTTTTTTCAACAGGTCTCGCCTTGAGAAGATGGGAATGTTAAATCAGTTATCGTGGTACGCCGATTTGCGACGGTCAGGTGCTAGCCCTACAGGAGGTTTCGGCCTAGGCTTTGAACGGCTTATAGGCTATTTGTTGAAAATTAGTCATATTAGGGACACGATACCCTTTCCGAGATGGCCTCATAACTGTGAACTGTAGCCTGTTCAATTTGTTCAAATAAGAAGAAAAAATTCTGGATGACCTACCTGTTTTCAATGACTTACCTGTTTTTAAGTCGATAGATTAGTTGCGTTTTTTGCAGATACCAATACGTAAAGCCGATTTTGCAGTTACTGACTATCTGACAGGTTACCTGGATATCCTGATATTCAGATACCACGGTTCCGACCAACTGACTGTAGTGACCGTGGTATCTGAAAATGTCATTTCACTTTTATCTAACAGCCACATCGAAGCCTCGCTTTTTGTCAGATTGGTGGGAAAGACGTTTGGCACTTGTGTGATGATTGGAAGCAAGTATTTCTTTTGGGAGGATCCGGCATTTGTCATTTTTGCAAAACAACCGTAGTATCAGATAACATGGTGATTGAAGAAGTGACAAATTGTAGACTGTTACCGTAGTATTAGATAACATGGTATCTGTAAAAGCGCAACTAATATAGGCTACCCAAACTTGTTCGGCAGACGAGTCCCCCAGATTTTTGGGAACATTCGTCTGACGGACAATTCGTTACTTAGACGATTCGTAACCTAACTAAGGCAGAGCTGTTTGTAAACGGAAAGAATGCGCCCGCTTCGGTGTGCTGTACACTGTGAAAATAAATCTTGCAGTATTTGCTACTGGGGTTAATCTTGTCTCTAAGAAGATAATCTGATCTCTAATTCAGATTAATCTTATCCCAAGATAAGATTAATCCCAGTAGCAAATACTGCAGTTAACTTTAATCCTCACCTGGAGAAATTGTTTATAGTGTATAACGGCGTCGTATTGTCATATTAGTTGCGTTTTTGCAGATACGATGGTATCTGTTACACGGTAACTGGATGTGTAATTAGTCGTTTTTGCAGTAACCGTGGTATCTGATATGCGGTTGCTCTGCAAAAACGACAATTGCCGAAATTAAGTCATCCCAAAAAAAAACTGATATTCAGTCACATCACTAAGTGTCAAACTTCTTTCCCACAAATTTGATAAAAGTGAGACGACTTTTCAGATACCACGATCAATTACCACGGTCTGACTGACGGACAATTCGTTACTTAGACGATTAAAGACAGCAAAACGCCTTTTGACTGTGGTATCAGATACCGCGATAAATGCAAAAACGACTTTAGACCGTGGTATCAGATACCGTGGTATGTGCAAAAACGCAACTATTGTCTTTTGGGCACTTGTTTTTGTTTTTATTTCCTCCTCTCAGTGACTGGTGTGGCAATTACTCTTCCATTTTTACTTTAAAAAATTTACTTCTTAACGACTTCTAATCCTACTTTAATTACCTAATCTAACTTAAACAATAATTTGGGCACTTGTTTTCGGGCGTTAGTGAAATTACCAGTATCGGGCATTATGAGCAACTACTATAATATACGTGTATGTTTGTATACAATCAAAGCCAACTGGCCAGAGAATTTAGATGTTTATGGACAAAATTTCAGTAGAATCTAAAGATTTGGCTGCTTGATTTTTTTGAAGATTTTAGGTAAAATGAATGAAAGTTAAGAGATATAAATAAATAAGTATGAATAGTTTTGCAGATATGGTAGCTTTTTAAAATATATAAGAAAGTTTTGACGACAGAATGAAAAGTTTGAAATAGGAGTTAGTTTTTAGGGTTGGAAAATACAAAAAGGAAGCAAGGTTTTAAGATGAAAGAGTAAGTGACTTTAAGCGAGAACAAATAAGCCAACAGAACCTCCGTCGTTGGTCCCATGCAGCGACTATGGATATCCTGACAAAACTTAGCTGAGCTAGAGAAAACATAGACCACCGTTTACGTCCTGTACATGTCTATATAATCTCGAGAAGAAGGTGGGACTATTTACACCTGGGCCAAAGACTATTGCACATATTCTTTGAGATCGACTGCCTGAAGAAACAGCATGCGATGTCTTATGAGATAATACGCGTCAAAGGATTACTAAGCCTTCCGGTCACACAGGAACAAAGTCTTATGCAACACAGGGCATGATTTCCTACTACGGAAGTTATAAAACACTCGTGATGATAATAGTGATAGTTCTATTTGTGACTCGTCAAAGAGCACGAGACATGACGGAGTAAAAGACAAATAAATAAAGGAAGGTTTTCGCCCACTTGTGGATAATATATGAGATCTCGTCTATTTGATCAAATCGGTAAAAAGATATTGGAATGTAATATTAGGGTTTCGCCCACGTCTCATGGGAAATAGCTAGCTGTTTTTGAGTCAACATTATTTCACTGACTTTCACAAACGCTTGTAATCAGAAGAATCACGCACGGATTGACAATACCCACCCACCAAAAAGGTTGGCCAAACGATCAAAAAGAAAAGAGCCGGCGCAAAGAGTCGGCGCAAATCGCCGCGATTTTTCGTAAAGCAGTTGTTTAAAACAACAAGAGCTGGAAGCTCATATGGCATTTGCAAGACTTGGTAAATAAGAATGACGATGGATCCTTGGAAATCACGAGATTGTATCGTTTGGTAAAAATAAAAATTTCTGTGATCATCCAGAAATGATCATGGGCTCAAGGGGATCATGAAAATGCAGGTTTTGCGTAAAAGTATTGTTTGCACTTTGCGGTTAAGATGAGAACTTAAGGGATGGTTGGAGCTGGGAAGTGACAATTTCTAAGCCACCGGAAAAAGGGCTTACGCTTATTCTTCCCACCAAGTCTTATCCCAAGCGTGTCACAAAATTTCCGCCCCCCCCCCCCCCCCCCCGACTCCCCCACATTGATCGGATCCTGTCCGCACTTGAAATGGGACACCTGAGGTCTTTCCAAATATCAAGTTTCATCAAGATCCGATTCCCCGTTCAAATGCTATAAATACGTCAATATTCCGGATTCCCCCTCCATCCACTCCCCCACGGTGGTTGGATTGGGGAAGTGACTGCTTCCAAGTTAGTCTGGTCGGGTCCCTAATATGCTGCCAAGTTTCACTAGCTCATGTGTAATCATCATAAGCCGGATCACCGGAATTCCGGAACCCTCCCCCCATAGTGCTCGGATCCGATCCGGTCTTGTCAACTATGTATCTGGGGCTTGTGCTTGTTCTTCTCACCAAGTTTCATCCCGATCCATCAACTCTGAATATGACACACGATTTCCGTTCCCCCCAAAGTCACCCAAAGTTCCCTGTTCAAAAGTTAAAATTACGTCAATTTTCCAGATTCCCCCTCCCTCCACTCCCCCCATGGTAGTTGAATCGGGGAAGTGACTATTTCAAAGTTAGTTTGGTAGGGCCCCTAATACGCCTGCCAAGTTTCATCGTCTTAGCACATCTGGAAGTACCCTAACTCAAGATTAGTGGCCAGACAGACAGACCGAAAAGTGGCACTTGGGCGGAGCTGTAAGTGCCATAAAAATTACCTGTCGGTCAGTAAAAACACCCTGCCCCTAAATGGCTGGTGATGACTATGCTGGTAATATTAGGCCTTCGGCAATCAAAAATGAGTGAGGCAAGATTTTGAAGCTACAGACTAAATCAATTTTGGTGTCTTCGCGTGCCCCTTGGGGTACGCGTACCTCCGGTTGGGAACCACTGCTCTAGCTCAGCTGAGTTTTGTCGGGGTATCCAGTATCCACAGTCGGCTCATGGGACCAAAGACGGAGGCTTATTTATTCTTGGTATGACCGTGTGATCACCTAGTAGCGCGATGTCAGCCCTTGTGGACAAACTCAAAATAGATCTCAGTAACAAGAAAATCAGATAAAACAAAGACATTTAGGTGGTGACGAATGAAAAATAAAAATAACTGAATATGGTGCAGTGGCATTGGCCATTTCTCTCATTCTGCAATTCGTTCTGATGTTTTTGTGTCACTTTTTTCAAACAATCGGCCAAACTTTCAAGAAGAATAGGGGTCTTTTGTACCTTATTTTGTACGTAACTTTAATTCCTGAGGCTGTTTTTTTTTTTTTTTTTTTTTTTTAAGTGTGTTGAAAATAAGTATATTAACATGTAATTGACTATCCGAAGCTAGCGTGTTTCTTATGCTATTATGGAGAATAAAGGAATTATTATTATAATCCGTATTTCCATAATCCGGGCGGAGTTGGCAGACTCAATGTCATGAAGGGTTGAACCTTTCCTCTGTTAGTTGCGAATAATGTTGGTTGGCGTCCGCATTATCAGGTAACGTACAGTTTACAATAATTTATCCTGCCGGAAGGTAACTGTTTCTCCCTTATTTTACGTCATATCAGTTCAAGTTGATGTGTGAGTTTTTCATGTACTTACGCTACAAATGTGTTTCAAGTACTTATCACGTTGTCTCATCTAATGTATTCAGTCACACCAAGAACAAATAATCTGATAGAACCTCCGTCTTTGGTCCCATGCAGCGACTATGGATACACCGATAAAACTGAGCGGAGCTAGAGGTACTTGCTGTGGGGTTTGGATTGATACCCATCTACTTCCCTCTTCGCCGTCGCGTATACCAGAGCTGCGTTCGTTGCACTTCAGACTGTCTCTGGTGTTTTGTCACCAGTGTCCGGTTCTTCTCTTATAACGCGTTTTTTGGTTCACCGCCGGGCTCCCGAGCAGTTTCTGATTATAGGAAATCGGTTAGTTCAAAAACGGGGTTTAAGGCTGGTGAGTAGTCACCGGTGGATTCAAAACGGCTTATAAGAAGAAACCACCGGTGAGAACTCCCTTGACAAAGAACGCAGCTCAGATGAAAAAAAAAAGTGGGATGCCTGCAGGGGTGGAGAATCCGGTCTGCAGCGAGTTAGACGTGACGTCACAATGGTAGACAACCAATCAGCTGTAAAGGACGACTCAGTCGGCGTTCGTATTCTTCTGCGGGGTTCTACTGCAATGCAGCTGTTTGTAGAGGTAACAAATTATGATGTTTTGCGTAGCTCCTCCTTCTCTCGCTTGCATCGAGTAGGGTATCAGGGTAAATTCGACGGTCGTATTGCAGAGATAGGGAGAGGGAGGTTCTATCAAATTAATTGTCCTTGCGGTCTCACACTTTAATAAGAAAATAACGGTAGGTGATCCGTGTTGAGTAGAGCTAATTGGCATAATGGATTTGTTGCAGAATCAGCACGTAATGAGAAAGTTCAAAACTGCACTAAAAGCACTCAGTCAAAGGAAAATCGGATATCTAAAACGGCTTTACGTAACACAGGCATGTTACCCTAGAAAACCTTATATAATACAGTGTAACGACTGCGTACTTACCAACCCCGGAAGTCTTGGTAACCCTACTAAACCCTTTCTTCACTATTGCGGCCAGAAATCCGGCAGCATCCTTTACACAAATTTCCGTCCCTAACGCACACCACATACCGGATGCCAATCGTGAGGACAAATCCGAAATAAAGCTATATCGTCATTAAAAAAAGCTTTTATTTAATCAATCATTACAAATACATATCACAGACACGCAATTTGTATTACGGGTTAGGCGCGGTTCCCACAGACCTCACCGGAAAATTTGCAGCCGGATCCGGAAAATCAAATGCAGGTATATACTCGTCAGAATTTGTATACCCACACTCAGCTCGAGGAGCCTCCGAAGTGGCACTGCAACTTTCCAAGACCGGACATTAAAATTCGCAGCCGACTACAGATATTCGGATGCCGGACTACATTAACGGCACTGTGCTCATGAGAATACCAGTCCCGAAACAGCCCTTCAACTTCCCGAGCTTCATTAACCAATAACTGTCTAGACAAAACAATCATCCAATTATACAGTTTGAAACTGGCCTACTAATGGCCGTGCTCTTAGCCTACAGTCTCGCCGTCTTCGCTGATACTAAACATGCGGTGAGAGAAATAAATGTGAAACAAGCACTACCCCCCCCCCCCCCCCCATCTCGATAGCAACAGCAGACGGGCTAGGTGTTATGAAACTGTGAACTATACAGCCGCGTTTTATTTACTCTCAGTCCTGATTCACTGATGTCATTTTATTCATCAGTCCTGTTCGATAAAGGTTTTGTTTATGAAGTTGATTCAATTATAAAGGTTTTGTTTATGAAGTTGATTCAGTTAACTCCCTACTTCTGTTGAACAGACCGGGAGAATCGAAGTTTACTGCAGCGCAATTTTCGGTCCTGTTTGGTCGACGGGGGGGTAATTAGCAGTATGTTTGATTTGAAACTTTGTTGTTGTTTAGCCGTCGCAGACTGGGTAAGCCAAGCTCCTTTCTTTCTTTCCTTTTTCAAGTAATTGTTTTTTGTTGTCTTAAGGTTGTTTGGTCCCTTATAGGTTTGCATCTGGGCACTGAAGAGTTGGTTGTAGTTTTTTTTTTTTGTTTTTTTTTTTTTTTTAGAAATCCATTTTAGTCAATCATGACTCTAATTCCAAATAGCATAAAGCTAGAAGAGGTAAAAAAATATTCGCTGGAACAGACACTCAGGCTTCAGCAGCCTCCGACTGAATCGCTTCCAGGATTTCCGGCACAATCATAACCAAGTTCATTTTTTTCCAGCTGTACTATAAAAATGCCGAAAATCCGGCCAGGAAAAACTGTCCGCAGCTTAAACGCAACTAATCTTAACAGGGCTGAAAAAAAAAACGCTTCTTCAGGAAACAGGGCTGGTAACGGGAACGGCCTTGGACCAAACAAAACTCGGGTTCGTGAAGCTTCCTTGCACTTAACATCGAATAGCTTCCAAGTACATTTGTTAATTAAAAGTTTAAGTGAAAAATACGTAGCA
Organism: Branchinecta lynchi; assembly: GCA_023053575.1. Lineage (NCBI taxonomy): Eukaryota > Metazoa > Arthropoda > Branchiopoda > Anostraca > Branchinectidae > Branchinecta > Branchinecta lynchi. Next base: position 30,668,926 of record JAKZAP010000002.1, read on the forward strand.
CGTGCACAACATATACGCTGCAATATCCGAGCAATTTCAGGGCCGCCTTTGATAAATGAACTACGAAAAACACACCTATCTAATCGTAACATAATCCACTAAGCAAAGGGTGTCCCCCTCTATACAAAATTTAACCTATGCAACTACGCGCACTACGTAACAATGGGTAGTATGACATCTCCGGAAAAAGAAAGAGTCAGAACCAAGAAATGTCTGAATACTGATGCTGACGAACGCTAAACCTGAACACGCTAAGCCCATATCTAGGAGCACGGAGTTTTTTGCTGTTGTTTTTTTCTTTACTATTACACTGTCCCCAGCTCCCCTACCAAATTATATCCTTCAAAAATCCTCGCTTTTCGTCATTGTTTAGTTTTCCACCACTCTGTCAATGATTGCACTGACCACGGATACTTCAAAGATGACAAATCCGTCCTGGCTGTTTTCAGCCTCGCGCAGCCCCTTGGTTTTGATGAAGAACACGGATAAACATGAATGACCAGTACTTCTGACCAATCAGCTCCTCGAAAGCGATACGCGGTACCGGATCCGCCTCGAAAAGTGCCGGACGGAAAATTCAAGAATCAGTTTAGCGCCCTGAGGGTGGATAAACATTAAGAAGTGTGGAAGATAGAAAATGAGAATAGCTAAAATATTTAGGGATGCAGCACAATTTACACTAGAAATACCGGCCCCATAGACCTCCTACCGAGGGCGGAATATCAGGAGATCGGCGCCTGCGCTACGCGAACCTTAACCGGTTTGCATGCGAAAATTTGCTTTTTTTGTTGTTGACTCTGTGCAGACTTCCCACTCTCAGACGCGGAGTTGAACACAAAATAGATGTTCCTTCAGGCCAAGCTGACTGCGAATCATGTTTGACGGGGCAAAACGGATAAGCCAGCTACATTTTATTATAGCTAATATTTCGGCCCTTCTTGGCAAGGGTCCTCTTCAGGCTCAAGCTGGAAAATGAACTTTTCCAGGAAGTTCATTTTCCAGCTTGAGCCTGAAGAGGACCCTTGCCAAGAAGGGCCGAAATATAGCTCTAACAAAATGTAGCTGACTTATCCGTTTTGCCCAGTCAAATATGGACACAAAATATTTTAAAATTGTGCTTCCCGTCGTCAAAAACTGGAAAAAACGGGTAAAAGAAAAGGAGTCCGAAACGAAAGAGAGACCTGTCAGCGCACCAAATCCAAATCCTCATGCACTTATTTTTGAAAGATTTCTTGGCGAACCTCAAAGCTTTCGGCGAAGTTTCTGCTCCGTGACTGCCAAACTCGGCTCGGCTGGGAAAGCGCGAAAAAGTCGTAAGTACAAAACGAAACAAGGTGAAGGGCGGATATTTCTGAAGCTTATAATTTCATAGAGGAGCTAGGGATAATCGAAAAGCCAGAATAAGTAAGAGGAGCCCTTTAATGGGCAGTATAGGATCGAAGAATACTTTTACACAAAAATCCTTCAGCACCATAAGCCTGACATTTCTTGTCTCTCTTTCCCAAAGCAAATGACTGTGTCACTCATTCGTTCACTGACATTTGCCCATGGGGCAAACCGGCAACAAGGGTACACAAGGTCAAACTTTACCGCTATGACGTCATAACGGTGAGGATGGGTAAGGCATGTCAGTAAAGCTTGTTGTTGTTGTCGATGTTATTTCTAACTTTCAAGGGTCGCAATAAGGTCACCTCGAGACTCGACTTTTATGTTCTGTACTGCGTCAGCGATGGAGTCGGTCCATTGTTTCATCTGAAAAAAAAAGTAGTTTAAGGTCTGTCCTTTCTTAGGAATAAATTCAACAATTAATAAGGATTTTGCGCCTCTTATTTCACTAAAGCTAAAGAATTAAGACACTTCAATCACCTTCCCTTCCTGGCTCAAATTCCAACTTACCGTTGCCAGTCATCTTGAGATACCAGCATTTTAGGCCTGCATTGAATCTCCCCCCCCCCCTTCCCCGCGGAAGCCTAACTTACCAGTCGGCGGTTTCCTTCGGATACGGGCAATTTAGGCCTGCTTTCAATCTCCCCTCCCCTTCTCGGCTGAAACCCCAACTTACCAGTTCTCCGTCCTTTTTGTTTTACCGTCGTTTTAAGCCTTGGTTAAGTCTCATGCCCCTGAAATCCGAACTTGGTTGATTGGCTTGCTTTCAGTCTTCTTCAGTTACCGGCGTTTTAAGCTTGCGTTTAACCCCCCCCCCCCCCTTCCCGGCTGGAATCTTGACTTAATAATTTCATCTTCGGTGACTAGAGTTTTTGCGGTCGATCCCTCGCCTCCCCTTCCCGGCTAAAATCCTAACTTTTGACAGTCCACTTCTTTTAACGTGGTTTAAGCTCAGTCCCATTCCCTGAAAGTTGGCCCATTCGGTTAGAGAGAGAGAGAGATCGGTATATTTAGAAACTATCGTAGCATAACTGAATTCAGTTTCTTACAAATTATAAATAACAAACTACGATTCAGCATTGAACAACAAAGTAAAAAAAGGCACAAACGAGTTCCCGTAACGATTAGTGCGGACTTTAGGGGGTAGAAGTTTATTTTTCAATCGAGTTCGGGACCGGTGGCTCGTATTGGCTAGGATAGATCTGCCAAACTGCAAAATCAGAATTCGAGCCAGACTTTAACCGGTGCGACAGTCTTTTTCATTTACCGCAATTTTAAGCCTGCATCCATAGATAGTCCTTCAGCCCAAGCTGACTGCGAATCATATTTGACGGTACAAAACGGATAAGTCAGCTACAATTTACTGGAGCCATATTTCGGCCCTTCTTAGCAAGGGTCCTGCGTCCAGTCCCCTTTCCCGGCTGAAATCCTGACTTACCAGTTGGCAGTCCTCTTCGGTGACTGGCGTTTTGGAAAGAAAATCCTCTGCGCTCGGTACGTCCAGCATGTTGACCTTTTTCTGTTTGTCCGGAAGCACCACTTTGTTTCCCGTGGCTTGTAACCGCTGACTGTACTGTCGTGACCTCTCAAGGACATCTTGCTGTTGAAGTGTCTGGACTTCCAAAGCGGCTACGTCAATTATGTTTCTAAACAATTAAATAAAAAAACTATAATGGCGAGTCGAACCACTTCCGATTCTCTATGACGTCTCAGAATAACAAGACCAGTTGGGATTCCAAACGGAAAATCTTGATCCAGACAATCCAATCTTGCAGATTTCCGATTTTCACCAAAAGATCCTTGGATTCTCACCTGCTTGTCAGTTTTCACAAGAGTAAGTGCAAACAGTAAGGATTTAATTCCAGAGCGAGCCGCCAGACCTGGATGGATGGCGACGAAAACCGAAGAGATATGTAGAAAAGTAGGTTATATAGGGAGGAAACAAACGAGGAGGACTATTGCAGAGCAAACTGCTATGGGATGTCTTCATAAAACTCGTTATGGTAATCTCTTTGCCCTCTACCCCTTGTCAGTAAGAGCGATAAGTGGCGACCAACTTTATAGCTATGTTAATGTGACGAAGGGGAGAGTCTTTTGAAAGCTGGGGTCTAGCTGACAGTCCCTAGCATCATTGCCAGCCAGCGACTTGCATACGACCCATGCCAGATAAAAACAAAAGCTACGAGCTCATATGGCACTTGTTATGAGTAGGTGGTGCAAGAAAGTAGATGAGAACGTAACGAAATACCACCTTCAACTCCCCTAGGTTCGGACCAGAAATAGGATGTCTAGTTACACTCCGAGTCTGAGCATTTCGGGCATCAACTCGGATCATCTAGGCCAAATGACTGTTTACCTGTCAAGTTTAGATCCACCCGTTTGATGCAAGCGCCACACTATTCCTCCCCCCGCCCCCCACCCCTTCAACTCCCCGTACGGTGGCCGAATCTGTTCGGACACATCAATGGACCATCTAAAGCATCTCCTCTTACCGCCTTTCAAGTTTCACTCGAATCTGTGTATTTTTCAGTCAGAAAATTCTGGTACCCCCCCCCCCCCCCCACCGTGCTCGGATCCAGTCCGGGCTCTAAAGTATGTTCTCTAGGGCATATGATCTCTCTAGTTTCCAAGTTTAATTCAAATCGTTCAACTGGTTTAACCCTGTGATGACCACGGAATTCCCCCCCCCCCCCCGCCCAACTCCCCCTACTTATGCCTAAAACAACTCATAAAGACGCATAAGCTTCGCATTTCTTACATCTCCTCTTCCCGTGCATCAACTTTGACTCGAATCGGAGCATATCTGCAAATTTCCGGTTCCCGCTTCATTCTCCTTCTATCGTGTCCGGATCCGTTCCGGACGCAAAATAACAAATCTAGGCCGCATAAACCCCGTACTGCGCAACATGCATCCCATTCGTTTGGTTATTGTACACGTCACAAGCCCCCCCCCCACCCCCAGGTTCGGACACATGTTTTGAAGATCTATAAAGTCATTAGTTCTTATCGCCCATAAAGTCTCACTAGAATCGGACCACCCGTTCGGAAATTACGGAACTCGGAAATTTCTGGATTCCCCTCTCTACGGTCGGATCCAAGATTGTGTCGGGTCCTTAAGACTATTTGGTCAGGCCAACAATAATAATAATAATTGTATTAGAGCCAAAGGCCATATACAAGAAAATACATATAAAACAACAAAACAAAATAACTGTACATGAACTAAACTTTGCCATCCCTACTGTCGAAATTTCACCACACCATCAACAAATCTGCAAATTTTAAATATAACGCTCGGCGTCGTGCTCTTTAAAATGTCAGGAAGTAGCAAAACCTCACCTCCTAATGATTCCCTTCTTAACCCAGAAAGCTCTGGACACCGGCACAGGACAAGGACCAATCATCAGTTGCATTTTTGTTCGCCTTTTCGACGGCTTTTTACCTTTTTTGCGTTTACGTAAAATGGTCTTAAGTTTGACTTGCTTTATTTATTACTAAATACAAAATAAACTATAAAAACACGCAACCGCCCGGGGAAGCCTCAAAAAGCCTGATGATGGACGACTGCAGTCCTCTGATTCTCAACCTATATCAGATTTCATAAAAAAAAAAAAAAAAAAAAAAAAAAAGAACGATACGAAAATACTCCCATTAACGTTACATTTCTAAAAACTGCCGCAGACGCTACCCTTCCTCTATTTGTCATTTCTTTTACGTGCGTCTTCCAGCTCCCATTAGACGATACTCCCCCATCCTGATACTCCCCGATGTTTAAATATAACAATTTATGTTGTCTTTACATCAATTCTAATTTCTTTAGTCTCAAATATTCATCAATCAAATCAAGCAAAACTTGCAGGTCGTTACGGGTTTTCGCCACCAGCGCAGTGTCATCAGCGAAAAGCAAAACTGATAATTTAAGGTTGCCCAAAGACACGCTAGGTGCCCACACGCATGACACGCATGCCTGCCAAGTTTTATCGTCCTTAGCATATCTGGAAGTATCCTAACTTGCGATCACCGGAATTCCGGGAAAGCCCCTCCAACTCCCCCCAAAGAGCCCCTAAGATCTGGTTTTGCCAAGAACATATCTAGGACATGTACCTGTTCTTCCCACCAAATTCAGAGGCGCAATGCGCGATATAATATTTTGTATGACCATTATCATCGGGAAGATCGATAAACGTCACCCGAACGATGATTCAAATATATCAACCAATCAACAGCATTATCAGAGATAGCTGTGGTGACGATTCCTGCTCTTCACTAGGCACACGGCGATTCTTCATTGGCACGAAGAGTTAGTCATCAAGAGTGTTGTAGGATTACTTACGTGGCAGTTTTCTGTAATAGTTGGTTTAGGGCCGACTGTTCGTCATTATGTCTCGGAAGGGATCCTCGGTATCGACCAGCGTCGTCGCTACATAAAAAAAAAATAATATAGGCTACAAATTATATTTAAGTAACTTATTATATTTAAATAACTTAGTTTCTTTAAGAGGCTTGAAACCCCAGAAAATGCCTTAGTCCATTGATCCGAATTTCCCATACAAGGATTTTCTATTTGCGGGAAAAATCTTCAAGCCTATACTGTAAAAAAAAATCTTGCAGTACACTGTAAAAAGTTTCTCCGAATAAGGATGCAGTATTTTCTACTGGGATTAATCTTATCTATATTGGGATAAAATTAATCCGAATTAGGATAATCTCAATAAAGACAACATTAATCCCAGTAGCAAATACTGCAAGATTTTTTTTACAGTGTATTTGCTACTGGGATTAATCTTGTCTCTACTGAGATAAGATTATCTCTAATTCGGATTGATCTTATCCCAATAGAGATAAGTCCCAGTAGCAAATACTGCAGTTAACTTTAATCCTTACTCGGAGAAACTTTTTACAGTGTCCCCAACAAGATAGCTTCAGGGGGTCTTGTTTCTTGCCGTATATTTACGTTATGTAGTCTACGTAGTACGAATAAATGGATGAATGTACGTTATTCCAGATATTTAGGATCAACAACAGCATCAAAGTGCCTGCTGTCAATAAACAAACTTGCTAATTCCGGGATTCTTCTGAACTTATTTTGTAGCCAGGCTTATAGGCTTGGATTTTGTTTTGACTTCAAACCGGAAGTTGTATTTTCCAAGAAATACGGTGGATTTTATCTCAGGCAGAGGAGCTTTTACCGGGGCTTCACCCTTTCCAGCAAAAGCTGAAATGAAGGGATGTTGCACAGGCGAAAGCCTTATTATTGCAATTATATTATGTTATTATTATTGGGATCCCAAAACGTAAGTGGAGGGATACCTATGACATCGCAAAAGTTGTCCGTCTGTCCGTCCGTCTGTAAGCACGATAACTCTCGAAGGGAATGAGATATTTTGATGAAATTTGGTGTTAGGGTTCGTTGGGTCGTCGGACCAGTCAAGTTCGTAGATGGGCTTTGTAGCTCTACATTTAGGGGTGGGGGAGGGGATTCAAATTAAGGGACAAACAAAATATTTTGAAACAGCTAATGTGATAGTCGATTATGGGGTAAGAAGACATGCTGAACACGATGGTGAAAACCATTTTGTCATCGGACAAGTAGTTCGCCCGGAATCCGGCCAAAACCGAAAAGTTTGTTGAAAGTAAAAGTTTTATTTGAAGTTGATTAGATGTTCGATTTAGGGGTAGGAAGACAAGCTGAAGACGATGGTGAAAATTATTTTCTCGACGGACAAGTATTTCGCCCGGAATCCGGCCCAAACCGGAAAGTTTGTTGAAAGTAAAAGTTTTATTTGAAGTTGATTAAATGTTCGATTTAGAGGTAGGGAGACAAGCTGAAGACGATGGTGAAAACTATTTTCTCGACGGACAAGTATTTCGACCGGAATCCGGCCCAAACCGGAAAGTTTGTCAAAATTAAAAGTTTTATTTGGAGTTGATTAGATGTTCGATTTAGGGCAAGAAGACATGCTGAACACTTATGTGAAAACAAGTGTCTACCCGAACATGTAGTTCGTCCGGAATCCGGCCAAAACCGGAAAACTGTTGGAAGTCAAAGTTTTATTTCTAGTTGATTAGATAAGCGATTTAGGGGTAAGAAGAGATGCTGAGTTCCTGTGTGACAATCGTATTTTACCCGGACATATAGTTCGACCGGAATCCGGCTGGAATCGGAAAATTTGTTATAAGCTAAATTTCTATTTGAAGTTGATTAGATGCTCATTACTGGGGAAAGAAGATACCCTGATTTCGTCTTTGAGTTCTTTTTTCGCCGGACAATTAGTTCTGGAGTTCGGCCGGAACCGGGAAATTGGCAGGAAGTTTTCGTCAAAACAGATATGACTTATAGGGGTAAACACACATGCTGAATCCAAATCTGAACTTGGTTTTCTCAGGTGATTAGCTATTTGGCCTTAATCTGTTTCTGAATTTTAATTGTAAAAATGTTCAAGGAGTCTGGCGAAGACTGGATCTGGCTAAGACAAGACCCAGTTGTCTGGATCAGATATTGAATTTTTGGGATCCCATCGAAACCTTTGGTCTTATTAATACCTGTCCTCGCGAATGACATTTAGCTTAATCTTACTTACTTAAGAACCGGTTGCAATATTTCTTGAAATTTGTAAAAAAAAAAAAATCACACGTAGTGATGCGTTCGTGTCTATTGTTTCTAACCGGTGCTAACTATCCCTATCAAAAGAGCACAGGATTCTGCATGTAACAACTTCCATGTACTAATGCTTAATGTAGGATCTTTAACGGTTTTCGACGGACTTTTGGGATCCCAAAACGTGAGTGGAAGGATACCTATTACATCGCAAAAGTTGTCCGTCTGTAAGCACGATAACTCTCGAAGGGAATGAGATATTTTGATGAAACTTGGTGTGAGGATTCGTTGGGTCGTCGGACCAGTCCAGTTCGTAGATGGGCTGTGTAGCCCTACATTTAGGGGTGGGGGAGGGGGTTCAAATTAAGGGGCAAACAAAATATTTTGAAACAGCTAATGTGATAGTCGATTTTGGGGTAAGAAGACATGCTGAACACGATGGTGAAAACCATTTTGTCATCGGACAAGTAGTTCACTCGGAATCCGGCCAAAATCGGAAAGTTTATTGAAGGTAAAAGTTTTATTTGAAGTTGATTAGATGTTCGATTTGAGGTAGGAAGACATGCTGAAGACGATGGTGAAAACTATTTTCTCGACGGACAAGTATTTCGCCCGGAATCCGGCCCAAACCGGAAAGTTTGTTAAAATTAAAAGTATTATTTGGAGTTGATTAGATGTTCGATTTCGGACAAGAAGACATGCTGAACACTTATGTGAACAATTTTCTACCCAGATATGTAGTTCGCCAGGAATCCGGCCAAAACCGGAAAAATGTTGGAAGTTAATGATTTATTTCTAGTTGATTAGATAAGCGATTCAGGGGTAAGAAGAGATGCTGAGTCCCTGTATGACAATCATATTTTACCCGGACATATAGTTCGACCGGAATCCGGCTGGAATCGGAAAATTTGTTATAAGTTAAATTTTATTTGAAGTTGATTAGATGTTCATTATTGGGGAAAGAAGATACTCTGAGTTCATTTTTGAGCTTTCTTTTTTTCGCCGGACAATTAGTTCCGGAGTTTGGCCGAAATCGGGAAATTGGCGGTAGTGGCAGGAAGTTTTTCTCAGATGATTAGCTATTTGGCCTTAATCTGTTTCTGAATTTTAATTGTAAAAATGTTCAACGAGTCTGGAGATGACTGGATCTGGCTAAGACAAGACCCAGTTGTCTGGATCAGATATTGAATTTTTGGGATCCCATCGAAACCTTTGGTCTTGTTTTTTACGAAAATTTGAGGGGTCTTTTGACGGATTTTTGTCTATCAGAACGGAAAACCTGCCATCATGAAGTGGGAACACTGATTCTAATAAGGACTCACAAAGTAAGAACCAGTCCTTTCACTCCAGAATTTTGAAAAAACGTAGACATGATTAAAAATCATGAGAAATCGGGAGATCCCGTAATCCAAAAAATCAGGAGATTTATCCGGAGATGATCTAGAAATCCGAAGTTTCTACGGAGATTTTTATTGGGAGGAGATTTGTATTTATAGTTTATTTGTCAAAGAGGGGAATATCTGAAGTATAGGTGTACAGTGGGTACTGACAAACAGATACGTCAACTTTATTAGAGTAATATTTCGGCCCTTCTTCGCAAGGGTCCTCTTCAGGCTCAAACCACTCAAGCTGGGAAGTGAAGTTCTTCCCAGCTTGGAATTTGAAGAAGGACCATTGCCAAGAAGCCGAAATATCGCTCGACCGAAGTTCAGTTGGCGTATCAGTTTGTAAGATGTTCCCTCTGCCCAAGCTGACTTATCCGTTTTCCACCGTCAAATAGAGTATCCGTTTGTTAGTATTAACTATGATTCGCATTCAGCTTGGGCTGAAAGAATGTCTAGGTGTAGACTGATCGGCCACTGAAGGAAATGAGACCTACGGAGGATGGACTCCTCTAAAAAGGAACTGCAAATTTAATATTAAATAAGTATTGAAGCACAAGTCTCGTAGAAACGATCCTGACACAAATCATAGTAAAAACAAAATGTGGTTCTTGTACGGTTTAATTAGAATTTATAGCATAGGTTATAAAATAAATATTGTAGTTTGAAATATTAAAATATTAAATATTTTTCTAATTTTCTTGGTTTTGTGTCTGGTGGAGTTATTAGGATACCTCTGACATCGCAAAAGTTGTCCGTCTGTCAGCACGATAACTATCGAAGGGAATGAGATATTTTGGTGGAACTTGGTGGGAAGATTCTTTGTGTCAAGGGTAAGGTCAAGTTCGAAGGTGGGCTCTGTCACCCTACATTTAGGGGTGGGGAAGGGGGTTCAAATTAAAGGACAAACAAAATATTTTTACACAGCTAATGTCACAGTCGATAATGGGGTAAGAAGACATGCGGACCACGATGATGAAAACTATTTTCTCACCGGACAAGTAGTTCGTCCGGAATCGGGCCAAAACCGAAGACATGCTAAACACTTATATGAAAAGCATTTTCTACCCGGACAAATAGTTCGCCCGGAATCGGGCCAAAACCGGAAAACTGGATAAAAGCAAAAGAAGGGTAGAGATTCTTCTGCATTTTGGTTTTAGAGTCACCTGTCTCTTCTTCCTCTTTCCAGCTAACTCTTTCGACAATCCAATCGAACAATAAAAACAGTAGCCGAGCCCAGAATTAAATCGCAGCACCAGCTTTAACTCCAACCAATTTTCAGAGAAGAAGTTCGCGTAAGGAAGAATTTCCAAACCAAAGCAAAATCCCAGAAATATGGCGATCATCTCTAAGATCCTTTTTAAAATAAAATCCAAGGTAACGGAATTCATCAAAAATGTAATGTTCCGCCCACTCAAATAAACTTCTTGTTTCAATATAGCTATTCGGAAAAATCAGGAGAAAATTAAGCAGAATAGCGAAATATCACAACTCATTAAGACTCAGAAAACCAGTAGAAGTGGAAAGCATCGAATTCGAAATACCGACACTCACTCCCGAATGGAAACTCCGTACCCGTGGTTCCACTCCAGAATTTGGAAAAAACGTAGACGTAGTTCAGAGACAGTGCTTCCACTTGCTCCACTTCGAAAATCCTGCCGGGAACCCCAAAAATCCTGCTCGGAAAGTTCAAAAATCCTGCAAGAAATCCTGCCGAAAAAAATAAATGTGTCCGTACTAATTAAAGGGATAGTTGTTAAGAATATATATAGCTGGAGGATTTGAGCAAACGTATCTGAATTTTTCGTCTCTATCGTTTGGGAGGACTAGAACGTTTTTGCCGTAAGAACTAAATGAATATTAAACGACTAAATACAAACACCAGGGTAACGACTGGGGGGGGCACCTCCGTCCCCAATGTTGTTGGCCAGTCAGTATAAAACTACCGAATCTGCGCGAAGCGCCGCGATTTTTTGTCAAAACAGTTGATTTTTTTCAAGGGAACAGTCGGTTTTTCTGAAAATCAGTCAACTTTTTTTCAAAACGGTCGTTTTTTTCTTGAAAACAGTCGTTTTTTTCTACAAAAACAGCCGGTAAAAATTACCAGCCAGTCGGTAAATGCCTTGCCCTCTCCCCCCCCCCCCAAACATTTTGGCTAGTAACGCCTCTGACCAACACTACCATTAAAGAGGGCGTCTCTAGACGGGACTTGAAAATGTACATACAACAGGGGCAGTGGCAACGTCTGTACCCAGGACAAATTATACTAAGCTAACTAAAACACTGATGATCAAAGTGTCTTTTTACCATTCGAAATGGAGACACGATCAGACGATTAAAACGAAAGAAATAAGCCGCATCCCTTCGTTTTTATAGCTAAAATAGATTTATGGTTGCGTTTTCTCAAAAATCCCTAACTCTTACTGCAGTCTGTTAAAAATATCAGCAAACTCCTGATAAATCCTGGAATCTCAAAAATCCTGAATTTCAGGATAAATCCTGCAAAGTGGAAGCACTGTTCAGAGATCAGGAGATTCAATAGACTGCGCAAGCGCAATTCCACTCAAACCATCTAGCAACACTGTTGACGACTAGACATTAATAGCTTTATAACAAGCCCCAAAGGGCTTACAAAAATTTCAATAGACTCATCAAGTGCCCCTCCCCACGGTAATCTTTAGTAAAAGGCGAAAGATTAACTCGATCTGAGGAGAGGCCAGAGCATACTTCTTAATCGTCCCGACATTATTTATTATTTCCTGCCAATCGCGCTAGAAAAAGACCGACCTAAATCTAACTGCGATTTAACGATTTTTCACAGCAAATTTCATCAAAACAGAGTATATCATCAGACTAAACAAACACTGGAGATTTTTTGGCACTTTTCATATTTCTGCTCCTTTAACTAGAAAATGTAGAAGTGACTTTTTAGTTACGAACACTGATCCACAAATCTTTCGAGAAATCAAATATCATTCAATATGCATTGTTGAACGAAGTAATCAGAAGCATTACAGCCAGGGGGGGTAGCAAAACCTCCACGACGGTGTATAGCTAAATCAGATAAATCCTTCCAGATAAACAAGGCCAAAGGTTTCAATAGGGTTCAAAAGGGAAATATTTGACGATCTTGTTAATACAGATAATCAGGTCTTGCAGATGTTCAGTCTTTGCCGAACCCGTACGCATCTGATACCATTCTAACAGCCACCGAGCAACAGCCACTAATGCTATAATTAATTACCACCTAAAAGCCGAGGGGTTAGCAACTCCCTAGGACTTGCTATACACCCTTCCCTGGTACCATCGGTTCCGGCCGTAAGCGATTCATCTTTAAATATGCTGATTTCAATATTATAAAACGCTTGATAGAACGTGGGACCCGGTTCCGGATATTGTCAGCCGGTCTCGGACAGGCACTTGCTGTACACCAAAATCGAACGTGGGCAACCCTCGCTAAAAGCATATCAAAACAATCAGGCTCGTTCGAAAATATCCGGTATTGACTAGATTTCGAACGGACTCTCCTATCCATCCGAGGAGAGAATAAATCGAATAAATAGTAGGATGACCTAATTCCGTGTTCTTTTTGGCGGGGGGGGGGTACACCTTTTCCAACCAATTTTTACCGACATCAGGATTCTGGTTTACTTCTTCAAAATGTACGGTCATTGCTAGACTTCGGTCAAACTAAAAATAAAACTAATTTTTGGCACATATAGACCATGCATGTATTCTTGTCGCTGATGTTCTGATGGACTTCAGAATAAACTTTTAGTTCTGCCAAATTTCCATTTTTCGGCAGATTCAGTCAGTATACTAGTTCAGGGAACACGAAGTACAGATTTGAACTTGTGACGTATTCTTACCCCTATATTGACGCTCGTCATCTTCTGGCGAGACTTTCATTTTCCGGTTTCCCCGGATTCCGGGCAAACCACTTGTTCGACAAAAGCAAGTTCAAAGAGCGGGAATTGAACTCGCTTCCTTTCCTTACAAATCCGACACAAAGGTCGTGTTCCAATCTACATACCCTAGTGGGCATGTTCCACCCTACTTACCGTAGTTACAACACCCGATGTCACGGATCCTAGCTTCTTGGTCTCAAGGCTGGAACAAAGAATTTTGTATTTTCGGCAAAATATCGTGCCGCGGGCAGATCAGACCAATCAAATGACAGAGATCGCAGTTACCACGCTAACTACGCTCCCGGGCGTGGTAGGCGGATAGTTACTATTAATTACTATTTCGAGAAGGTTGGGACGGTCTGCGTAGTAACTTTTTACGAGGCTGGAACGGAATAGTAAATAATAGTTACTATTGTTGGAAGGTGGAACACGCTCGATATTTTGCCGAAAGTAAAAAATATATTCCTGCTTTGACGCAAAGAAGCAAGAAACCCTGACGTCATACGTAGTTACTACACTAAGTAGAGTGGAATACAACCAGCATTCATCGGAGGATCGGAATTACATCGAATAAACTCATTGAGCACCATTTGAAAGAACCTGTCAGGTAACCTGTCGAGTATACAGTTGAAATTAAATTTCTACCTTTGGTTTCTTCCGCCAGGTGAGGGCACGTTTTGGGCATTGTTCCCAAGCAAATGGGTTCGGGAAGTTCCATCTCCATCCTAAAATGTAAAGCACCCATAAAGCAAGAGCTGAAAACTCACTCGGCACTTGCAAAGTAGTTAGCTATGGTTAGCACTGTCAAGGACGGGTGTCTCTCCCGAAGCCCCCTCCAGCTCCCCGAAGAATATGATAGCCCTGTCCACCAATAACCGTCCCAATCTCTCCACTATAAGCCTATCACAAGATTCCGGGACTGGCCAAATCCAGACTGGCCAAATCCGGTCAGGACACGTAAAATCTAGGATATGTTGTCTTGCCAACTATCCATCCGAATCGGATAACTCTTTCAAGAGAGTAACAGTTCTCAAGATTTCGAAGGTCGGCTTTCCAACTCCCCTAGGGATCGGGTCTGGTATGACCTGTAAGCATGATATATAGGACCAGTGATGAAACTGGGGGGGGGGAGAGGGAGAGGCAAGGGAATCTGCCCCTCCCCCCCCCCCCCCCTCACACGAAAAATCAGGTCGGTACGAAACTGATTTACGACATTGTACATTGTACGAACTTCTTGTTTGGTCAGCGTTGTCGGTACGGAGAGGGCGCGCGGTATCGGCAAGACCTCTGATAAAAACACTTTCCTCATACCGTTTCTGATACCGACGGAAGTTCTGTCGGTAATCCGGAAGCCTCTTGTCTAGAAATCAGAATTTTTGTCGGTGCGGTGTGGACTGCGGTACCGACAAAAGCTTTGTCGGGAAGATCCTGATATCGGTTGTTTTTAATTTTTAGATACGATGAGTGGGAAAAGTCTTGTCGTAAAATGGGAACATTCTCTTTTACGGTCTATAAATCTGGAATGGATAAAAATCTTGTCGTTAAATTCAGCATTTGTGAACTGTTTGTCAGTATTTGATAGTGCAAAACGGATACGTCAGCTGGATATTATTAGAGCTATATTTTGGCCCTTCTTGGCGAGGGTGCTCTTCGGGCTCAAAACCACTCCACGATTTTTCGTGAAAACAGTCGATTTTGTCTTAGAAACAGTCAATCTTTTTTTTAAACAGTCGGTTTCTCGTCAAAAAAGTCTTTTCTTAAAATCAGCCAATTTTTCGTCAACACAGTCGTTTTTTCTCAACAATAGTCGTTTTTACCTGCAAAAACAGTCGGTAAAAATTACCAGCCAGTCGGTAAATATTTTGCCCCCCCCCCCCCCTAACGTTTTGGCTAGTAACGCCTCTGGTCAGAGCTAGCGGATAACGCAAAAAATATCTTATAGCCTAAGAGTCTAAAGTGAGACTTTTTGTACGGGCCATTAAAATTTGACCGAAAAGGCTGAGATAGTTACCCTAGTTACCCATCAATTATTCACTCAAAGAGGCTTGAAGACCCGATTAAAATACGTTACTTCGTTGCTCCGCTATTCCCGAGTATTCAGTTTTCAAATAGTAGAATTTCATGTCGGATTTGTGGTACCTGTATGCGCTTGTATCTGTGTTGTATGCTTGACGAAAACGATTTACGAAAAATGAGTGTCCAAGAAGTGAGCTATCTTCCGCAAGATGATCACTGGCCACTGAAAAGCCGCTTTTCGATCGTGATTCAAACTTTCCGCGTCATAGAATTTTGCGTTGTGAGGACGGCCGTAGATATTCTGAACGTCATTCTAGAGCAAATAGTGAAAAATTAAAAAATCCCTTACACAATCGAAATAAGGCAGTGTAGGCAGTGTTTGTCAGGAAATGTTGTTAGTTTTGTGGAGGAATTTATGTACCTAGGTTTCATATTTTCTAATGATCTTAGTGATGATTGTCATCTTAAACACTTGTACAGATCTCACTGCATACGAGCAAATATGTTAATAAAACGGTTCAGCAATTGCTCTGTTTCAAAGTTACTGTACTTGTATGTACGGTGTTGGCATGATCTCGTCACATACAGTTAAGGCATTTACTACAATACGTGTGTGTTATAATAATTCGTTCGGTCTCCTAAATTTTCTGCCATCTTGGTGTAGCGCTACGGAAATGTTTTCTGATGCTACACTGCCTGATTTTGCGGAGGTAGTTCGCAGGAGCCGGGAATCCATTAGACTTCGGGTTGTATATAATTATTGCGGTAATAATCTTATCGAGGGAGTGAGTACCCCATTTATGCAGTTATCATTACCCATCTGGGATAAGATCAATTCCGATCTTTTTGGTTTCCCAGGTGGGTAGGTGATATTAGTTTTGTTACTGTTATTGTTTTTGTTTGTATTTCTGTATTAGGCTAGTCAATATGGAATTTCTTTTTCCGGATTAAAGAGTATGTATGTATGAATGTATCTAGTTACATGATACAAGAATAAGTTGGCTTTTCAGTTAAGCTTTAAGGGCTATTCCGGACAATTTCGGACGTCCTAAATCTTTGCGCCAGAACTATTCCTTAGAAAGCTAAAAAGAAAAATCGCAAGCGGAAGCAGGGCCAGGATGAAACAATTGTTGCTATTAAAGTTTTAACTATCGAAATTACCTGCCACTAGGGCAAACCCGCCCGACCGTTCTTATTACACTGCAAACTTGAGTTAACAACTTGACTCCTAGCCAGTTCACTATACTGACCATACGAAAACAAACAACAATAAAACACACAACAAACAAAGGGGGCAATTCGCCTCCTCTGGTGAGGCATTCGTTATTCTTTTTTATATGATCGAGGATTGTAGCCTATACTCTACATGACGAAGTCCAAAACACGCCACTGATCCTCAAGAAGAAGGAGTAAGCGTGTCCGTACGACTCAAACTCAACGACTCAAATCCCGTGTCAATCAATCACCGCGATCTTTGGGAGCAGCTGTGACACCACTTCTGCCTTTCTGCCGCTAGGTACCCGGAGAGGCCGGAGATTCTGCATCGGCAAGGAGACAGTCATCAAGAGTATTGAACAAGAGCAAATTTTTACCTCAACAGTCAACATTCATAATATATGTTACACCCAAAACCTGATTATTCCAAAACAAATATTACAAGGAAATTCAAGAACCATCGGAACTGAATATATTAAATAAACAGTCCAGCAAACTTGTATCAGTAACACTAAGGTCATCTTCGAGTTCTTCTCCGGACATACGACCCTCAGAATTGTGCATAGGGTTATTCCCTTGGCTCGCCTAAACAAAATAATATTTTATTCAATAATTTAGACACACGTGATATATGGTGATGAAGTAAGTAGTAAGTAATTTATTTATGACCCGCAATTTTGAAAAGGCGGAGCAAATGAAGAAAATAAACAAAATAAACAAACCACATATATACACACAGAAAAAGACACTTAATTTTTTATCTTCGGTCAGGAAGCAGTGGACGACGTTGTGTGCTGGTTGGGCCTTGTTGTCCATGATTTTTGAAAGCGATGAGGAAACATCCAAAAAGGTTACAATTGCATCTTGAATTTTGAATTTCTCCGTCAATGTATGGTTATGACATAATTTCGACAAGTGGAGCAGGTGCTTTGCATATTTAGAATAACATGATCTCATCTTTTTAATCTCCTTCTTTCGCAGAAAATGAATGACGCCAGAACGAAATAGTATAGAAGGAGCGCAGAAGGTGCTGTACAAAGCTTTACGATTATAGCGCCCCCGGTTGGGGACGATGCGCCCATAGGCGCTACGGATTGACGTATAAACTTCTTGAACAACCGAACAGCAAAATTTTGACAATGAAGATTTGTATATAATGCCGAGCCACCGTAGAGTCTGTTGATTTGACGAGGAACAATCGAAGAGATATAGAAGCTATGCACTCAAACCATTTGACGAAGGGTTGAAATGCATTTTACATTTGCATTCATACATTTTTTGTGAGTGTGGATCGGCTAAGGCTAAGAGCAAGTCGTCCGCGTAGGCTATGTAGCTGAAGGCATAGTCTTTATAGAAGTAAGCAGGATGTAAAGAATCGAGACAAGAAGATATGGCCGATTTGAAGATGTAGGGAGATAAGACTCCCCCTTGGCTAACACCAGTTCGGATAAGAATAATCTCTGACAAGCTACCTTGGCATTTACACCTTACTAAAGAATGACCATACCAAAACTTTAACAGACAGACAACAGACAGATTCACGCCAGAAGTAATGAGAGAGAAGAGGGCCTGAGAATGCGTTATATTGTCAAAAGCACCAGCTATATCTATAGAACACATATGTATAGAAGACTTGTCGCGGGTAGCCTGTTTCATCATTTTTGTCAATATGTGATGAGCGTGCGCACAACTGGCGCTCGAACGGAATCCAAACTGCATTGAACCAAAGCTACATTTTTCAACTATTTCTGGAAGAAGGACGTATTCCAGGATTTTGTTTATGGTACAAGAAACTGTAATTGGTCGATAGCTTTTGCAAAGGTCCGCGTCTTTCCCTCGCTTAATCACCGATGTGATAGTACTCAAGAGGAAACTATTCGGAACAAAACCCTGGCATAAACAAATTTGAAATAGCAGCTGAAGGTGTTGTGTTAAAGCTGGACACTTAATTTTGAAAAAATCGGCACTAAGGCCATCAGAATTTATAGAACCAGTTCTTCTTAATTCTCGGAAAGCAATTTCGATGGAAGAACAAGTAACGGGAAGAACAGAAGGTTGAAATATTTTCCTTGGTAGGTATTTAAGAAGTAAATTTTCAAAGTGCTGCTGAATCTGGTTTTTGCAACCACTGAATAGACCACTGTAGCGGTTGGTCCAGTCAGCCATAGTTAGCACGGAAGTGGGTACAGCTGAACCTTTATCTGTACGAAGGACCTTTAGCCACGCTTCTTGTCACTGGAAGCATCTAAGCCATTCAAACGAGCATTTTTAAGTGAAGATTTGTATTCACGCTTCGTTTTAGCTTTTAGATTAAAGAGAGTGCCATTCCCTGGGCGTCCACAAGCAATCCAAATTTTTAGCCAAAATTTTGCCGTGTTTTTTGCCTTCTTAACTTCAGGACTGACTTTCCAAATAGGTTTCCTTGTGCCAACTCGAATTCTCTCAGTCGGTACAGCAATATCGGCTGCCAATTTCAAGCAATGGACAAGCTCGCTATAATAACAATTAATATCAACGGACGAAGTACTAGCTGCTATACCAGTCTGAAGAAGGTGAAAAGGAACTTTTAAAAGCGAGAGAAGATTAGTTAACGCAGAAATGTAGAGCACAGTATCTATACAATTCCAGTTGCGCTTTTGGATCCAGGCCTTCTTGGGATTTGGACAACTGATTCGAGCAACAGGGACAACCAAACAGAAAGACAGAGGCAGATGGTCGTCCTCAATTTTGTCCTCATCAACCTCAATAATACCGTCAATGAGACTTGTTTCAGAAACAATCAAATGATCAAGTTTGGAAACATTAGCGCCACGATTATGTATATATGAAAAGGGTAGAGACTTCTCAATGAATCGAAAAGAATCGAAAAATAAGTCAGTCCGTACAGAAGAAGTTAGAAGATCAGTGTTAATATCCCCAACAAGAGCCCACTTCAGTCCTTTCCTTGAAATTTTCCGATCGCAAGGTAAATATACATTAACAAGAACAATATTGTCCAACTGAACGGCAAGAGCATGACGCCCAGACTGGAACAGTTTGGGTGGTGCTGAACACTGGCCGGCTCGAAAAACAAGAGCTGAAAGCTCATATGGCACTTGTAAGAACAGTTAGCATGTTTGTCAGATACGGTTTGCAGTTTTCAAGGCTGGATCTCTCTCCCGATATTTATTTCATCAGATAACGGGCTTGATCTAGTAAATCTGAAATGGTTATACCACTCATTGAAAATTGTATCTTCCTCCAACGATGATCTGATCGGGGAGGGACTATATTTGCAAGCCGATCTAATAGAGTCCCTATGCCTGCAAAGTTTCACGGTCATAGCACATCTGGAAGTACCTTAACTCGTGATCATCGGAACTAGGGAAAACCCCCTCCTACTCCCCCCACTGCGACACGATCGGTCCTGTTTTGTCAATAATAATAATAATAATAATAATATATTTGCAAATTGAAAGGCAGGCCGTTAAGCCTCTACAATGTATCTATGGCTATCTCCCCCATGATCGTCGGATCGGGAAAAGAACTATTTTCAAGTTGACCTGGAAGAGTACCTAATATGTCTGCCAAGTTTCATGGTCCTAGTACATGTGGAAGTACCCTAACTCGTGATCACCGGAAGTCCGGGAAAACCCCTTCCAACCCCTCTACTGTGACATCCCGATCCCTAGACCCTAAGTATTTCACGACATTTCCGGTCCCCCCCCTCTAATCCCCTCTCTTCGGATTCGGTCCAGATTTGAAACTGAAAATCTGAGACACTTGTTCTTCACAATTGTCAAGTTTTATACATGTCCGATTATCCATTCCAGAGTTATGCATGTTTCTAGTTTCCGGATTCTGGATTCCCCTTCCCTCCACCCCCCCCCCTCCCCGCGATAGCAGGATCGGGGAAGTGATTATTTCCATGTTAATCTGGTTGGTTCCCTCATATGCCTGTCAAGTTTTATTGTGCTAGCTTATTTGGAAGCGTTTCACCAGATTTCCGGTTCCCCCTCCAGCTCCCCCCCCCTCAGTGATCGGATCTGAAGCACTTGTTCTTGATATATGTCAAGTTTCATGTATGTCTGATTACCCGTTCCAAAGTTATGCATGTTACTAGTTTCCGGATTTCCCATCCCTCCACTCCCCCACGATCGCCGGATGGGGAAAGTGATTATTTCCACGTTCTTCTGGTCGGTTCCCTGATATGCCTGCCAAATTTCATTGTCCTAGCTTATGTGGAAGCGTTTCATGAGATTTCCGGTGTCCCCTCCAGCCCCCCCCCCCCCAAGTTATCGGATCTGGTCCAGATTCGAAATTGAGCTTCTGAACCACTTGTTCTTGACATATGGCAAGTTTCATGCAAGTCCGATTACCCGTTATAATGTTATGCATGTTACTAGTTTCCGGATTTCCTGTTGATCCACCCCCCATGATGTCCGGATCGGGGAAGTGATTGTTTCCATGTTAATCTGGTTCGGTCCCTTATACGCCTGCCAAGTTTCATCGTCCTAGCTTATGTGGAAGTGCCCAAACTAGCAAAACCGGGACATACCGTTGTTTCCGGATTTCCTATCCCTCCACTCCCCCCACTATGATCGGATCCGGAATATGATTATATCCAAGTTAATCTGGTCGATTCCCTGATATTCCTGCCAAGCGTTTCACTAGATTTGTTTGACTTGGACTGACCATCTTTAAACCGTATGTATTCTCGCATTCGCTTTTTTATACATCAGGGCATGGCTCAGTGGTAGAAAACTGGACTGGCAACACAAAGGTCAAGTTTCACGTATGTCTGATTACCCTTTCCAAAGTTATGCATGTTAATAGTTGTCGGTTCCCTGATATTTCTGCCAAGCGTTTCACTAGATATGTTTGACTTGGACTGACTATTTTAAACCATATTCATTCCCGCATTCCCTTCTGTACATCGTCGCATGGCTCAGTGGTAGAATACTCGACTGGCAACACGAAGGTTCCAGGTTCGATTCCGCGTTCGGGCAGTGCTTTTTGTTGCTCCCGTTTTACTTTTTGCTCCCGTTTTACTTTATAGTTTTCGGACTCCTGGATCCGGGGAAAGTTTGATTGGGGAAGTGATTATTTGTAAGTTGATCTGGTCTGGTCCCTGATATGCCTGTGAAGTTTCATCGTCCTAGGTTGTCTGGAAGTGCCCAAACTAGCAAAACCTGGACAGACCGACAGACCGACAGAAATTACGATCGCTATATGGCACTTGAGTATGCTCAAGTGCCATAAAAATGGCTAACCCACCGGAAGGAAAACCTCTAGTTTTCATTGCCAGCTGGAAGAACATAAAGTGCTCAGGAGATCGGCGAAAACTTTCGCTACTAGGGGCAGATAGCAGATGCTCTTGGAGAAAACTATAAATTTTAGCAAGAGCTGTAAGCTCATATGGCACTTGCATGGGTTAAGATGTTTTGATTGATCAAAAGTAACTTTCGACTTTGCGGTTAAGATTCGCACTCTAAGGGAGCTGGAACTTCATTTGTAAGCAAAACCCTTGAGGCAAAACTGCTAATGGGCTGATGGGCATCATGACAATGAATATATTGCTTAAAAAATTTTTTTTTTACTTTGCGGTCAAGATTGGTACTTTAAGGAATAATCGGATTTGGGAAGTAGCAATTTCTAAACAAATGTTGCTGAATCTCCAATATTCCAGCAAAGTTTCATCGTCCTAGCACATCTGGAAGTACCTGAACTCGCAATCACCGGAACCGAAGCCCCCCCCCCACCCCTCCAACTCCACCCACAATACCCGGAGCCAATCCGGTTCTGCATATTATTAATCCAGAGCATCTATTTGTCATTCCACGAAGTTCGATCCAGATCACACCAGTCTAAGCGGGTCAAGTATTTTCCGCCCTCCCCCCCATAATTGCCGGATTCGGTCCGGAAATGAAAAAGATCACCAAAGAAAAATGTCCTCTGTTCAATTATTAAATTTCAGTCGAATCCGATCACCCGTTCCAAAGTTACGCACGACTCAACATTCTGGATTCCCCTCCCACAACTCCCTCCCCCCCCCCCCCCCCCCCGAGTGAAAATAAAGACAGAGACAATTTATAGTTCCTATGACCCTATTGTCACGATACAAACCATGTTTACATGATTGGTCATTGTTTTGTATTCGTTCTATTCGCGTCTAAAGTTGCTGTAGTCTAATAGCTATCATTCTCAATAGCTACCTGTAAATCATTAAAAAGCGGTTTTTATGCTCTGGCATGGGAACAAAAAGCTTTAGGGCTATGAGGGGGATCGACCCCCAGACCCAATACGCTTTTGTTGTGAAGCAAAATGGTGCCGGACCGGAGTGGGATCGATCCTGCGTCCTCTGTGTCAAGTACCTGGTGCGTTAGCCTGTTCGGCTGCGGTCTGACTCGCTGTCTGAGGAAATTTGCGAGTAAATTTGTTTAAAAGAAATAGTTTGGTACAATTGGTCCTAGAACTATACATGTTTGGATAGTCCGCCTAATGTATAAAAAAGTCGAATTTTGTTTGGATAGTCCGCCTTGTGTCTGACTTTTCCGAGGAATTTAAAAATAGATGGTCTTTCTTTTTAAGTTACTCCTGTTTGAAGGTTTCCTCTAGTTGCGGACGTCGGGAGAAAATACACGAGTCTTAAAGGACACCTGAATGAAGAGTACCAAGTATCATCCCTATCTGTATGACTTCCGTTAACATTGCCTACAGAAAACCCGATCCAAATACGAAATAGTGTTTCCAAGCTATGATTTTTGCTCCATTTTGAATCTGTCCTTATTTCAGTACTGAACAATTTTAGAAATGAAAAAATGTCTCCAATCAACCCATCTTCTGGAATATTTTTAAACCAGGTAAGCCCAAATGTATATCTAGAAGAAATTTCAATACGATCCGGCCAGCGCTATGCAAGATTTGAATGAATTACGCTTTTTGTCTTGGAGTCTGCATGTGCAAACCCCCAGAAACGAACATCCCTATTTTGAAAACGTCACGCTCAGGAGAAGAATGCTCTCCGTGGCCATGTCTACAAATGCATTCTCCATGGTGAGTTCAAGTATGGTTTCATTCTTCAGGTGTCCTTTAAACTCCCTAGTCTTACCGACATTTGTATGGGACTTGCCCTTCGGCCAAGTGCCATATAGAGATGGTAATTTCTGTCCGTCAGTCGGTCCCGGTTTTGCTAGTTCGGGCACTTCCAGATCAGCTAGGACGATGAAACTTGGCAGGAATATCATGGACCCGACCAGATCAACTTACAAATAATCATTTCCCCAATCCGACTTTCCCCGGATCCGGGAGTCCGGAGACTATAAAGCAAAGGCGGCGCGAAACGTAGCAAAAAGAGGGCTGTTCAAATACGGGATCGAACCACGGGCCTCTGAGTCGTGAAGCCAGTGTTCTAACACTGCTCCAAGCCTTCATGTATTCGGGAGCGAATGCGGAACTAGATATGGTTTATTAAAGTAAGACGAAGTGGTCAAAACGAATGTGGTTAAATTAAACAAATCTACTGCAACGCTTCCACATAAGCTAGGACAATGAAACTTGGCAGGAATATCAGGGAACCGACCACATTAACTTGGAAATAATCACTTTCCAGATCCGATCATAGTGTAGGATGGGAAATAAGGAAACTTTAACATGCATAACTTTGGAAAGGGGTAATCGAACATGCGTGAAACTTGACATGTGTCAAGGACAAGTGTTTCGGATATTCAGTTTCAAATCCGGACCAACTAGTTCCGGCACTTCCACGTAAGCTAGGACGATAAAACTTGGCAGGCATATCAGGGACCCCAAATGATAAGGTTGGAAATAGTCACTTCCCCCATCCGAGCACCGTGGGGGAGTGGAGGGAGGGGGAATCCGGAATCTTGAGGTATTTATAACTTTTGAACGGGTGATCGGATCTCGATGAAACTTGATATTTGAAAGAACTCATGCCTCAGACGACCCACTTAATCCGGACCGGATCCGGTGACTTTTGGGGGGAGCTGGAGGGGGCAACCGGAAATCTTGGGAAACGCTATGAGTGGAGGGATCGAGATGAAACTTGGTGGGAAGACACCTAGCAAACACTAGATACATCATTGACATAACCGAGCCGACTCGGGCACTGTGGGGGGAGTGGAGGGAGGGGGAATCCGGAATCTTGAGGTACTTATAACTTTTGAACGGGTGATCGGATCTCGACGAAACTTGATATTTGGAAAGACCTTATGCCTCAGACGACCCACTTCAAATCCGGACCGGTCCGGTGACTTTTGGGGGGAGCTGGAGGGGGCAACCGCAAATCTCGGGACACGCTATGAGTGGAGGGATCGAGATGAAACTTGGTGGGAAGATACCTAGAAAACACTAGATACATCATTGACATAACCGAGCCGATTCGGGCACTGTGGGGGGAGTGGAGGGAGGGGGAATCCGGAATCTCGAGGTATTTACAACTTTTGAACGGGTGATCGGATCTCGATGAAACTTGATATCTGCTAAGACCTCATGCCTCAGACGACCCACTTAAAATCCGGACCGGATCCGGTGACTTTTGGGTGGAGCTGGAGGGGGCAACCGGAAATCTTGCAAAACACTATGAGTGGAGCGATCGAGATGATACTTCGTATGAAGACACCTAGCAAACACTAGATACATCATTGACATAACCGAGCCGATTCGAGCACTGTGGGGGGAGTGAAGGGAGGGGTATCCGCAATCTTGAGGTAGGCTATTTATAACTTTGAACGGGTGATCGGATCTTAATGAAACTTGATATTTGGAAAGACCTCGTGCCTCACCTACGTGCCTACTCGTAACAAGTGCCATATGAGCTCGTAGCTCTTGTTTTTTTTTATCTAGACCAAAAACAAGGTGGTACTACGACTTCCGATCCTGACAAGCTGGCTTTGGCAGACTCTTCTGATAGGCGGCGTCACTTCTGAAATAGCAGTAGCATTTTGTTCGGCTTTTGCTTTTCCCTTTTCGGCTATAGCTTTAAGCTTTTTTGGAGATTTTCACCTTTTGCCCGGTCGTCTTTTCTACTAAGTAGCATACTTATCTCTTTTCTTGGATAAAAATTAAATTTTTGACAGACAGTTGTCAACTACAGCGAGTTCCTTTTTTGCAAGGCGCGAATGTTAAAGGCGAAATTAGGCATTTGCCTTTCTGACAAAAGTGGGATATGGTCAAACAGTTCTAAGGACCGTTGAGGAAAACGCAAAAAAAAAAAAAAGCCTTTAAAACGGTAAGTGAAAAGGCAAACAAAGACGCACCAGCAATTGGAATCGAACCGCTAGCTGATTCCTTCGGATTTCGTTTTAAGTCTCCTTTCTCAGTAATTACGTTTAAATACTCGTTGACTCTAACTTGCATGACTTGAAACCAGATGTAATAAATGACTCAAAACGAAAAATTGGTCAGCTAGAATTATGTTCATAGCGATATTTTGATCCTTCTTGGCAAACGTTTAAAGCTTTTCAAACCGAAGAGGATCCTGGCTAGAGAGGGCTGATATATCACCGTGGAATATGTACATTTTAAGTTATTTCTTATTCATAGACATAGACATAGACATTTTTTTAATTTCATCAAAAACACATAAATTAAGCAAACAATTTACCATTACGATACACCATTCGATTACACTTTTATAACAAGTAAGTTGGAGAAGATCTTAAATTATTGTGAATATGATATCCCCAAGAAAGGGAAGCCTAATTTCAGTTTCGCAATGTGGATTATTTTGTTAACTTACTTTGAGTTCTACTCTAGTCCTTTGTATTACGTTACTTTGATTCTCTGTAGTTTCGATGTCAAAAGTACTGGGCATATTCAGTGCTTATGGGATATCAATTAAACACACATAGTTGTCTTGTGACGTTCTTGTAATCCAGTGACCGGCAAATACGAAAAAATTTCGCTCATACCTAGGAACATATGGACATCTACCAGTTATCTTTTGACGTTCTTGTAATTCAATGCCTGGCATATACGAAATGATTCCTCTCATACCTAGGAACATCTGCACATGTACCAGTTGTCTTCTGACGTTCTTGTCATCCAGTGATCGGCATATACGTAACGAGTCTGCACATATTGTGGAACATATGCCCAATAGCTAAGATCCGCTATAGTTTCACCGGTGGAAGATGAAACACATTTAGGCTTCTCTGAGGACGACCATCACTCAGGAAATCTGGGGAACCTCAAAAACAATACGAGCATGGGCTTTTTAGTATGGTTTATCTATAGTTCTCTGTCTTTTTTTTGTCTTTTTTTCCAAGATTATCATATCGAGGATTTTTTTTATTCCAAGTCAGTTTGACCGTGTCCCTGATATGCCTGCCAAGTTTTGTTGTGAAAATCCCAAAAAAACGAAATTCCGGGAAACCCCCTCCCCCTCAAGTTGTGTAAAAGATTTACATGGATCAGATGTTTGTTCTTCCAAGCAAGTTTCACTCCGATACCATCATTCTAACTGTTTCTCGAGATTTCCGGCCCCCTCCCCCAGCTCCCCCATGGTGCCCGTAGCCAATCCGATTCAGTAAATGATTTACCTAGAGCATCTGTTTGTTCTTCCCACGAAGTTCCATTCCGATCTCTCCATTCTAGGCGGGTCACGTATTCCCCCCCCCCCCAATAGTTGCCG
The DNA here is from genome assembly GCA_023053575.1 of Branchinecta lynchi. NCBI lineage: Eukaryota > Metazoa > Arthropoda > Branchiopoda > Anostraca > Branchinectidae > Branchinecta > Branchinecta lynchi. The sequence continues at coordinate 30,696,064 of JAKZAP010000002.1, forward strand.
GATTCGGTCCGGATATGAAAAAGATCACCGGAGAAATGTACTCTGTTCAATTCTTAAATTTCACTCGAACCCGATCACACATTCCAGAGTTACGCATGACTGAATATTCCGGATTCACCTCCCTCCACTCCCCCCACCATTATCAGATCGACAATTTTTTTATTTTGAAGTCAGTTTGATCGGATCCCTGATATGCCTGCCAACTTTCATCGTGAAAATCCCCAAAACCGCCATCACCGGAATCCCGGGACCCCCTCCCCCCCCCCATAAGTGTTCGGAACCAGTACAGTGGTCTAAAGGATTTATCTTGAGCAGATGCTTGTTCTTCCCAGCAAGTTTCACTCCGATCCCTCCATTCTAACCGTGTCTTGAAATTTCCGGTCTCCCCCCCCCCAACTCCCCCCTGGCTAGCGAATCCGGTCAAGACTTTAAACGGGACATCACAGATATATAATCTATTCAGTTATTAAGTTTCCTTACAATCCGATCACCCGTTCGAAAGTTACACACTTCTCAATTTCCCGGATTCCCCTGCCCTCCACTCCCCCCCCCCCCCCAAATAGTGATATGCCTGCCAAGTTTCATGGTCCTAGCACAACTGGAAGTACCCTAACTCGAAAAAGTGTGACAAAATGCCCTAAATTTGCAAGTTTCCAGTGCCCACCACTCCCCCGCATATGGTCGGATCGGGAAACTGATTATTTCCAGGTTAGTTTGGTCGGGTCCCTGATATTCCTGCCAAGTTTCATTGTCCTAGCACATCTGGAAGTACCCTAACTCGAAAAAGTGTGACAAAAAACTCGGACAGACCGACAGACGGAATTGTGATCGGTATCTGGCACTTGAGCCAGAGGCTGCAAGTGCCATAGAAACTATAAAAATTAATAGTTTTCTCTTAGAGAGTTTTTGTTGGGTCTGAGTCTGAGTCCAGTTGGCTTTGCAATTGGCACTGTGCCAATACTAAGGCATTTCTGTTTATCTAGCATATTGTTCAGCTGTTTCACTGGTCTTTATGAGGAAGTCCACAGGGAAGTCCTGGAGCTTCTGTTTGCAGGTCTCCATCAGGTTGATGTCATCGGCAAAGTCTATGTCTCCTACTTTTCTGCCATCCCCGATGTCAATGCAGTATCCTTCACATCTTCTTAGAACGTAGTCGATGATCAGGAGGAACAGCAGCGGAGACAGAACGCACCCGTCATAATTTGGAAGTATCTGGTGTTGCCGTCGCGGGCACGGACACATCATTCCGTGTCTTCGTAAAAGGCTGCTATCAGGCTTACGAGTTTGTCCGATATGCCATAGTACCAGAGCACTCTCCAGAGTGTAGCACGGTCGATGGAGTCAAAGGCTTTTCGAAGTATATGAAGACTAGGTAGAGCTTTTTCCTTCATTCGTTGCACTCTTCTAGCAGCATTCTTAGCACGAATATGAGATCCGCACATGAACGGTTTGGGCGGAAGCCATGCTGTTCTTCGCGGAGGTGTTTGTCGACTGCTAGCTGTATGCTGTTCAGCAGGATGGTGGCCAGGAGCTTGCCAGGAATGGAGAGCAGGCTGATCCCTTGCCAGTTCTCACGCTTAGTGGAATCGCCCTTTTTAAAGATTTTGACTAGAGTCCACTGACGGGGGACCTTTTCAGTTTCCCATACCAGGTTAAAGAGTGTCATCCAAACTGTTAGGCAGGCGTTTACGGACCACTTCAGCATCTTAGATGCGATACGGTCTTCTCCGGGCCACTTGCCGTTTTTTAGCTTCTTTAGGGCACCAGTGATTTCGGCTGAAGAGGGTGGGCCAAGCTTACTGCTATCCTGATGAAAGGCTCATCAGGAATATCCGGTTGTTCCGTCGGCGCCGGTCGATTAAGCAGGAGTTCAAAGCGGGTGGCCCAAAATTCGCCGATCTTTTCGGGGTCAATGATTAGCCGGTCGCTCGGATCTCTTACAGGTCCGTCCACGCAAGGCCACTTTCCGATGATCTCGTTCGTGGTTTTGTAGAAAGCTCTTGAGTCCTTTCTTTTTGATGCCTCTTCTGCCATCTGAGCTTTCATCTCTATAAAATGACCCTTGTCCCTACGGGCGCTTTCACGAGTTTGTCCCGTTTCTTGTACTCGTGCTCAAGAAATAAGGCGTCAGTGGCAATATTTAAGAAGAGATAAGGCCGACCTTTTAAGACTACAGCAAGCCTCGAGAACATATACTCAAAAATAAGTAGCTGGACTTCTGCTGTCTTCGTGATAGTCTTCGTGATATAATAAAAGAAGCACAGCATACTTCTAACCTTGTAATTTGGAATCAGATGATATGCTACACACCCTGCTATTGGGGGTGGTGTGTGCAATATTTATTTTTTGTATGCAGATTTTTTCGGTGGGTATTGGGGTACCCCTAGTGGTTTCAGATTTCATACCAGCCAGGAGGGGGTGGGTGGGTCTTTTTTCCGAAAAAAGCCAGATTTTACGCTAGGGGTCCTCAGATTTCATACCAGTCCCCCCCCCCCCCTGGGTCAAGAGTAAGGTCGAGTTCATAGATGGGCTTTGTAGCCCTATCTTTCGGGGTGGGGGTTTAAATTAAAGGATAAGCAAAATATTCTTAAACAGCTAATGGGACAGTTGATTATGGGGTAAGAAGACATGCTGAACACGACGGTGGAAACCATTTTCTCGCCGGACACGTAGTTCGCCCGAAATCCGGCCAAAACCGGAAATTCTTAAAAGTAAAAGTTTTATTTGAAGTTGATTGGATGTTCGATTTAGGGGTAAGAAGACATGATGAACATGATGGTGAAAACTATTTTCTCGCCGGACAAGTAGTTAGCCCGGAATCCGGCCAAAACCGGAAAATCTGTTAAAAGTAAAAGTTTGGACGAGAACTACCTGCCTTACTTCTGTGAATTTCCCAGTTTTGGCCTGAATATGCTGAACACGATGGTGAAAATCATTTCCTCGCCGGGCAAGTAATTCGCCCGGAGCCCGGCCAAAACCTGAAAATTGTTAAAAGTCTTCGTAGTTGATTAGATATCCGATTCAGGGGTAAGAAGAGATGCTGAATCCGTGTATGACAGTCATTTTGTACCCGGACATATAGTTCGCCCAGAATCTGGCTGGAACCGGAAAATTTGTTTTAAGTTATATTTTAATTTGAAGTTGATTAGAAGTTCGATATAGGGGAAAGAAGATATGCTTATTTCGATTTTGGCTTCTTTTTTTTGCCGGACAAGTAGTTCCAGAATTAGGCCAAAACTGGGAAATTCACAGAAGTAAGGCAGGTAGTTCTCGTCCAAACAGATATGACTTGTAGGGGTAAACACAAACATGGTGAATCCATATCTGAACTTGGTTTTGTCAGATGATTAGCTTTTTGGCCTTAATCTGTTTCTGAGTTTTAACGGTAAAAATGTTCAAGGAGCCTGGCAAAGACTGGATCTGGCCTAGACAAGACCCAATTGTCTGAATCAAATATTGAATTTTTGGGATCCCATCGACACTTTTGGTCTTGTTACTAACAGTTTTTTAGTGAAACACAACAAGAAAACACAAATATTTAGGGTTTGTTATACTGAACTGACGGTGTATCATACTACCCTACATCGTCGGGTAGTATGACACAGTGACCGTGTCCAGAATTAAGCCAAATACCAAAAAACTGTGAGAGAGAAAAATATAAGAAAAATCCCAAAGATTCTATATGGAACCCAGCTGGAACCCAGAGCATGTTCCACCCTCGTACCAATAGTAACTATTAGTTACTATTTCCGTTCCAACCTCACAAAAAGTGTCTACGCTGACCCTTCCAATCTTCTCAAAATAGTAACTAATAGTAACTATTTGCTTACCAAGCGTAGTAACTACGGATCTCTGAGAATTGTGATTGGTCAGATTCGCCAGCAGCATGATATTCTGCGGGAAAATAGAAAAGTCGTTCCAGCCTTGACGGCAAAAATCCAGAATTTGTGACGTCATGCGTAGTAACTACGGCAAGTACGATGCAACACACCCCCAGTATCTGCTGCCAAAATTTGGCAACAGACATATAAATTTCAGGGAATTAAATAACAGAAAACAAAAATCTGTCATACTACCAGCCTCTCCTCTACCTTGTCCAGAAATCAGAGCCAGAGGTGTGTGGCTAATTTGCAGTGCACTGGTGTACACATTTGGTGGTTTGTGAAGACGGACCTAGCTAGGCCTTGTATTGACATTGTCATAGGATACTGATAGGCAGGGCGTCGCAAGGGGGGGGGGGGGGGTGCAGCACCCCCCCCCCACCTTTTTGAGATTCGGTAAAATTTGTTGGTATTTTTTTGATAGTAGTACTGTACTGTACTGTAGTACTGTACTGTACTGTAGTACTGTACTGTACTGTAGTACTGTACTGTACTGTAGTACTGTACTGTACTGTAGTACTGTACTGTACTGTAGTACTGTACTGTACTGTAGTACTGTACTGTACTGTACTGCAGTACGGGGATTCAGTAGTTATACAGAATCCTAAATAGGCTATCTGTACAAATCTTTTCGGTATAGTGATCGGGATTCAGTATAACTGCCAGTATTCGGTAGTTATCACGAATTTGGTGAGAGAATTTAGTGAAACCATTTGGTGAGAGAATTTAGTGAAACCATTTGATAATTTTTCGATGCCGGAACTATTCGGTATTTTTTATATACCGATATGGGGATATGGGGATTCCGTAGTTACAAAGAATCCCGAATAAGCTATTGGTTCAAAATAATCCGGTATGATGATTGGGATTCATTAGTTTCTTAAGTATAATTTCCAGGATTAGGAAGTTAACCACGATTCCTGACTTTGTTCCAGTTTCGACAAAAGTATACCGAATGTGAATACTGTTCGGCAGTCTTTCGATACAAAAACAATTCGGTATAATAACCGTGATACGGTAGTTATACAGAATCCCAAATATGCTGTTGGTCTAAACTTACTCGGTATAATAACTGGGATTTGGTAATTTATTCGTTATAATTGCCAGGATTCGGAAGTTTACCACGAACCTCTAAACTCAGAAGAGGTTGAGTGAAGCACTGGTCGCAGAAAAAAGGGATGATCTATGATATCATCGATAGTCCTTACTTTTATTTTGGATCCCTAAACAAATATATAATGATAAATATTTTGAAAATTCTGCCTGCAGCACGATTTGTAATATTCTCTATTTTGGGGAAGGGCGCGTCATTTGACGGGGGTTTTAGCCCAGTTTTAAGATTGAGATTCCGAAACATTAAAAGCTACAATTTGGACGGAAATTAAATTTGGCAGGAAAAAGCAACAAAAATTTCGCCTGCGCCACTCACTTTATGTGATTATGGGCAGTCTATTCACTAGACTACAGTTGCTGCTGCTCCCGGAACGTCGTTCCATCTGGTTTCTGGAACTTCTTAGAGTCTCTGTATTTAATCAACGGTAAATGATAATTTGTAAGAGAAGCAGCAGTCTAGTACTCTAGCCCCATTACAGGCATGGTGCTCAAACGTCTAGCACCCTGTTCAAGCACTGTACCTTGGATTTCATGTATGGTGCATGGCTTTCAGTATACAGTGCATACATCAAAAACACAGTTTCTGTCATCACAACTGAGCACCAGCTCGGACAGGGCTGATTTTACTACTATGAATTAGAGAAATCAAAGACAATCCTTTACATATTTTTCACAACAAAAACAAAAGGGCTCTAATGATTATGGAGATGAAAAACCTAACAGCACCCTATCTATTTTCCATGTATTTTCCCTATCTATTCCCCAAGATCCGATATTCTGGTTGGTTGCTAGGTAGAAAAAGCTGAGGCACAGGACACTTTGTATGCAAAACCCTTGACTATGTAGAAAAGGAAATGAGTTTTTTCACACCTGTCATCAGCCGAGCCCTTTTGTTTTTGTTGTGAAAAATATATAAAGGATTGTCTTTGATTTCTCTAATTCATGGTAGTAATTTCAGCCCTGTCCGACCTGGTGCCAGTGTCATAACAGAATCATAACAGAAACTGTGTTTTTGATGTATGCACTGTATACTAAAATCCATGCACCATACATGAAATCCAAGTTACAGTGCTTGAACGTCTAGCACCCAGGCATGGTGCTAGACGTTTGAGCACCGTGCCTGAAAAGGGGCTAGTGTACTAGACTGAGAAGCAGTTAAGTTTTAGCCTACAGAAAGAAAAAATTTCGCCTGCGGCTCTCAATTTAATTTTCTATTAGCTATTATAGATAGAAGCTGTTACAGCAATCATGCCAGCAATATACTCTCCATGTGGGCTTCGCCAAAACGCCGCCTAATAGTTGGCTTATCGTCTTTCATACTGCCCTTTATTGTTACTCTTCCTACGTAATCGTTTCTGTTCCATAATTTAAAGCTTGAATTCTTAGTTGTAGGATTCGGTAAAATTTTTGAAAGATCCAGTAAAATTTTGGCTCTGCACCCCCCCCACCGAAAATACACTTGCAACGCCCTTGCTGATAGGATAGAACATTAATTGCATACTGGCCTCAGCAGAGGCATCACTAGCCAAAATGTTTGAGGGGGCCAAGGCACGGCCAAGGTATTTACAGACTGGTTGTTCAATTTTGCTGACTGTTTCTGAAGATAAAAACGACTAGCCTATTATTGAGAAAAAAAGACGGTGTTAACAAGAAATTGCTGATCTTAAGAAAAACTACTATTTATAAGAACAGACGGACTATTTTTACGAGAAATTGACTGTTTTAAAAAAAATAGACCGTTTGCATTGTTTTGCTTTTAGGGCTTGGGCCCAGCTTGGGCCAGCTTAGGCTAATTATATGTTTTACATATTATATTTTGTGCTATTCCTCAGTACTGAGGGAAATAAATGAATAAGTAAATATACAGAAAATGGAATAATGTACCTGAGATTCGTTATCGTCTGATTTTCCACAGCAGCTTTCACAGAGGTTCCCCATTTTTGCAGAAAGTTCAAACAGGTTCTTCCCCCAATTTGTAGATTTGTATCTTCTTCTTCCTCTGGAAAAAACGACAGACATAGAATTTAACTTGAAAGGCAGTTTGTGTATTTTCACCGCTAGGTAGCGTCAGCTGAACAGATCAAAAGGCTTCCGGCTTCCATTTGTTATAGAGAGATTGCACCTTACCTAGAGCACCTTACCCGAGAAAACGGAAATTGCGAACACAAAATTATCATTGGGAGGTATAGGGCTTTCAACTTTAAAATTAAATTATCGGCGTTTGATCATCACTCTGAGCCAGATACATGCTGGAAATGTTAAATAGGCTATTCCTGAATCGTATAATTCTTAATCATAAATCATAACCTATGACATCGCAAAAGTTGTTCGTCTGTCCATCTATCTATCTGTCTGTCTGTTAGCTCGATAACTCTCGAAAGAATGAGATATTTGGATGAAAATTGGTGTGAGGATTCTTCGCTCAAGGGTAAGATCAAATCTGTAGATGGGTTCTGTAGCCCTACATTCAGGGGTGGCCCAAGGGGGGGGGGGGGTCTGTTAAGTCGTATCAGTCGTTTATTTTGGCCTTTTGCTAAGTCGTATCAGTCGTTTATTTTGGCATTCATTTTTCGTCCCGGGCATTCATTTTAATCAAAAACAAACGGAGTCGTTTAAAAAAAAATTGTTAATTTTGTCTCTGCAAAGCTTCAGTCGTAAGACATGATTCATAGGGGCAGCAATACGGCTACCTGTTCTGATCCCATGGGATTTGGATCTGCATCACTTAGGTCATTCAGATTTTAGCCTGTCAAAATTACAATAGGGTAGTTGTTAAAGTGAAGTCTGACTGGTATCATTGATATACCTTACAGACCAAAAGCGAGAGACAAGGTTATGTGCATTGATTGTTGGTCATCTTTGGCTATAAGTGAAAAAAGAAGAAATAGAATTTTTAAACAGAATGGAAAAGCCATCAGAAATCAAATGACAGGAGACCCGCAAAACAAGTGTGCCCGGAACAGATAGAAAAATGTCGATTACAAAGAGATGTTGAGGTAGGAACGACGCTTCACCCGAAATTCGTTTCCCAGGACAGGAGGGGTTCTGCAGACACTGGAATAGCTCATTCTAGTCGGGGGTAAATATTTGGCCTCTATGCTAACATAGGCGTTACTATCAAAATGTTTGGGCGGGGGAGAGGAGCCAAAACATTCCTTCAGCCCAAGCTGACTGTGAATCATATGTATCACTGCTTACTGCGAATCGTAGCACTATCAAATATGGGAGGAGCAAGGTATTAACCGACTGGCTGGTAGTTTTTACCGGCTTTTTTTACGGAAAAAATGACTGTTTTGACGAAAAATCGACTGATTTCAAGAAAAACGACCGTTTTTAAGAAAAATCGACTGTTTCCCCAAAAAATCGATTGTCTTTAAGAAAGACCGCGGCGCTTCGTGCCGATTCAGCAATTTTTTACCGGCTGGCCGACAACATCGGGGGAGGGGGCGGGCATCCCCCCCCCATACGTGACGCACCTGTATGCTAGTGTTAAAGCACATCTGAAAAGACTTCGTAAAATTCAGGACACTCATACAACTCGAAAATGATCTCTTTTATGGTTAAATTATTCTAAAAGCGAACTTCTCGCCTTCATTTGCTGTGTATAGCATCTTCTGTCGCGTAGAATCAAATTCTGCAAACCAGTTTTAAGTTGCAATTCTTCAGATGTAGCTCACTGTAGCTTTAGTTTTCGACATGAAAGTACAGTGTATCGAATGCCAAATAAAACCGTACACGGTACTTTCGTAATGAAACAAAAGTACATCAAATCACCCGAAAAAAAACGCAACTGAAGTCTCGTCGGCGAACCGGCGTCTTTTTCTATCTGTAAACTCCTGTCAGGCCAAGACCAAAAGTTCGTTACGTCCGTTACGTTATTTTTTTTTAATGCACTGGCAAACCTGTTTTCCTCGTTTCGTTTCTGAGAAGTGTGTTCGATCTGAACGTGAAAATTCCTTTTTGTGCTATTAGTTCTGAGCAAATCTATTTTCTTTTCTATGGGCTTCGTTTTGTCACGTGATTTCATACCTGTTCTTAACTTTTCATTGGGATCGCAAAAAGACGCTCTGCTCCTCGGCTTACGTCCATAAATCCGTTTGTTTTTCTTTTATGCATTGTCAAACTTCCTCGTTTTGTTTCTGAATAAGCGTGTCTTTAACATGAAAATTACTTTTTTTGCTTTAATTTGGAACAAATCTAATTTGTGTCTACTTTGTTTTCTATGGCCACTATTTTGCCACTTTTTTCGACGGTCAGATTTGTGTTTCAAAGCTATTTTTTCCCTTTCAATGGGATCAGAAAAAGACGGTGTGCTCCTAGGCCTTTCAGAAAATTTCGCCTGTGGCACATTTCATAGTATTCTCTATTTAGAGGAACGGTGTGTCATTTACTTGGCGTTTAGGCTTGGAACTTTTTTAGATTTGAAACACATTAAAGGCTGGCTAGAATCTTTTTAGACAAAGGCAGATTAAAAAATATTCGCCTGCGGCGCTTGCTTTAATTTGTACCGGGTACAGGCGTTGAAAGTTTTCCTCTTTAGCGAAAGATGAAATGTAAAGCTGAGGCTCTGAAGGTATTTATAAAAAAAAAAATTTGATTACGAGAATCACACCGGCTCTATTATTTGTTGGTGGGGAATGTGCGCCATTGCCGCGTAGTCGCAACAGTTCATTTTTGTTGGTACGTGCAAGTCGTCTATTATGATCAAGGAGTCGTTGAAATGAGGGGTCTCACCCCCCCCCCCCTGGTCTGAGTGCTTCGGGCCACCCCTGACTACATTCAGGGGTGGGGGAGGGGGTTCAAATCAACGGGCACAAAATATTTTCAACAGCTAATATAATAATCGATTATGAGGTAAGAAGACATGCGGAAGACGATGGTGAAAACCATTTTCTCGCCAGGCAACTAGTTCGTCCGGAAAGAAGCAAAAACAGGAAAGTTGGTTAAAAATAAAAGTTTCGTATAAAGTTGATTATATGTTCCATTTAGGGAAAAGAAGATATGCTGGACACTTGTGTGAAAATCATTTCTACCGGGACAACTAGTTCGCCCGGAATCGGGCCAAAAACAAAGAAAAATTTTTGAAAAGCAGAAGGTTTGATTGAAGTTGATTAGATGACAGACTTAGGGGTAAGAAGAGACACTGAGTCTGTAGATGACAATCATATTTTTCCTGGACATGTAATTCTTCCGGGATCCGGCTGTAACCGATTAAGTTAAAGGTTTATTTGAAGATATTAGATGTTTTTGAGATGAAAAAAGATGGGTAAAATTTGGGAAAAACAAAAAAAACTTGAACCTTGATCCCAAAACGTAAGCGAAGGGATACCTATGACGTCGCAAAAGTTGTCCGTCTGTCCGCACGATAACTCTCGCGGGACTGAGATATTTTGATGAAACTTCGTAGGAGGATCCTTTGGGTCAAAATACAGGTCAAGTTCAAAGATGGGCTCTGTAGCCCAATATTTGAGGGTGGGGGAGGAGTTCAAAATGATGGGGCAAAAGGTTTTTTTTTCAAACTATTGAGATAGTTGATTTAGGGGTAAGGAGACATGCTTAATCCGAATATGAAAGATATTTTCTCACCGGACAAGTAGTTCACCTGGAATCCGGCAAAAACCGGAAGCATTTGTCGACCAGTTTTCGGCTATAGCAGTCCCTAGTCCCTACCTTTTCTTCACACTAGTTTAGCTCTGCGCGTGGATGATGACACAAGAAATCTATCAATGTCGGAGAGAGCTACTGTAATCAAAGGTCAAAGGGGTTGGTATATGTTTTTCAAGCTTGGCAGGGGTTGATGATATGCTATTCAAGCATAGTCTGAGGATTCATAGGCAAAGTACAGGTCAAGTTCGTAGGTGGGTCCTATATTTCGAGCCAGAGGATGGGCAGGGGGTTTCGAATATACGGCAAAAACATGCATGTTTTATGAGCTAATAAGATATTCATTGAAGGGACTTAGTTTTCTTGCTGGACAAATGGTTCATGACGAATTCGGCTGAAACTGGAAATTTGGTTGAAGCTCGAAGTTGTTTCTGAAACCGATTAGAGATTCGATATCGGGGCAAGGAGACTTGCTGAAACCATTTTTGAACTTTATTTTAACAGTAAAAATATTCAAGGAATCTGACGAAGACTGAATGGCGAAGACCTGACCCAATTGTTTGAATCAAATGTTAGATTTCGGGATCCCGTCGAGTTTTATAGAGATAAGGATACTCTTTTTGCTGGACAATTAGTTTGCTCGGAATTCGCCCGAAACCGAAAATTTGTCAGAAGTAAAGCAGGAAGTTTCACTCAGTATCGTCAAAAGAGATATGGTTTTTAGAGGTATATCTGAACTTGGTTTTCTCTGACGATTAGCCTGGCGAAGACTGAATGTGGCGAAGTCAAGACCCGGGACGTTCTATTTCAACTGGAATTTCGGTTGTGTAAACAGTAATGCCGACCAACCACATGTGCGATACTGCTCTTCCCTCTTGTTTTCGTCTGAATTCTTAGAATGTGTGTGTTTGGTTGAAATTCTGAGAATTAAATTCTAGAAAGAACAATAACTGCTTCACAGGATGTCAGTAACCAGTTGAAAAGATGTTCTTCTGTCGAAAAAACAAACCAATAGGAAGCAGGATTCGACTTGTAGTGAAAGTTTGAAACCTGATCAACTTTTCTGTTAGCTGAGAAAAAAATAGGGAATCGTTTCAATCTATTTACAGGCTTAAAATAGTTATAAAACATGGATAATTCTGTCTCAAAGTCGAAAGCCCTATACTTTCACAATGTTAGTTGCTCTTTTTCGACTCCTGTCCGTTTTCGCTGGGTAGGCTGCAATCTCTCTATTTTCTTTGTACTGATCATCATCCTGGCTGACAGAAGGGCTTACCCCTCGTTCACACTGCTGCGATTTCGAATTCTGGGTCTTGCGACGTCCGATACAAGTACGACAGGCCACGCAAAACTTTGCGCTTCGTCAAAGTTTTGGATGCGTAGAAAAATTTCACGCATGTGATTTTTTTGGAAAAAAAAAGAAAAGGAAGATTAATAAATTTTCAAGACTAAAGATTGATCTACCTTGATCTGAAACTTAACATTGTATATGTGTACAACAGATACTTCAGCGACGATGCTTTATCAGCGATATGGACCCTTCTTGGCAAGGGTCCTCGTCAGGCTGGATCGTAGCTGACATATCCGTTGTATACATTATTTGAATATACGTTTCAAAGCCAGCTTGGGCTTAACGAACATTCAGGACATTTTAATCTTAGGACGACTTATTTTCTGATTAAACTTGTATAAACCAAGTGGTTAGTTCTCGTTGTTTCGTTTTGCAGCCAGCCAAAAACGTGCACAACCTGTTCCTACTTACACGTCCTAATGTGAAACACGTTCGAACGCACACTAACCTGACACTAAAAGAACTAATCTGACTAAATGAGGGTTTTCGCGAGCTGTCAATTTCCAATAGTTATCGAGCTGCTTCGGAAACTTGTCGAACTTTCCACCCGGTTTTCCCGTTTTGAAAATCGTAGCAGCTTTGCCGGAAAGTTGTTCTAGAAGGTTCGTGGAAAGCTCCGCGGTTGAATGCTCCGAAAGTGTGGAAACTGTCGCCAAAAAAGGAAAAACAAACGATAGGCGACTTTACGGATAAATTCGATATCTTCCCTGTGACTTTCCTTGCGTGTTGACGATCAGTCTAGCGGGAAAGTGGTTCCGCACGATGTGCTTCGTTTGTCCCCGCATTTCCAAATTGAGTGATTTAACGTGTTTATTGGTGTCCCTTTTTTTGCCGAATTTGCTAATTCATCCAGCTTTTGTGTTCACTCCGCATCGATTTCACCGCATTCGGTCCATCCCTTCGTAAATTCGGTGATTTGACCTATTTCTTTGGTCTCATTCGTTAGCGAATTCGGTAGCCTACTTTACCGGACTTTTCCCAATCCCGTATCTGTTCTATCGCATTCGCTCAGTCCATTTCAGAATTCGGTCATTAAAGTTTTTGATTCATGTGGGCCAGAAGGTGGGAGACGCCAGCATTTTTCGATGGGTCTGATTTTACGAACACACTGTTACCTTTGTTTTCCCCAGAATTCTCACGGTAGTCAACGTTATCCAGAAATTACGTGAACACAATTCACTCCTGAACGCCAATCCGCCATTGCTAATTAACTATTCATTGATCTCCGAGAAGATCGAGTGGCATGTAAGAGGATTAAAACAACTAAGTAGATCACCATGCGGACGATTAGATATGTCGGAAGAAGAAATCATCACTATTAGGGTCATTCCAGCGAAATAAAGCCAGGCAAAAAAATCGATTCCTCAGATTTTGGCGAAAATTTCTCAGAATGATCTACCAGGGTCCAGGACCTTCCTCAAATTTTTTTTCGGCGGAATTTTTTTTTTTCGTACTCTGACGAATTTTTTTATTTTCGGCCAAATATTCCATTGTTGATGGTCGAAAAAGTCCATATTTTTCAAAAAATTCCGACAGCAATCAGGGAAACTCAACACGACCTTGAAATTTTTTGAGCTTCTTACCTACTCTTAGGACTTCATATCTTGAGATTTTCAAGCATGTAGGTACTCTTCTTTCCTTTTTACGGTAATTTTGGCAAGGTAAGGTAAAAAAAAATGGGTCTTGGTAGATCCACTCCAGAAGAACCGGCCAGATTGCAAAAATTCTAAGATTCCCCATGGTAGTAGAGTGAAGAACGAGCTACATTTCTGCATTAGCACTTTTGTGGCTATCGATCCAGAAAAGGTCTTAAATAGCAATGTTAGAAAACTGAAATTCTTGGTGAAGTGCATTTATTTATATGACAAAATGAATTTGTCTCACAACCTAAAAATAAAAACTGAGAAATGAATATCAGTTTTCAAATCTTACTGTTAGCTCGACTGTTAGACCACAACCTGCCTGGACCAATTCTTAGCTGTCCAAGGGCCCGAAATCTTCTCTTTGAGCTACTTTCAGAAACTTACTACAATCACTACAATGCATGCTTTTGCTGTTTTCACGTGTAAGTTTGCGCGAGGGTGATAAATTACTCATATACTTGGTTATACGCAATTCTGAAACGCTAACCGAGTTCCGTTGTCAGTACGTTTTTATTATCTATAGGCTGAAACTATTTCAGAAACTGAAATTTTGTATTTGCAACTATGTACAAAGAAATGTAGAACACGTTAATATTATGGCGAAGTTACAAGTTTTTCATCTTCAGCCGATCAACATCTGTTATGTACACTACTCCGGCAGCATTCTGCCGAGCTGAAACTAAGGAACTAGAGATTGAGAAACCAGGGTTAGAGCAGAATTCATTTCTCAATTTCTAGTGGAGTGTTCTTTGGAACAACCCACTATTGCGAGCGCTGCAGCAGCTTTCGGTTTCCGGTTTTCACCGTATTTTGTGGAGCTCATAACTCGTGAACCAGTGCAAGTATCAAGTTCCAACTTGGTACACTTGTGGGTATTGGGGTCTAGTTTTGCCTTTTCGGGGTCCCACCCCACACCCCAACCCGGTTCAGGGGCAAATGGGGCCAGATTACCCAGTGAATAAGGTTCATAACTTGGCCAGAACTGGACATAGGACGATGAAATTTCTTGTACGTGTATATCCTAGGGCTGGGAAATTGCTTATAAAGTTGCACCTCCCCCACTCACCCCGTTCATGGTCAACTGGCCCCAGATTGCCCAGTTCGTTACCCGTGACAGGAATCAACAGGTATCAAGTTGAAACTTGATAGGTTTGTGAGCATTGGGGCTTCTTTTTACTTTTTGCTGGTCCCAAACCCCACCTCCACTTGGCTCAGGGGCAATTGCGCCCAGATTGCCCATATTTTGATGTTTTAACTTGGCAATAACTTGAAATAAGGCGATGAAACTCTTTTGAGCTTTTGGTTCTAGGGGTTGAGGATATATATGTGGAGTTGATCGAGTGAATCTACGATTTTTTTTTTTTTTTTTTTTTTTCAATCAATCAAGTTTAATCCGAATAGCTAAAAGCCAGAAAAGGAATACAAATTTACAAAATACACAGACACACAAGAAACAAATTAACTAATACACTTACATGATATTACCAGAAATGAATGATGGAATTAAACTACGTAAAAATTGGGTAGAAGAATTAGCGTAATATGGGGAAAACTTATTGCCAGTATTCCTCTCGGACCGACGCACGGAAGTTTATTTTTTTATTATTTTGGTTTATTGCACTTGTTATCAGAGGCGTTACTAGCCAAAATGTTTGGCGGGGGGGACAAGGCATTTACCGACTGGCTGGTAATTTCGACCGACTGTTTCTGCAGAAAAACGACTGTTTTCCACGAACAAAAGACACTTTTGAAAAAATCGGCTGATTTTCAGAAAAACCGATTGTCATGAACAAAATTAACTGTTCTGACGAAAAATCGCCGAATCGGTTATTTTTTTTACCAACTGGTCGACAACATTGGGGGGGGGGGGCGTATTCCCTTCCCCCCCTCAGTCGTGACCCCCTGCTTGTTATTCAACATTTCCTTGGATTTATACTTGCGGTTTGTTTACATTTAAAGCTTTTAAAAAGGGATGATTAAAAATTAGGTTATTTCAATACTTTTTTGGTTTTGCGGATGTGAAATGTCTTGGTTCTAAAGCTAGTTTGTATATAAAAAGTGATCAGCATTTACTTTCACACTCCCAGACTCATTTATTTTGTCGTAAAAACAATGAATTTCCCCAAGAATTTCAGTTTTCTAACATCGCTATTTAGGACCATTTCTGGCTCGATAGCCACAAAAGTACTGATGCAGAAAAATAGCTCGTTCTTCACTACCGTGGGGAATCTCAGAATTTTCGCGATCTGGCCGGTTCTTCTGGAGTGGATCTACCAAGACCCACTTTTTTTTACCTTACCTTGCCAAAATTACCGTAAAAAGGAAGAAGAGTACCTACATACTTGAACATCTAGAGATTTGAAGTCCTAAAGGTAGGTAAGAAGCTCAAAAAATTTCAAGGTCGTGTTGAATTTCCCTGATTTTTGTCGAATTTTTTAAAGATATTGACTTTTTCGACCATCAACAATGGAATATTTGGCTGAAAATTTCAAAAATTCATCTAAGAGTCCGATCAAAATTTTTTTCGCCGAAAAAAAGTTTGGGGAAGGTCCTGGACCACGGTAGATCATTCTGAGAGATTTTTGTCAAAATTTGAGAAATAGATTTTTTTGCCTGGCTTTATTTCGCTAGAATGACCTTATAACGAATTGTGTTGCGAGAGCAACACTTTGGTTTTGTCCTCGTTTTTGGGATCCCAAAACGTAAGTGGAGGGATACCTATGACATCGCAAAAGTTGTCCGTCTGTCCGTCCGTCTGTCCGTCCGTCCGTCCGTCCGTCCGTCTGTCCGTCCGTCTGTAAGCACGATAACTCTCGAAGGGAACGAGATATTTTGATGAAACTTGGTGTGAGGGTTCGTTGGGTCGTCGGACCAGTCAAGTTCGTAGATGGGCTTTGTAGCTCTACATTTAGGGGTGGGGGAGGGGATTCAAATTAAGGGACAAACAAAATATTTTGAAACAGCTAATGTGATAGTCAATTATGGGGTAAGAAGACATGCTGAACACGATGGTGAAAACTATTTTGTCATCGGACAAGTAGTTCGCCCGGAATCCGGCCAAAACCGGAAAGTTTGTTGAAAGTAAAAGTTTTATTTGAAGTTGATTAGATGTTCGATTTAGGGGTAGGAAGACATACTGAAGACGATGGTGAAAACTATTTTGTCATCGGACAAGTAGTTCGCCCGGAATCCGGCCAAAACCGGAAAGTTTGTTGAAAGTAAAAGTTTTATTTGAAGTTGATTAGATGTTCGATTTAGTGGTAGGAAGACATGCTGAAGACGATGGTGAAAATTATTTTCTCGACGGACAAGTATTTCGCCCGGAATCCGGCCCAAACCGGAAAGTTTGTTGAAAGTAAAAGTTTTCTTTGAAATTGATTAGATGTTCGATTTAGGGGTCAGAAAACATGCTGAAGACGATGGTGAAAACTATTTTCTCGACGGACAAGTATTTCGCCCGGAATCCGGCCCAAACCGGAAAGTTTGTTGAAAGTAAAAGTGTTATTTGAAGTTGATTAGATGTTCGATTTAGAGGTAGGAAGACATGCTGAAGACGATGGTGAAAACTATTTTCTCGACGGACAAGTATTTCGACCGGAATCCGGCCCAAGCCGGAAAGTTTGTCAAAATTAAAAGTTTTATTTGGAGTTGATTAGATGTTCGATTTAGGGCAAGAAGACATGCTGAACACTTATGTGAAAACAATTTTCTACCCGGACATGTAGTTCGTCCGGAATCCGGCCAAAACCGGAATCTGTTGGAAGGCAAAGTTTTATTTCTAGTTGATTAGATAAGCGATTTAGGGTAAGAAGAGATGCTGAGTCCCTGTATGACAATCATATTTTACCCGGACATATAGTTCGACCGGAATCCGACTGGAATCGGAAAATTTGTTATAAGCTAAATTTCTATTTGAAGTTGATTAGATGTTCATTACTGGGGAAAGAAGATACCCTGATTTCGTCTTTGAGCTTTCTTTTTTCGCCGGACAAGTAGTTCTGGAGTTCGGCCGGAACCGGGAAATTGGCAGAAGTGGCAGGAAGTTTTCGTCAAACTTTTCTGACCTATATATATGACTTATAGGGGTAAAAACAACATCTGAACATCTGAACTTGGTTTTCTCAGGTGATTAGCTATTTGGCCTTAATCTGTTTCTGAATTTTAGTTGTAAAAATGTTCAAGGAGTCTGGCGAAGACTGGATCTGGCTAAGACAAGACCCAGTTGTCTGGATCAGATATTAAATTTTTGGGATCCCATCGAAACCTTTGGTCTTGTTTTGTATTGCGAGAGCAACACATTGGTTTTGTCCTCTTTTTTTTTTTTTTTTTTTTCTATGACTCCGATTTCATTTTATTCCTATTAACATGGTAAGGGTCTAACCTGTGCGGTTTTTACGGAATTTGTGGGCCTTAGGCCGGATTGATGAATATGACATTACATTTTGGAAAGCTCCGTAGAACTCTTGCCTGGGGCCAAAAAGGATGGTTTTTGCTTGTCCTCGAGCCAGAGCCTACGATTTGCGAAGTGAAGTGGAGTTATATAGCCCATGTCAGAGAGGACTATCTGAAGTTGTGTAGCGAACCTTTCGTTTCATCAAACCATGTTTCTGCTTTCGAGTGGAAAGCTCCGTTCTAGCACGCAAGCAGGCAGGCACCAGTTTCAAATTGAAGATGGACTAAAATCTATAATTGTTATATATATGCGGCAGTTACCCGGCCCCACAGCCAACATATCTTCTTTGAGTGATAAATAGACAAACTACAGAAACAAAAAAGTGGTTTTTCCCACGGGTCCGAAAGTGCTGCCCTCTATCGTTTCTATCCATGTCTGTTCGCGATTTCAGCTGAGTTGATCATTCGTTTTTTTGTACTTAGGATTGCGGTAGATAAATGGTATCAGATATGCCTCTTAAACTTTAAAAGTTCTCTCTTTGCCAAAGAAACTAGAGCTTATTCTTTGCCCCTTTCTAAGCGATGACGTTAGAAAGTTGGTCTACGGCAAAAAAGTCAACTTTTGAACTAAGACAGGTAGATTTTTTTTTTCGACGGCAATCGATAGCCGTTGACGAGTTGATCAAAGTAAATGTCATCCATTTTTGGGTACAAAAATTCTTTCATGAGATACACCAGTTTGAAAGTTTCAAGGGGTTGACAACTTCAGTAGTAAGGTACACACTGAAACCAAGATTAGGTGATACCAGTTGTGAGACATGTAGGAGACTTGTAAGCAACAGTCCCCTGTTAGCTCATAATCATCTTCGTCGACGATGAGGGGTTTGCAGCTTTTGCTAGTTGGTGTACCTGTTATTTGCTTCCGGTGCATTCGATGGTAAGAACAATTGATAGGCAAGGGACTTGTAAGTAATAATCGGCAGTTATCTTACAATCATCTTGAGTGATGAGGGGTTGGCAACTTTTGCTAGCTGGTGTACCCATTATTTTTATCCGGTGAGCTTGACGTCTATCACGGGAGAGGGACTTGGAAGTAAGAATCGGTTCACAAGGGCTAGAAATGTGTGAAAATTGTTACACATTGTATTCGATTTCTATAAATCTGACGGTAAGAAAGTTTGTATCGATGGTCTATCGCTGTAACCTAGGATTAACTGTTTACGCAACGGGTACAAACGATAATGTAAAACAATGAGGTAGTTTCGTAATAATTAATAGTGTCATCTCTGGTATTTTAATCCTGAAAAGTTACGGATAGCTTTATAATACCAACTAGACTATATAAGATATTGTCCCAAGTTTTGATCCGTCACGATGTCTACGATTGAAAAGGATAAAGTTCAACTGACTGCAAAGTCAATTTAGTCCCTTTTTCCAATACTCTTTTGTTGTTGTTAGGGCAATCGATAGCACTTGATGAGCTGATCAAAGTAGCCTATATGTCGTCAATTTTCTGGAACAAAAATCCTTCATGAGATAAACGGGTTTAAAAGTTTTAAGGGGTTGACAACTTCAGTAGTAGGGTACACAGTGAAACCAAAAATAGGCGATACCAGTTGTGAGACATGTAGGGGACTTGTACAGTCGACTGTTAGCTCATAATGATTTTCGGCAATGAGGGGTTTGCAGCTTTTATAGTTGGTATACCTGTTATTTCTTTCCGGTATATTCGATGGTAAGAACAATTTGGTTCCTAATTGTAAGACATGCATGGGACTTGTAAGTAATAATCGGCTGTTATGCTACAATCATCTTCAGCGATGAGGGGTTTGCAACTTTTGCTAGCTAGTGTACCCTTGGATGCAAGAGATATTTGAAATGCGAAGGGGACATCTAGGAAATGTTGAAGAATAGCCAAATTGGATGTCATCATTATCATGAAAACCTGGAAGGGTTGGCTTGACTATGCGGAAGCCCCGGACGTCTGGTAATCTGGAAGGTAAAGCCTAGCTTTAAGCTCCATCTTCGCTCGTTTGCGTCGGTAGTCGACTCGACTCAGCTTGGTTGTATGACAGAGATAGGGAGACAGTAGTTCCTACTCGTTATTTGTTCTTGATGGTACTCGGGTATTTTTCAAGGAGAGTACAGTCATGTGGCAATATATTCCAAGGTTATAAAGCTCAGGATATCTCTCTACAATGCTTCCTCATGTGCTAGGACCCTAGTGCCCGAATCGGGTCCGGTTCCGCCAATGATGTATCTATTACTTATACTTGTTCTTCCCACCGAGTTTCATCCCAATCCATCCACTGTAAGCGTGTCGCAAGATTTCCGGTTTCCCCCTCTCATTAATCGGATCCGGTCCGGACTTGATATAGGGGCAACTACGTCTTTCCAAATATCAAGTTTCATTAAGATCCGATCGCCCGTTCCAAAGTTAGGCATACCTCAAGATTCCGGGCTCCCCCACGATGGTCGGACTATTTCCAAGTTAGTTTGGTCAGATCCCTGATACGACTGCCAAGTTTCACGCACTTCTGGAAGTACCGATAACTCGAGAGTAGTGGACCGACCGACCGAAAAGTGATCAATATATGGCACTTGATCGCGCCATAAAAATTACTCAAAATGGGAAGTCAGCTAGGGTGTTCTTCAACAATATGTCGGCCCTTCTTGGCAAGGATCATCTTCAGCTTTAAGTTACCGAATCGAACCGTCGCTGAACGTTATCCTAGCTTACTTCCAGATTTTTTGTTTGTTTATGATTTCCTCGCCAGGGCTGCTGCGAGTCCAGCAAATCCGAGTCCGAGACAAGTCCATGTCCTCTAAAAAGAGGTCTCGAGACGAGTCCACAGCTTTGGCGGACGGACAGCTCCGTGATAGAAAAGTCCGAGACGAATCCGAGTCCTTGAAAAAGGCGTCTCGAGACCGTCTACAGACGAGTCCACCAGCTCTACCCTGGGCTGAAGGAGCAGGAAAGGCAGGACCCCAGTTAAAATCTTTTTCTTCTTGAACTTGGCGAAATTTCTGCAGGTAGCATATCGACTCCTTACTTCGAACTAATTTTCAAATTTGCAACCTTTCAGCAGGAGCGTCACGACTGGGGGGGGGGGGGGGGGACGCTCCCCCCCCTCAGTGTTGTCGTCCAGTCGGTAAAAAGTAACCGTCAAATTCGTCAAAACAGTTGATTTTTTCCGTGAAAACAGTCGGTTTTTCTGAAAATTAGTCGATTTTTCGTCAAAACAGTCAGTTTTTCTGAAAATCAGTCGATTTTTCTGAAAATCAGCAGATTTTTGTTCAAAACCAGCGTTTTTTGTTGTTGAAAACAGTCGGTAAAAATTACCAGACAGTCGGTAAATGCCTCGTCCCCCCCCCCCAAACAGTTTGCCCTAGTAACGCCTCTGCCTTATTTCAGGGGTTGTTAACTACTTTAAATTCAAGACGAACGTTGACTCACCACACAATGTAGCCTGCCTTAAAATGTACATGAGAAATAATCTGAATTTATTTTTCAAGTACACACAATACACAACATTGCAGACAACGTACTGGATGAAAGTTCAACACCAAACTTACTAACAGGGTGAAAAATTACCTTAACCCTATTAATACGGTACAGATAGTCTTATAAATTCAGAAGGAACAATGATACACTATGTGATTTTGATCGTCCGGGAGGTGTTGCAGGTATCGAACCGTTTAAAGTAGATCTGAAAGCTATCTTTTTTTACTTTCTCACAAATTACCAAAATGTCTTTTGTCACTTTCTAAGTAATCAACTGGGTAATTAACACAGTTAATTGTTACAAGAGGACAGCAAACCTCATGTCATGTCAGCAAACCTGATTGGTTCCAAAACAGCCGTTTCGCTTTCCGTCTACAGGTTTTACACACAGAATTTCTCCGTTCTAACGCTTAGAAAAAACTTAACTTAAATGTAGAATATATGCTTAAAGGATGTGTTTCTTTTGGATGTTAGATAATGATCATAAGTAGGGGATTGAAAGGCAAAAAGTCTCCTTAGTTGGGATTCGAACCCACGACAATCGCCAGATCGAAGCGGGCTGTAGGAACGGTGATTTAGGGAACATTCGTCTCAGCAATTCACATCCATATCCGATTGGACAAACATTACGTAGAGATGGAATGACATAAAAGAGAGTTTACCCTGAAAAATAAACCAGAAGTAGACTACTTCTACTTGTGTAACATGTCCAACTTTACGAGTATTTTTTACGTAAAAGAGGAAATTTTAAATTAGTGGGACAGGAAAGTAGTTTCTGATTCATTCCAAGCTTTGCACAAGTCCTTTAAAGAGCGCAAAAATTGCTAATTCGAAAAATACCAATTTCATCCACAAAAACGGAGGATATAAAAAATTCAACTCGTTCGAAGTACTTGCTGCCCTTAAGCAGGGACAGAAGAACTGTATAAACTAATCTAAGACACCGGTTATGCCTACCTGATAGGCTAACACATCCAACATGCACTCTAGAGAACATATAACCCTATTGAAAAAGAGCCATCTTCCCTTTCTCTTAAAGCTGAGCTAAATACGCCGTGTAGTCCAAAGAATTTCTCAGCGTACACACTGTACCCAGAATCCCTACACTCTCGAGATGCATGGAAGACGGCTGTTCTCCTTAGTTCTTTCTCGTACGCAACCGAACATTTGCACACATACAAAAATCACCCGGACGGGGTTGCTACTTGGGCCTTCGGGTCCAGTATCCTAAGTCACGGCTATAGCCAGCGGCCCCTCTGGGTTTCCACAAATATTCCTATACTACTGGGACCCGAAATACGAAATTAGAATTGCAGCCCTAACGCAATCATCAGTAATTGTCAGCGTTGCCGTCGGCGTATTAGCGTCAGAATTTTGTGCATCGCTTCGAGGCGCTCCTTCAGGTCGGTCATCCCCAGGATCGTGATCTGGAAGAAAACGGATACGTTAGATCATTGCAGGTTTATTCCCTTCCCCGAAGTTGACCCTGAAGATCGACAGCCTGACGAGGACCGTTGCCAAGAAGGGCCGAAATATCGCTGAAGAAACATCGTAGCTGACGTACCCGTTGTATACATTATTTGAATATATGTTTCAAAGTCAGCTTGAGCTCAAGGAATGCTTAACCTGAACCTTGCCAAGGAGGGCCGAAATATCTGTACAATGAGTATCAGCTGACTTGACGTTTGCCGTCAAAAATAAGATTTAGGGTTTAAAGGAAAAACTGCCACAATAGCAAAAGCTAAATAATAGGCAACAAAAAGAAAATAAATAAACACACATTAATAACTAACGACATCTAAATAATATACCATCAACAACAAAACTTAAGACAAAATACAGAAACAACTCAGGAACCGAACAGGCACAAATGAACAACAAACGTGACATTTTACTGGTTATTAAAATATTTAGTAACAAGGGGGGAGAATGAGTGGAGCCGATGTGCGGTACTTGATGCTGGAAACGGCTTGAGTAAATTTGAGTGTCTCTTTGAGTAAGTCGGTTCAGGGAGTTGTTGGGGAAGGAGGTGGCGGAATCTGTTTGACTGCAAAATTTTCATACCAAAATCTGTTGTTAAATTTAGGCGTCTTTTCTTTAATGCTGAGTTTCTTTTTCTGCTTTTCTTTAATCCTAAACATCCTGCGAGCTTCGTGTGAAAGTCCGTCGACCTATTTCCACATTGGCGTCGGCCGATTTAGTTCACGCTATTTTTTGTAGTTCGGTATTTTGGCGTTTCTTCTTTTATTTTATTTGTGTTACTCGTACTTTGTGTTTTTACAATTTCACGGGTAACAGACCTCAATCAGCCATTTCCAACTTGGCTTCCCTGTTTTTGCTTTTGAATGTCGACCGATAATGCGTCCAACTCATTGTGTTGCGAGAGCAACACTTTGGTTTTGTCCTCGTTTTTTTTTTTTTTTTTTTTTTTTTTCCTATGACTCCGATTTCATTTTATTCCTGGTAACTGAGAAGGGTCTAACCTGTGCGGTTTTTACGGAAAGTGTGGACCTTAGGCCGGATTGATGAATATGACATTACATTTTGGAAAGCTCCGTAGAACTCTTGCCTGGGGCCAATAAGGATGGTTTTTGCTTGTCATCGAGCCAGAGCCTACGGTTTGCGAAGTGAAGTGGAGTTGTATAGCCTATGTCAGAGAGGACTATCTGAAGTTGTGTAGCGAACCTTTCGTTTCATCAAAAGATGTTTCTGCTTTCGAGTGGAAAGCTCCGTTCTAGCACGCAAGCAGGCAGGCACCAGTTTCAAATTGAAGATGGACTAAAATCTATAAGTGTTAAATATATGCGGCAGTTACCCGGCCCCACAGCCAACATATCTTCTTTGAGTGATAAATAGAAAAATCTACAGAGACAAAAAAGTGGCTTTTTCCCACGGGTCCGAAAGTGCTGCCATCTATTGTTTCTGTCCATGTCTGCGACGATTTCAGCTGAGTTTATAATTTTTTTTTTTTGCACTTTGGTTTGTGGTAGAGTAACGGTATCAGATGTGCCTCTTAAACTTTAAAAGTTCTCTCATTGCTAAAGAAACTAGAGCTTATCCTTTGCTCCTTTCTAAGTCGTGACGTTAGAAAGTTGGCCTACGGCAAAAAAGTCAACTTTTGAACTAAGACAGGTAGAATTTTTTTTTCGACGGCAATCGATAGCCATTGATGAGCCGATCAAAGTATATGCCATCCATTTTTTGGTACAAAAATTCCTTCATGAGATACACCAGTTTGAAAATTTCAAAGGGGTTGACAACTTCATAGTAAGGTACATTGAAACCAAAAATAGGCGATACCAGTTATGATACATATAGGGGACTTTTAAGCAACAGTCGGCTGTTAGCCCATAATCATCTTCGGTAATGAGGGGTTTGCAGCTTTTGCTTGTTGGTATACCTGTTATTTGTTTCCGGTGTATTGGATGGTAAGAACAATTTGGTTCCCAATGGTAAGATATGCAAGGGACTTGTAAGTAATAATCGGCTGTTATGCTACAATCATCTTCTGCGATGATGGGTTTGCAGCTTTTGCTACCTGGTGTACCCATTATTTGTTTCCGGTTAACTTAATGTATATCACGGGAGAGGGACTTGTAAGTAGGAATCGGTTCACGAGGGGCTAGGAATTTTTGCAAATGGGTGCACATTGTATTCGATTTCTATAAATCTGACGGTAAGAAAGTTTGTGTCGATGGTCTATCAATGTAACCGAGGATTAACTGTTTACACAACGGATACAAACGAAAATGTAAAGCAATGAGGTAGTTTCATAATAATTAATAGTGTCATCTATAGTATTTTAATCCTGAAAAGTTACGGATATCTTTCTATTACCAACTAGATTATATAAGATATTGTTCCAAGTTTTCATCCCTCACGATGTCTACGATTGAAAAGGATAAAGTACAACTGACTGCAAAGTTAATTTAGTCCCTTCTTCCTATATTATTTTGTTGTTGTTTTTACAACGCTGAAGAATACCTTTTGATCATATGATTATTTTTTTTAGAACATCCCGTTTAAAAAGCTTATGCTATAATCATCTTCAGCGATGAGGGGCTTGCAACTTTTGATAGCTGGTATATCCATTATTTGTTTCCAGTGAATTTGATGTCAATCACGGGAGACGAACTTGTAAGTAAGAATCGGTTCACGAGAGGCTAGAAATTTTTGAAAATTGGTGCACATTGTATTCGATTTCTGTAAATATGACAGTAAGAAAGTTTGTATCGATGGTCTATCGCTATAACCTAGGATTAACTGTTTATGCAACGGGTACAAACGATACGGTAATGTAAAACAATAAGGTAATTTTGTAATAATTAATAGTGTCATCTATGGTATTTTAATCCTGAAAAGTTACGGATAGCTTTATAATATCAACTAGATTATATAATATTGTTCCAAGTTTTCATCCGTCACGATATCTACGATTGAAAAGGATAAAGTTCAACTTCGACGCTGATGAGCTGATCAAAGTATATGACATCCATTTTTTGGTAAAAAAAATTCCTTTATGAGATACACCAGTTTGAAAGTTTCAAGGGGTTGACAACTTCAGTAGTAAGGTACACACTGAAACCAAAAATAGGTGATACCAGTTGTGAGACATTTAGGGGATTTGTACGCGACAGGCAACTGTTAGCTCATAATCATCTTCGGCAATGAGGGGTTTGCAGCTCTCGCTAGTTGGCGTACCTGTCATTTGATGAACAATTTGGTTCCCAAATGTAAAACATGCAAGGGACTTGTAAGTAATAATCGGCTGTTATGCTACACAAATCTTCAGCGATGAGGGGTTTGCAACTTTTGCTAGTCGGTATACCCATTATTTTTATCCGGTGAACTTGATGTCTATCACGGGAAAGGGACTTGTCAGTAGAATCGGTGCACGAGGGGCTAGAAATTAGTGCAAACTGTTGCACATTGTATTCGATTTATATAAATCTGACGGTAAGAAAGTTTGTATCGTTGGTCTATCGCTGTAACCTAGGATTTACTGTTAACGCAACGGGTACAAACGATACTGTAATGTAAAACAAGGTAGTTTCGTAATAATTAATAGTGTCATCTATGGTATTTTAATCCTAAAAAGTTACGGATAGCTTTATAATACCAACTAGATTATATAGGATATTATTCCAAGTTTTCATCCGTCACGATGTCTACGATTGAAAAGGATAAAGTTCAACTGACTGCAAAGTCAATTTAGTCCCTTTTTCCGATATGCTTTTGTTGTGGTTAGGGCAATCGATAGCCCTTGAAGAGCTGATCAAAATATATGCCATCAAAATTTCTGAACAAAAATCCTTCATGAGATAAGCCAGTTTGAAAGTTTCAAGGGGTTGACAACTTCAGGAGTAAGGTACACACTGAAACCAAAAATAGGCGATACCAGTTGTGAGACATGTAAGGGACTTGTAAGCAACATTCGACTGTAAGCAACAGTCGACTGTTAGCTCATAATCATCTTCGGCAACGAGGAGTTTGCAGCTTTTGCTAGTTGGTATACCTGTTATTTGTCTCAGGCGTATTCGATGGTAAGAACAATTTTGTTCCCAATTGTAAGACATGCATGGGACTTGTAAGTAATAATCGGCTTTTATGCTATAATCATCTTCAGCGATGAGGGGTTTGCAACTTTTGATAGCTGGTGCATCCATTATTTGTTTCCGGTGAATTTGATGTCAATCACGGGAGACGGACTTGTAAGTAAGATCGGTTCACGAGGGGCTAGAAATTTTTGAAAATTGGTGCACATTGTATTCGATTTCTGTAAATATGACAGTAAGAAAGTTTGTATCGATGGTCTATCGCTATAACCTAGGATTAACTGTTTACGCAACGGGTACAAACGATACGGTAATGTAAAACAATAAGGTAGTTTTGTAATAATTAAAAGTGTCCTCTATGGTATTTTAATCCTGAAACGTTACAAATAGCCTTCTTCCGATATTGTTTTGTTGTTGGTTTTACAACGCTAAAGAACAGCTTTTGATTATGTGATTATTCTTTTTAGAACATACCGTTTTAAAAGCTTCGATAAGTTGACAAGTTCAGCATTTAACCGACAGCGAAGAAACAAAACCAAAGTGTTGCTCTCGCAACACTTTAGCCGGCGAAGCCGGACAAAGGTTGCCGCAACACTTCACGTTGCCCGGGCAACGTAGGTCTAGTTTGCTTCCAAACCGAAACCAAGGGGTTGCCCACTCTCAATTTTCGTGTGCAGCAAGTGTCCTGTAATAGCTGATACCAACCGGCATTGGTTGCCACGCATTAGAACATTAAAACAATAATTTTTAGGAGCGGATGCGCTTAATTTATAACCGGCACCGCTGATTTCTGCCAAAGGCTGTACAGTAGTTGTCGGGGAGTAGCAGACCTAAAGAACTCTAAAGAGTAATGCGCGAGCTTTGAAAAAGTGACACACAGTCAAATCGTAGCAGCACTAGCTCCACTAGCGGATGCGAACATCCCTACAGAAACTCAACCAATCGCACAGAAGAATTATTCTGCTCTGACCAATCGTTAACGAGCGCTGGCTAGAATCTACGTCGGCCACTGTACGCGAACAAAGCGACGGAGGCCCATTTTTGATGCATGAGAAGGGTAGGTCTTCGCGTTACGTTACTCTCTAGAGTTATTTTGCTCTGATGAGTAGGTAACACCTCGACGGTGGCACTGCCAATAAACCGAGGATCGAATTTCCCACGCAACCGGAACGATGCGTGACTCAGAAGAAGCGCAGCAGCACTGCGATACCTGCCCCTTCCCACGTGGCATAGACAGCCACGAGACCGAATCACGCTTCGACTCGGATCATGCCAGACAAGTGATAAACTCAAATCAATTCTGTTTATATTTCAAAATTCTCTCACCGTCTAAACATAGAATTTTTTTTATCATATATATTATGGTCGCATAACTTAATATTAAAAAACAATTATGAATAATTTGCTTGGTGCTTTCTAGAGCAACTCTTTATTCTCACTTCACATGTGTATAGTGTTGGGCGATATTGAGGAATGTCGGTATATCGATATTTTCAAATTCGATATTTCGATTATCGTAAACCGATATTTGAAACTGTTTGCTTGTTGCTACATTGTTCAGGAAAAAAGAAACTTAACAAGAAACAAACTGAACTAAAAGAACAAATAAAAAATTTCCATTAAGAAAGAGTAGAATTTCCATGTCCTTCCTTCCCAGTCTGTTTCTCCTCCCTAATCGAAATCAAGTTTGAAATCATTATCCGTTCTTCTATTCTGAAATCCCAAATAATACAACTGTTGCACATCGCAAGACAAATATCGAAAATATCGATACTTAAAATGTCAATATCGAAATATCGATATTTTCAATATTATATTATCGATGTTCCGATTATCGTCGAACACTACATCTGCGTATTATCGGCATTCTCAACCAGAGCACCCAGTCCCCGGTATTTCCCCTTGTGTCTCGATTTGACCAATCAACACAGGAGGCGAGAAGACAAGCTTGTGTTACGTAAGCGTGGCCTCTATTACGTCATTACTCCCTATACCTATCACTCGGCTGATGAACAGTACACGAGAAAACACACCTCCAAAAAAAAACTGGTCCAAAATACTGAACAAATGAATTGGTCACGTATACCAGTTTTCTGCGGCCTCGTGTCTGCGATTCACATGCCAACGTCATCCAATTTCAAATTACGTAAGAAGCAGTGGTTATATAAGAGGCAACGAGAAGGAAAGAGAGTCGGCCAAGACGAGTTAATCTACAGGAAGTTTCGCAATATTACTGAAATATGGACCAACCGATCCCATAGCGAATAGGGACGGACCACTCCAAACAAGCAGGTGGAACTATCACATTGCTAATCGTCGCACGTACTGAGAAAACTCAGCTACGCCCCCCCCCCCCCCCCACACTAGCCGTCTATATGCAAGTACTATTGATGAAATTCATTAAGGTACCCATTTTAAAACAAAAGTCACAAAGGGAGTATGAGAAAAAAAGAAAAGAAAAGAAACTGTCAATACATAGATCGCAACAGCTTCTTCTGTAGTACCAATAACTTCTCGGACAATGAGCATGATAAGTTTTATGGAGGGGAGTTTCTTAAATAGAACTTAGAAGATAGAATTCGAAAAAGGATGGTCTAAACTAAGTTGTATCGTGACTCCATACAAGTGTGACGTCACACCCATTTGATCTATTTTACCTCAGAAAACGAAAAATTGTAGTTTATTCCTAACGGTGAATATATATTTTAATATATATATATATATAGAGAGTCGAGCGCGTGTACATTTATAAAACGACCTAGGGACAACCAAATCCTATGTTAGATCCTAAACCACGCGATGTCACCAAGTACGTCATGAGTGTATGGAATTCCGATACAGCTAACAAAACAGCAAAAGGATAGATTGTCCGAGTTGTCAGAACCAGATAAGCGTGGTTCGTCCAGCCGTATGTGGTGTTTCTGGCCAACTTGTAACATGGCGAGGAGCCAGCAATGCCAGGATAAACCTTGTGGCAAATTCATTCAATCGAGTTTTTCCCAAAAGGATATGATCCGGAAACATAGAGGATAGAATACGAGAAAGCACAAAAAGAAGAGTTAGCATATCTAACATATATGTTGGCCTGTAGTCCAACTGGCAATATGGCGAGGCCAGGATAGACCTTGTGTCAAAGTAATCCAATGGATTTTTGCAAAAAGGAAATGATGAAGAAATTAGAAGATTGAATGCGAAAAAGCACAAAGACAAGAATTATTAGAGCCAAGCGAGGTCGAGCATTACCTGGTGTTTCTGGCCAACTGGCAATATGGCAAGGAGCCACCAGTGCCAGGATGGACCTTGTGGCAAAGTAATCCAATCGGCTTCTAAGTCTGGCATCGTGCCAGAGTGCTGGCTGACCCTTTCCCGCATGACGGGGGTCATGCCCGCAATCCACTGCTCAGCCGATAGTCTAAGAGCGTCGTGAACCCGTGTTACCTCTGAAAAAAAAAAACACGCAATTTTAGAACAGAACTGAAATAGTTCGAAGAAAAAAAACAAGAACCGTTTCAAGGTTCGTATCGGCTCGATATCACCACTTGGTGCTACGGACGTGCAGCCGAGTACTTCCGGGCATCTTCATGAAGAATATGATTAGTTATTTATTAATTATTTGCTGAAGTTATTTTATATTCTACCCGCAGTGAAACATGGAAAACAGAATTTAATGCTTCCTTTTACTAACTTACTTTCAAGGTTTACCTAGAGTTCCGGGTGGGAAGATCCAAGTCCCAAGGACGGACCTGCTAATCATCGACCAATCGACGAACTAAGAAAAGTTTCACTTGGTCTTATCTTGATTAATTCCCTTTCAGTCAAACAAATAATCTTAATGTTGACTCTACATTAGTTGTTCCGGGTAGAATACGTGCACAAAGGCATGTAAGGGGAGTGGGAAGAGAGTGGTAGTGGGGAAAGTGGGAAGCTAAGAATAGAACAGAATAGAATGTTTACACTAAAGCCCGAAGATATTTTAATATATACCCTAATCACAACATAAACAGGAAAAATAAAAATAAATAAGAATGACTATTGTGTAAACGCAAAAAAAAACGATGAGTTGGCATTTTAGTAAAATCTAGTAAACAAAAAATCTCAAGTACAATAGAGGTGTGTGTGACAGTGCAAAACGGATACATCAGCTGAATTCACACTAAAACTGAATTCCACAGTTAGCTTGGGCTAAAGATTTATTCAAACAATGTTTACAACGGATACGTCAGCTCTGATTTTTCATCAGCGATATTTCGGCCCTTCTTGGCAAGGGTCCTCGCAAGGGCAAGGGTCCACGAGGACCCTTGCCAAGAAGGGCCGAAATATCGCTGATGAAAAATCAGAGCTGACGTATCCGTTGTAAACATTGTTTGAATAAATGTTTCAAAGTCAGCTTGGGCTCAAAGAATATTTGGGCTAAAGGAATATTTAATAGAGGTGTCATTATTTGAACGCTTTTCCGAACTATTTTTTATCACAAAAAATTTCGAAAAATTAAAAAATCTGAATTATTTGTCCCTAAAACAGTCCAATGTGAATGATAAATTAAGAACTTAATATCTGCTAAGAGACATGTTTGTCAACTTTCTTTGTACATACAAATGAAATCAAAATCATTTGGTACGATTTGTTATTTGTTTTTAATATCCGTTGGAATATTTCGGATAGCTGTGAAAGTAATGCAAGAGGCTGGACACCGTAGTCTGTCGGCAAATTCTGCGACTTCGAAGTATTTTTGCAAATTTCAAGGCAACTCTTTTCACAAAAAATATTTTTTTTCTTCGGACTATTAGCTCCTCTTATAACAGCAAATTGATAGAGTTTTTCGTTGAAACTGAAAAAAACAAAACAGAAAGGGCGCCCGAATGTCAAAGGTTTTTGCGGCTACATGTCACGTTCCGTCGGAGAAAAGTGGCAACACTGGAAAGTAATGCAAAACGCCGGACACCGTAGCCTGTCGCAGTATATGCCGCGGTATGCATGAATACGTCGAAGCTGACGACATTCGCACTTTCAGTTTCAACAACTTATGTGACAATAGTCTCAAACTCGCCGGCGAGAGGTTCCACAAAGGCTTTGGTCGGTGGAACCGCAGGACTCTTCGTTGGAGCCAACTGCACATAGAAATAACAAATAGCTCTTCACTGAGCCAGTCCAAGAGAGAGACTGACGAAACTACTCAAATGTACGACACTACATGTTCTAAAAGAATTTTGTAGAAGCTTTGTGGCCTCTACAAAATTTCTCTCTATAATTTTGTGGGCTTTTTCGAGGCTTTGTGGCTTTTATGTTTTTGCAATATTATTATTATTATATACTGAGCAACCAAGATACAAAAAATCCAAAGATTTGAGTTTGATGGCAACAATTTATTCTTTTTTATGCTTAAATTACTGTTTCCGGTCAGTAATGCGCATGAATATTTGTTAGAACTGACTTTCATCATATCCTTCGGCGTTAGGCAAAGTTCAAACATGCATCTCCATCGCAGGGACTAATCCTCTAATAATTTGTGTAACTGTAGTAATATAATACTTATTTATTACCCACTTTACAACATCAAGGTAGTGGAGCAATGAGAGAAAAAGAAATAAAGAAAGTACAACATATCGTACGCAAAAAACGACTGAAAAGCAGCCAATGAAAAAGTCGGATGCGGCCGTCGTACGCACCAAGTCGGAAATGTATAGTTAACTGAAGTTTGTTTAGGTGGCAACACTGCTTCCTGTCGGTACTTATGTATCTAATGAAGTAGGATGAATTTGAATTTCCAGATCCAAGAAAGAGATATAAGATTAGCATATCGATATCGAGGAAATGAGCTTGAGATCATAAAAAAAATGCAAACAATAAAAGAAAAGAACAGTATATTAATTCTCGAAAAAATGTGAATAAATACACTTTATTTTAAGGTTGACTTTTTTGTTATATCCGTCTTGCGCTCTTTTAACTGGTTAGAGATAAACACCGCACACTGTGAAAGAACAAAGGCTTACCTTCAACCATATCAGGGGCTACCGGTGTGTCTTGGAGATATTCCACTTTGCCCGTATTGTACCCGTCGCGAACACCTTTCCTGAGAACTCGGTATCTCCTCGCTCCGATTGTATCCACAACCGATCGTCCGTCCGGGAAAAACTGCACGTCGCGAATTTCCATAACAGTCCCAATGTCGGCATAGCTGGAAAGTAAGCTAAAGTAAGTAAGGTAAGGTAAGCCAACAAAAGCTAAAATACTAGCCTTTTTGTATAGTTTTTGTTTGACTCGTTTTCCGGTCATAATGTTTGAATGCTGGTTATTGATAGTTTTTACAATTATGTCTTAGTCTACTAATAAGAAGTAGAATTTCGCAAAATCTTATCAGCTTCGAAAATGTAAGGAAAATATTGCAAGAACTGAATCAGCTGACGCATCCGTTCAACACACAATTTGGACTTGCGGATGGAAAAAAAAGTCTGAAAAAACGTAATATACATTTTGTACATGCAAGCTGGGCAATCAAAACAAAATGTAAAAAACATGAGGGCAAATAAACGCAAAATGTCCCATCGTTTATTGTGCACTGGATTCAAGTTGGAAAGTCAGCTGCGGTTGCTATACAGGATCGAAAAAGTGTGAGGTCAGAGTTTTCAGATGATTCGTAAATAGATGTAGGAAATAGTTCTTCTAGTGTAACTCTTTAGTTGGGAGGTCCCACACAAGCTTGGTCCCTCCTGTGACCTTAAGAGCCTTAAATTTTGTTGAATATGTATGCAGTAGTTATCAAACGGAAATGCAACTGAAAAGGATCAACTAAAAAAAAAAACACGTACATTGAACACTGAAGCTTAGGTTGTATCCATCTATCCTAATCCTGTATGCACCCGAAAAACTTCAAAGTGCAGTCGAAAGCGCCTAAGATGCTTCAGCAGATATTCAAAATTTATTTGACAGTGCAAAACAAATGCGTCAGCTGAATTTCATTAGAGCTATATTTCGGCCCTTCTCGGTAAGGGTCCTCTTCAGGCTCAAGCTGGAAAATGAACTTGACGTATCCGTTTTGCACTGTCAAACAGGATACGCAGTCAGCTTGGGCTGAGGGAATATTTGTCCAAAAACCCAAAACTGTCTTTTAACACATGTTGATTTGTAAATCTTCCTTACCCATTTTCTGCATTCTCCACATATCCACACATGCCGAATTCTCTAGTTCCTGTCTCCATGGCCCGCCGAATCATGAGGCGGTATCTGGGTTCGAACACGTGAAGGGGACATGGGATGGTGGGGAATGAAAGGGTGCAGACGAAGATGGGGATTTCCGTGTTGGATGCCAACTCGCGCATCTCCTCCACGTGAACCTGGAACCAAGTAACTCTCGTTACAGTTGAATAAATACGTTACTATTGAGATTGAGTTGTTAGACCTCGGGCATAGTGATAAAACTTATATGGTTTGTAGCAACAAAAGTACTATGGACTTGTGCTGCAATTCACTAATACTAAGTATCTCTAATAAATAAATAACTAAACTTCACAACTCACAATTACCCACCCACCCTATGACTTATAGAACAAGACCAAAGGTTTCGATGGGATCCCAAAAATTTAATATTTATAGACAATCAGGTCTTGTAGCGGTCCAATGGTAATCATCGGAGAAGACGAAGTTCAAATATGGTCAGCATGTGAATTTACCCCTATAGCCTGCGTCATGTCTATTTTGACGAAAGTTCCTGCATTACTTCTGCCAAATTTCCGGTTTTAGGCAGATTCCGGTCGAACTACTTGTCTTGAAAAAAATTGAAGTTCAAAAACAGATTCAGCGTATCTCCATACCATATCTCCATAATCAACTTCACATAAAACATCAACTCTTAAAAAAATTTCCGATTTCAGCAGGATTCGTGGTGAAATGTGTCCAGGTATAAAACGATTGTCATGCACGAATTCAGCATGCCTTCTTACCCGTAAATCGAACACCTAATGAGATTCATACAAAACCTTTACTTTTAACAGATTTTCAGGTTATGGCCAGATTCCGGGCGATCTACTTGTCCGGCGACAAAATAATTTTCCTATTCGGATTAAGCATGTTTCACTATCCTAAAATCGAACCTCTAATCAACTTCAGATTGATCTTTTATTTTTGACAAACTTTCCGGTTTTTGCCGGATTCCGGCCGATCTACTTGTGCCACGAGAAAATCTTTTTTATATTCAGATTCAGCATGTCTCCTTATCCTTAAATCGGTTATCTAATCAACTTCAGATAAAACTTTTACTTTTAACAAACTTTCCGGTTTTAGCCTGATTCCCGGTGAACTACTTGTCCGGCGAGAAAATGGTTTTCATATTCGTGTTCAGCATGTCGTCTTGCCCCGTAATCAACTATCTCATTAGCTTTTAAAAAATATTTTGCTCGTCCCTTAATTTGAAACCCCTTCCCCTCCCCTAAATATGCAGCTATTGGGCCCATCTACGAACTCGACCTTTCCCTTGACTCGACGAGTCCTCACACCAAGTTTCATCAAAATGTCTCATTCCCTGCGAGAGTTATCGTGCTGACAGACGGACGGACAACTTTTGCGATGTCATAGGTATCCCTCCACTTCCGTTTTGGGATCCCAAAAACCCAAAAACACTTATGACAATTTACAACCGAAATCCTTAATATTTACTCATTACTAGTTACAGCCCCCCACCCCGAACAAATGGAAAGGAGTAAAAAGAAGAAGAAAAATTTAAGAAAGAAAGAAGAGCCCCCCCCCCCCCACCCATTACGCAAGACGTATTAATTAAGTGGAAAGTTTTCAAGTTCTCTTTGAACACACACAGTGTCATTAGTGTGGCAGACTCCCCGATACATATAATCAAATAACGGATAAGTCGGTTAAGATGCTTAATCAGCGATATTTCGGCCCTTCTTGGCAAGGGTCCCCGTCAGGCTGTCAATCTTCAGGGTCAATGTCGGGGAAGCAAACACACCTGTAATCTCTGAGTACAGGTTTGTTTATAAGGCAGTGGAACAGTTAAAAAAGTGTCCAAATAGGCGTACCTCTACTTCCTTAAGACATTATATAATGGAAATAAACAAATAAATAAATAGGAAACAAAACATACCTCATGTCGTTCTTTATACTCCGACGGCAGTACTGCGGCAATTGATGCATCAAGGAACTCCGTTACGTTGGTTTGGCGCATTTCCAAATACGCGGTCAGCGCCGTTTTGCACAGCGGACATTGCGGATTATGGTCGAGGCAGCGCTGTAGGCAGGAGCGACAAAAGGTGTGTCCGCAAGGTGTGCTGACGGGTTGCCATAGCAACCGGTAGCACAGTGTGCACTCGAAATCATCCTTGTTCACATTGGAGAGGTTGGGCAGTCGTTCATAGCGATTCTCGGTCAGGGCTGAAAGTATATTTCTCATTTACAATCTACTATTATGTTCTAAACCCTGAAATAAACCATTTACTTATTTATTTCCCTTAGAACTCAAGAGTACAGAATAAAATCGATCAAGGTCCTTGAAAGAAGATGCGCTCTGGCAGATTGTCATAGCTTTCGTCGAAAGTTCACAAAGGTCAAATAGAGTTTATTAGAAAAAAAGATAAATTAAATTATCGAAAACTAAAGAAACATGAACAAATTTAAGATCAACATCTGTTTTCTTGCACGTCGTTGACGCTTCCTTAGACATGTCAAGACCGGATGAAACACATATTAGAGAGTCACGTATTTGACCTCTTCTAGCTTTATGCTATTTGGTAAATAGAGCTGATTGATTGATATTACTCGGTACTGCTTATCGGAGAAACGCCTTTTAGAACGCATTTCTTATTGAGAGGGGAGGGGGGGGGGGGGGTAAACAAAGGTTTTAAGCATCATTTTAAGCAGCAAAATATCACCTGGGAATTTGGCCAGCTCTACTTTGAGTCTTTCCAGTAGAGACCGCGCTTTTGGGTTAGGCGCAGGCTTGAAAACGGGCTTCAGGGTCGGTCCTCGAAGGGTAGATCGTCCTTCCTTGTTAGGCTGAAACAAACAAGGCATTTTTGAAACTTGCCGGTAGCTTGAGGGCAAAACACCATAAAGTCCTAAACCACCATTGCCGACAAATCGTCGACACCCACTGTACAAAACGGTGTATCGCCCCCGCTAAACAATCTACAAGGATTGTCTAAAAATTATTCCGATCTTCCGCGCATGACGAATTAAGTACTTTAAGAGAGAGAGAGAGAACTCTTCCTGTATCTCTCGTGGATTGGTGTGAGAGGTTGAAGGGTGGGGAGTTTCTGGGAGTTGGGTCTTTAAGGTAGGGATCTTAAAGGTTGAAAAGCTTAAATCTTGGAAACGGGGATTTGTCATGGCTTTATTGCAAACCGGGTACACAGGAGGTTTCTTCTCTCCGATAAAGTAGTGAGCTGGAAATTCTTAAGAAGGAAGTGATATGGGAGTTTACCTTGACCATAAATAATTCTTAATGCTCACTTCTGGACTGACTCTATTGAATTAGATCCTATTTGGCCATAATGGGTTACTTACTTCACCCGCTAAGTAAGAAGAATCGTCGCTCATCGAATCGTTGCCTTCACTGGACGATGGCCGCCTTAATCCGGAGCCGCTTCCGCCATCACTGGTCCGCCGCCGCCGTCTTTCCAGTGGTGTTAGCAGACGGACAAGCAACTGCAAAGAGAAGACTATATATTGCAAACTGATAGTAATTTAAAGCAAAACAATTAAAACAATGGCTGGCCCAGGCCCATACGTTCTCTCACAGTAACAAATAAATATCTCGACACCAGTAGGCTATCCCTTCCCCTGTCAACAAATTTGTGAGGGGTTGCCCATTCCCCGGCACCCCTTGTACACCCTTTCTTGGCACCAACCAGACACCGCGGCACCAGGCATTTGCTGTACACTAGAATCGAGAATAGGCGACCCCTCGCAAATTTCAGCATATTTCATAAAAAACGCCCAGATATCCTTGGCGAATTCGGCCCTGGTTTCGGCACATTCCTTGTGACCCATTTTTGAGTTGCATCGAAAGACATCGTCTGTTTGTGATTTTTTTCCTAGATACCCCAAAGATAAATATATATCCCTTTTGTAAGCGGGCAAAAACAGATATATATATATATATATTTTAGGGCTTCAGAATTGTCAAAAGCCAGAAACTGCGTTCACAAACATAAAGTGCTGAAAAATTGGCAAACCTGGCCGGTCTCCCCTACCCCTTCCCCTGTCAACAAATTCTTGAGGGTTTGCCCAGTCCCCGGCAACCCTAGTACACCCTTTTTCCTGCACCGACCGAAACCAGCGGTGCCGGCCACAAGTTAGTCGATTCCCGCTTCTAAACATGCTGATTATAGTGTTCTAAGAGGTGGCAACCGGTGCCGGTGCCGACCGGGCATTTGCTGCAACTAGAATCGAGAGGATGCGTTCCTCGCAAATTTCATAAAAACACCCGAATACACTTAGAGCCCATTCACAACGGGTTTTAGCTAATATTCGGTACCAGCTAGTTCTGAAAGTCGCTCCCGAGACCGAAGCTTTAACAGGTTTCTGCCGTTCGCAATACTCTATATGAATAAGCAGTGATCCGTAGGAAGAATGAGAAAAGGTCTCACAAACGACTCAAACACAACAACTCAAATCTGTGTCAGTCAAGCATAACGAGCGCTGCGGACAGCTGTGGTGCCGCTTCCAGCTCTTCCGCTAGGTGTTCGGCGATTTTGCATCAGCAAGGAGAGTTAGTCTTCAATAGTACTGATGTTGGTGCCAGTTTCGGGTACCAGCTAGTCTCGGACCCGAGCTGAAATCGTTTCAACTTTTGAGGGTACTAGCCAATCAGATTACTTAGAGGAATACTGAGAAATATTCTGATTGGCTAACGCTGAACAACATCAGACCGAATAACAATGACCTAAATTCACTTTCGGTTTTAAGAAAGCAAGGAGCGGATGTGATTTTATCTATTGGGCTTGGTTCGAAACTAACCAATCAGAATATTCCTCAATATTCCGCAAATCTAATTGGCTAGTAGCTAGTACCCTGAAAAGTTCAACTGATTTCAACTTGGGACCGAGACTGGCTGGTACCCGAAACTGGTACCTATATCCATTGCGAAGGGCAGAAACCTGGCAAAGCTTCGGTGGGAGCGATTTTCGGAACTAGCTGGTACCAAGTATCAGCTCAAAATCTCACCCAAATATCAAATAACTCCAGACCCATCATGAATGGGCCTAGCGAATTTCACTGGTCCGTGAGCTTGCATAACCTCTTCCGAAAGATGTTCCAGCAGGAGACTGTGACCATACGCTAAGTTTGAGCTTATTTGCGGCTTGCGAATTTTTGCATCTTGCAAACATTTTTTGTTCCAAGCTTTTTCATCCCGAGTCTAGTCCTTAATAGCAGTAGAGTAAAATAGATTTGCCACCAAATCTTAAGATCGGAAAAGTCACTGATACTTCATTTTTATTAAACATACTATAAGATATTTCTGTAGAGGCAATTGTCTATTTCTGGACTTTTGATCACTTAATATCACATTTTAACATTTTAATATCGTTAAAAGACCGGTCTTAAATATAATACTAACGCAATTTACTTCCATAATCACTCCATATATTTCTAAACCCGGAGACCCCAATTTCGTACGGTACATTCTATCCCCTCTGACAAAACACGCTGATTTTCTCACTAGCCGTGTTTTGCCACCTTCGGTTTGTATCACGACGTCGATGGTTGTCTGCGAGAAATTTTTCCGTCTGTAAATTGTTTCCCTGTTTTCGCTACAAGTCAACGGCAACGGGTCTCGGAAAAGGCTCAAAACATCCAAAACCGCCGGTTATCTGTTGAAAGCACAGCATAGTTTTAAAGTATTCAAACATTTAAAATACTGTAAGATGAAGAGTAAATAGTGCGAGGGGTCCTTTAAGTGTTACTGCAGTCAAACCTGACTGCAAATCTTGTTGGTTACGAAGAGGATTGCAGCTGCTTCAGAGTTTTAACTACGGCCTGACGAGGACCCTTGCCAAGAAGGATCTAAAAATTGAGCTGACTAATCCGTCCAGCCACATCAAGCACTAAACTGTTGAGAGGTCGATCGGTAGCCCCCTCCCAACCACGTCTTAACGACCCAACAAGCTAAGAGAACGACTTACACCAAACAAATTCACAATATGGCTGCAGCAATCATCCAACACTTCTGGGTAACGAGCAAGAACCACTAATAATCTCAAAAACACGAACATCTTTCAGTTTCAGGGGCTGGATTCAGACTGAGGTTGACCTGGATTCCCACGGAGGTTTGATCTTTTTTTTTAGTTCAGACTATGCATGTCTACCTTTATCTGAGGGTCTTTATATAACAGCCTAACGATGACGACAGACCACCGGATGTTTAACTCGTCGGATGGACATTATATAAGTCCTAGGGAGCTTTAACCTAAGGGCTTATGTAACCGTACAGGTTTAAGGCAAAGAGAGACTGAGGTGAGATAAGATAAATAAAAAGTTGAAGTTTTGGGAAAGTCTTAAAAAAGTATTCCGCAGTAGACTCGTCAATTAACCTAAATTACTTCTCTTATCCCATAGTAACTTAAAGTTTAACTGAAAAGCCAGCTTATTTCTATGACTTGAATTTGAATCCACTTAAGTATTTCGACTTGGCCAAGGGACTTGTTTGGTCATCTAGGGCTCCAGCAGTTACGTTCACAATGAGCATGTTCCACCCTACTTATCGTAGCTACTACGCATGAAGTCACGGATCCTGGCTTCTTGACGTCGAGGCAGGAACACATTTTTCTATTTTCAGCCAAACATCGTGCCACGGGCTAATCCGACCAATCAAGTCAAAGATATGCGTAGTTACCACGCTCACCACTCTCCCAAGCGTGGTAAGCAAATAGTTACTATTTCAAGAAAGCAGCAACGGTCAGCGTAGTAACTTTTCTGGAACCAAAACAGTGACTAACAGTTACTATTGCTAGAAGGGTGGAAAACGCCCAACGGCAAGACTCATCACGACGCGGAGAATTTGAATTTAAACCAAAGCGTGCATTTCAATGGCAAATGAAGTGAAGCTCAGGAAATGTTTCATTCTACGAATTCACTGTTTCAATTTCGGATTTGTTATACCTCTATGTGCTTGTCCCTCTACACTTGAAATATTTACCGACTACAAAATGTAGGCTATTGCCGAAAACTAACATAAGCTGTCCGCTATCCAGAGATAACAGATTTCATCAGACGAGTTCACTGTTTCAGATTTCGGACTTGTTGTACCTCTATGTGCTTATCCCTCTACGGTTGAAATATTTACCGACTACAAATGTAGGCTATTGCCGAAAACTAACATAAGTATGTCAGATTCCTTCCAAGGCATATCTTATAATCATCTTCTCGAGAGGCAGGCCTTTGTTCAAATTCAAATCCTCCGCGTCTTGATGGATGGTTTGTCGTGCAAGCAGCGCACATTCTGTATGTTATTACTGGAGCCGGGGGCGAAAAAATGTAAAATCCCTTAGATGAGTCAAATATTTCATTGTATCAGATGTCTTTTCTGTTGAACTTTAAGGAGAAGTGCGACTTTACCTTAGCTAGTTCTTCGTGTAAAGAGGTGCAGACATCTTTCCCGGACAAGGCCGCGCAGTGAAGGAAGCAGACAAGGGCCTCTTCCGGGTGGTTCAGATTCAACAGGGCGAGACCCTTCCTGTAGTGACCCTACGAAAGAAATGAAGGTAAGGCCTTATACTAGCATAGGGGATGTTTTCGCGTTGATGGCTGCAGCAAGGGGTTGCCCACTCTGGACTTGGATGTACAGCAAGTGCCCTGTCCCGAGGTGCCTGACCGGTACCGGCACCGGTTACCACGTGTTAGAACATTGAAATAAGCATCGCTGCTAAAGCATGGTAGCTGACACATCCGTTTTATGAATTATTTGAGTATACGAAAGTTCCTCTTTATAAGATCAAATGTTTATGTGGAATGCCAAAGATGAATTTTGCATCTTTGGTACGGTACACTTTTTAATCCAGACAACCTGGTCTTGGTCAGATCCCGCACATATATCATTTTACCTCTGAACAACCCCTTACCTGCGTCAATCCGATAATTTATGTCTTAAATTTCCGGCCAAACCGAAAACACGGACCGAAAAC
The DNA here is from genome assembly GCA_023053575.1 of Branchinecta lynchi. NCBI lineage: Eukaryota > Metazoa > Arthropoda > Branchiopoda > Anostraca > Branchinectidae > Branchinecta > Branchinecta lynchi. The sequence goes on from JAKZAP010000002.1 coordinate 30,738,236, forward strand.
TAATAGCATGCCCTGATTCAACGTGTTCTTTATACTTATTGATTTATTGTTTCCATAACATTTCGGTCGTATCACTTATCCCGTAGGAAAACCAAGCAGGTCGTCAATCGCATTCAGTCTTGTTATCCATATATCAGCACGATTAACTCGACTAATACATTGTTACAGCTATCGAATCTTTCGGAATCCGAGAGTCCGTCCGGATGGACTATTACTTTGATAGGAAAAGACAGCTGGAAGATCGACTTTGCATGCCTTTACAACCCTAGACAGACTCCCCAAAAACCATGAGGCCTATCAAATTCCCCCGGTTCCGGTACGTAGTATCAAGGTAGTATCGACACAGCAACAGATCAATCTAACATGTCTGCTTATCGAATTACTGACACTAAAATGAGCAAGTTGCTGTTTTCGGCTTGCGCCGGATGCCGGTCGCACGTCGGTCCATTGATTTCCGTTCGGAAAATGATGAAAAATACAAAACTTACAGTGCGAACACACGATAAGGATTTTCCGGCCGGATTTCCTGCACTTTCATCATCAAGTTGAAAAAAACCTCAACTTTTACATATGGAAGTGATGATGGTGCCGAAAATCCGGGCAGGAATATCCGTCAGGGAGCTCCCGATCCAGATCGTGTGTTCGCACTACTGGCCAGGAAATACAGTCAGGGATTGCAAGAACCCGGCCGCATGCATCAGGGTATGGGGCTTCAGCGAAAGACTTTAAGGACCTGTCTTACCTATAATATTAACGCAACCTACTTACATAATCGCTCCATACGTTTCTAAACCCAGAGACCCCAATTTCGTACGGTACATTCTAACCCCTCTAACACAACCACGCCTCTCACTTGCCGTGTTCTGCTACCTTCGATGTGTATCACGCTGTCGACGGTTGTCTGCGAGAAGTTTTTCCATCAGAAAACCGGTTATGTAAATTGTTTCCCTGTTTTCGCTATAAGTCAAGGGGTCCCGGAAAAGGATTAAAACAGCCAAAACCGTTGGTTATTTGATGAAAGCACAGCCTAGCTTTAAAGTATTCAAAAATTTTAAAATATTGTAAGCTGAGCAGTAAATAGTGCGAGGGGTCCTTTAAGGGTCAATAGAAATGAGCCGTGCCAAACCTTACCTTCGACCAGTCAGGTTTACAGGAGATGGCAGTGGTGGCGTCGTCCAAGGCTTCTTGGATTCGTCCAAGCTTTAGATACGTCTGAGATCGGTTTCCGTAAAGCCTGTGGTCCTGTGGCGCTGGAAGGAAAAATATGTCACTAACTGTACCTGCAGAGTTAATGTTTTGTCTGGCGAAAAAACTGCAATGTTCAAAGTTGAGTAACTACTCAAAGAAACATGCCACTATCGTAACAACAACGCCGTGAAAAGTTAACGAGCCCCCCACCCCCCTGAATTTTGTAGGGACCCAAAATCCGAGGTTTTTTTTTTTTAAATTCGGTGTTGTCTGACATACTGACATAAAGCATTTACCAAATCGTGCAATTTAACCCTGCATCTCACAGTTTGAACATACTGTAATCTGGTTTTATCCAAAATATTTGTATTTTAGCAGAAAACAGGCTGATTTTTTTCATTTTTGCCAGTTTCAATATGCTTTTTTTTAGATATCTTTATTTTTTGCCGAAAGTTGATTTTTGTAAATATTTTGTCGTGCAGGGCAAGGTTTCAATAATATAAGCGTAGAGAATCACATTTTTTAATGTAAATACAACACAAATTTTCGTCTTTAGGCAACTTTATTCTGGATGAACACTGCTTGTTTTGGAAAGGGTTGAGTGGAATAGCACTGCCAAGTAAGATTCCGACTTCTGGCGAAATATCTCACTCCGTTCGGGAGTTATCGTAGGCACAGATGGAAGCCCTTGCTTTCATTGGGAATTACACACAGACAGCCTACTCTGATCGTAACTGTTTCATAAAATTTTGCATGCGGCGCCTTTCTTGGTATTCTCTATACAGTCGAAAAGCGCATCATTTTGGTGTGGTTTTAGGCTTAGAATGTTGTGGTTTGAGCAGAATTTCTATGTGAGACGTTTTAAGATGTTAACCGCATATCCGAACATTTCTTTAATTCAGGTCTACTTCTCGAGATCGCGACATATCTTCTCGATAAGGCTTCGATCGAAAGCGATTGAAAGCCTAAGGGGGTTTAAAGGAGCTTATTCTGTCATACTGGCAGGCCTCAAGCTCCAGCTCAAAAGTGAACATTCTTATTTGTGATGGATCCTTGAACAATGCGTTGCTCTCGCAGTTGTCCCATAGCCTACGGTATATTCAAAAACTGTTTTAAGTTTACCCCAAAACGGAAATGAAGTTTTGCGTCTGAATAAACAAGACCAAAGGTGTCGATGGGATCCCAAAAACCGACAATTGGGTATTGTCTTCGCCAGATCCAGTATTCGCCAGGCTAATCATCAGACTACGAGCCATATCTATTTTGACTCACCGAGACTTCCTGCTTTACTTCTGCCAAGTTTCCGGTCTCGCCCGAATTCCGAGCGAACAACTAGTCCAGCAAAAAAAGAAAAATTCAGAAACGAATCCAGCGTACCTCCTTACAATCCTTATAATCAAATAAAGCTTTGACTTAAACAAATTTCGGTTACAACCGGATTCCGGACTAATTTTATGTCCGGGTAAAAAATGATTGTCATATACAGACTCAGCCTCTCTTCTTACCCCTTAATGTGTCATCTGATCAAACTTTTGCTTTTAACAAATTTTCCGGTTGTGGCCGGATTCCGGGCCAACTAGTTGTCTGGAGAGAAAATGGTTTTCACCATCGTCTTCATTATGTCCTTTTACCCCTAAGTCGAACATTTAATCAACTTCAAATGAAACTTTTACTTTTAACCAACTTTCCTTTTTTTGCCGGATTCCGGACGAACTACTTCTCCGGCGAGAAAATAGTTTCCACTATCGTGCTCAGCCTGCCTTCTTACCCCATAATCGACTATCACATTAACTGTTTACAAATACTTTGTTTGTCACTTAATTTGGACCGCCTCCCCCCACCCCTAAATATAGGACTACAGAGCCCATCTACGAACTTGACCTTACCCTTGACCCAATGAATCCTCACCCAAAGTTTCATCAAAATATCTCATTCCCTTCGAGAGTTATCGTGCTCACAGACAGACGGTCAGACGGATATTTTTGCGATATCATAGTATCCCTCCATTTACGTTTTGAGATCCACAAAAAAACAAGACCAAAGGTGTCGATGGGATCCCAAAAATCTAATATTTGTTTCAGACAATCGGGTCTTGTCTTCGTCAGATCCAGTCTTGGACACGCTAATCATCAGAGAAAACCAAGTTCAGATATACCTCTATAAGCCGTATCTATTTTGACGATACTGACCGAGACTTCCTGCTTTACTTCTGCCAAGTTTCCGGTTTCGCCCTATTTCCGAGCGAACTACTAGTCCAGCAAAAAAAGAAAATTCAGAAAAAAATCCAGCGTATCTCCTTATCCCTACAAAGAACATCTAATCAACTTTGAAAAAAAGTTTGACTTATTGCCATATACAGACTCAGCCTCTCTTCTTACCCCTTAATCTGTCATCTAATCGAACTTTTGCTTTTAACAAATTTTCCGGTTTTGGCCGGATTCCGAGCGAACCAGTTGTCCGGCGTGAAAATTCTTTTCACCATCGTGCTCAGCATGTCTATTTTCCTATAAATCGAACATTTAATCAACTTCAAATTAAACTTTTACTTTTAACCAACTTTCCGGTTTTCGCCGGATTCCGGACTAACTACTTGTTCGGAGAGAAAATTGTTTTCACCATCGCGTTCAGCATGTCTTCTTACCCCTGAATCCACTATTTAATCAACTTCAAACAAAACTTTTACTTTTAACCAAATTTCCGGTTTTTGAACTACTTGTCCGGCGAGAAAATGGTTTTCACTACCGTGCTCAGCATGCCTTCTTACACCATAATCGACTATCACATTAGTTGTTTAAAAATATTTTGTTTGTCCCTTAATTTGAAACCCCTCCCCCACCCCTAAATGTGGAGCTACCTAGCCCATCTACGAACTTGACCTTACCCTTGACCCATTGAATCCTTACACCAAGTTTCATCAAAATATCTCATTCCCTTCGAGAGTTATCGTGCTCACAGACAGACGGACAGACGTACATTTTTGCGATGTCATAGGTATCCCTCCACTTACGTTTTCGGATCCCAAAAAGTAGGATGGGGGCTCAAAATGGATTTTTACCCCTCCCTGAGGTTTCACGAAATGGCGCGACTACCAAAAAGAACAACGTTTTGAGTCTGTGTGATAAACTTTGAATTGGGGACCAAAAGTGATCTTTGGCCCCCAACCCCGCAGTTTACTGAAATGGCGTCACCTGCAGGGGCGTCGCAAGTGCATTTTCGGTGTGGGGGGGGGGGGTGAAGAGCCAAAATTTTACTGAATCTTTCAAAAAATTTACCGAATCCTAGAACCAAGAATTCGAGCTTTAAATTATGGAACAGAAACGATTACGTAGGAAGAGTAACAATAAAAGGCAGCATGAACGATGATAAGCCAACTATTAGGCGGCGTTTTAGCGAAGCCCACATGGAGAATATATTGCCGGGCATGATTGCAGTAACAGCTACTAGCCTATCTGTTATAGCCAATAGAAAATTAAATCTAGCGCCGCAGGCGAAAATTCTCAAAATCCATTTTTTTTTTTTGTAGGCTAAAATTTAACTGCTTCTCTTACAAATTTACTATCATTTACCGTTGATGTAATACCGAGACTCTAAGAAGTTCCAGAAACCGGATGGAGCGACGTTCCGGCAGCAGCAGCAACTGTAGTCTAGTCAATATACTACCTATGATCACAGAAAGTGAGAGCCGCAGGCGAAATTTTTATTTTTCCTGCCAAATTTAATTTCCATTCGAATTCTAGCTTTTAATGTTTCGAAATCTCAATCCTAAAACTGGCTTAAAACCCCCGTCAAATGACGCGCCCTTCCACAAAATAGAGAATATTACGAAAAATGCTGCAGGCGGAATTTTCAAAATATTTATGATTAGATATTCTTTTTGGGATCCAAAATAAAAGTAAGGACTATTGATGATATCATAGATCATCACTTTTGTCTGCGGCCAGTGCTTCACTCGACTTCTTCTGAGTTTCGAGGTTCGTGGTAACTTCCGAATCCTGGCAATTACAACGAATAAGTTACCGAATCCCAGTTATTATACCGAATAAGTTTAGACAGATAGCGTGTTCGGGATTCTGTATAACTACCGTATCCCGGTCATTATGCCGAATTGTTTTGGTATTGAAAGACTACCGAACAATATTCATATTCGGTTTACTTTCGTCGAAACTGGAACAAAGTCAGGATTCGTGGTTAACTTCCTAATCCTGGAAATTATACTGAATGAATTACCGAATCCCAATCATGATACCGAATAATTTCGAACCAATAGCTTATTCGGGAGTCTGTGCAACTGCGGAATCTCCGTAAATATACCGAATAGTTCCGGCATCGAAAAATTACCAAGTGATTGCAGTCAATTCTCTCACCAAATTCGTGATAACTACAGCATACTGGCAATTATACCGAATCCCGATCATTATACCGAAGATATTTGTACAGATAGCCTATTTAGGATCTTGTATAACTACAGAATCCCCGTAAATCGAAAAAAAATACAAAACAATTTTATTGTTGTCGAATCTCAAAAAGGTGGGGGGGTGCTGCACCCCCCCCCCCCCCCTTGCGAAGCCCCTGGTCACCTGCCTCGGTATTCCAAATGCTGCACTAACCCAGCGAATGGCATGGGTAGGCTATCCCAAAATCAGGGAATTGTGGTTGACTGGGCTATACTGCGGCAAATGGCAGAATTCTTACCAAGTTCGATAGCTTTGGAATACTCTTCAAGAGCTTCTTGTAGCCTATCCGCTTTGAAGAGCTCATTCCCTGTACTTCTAACTGAAACTGCGGCCAGTTCCTTGTCCCACCACTTTTGTGTGAGTCCATGAATGACAACATTGGGTTTCACAACTTGGATGACTCGTTTCTGCAGATTTCTAAATCCACATTTCACACACGCTGACTGAGTCGAAGCCTCGTAGCAAGTTCTGCACATACTATGGCCGCATAGAATGGTCACTGGATCTGCTAACACACCACAACATTTAACACAACTGTAAACATTGGATTTAGGTAGATGCCGATGCAATTCGCTGGACCACAGATTGATAAGGGACTTCACTAGGGTTTTGAGCTGGTGCAACGAGGGCTCCCCATACTCGAACGCCATCGCATAGCTATCCAAGGCCTCGTCAACATGTGATAAATTGCATAAGGCATCTCCATATGCTACTAGGGAATGTAGGTCCGCCCCTCTTTTCTGCAGAGCTCTAAGGCAGTTTTCCACCTGAAACCTCTGCTCTGAGGATGTTTTGATCCTGGTCCTTTTTGACATTTCCACATCCCTAGTTGCTGTGTGTTGATTACTCATCGTCTTTCTTCTTCTGCTCCAGGTTCCTTCCTGGGTTTCCAAACTGTTGAAAGATACAATTTGAGACATCTTTTCAAAACATTCCCATTCCACTCTTTACAAACCAAACAACTCTTTGAGACTAAATAACTCTACGTTATATAACAATCTGCTGTTTTGGAAAGGGAAGTCCGCGCGCAAGTGAAGTAGAGCTTTCTTCGCTCGTGCTAGAAGATGCATCTACCTTAGGCTAGTTTGGTGGGATAAGAAATTCGAAAAGGATACATCTGACGCGCAAGATAATACACTTCGTTAGCTTATACAAGGAGGGGACAGTTTTTATTCAACTTCATTACTACATGTGTTCAGTTATTGTAGTTTTAGTTCGAAGGCAGCCGGCATTTGCATTAACATCAATGGCTAGAAGACAAGTGGTTTGGTCTGTTTTTTTGGTATCAGAAACTCTATACAATTCAGCGGCAAGGCAAGGGTATCAGTAGATTACGCAACTCGCGTGACGAATGTGCAGTACGAACGTACCGAACGTGACCTACACATTACGTCATCACAAAGAGAATAGACATTAAAAGTAATTATCTTGGGAAATATTTTGTACTGTAGACCTGTAAGGACGAGCAACTTAGTCAGCATATTTGAAAACGTGAGTATTTTTTTTTATTGGGCCCAGACTGCCCATTTTTTTGGTTTTTAACATAGCGATGAAATTCCTTTGTTCTCTTGGATCACCAGGTTAGGAATATCAGTGTGGAGTTGAACCACTCCTCCCCACTCCGTTGATGGGCAAGTCCGCCCAATTTGCCCATGAGTAAAGTTTTTGACCAGCGACAGAAGCAAACTCTAAGTTGGTATAGTCGAGGATATTTAATTCTAGATATGCAATTTGATGGGTCCCGACCCACCACCCTCTCACCCTCTAGTTCATGGGTAACTGGGCCCAGTTTTCCTGTGAGTTAAAGTTCAACTCTTGTAAGAGTCTAGAGTCTAGTTGAACTCTTGTATACTTCTGGATATATATGTATAGATGCAGATTATGGTGTAACAGCAACAAATAAGACCACGCGGCGTACTGTATTCCTTATTGATAGTTTGAAACTGGAAGGTTTTGTCATATGATCGATGATATGCCGTTGTTAATGAAGTTGTGACAAGGGGGGTATCAGGCAATAAACGATTTGGTTTTATTATATTGCTTATTACCTTGCGAATGGAAAAGAGGTTTAAAGTGACCTTTCTTGCAAGAGTTTGAAGACCTTCTTTAGACTTCTAAATGCGGTTTGTTTATATTAAAAGCTTTTAAACTGGGATGATTTCAAATTAGGTTATTTCAATACTTTTTAAAAAGTAAGTATATTAATGTTGGCTGATAGCCTACCATCCCGCCACAAATGCCTGATTTTAACCTATGCCTAGCTGCGGCGAAGGCAGTCTCTTGGAATACTCCAGTATGGAATAGTCTCTAAAACCTCCAGTCTTAAAGAACCCCTCCTACCTATATGCCTACTGTGCCAATACAAGCTACTTCCGCAAACGTTTTGTCTATTTTTAAACCCGAATTTAATACGCTGCATATGAATTTAATCCGCTGCATACGAACTTAAAACGGCGCAAAACGGTCCTCGTTGTTGGCAAGAAGTAGACGGGCCTGGAGAAAGGCTTAACACAGCCAAAGCCGAGGGTAATTTGGTAAAAGCTTGGTACAAAGAAGAGTCTGGTTTGAAAGTATTCCACTGTTTCGAATACTGGAAGCGAGTTGTAGCCTACTGTGCTCTACTGCGACTTACCTGGAAATATTGCAAGTTCACTCTAGATCCTAAGGGTCAGATAAGATCAAACTCGACCAGTAATGAGACGCTTCACCATGTGTCATTTCGAACGCAAGATTGGTCGAAAGATAGCTCACGTACTCTTCAAAATGGACACGTAGACCGATACTCGTATAACTGCTATTAATAAATATCCAACATATGAACACTTGTAAGGGTGTCTCAAATGTTCTGATTGGTTCTGAAGTTGGCCTATCAGAATCTGGGGTTACATAAGAAAGGATATGTATAAGAGATCATCTTTGATATTTTTTGCTGTTTGTCACAAAGCGTATAAAAGCTTGTGTAAGTGCTTCTTTGAATTTTCCGCGTTCATCGCGTTTCAGCGTTCTGGAGAAAATATAAAATTTGCTCGTGAACTCAAGCTGTGGGTGAATATGTAGGACAAATCGGGGGACAAACGTGTTTATCGAGTTATGCGGTGGTTACAATTTCGAAGCTCGGTATTTTGTCATATGCAAGTGAACAATGTAGGCCCACACAAACTATAGTAATGTAGTAATTATCACCTGCCGACTTTAACAATCTACCACTAGCAATTTAAAATTAAATTAAGCATGTTTTAGCCAGCCTGTTATGCCTTGGATAAACGCCTTAATCTTACATCATAAGACTTAGACTTTTATATATTTGCTATCAGCACAATTGCGTAAAAACCGGTAAAAACACCTCGAAAAACACTGCCACCGACAACATCCATGTTCGAAAAGTTGCGGACCACTCATGGCTTACATAATCCATCGAAAGGATAAACGTGGACGACATGCTATATTTCAGAGACCATTATATGCCATATGAGCGCATAACACAGTTGTAACAAACTGAAATTAATGCAGAAGACTCGGGCACGTACCTTGAGAGTGGATCGTACTTCAAAACCATGAACTATTAGTTTATGTCTGAATTTCAGAAAGTAACTGTTACGTCGTGGAATTCTCGTTTCTTACTGATCTCTAACTAATAACAGCCTATCCGTGCGAGTATCGTAGCCGGTATTATAATGTTTACGTAATATCCAAGTTTTTAACGCACCGCCTCTATCACTAACCAAAGAGATTGTATACTTTCTCACAAGGGGAGAAGGACAAGGGTCCGATCTTCCCTATCCCCGGCAGCAGCTCTGCGGCTGAATCATTGGTCGCAAAAGGCTACTACAGCCTTTTTGCAGTGGCAGAGATTTCGATTTTAGCTACTGCCTCTTTTCTTGCTGATTTCCTGTACCCCAATCAAATAAAATATAAAAGTTTTACTGTATAGGCTACCTGTAAAAAAAATATATAAAAAAATCGAGGGGTTACTTGATTCCGGGTATCAAATAAGTACAGCACGTGTAGGCCTCGACCGACCAAGACCGAAATATCGAGGAAAATACACTAGGCACCGGCTGTGTGCCAGCGGAAATGGAATAGATGTACATGAAAAATTCGAGCATCAGGCCCCTCGACAATAAGAAAAATCCCCGTGATGAGCATCTGGCTGCGAGGGAAACAAAGACCTTTAGAAGTTAGTTAAGAAAGGAAAGGGGGAGATGACTTCTGTTGGTCCCGCAATAAAATATTTGCAAGCGTACAGCTTCAGTATTTAAGATGTCGTTTTCTAATTAAAAAAATAACATCTGGTTATCTCTAATACTTAACCTCTTATCTTCACTGTTTAGTCTTTTGATTTTCACCAGAATGATCAATTTATATTTCTTTAGCAGGGACCGTCTTACCTTGTCGAGGCAGATTTACACCTCTAGTCGTGACGTAGCCTTCATAGAGGAAACAGTATCGATTCGTATAATGTCTGAAATACGCAGGAGCAGATTTGCAGGACCAGAGACGAAAATACTGTTAGTTGAAGTTGTTATGTAACCAAGTCGTGTAAGTTCAGCCTAAGATTGCTGCTACATTAACATGTGCTAATTTACAAATGTGTCTACGTCGACCTTCACTAGTTCTGCAAATACGTCAATAGGGTGCGTTGTATATTTCTACCAATAAATAACCTATACCCCAAAATTGGTACTGGTTTTGCTAATGCTCTGCGTATCTATGCTACCCAGCACTGTGTTACAAAAGTAACAACAGCCCAACATTGAATCATGTTTTCTGTTCTGTTCAAATGTTTTCTTTATATTCACACAGATGCTGATAAATTGTTACGCAACAATAGTTTTTCATACCCTCAATTTACAGACTAGGCTACGTTAAAATGCACACATTATGGCTGGATAAAAAGAAAAGAAAGATAAGGAAAATCTAAGAAATTTGTTATGTGTATTTAGCTGTTTTTTCGTTTATTTTCCATCTAGGACTTCTAGGAGTTGTTACATAGCAATACTAATAAATTCTACTCTCAGTGGCTATTGGTTTTTGGGATCCCAAAACGTTAGTGGAGGGATACCTATGACATCGCAAAAGTTGTCCGTCTGTCCGTCCGTCCGTCCGTCTGTAAGCACGATAACTCTCGAAGGGAACGAGATATTTTGATGAAACTTGGTGTGAGGGTTCGTTGGGTCGTCGGACCAGTCAAGTTCGTAGATGGGCTTTGTAGCTCTACATTTAGGGGTGGGGGAGGGGATTCAAATTAAGGGACAAACAAAATATTTTGAAACAGCTAATGTAATAGTATTTCAAGTATTTCGCCCGGAATCCGGCCCAAACCGGAAAGTTTGTTGAAAGTAAAAGTTTTATTTGAAGTTGATTAGATGTTCGATTTCGAGGTAGGAAGATATGCTGAAGACGATGGTGAAAACTATTTTCTCGACGGACAAGTATTTCGACCGGAATCCGGCCCAAGCCGGAAAGTTTGTCAAAATTAAAAGTTTTATTTGGAGTTGATTAGATGTTCGATTTAGGGCAAGAAGACATGCTGAACACTTATGTGAAAACAATTTTCTACCCGGACATGTAGTTCGTCCGGAATCCGGCCAAAACGGGAAATCTGTTGGAAGTCAAAGTTTTATTTCTAGTTGATTAGATAAGCGATTTAGGGTAAGAAGAGATGCTGAGTCCCTGTATGACAATCATATTTTACCCGGACATATAGTTCGACCGGAATCCGACTGGAATCGGAAAATTTGTTATAAGCTAAATTTCTATTTGAAGTTGATTAGATGTTCATTACTGGGGAAAGAAGATACCCTGATTTCGTCTTTGAGCTTTCTTTTTTCGCCGGACAAGTAGTTCTGGAGTTCGGCCGGAACCGGGAAATTGGCAGGAACTTGGTTTTCTCAGGTGATTAGCTATTTGGCCTTAATCTGTTTCTGAATTTTAGTTGTAAAAATGTTCAAGGAATCTGGCGAAGACTGGATCTGGCTAAGACAAGACCCAGTTGTCTGGATCAGATATTGAATTTTTGGGATCCCATCGAAACCTTTGGTCTTGTTCCAATAGCCACACTTTAATGCACACAATATGAGCTAATTGTCCCTCGGTGGCTTTTCTTTCTAAATAAATGTTGATTTCGGAACAAAATCCATACCAGGATTCTTATATAACCGAGATAACAGTATTTTTTTTTGCCCACATTAAATGTAAGCCAAGGTCAAATCTATACCTGAGAAATAAATACAAGTGTAAATGAAAAGTTAAAATCGAAAAGAACAACGCCTGTTTCTGTAGACGGATGTTCCTGCTTTTTAAGCTAAAAAATAAAAATTAGTAGTTTATCAAGAATAGAATAGAATAGTAATTTATTCACTCACACTTTTACGGTTACAAAATCAAATTGGTGAGTACTGTCATAAGAAAAACATTTAGTAGCACGTACAAATGGTCATAGGCGATTTAAAATTTCAACAATCTTCCGTATAAAACTATTTTGGTAACGGCTGTGTCCGCTACTGGTTGGAATATTGGGACCTTCGTAGAGACTGTTCGCTCTTGCCTTTACCTTACATTGTTGTATGGGGGAGGGAGAAACTCATTTAAATGGGGTGCGAAATAAGTTTTTTACCGATCTCGAGGCATAGGTTCAGTCTCCATCTCTCCAATGCATGGATTGTGTACGTGCTTAGAAGAAGGGAATAGGTATTTTTGGGCCTTTATGCATAATTTGAAGAGCGCGTTTTTGGATTCTTTCAATACGCGAGTTTTACGTGAGTTTCATACAGGTTAATCAAGCTTTCCTGGTCCCATTAATGCGCTTCCGTTAAGTTTCTGGTGGTAAGTTATACGTTATTCTGAGCCAGGAATGAACGGAAACTCTGCTCCTAGTGGGTCTAGTTAACTAAGCTTCGTCGGAATACTGGAGTGCTGTACTGCATTTCACTTTTGGTGGTACGGTAAGCGTTATTGCGACGTGGGGTCAGGGGCTTGCCACGCTCGCGATGCCCGGCGAATCATGTACACACATTAATTTATTAAATGAGTATCCTCCTCTTATCTAGTAGACTCGTAAGTTAAGTATTTTTGTGTCACTGTTTCGAATATGTTAGGTCGAAACCATTTCTAGAGGATTCATAGATGTGCCTGGGGATTTCACGAAATCATTGTCCTTGAACTCACTTGAAGTGCTCGTTAAAAGTCAAACACTAATATAATCCCAACTCAGCTAGACATGTTACGTAAGCATACCTATGACGTAAGCTTTCAAATTTTAACTAGTCTCAGTCAAAATTGTTATTGCCGGGACAAAAATGAAACAAGATGCCCGTAAAGCATTGAAAAAAGACAAAACGAAGAGAAAACATCAGGAACACCGTTAGACTGCCTGTTACGTAAGATTCAGATGTGTTTTTATTTTGTTCTTCTGGTCTTGCTGAGAGCGCATGCGTGTGAAAATTTTGGTGGTTAGGCGACATAGGAAAATTGTTAATGATGGCTGTCATAATTGTGCGCGCACAGACGGAAAAACAGACAACTTTTGCGATGTCATAGGTATCCCCCCACTTACGTTTTGGGATCCCAAAAACGGAGTCTCGAATCCTATTGGTCGGTTATGACGTTGCATTCCTAAACCAACCAATAGGAAGCAGTATTCGTTTTTGTAGTGAGAGTTTCAAGCCTTCAAACTCTCGCTGATCAGACTTTTCTATAAAGCTGTAACTATACAGTTAAGGCTTATATAGTAATAAAATATGGACAATTTGCTCTCAAAGCCGAAATCCCTATACCTCACAATGTTAATTACTCTTTTCTACTCCTGCTCCGCGCAGTTCCTACATCCGCTCGTTTACATCGGGCAGTGTGAAGGAATCTATTTGACTCCATATGTTAGCATTACAGAGATAGCGCGACGGATGTTCTGGTTCATATTCGTTCTTGACTAACCCATATCCTAGCAGAGTTTTAGTTAAAGGACCCCTCGCACTATTTACTCTTGTATTTAAAAATATTTGAATACTTCAAAACCATGCTGTGCTTTCGAAATAACCCTCGGTTTTGGCTGTTTTAAGCCTTTTCCGAGCCTCGTTGACTTGTAGCGAAATCAGGGAAACAATTTAAAAAAAGCAAAATAGAAAAACACGGCAAGTGAGAAAAGCAGCGTGGTCTTGTTAGAGGGGTTAGAATGTACCGTCCGAAATTGGGGTCTCCGGGTTTAGAAACTTACGACTGATTATGGAAGAAGGTTGCACATGTGCTTTAAGCGTTGATGATCGCAACGATCATTGTGGACTAATAGGAACTAAACCGCATGTCGGGTCTGAACTGGATTATGGAGACTTGAATAAGCAAAATGACTAGCATGGGTCCTTTAGACATCCTTCGTTCACAGTTGAGGCAACAGTTGGATAAAGGAGGTGAAGCCACCCATCTTCCACCATGACAAAGGAAGAGAGTTTCTCTGATCAGTTGAAGGAGGTTGAGAAAGTGTTCGAGGCTTTCGACGCACAAAAGACGGGGAAGATTGAACTGAAGAACTTAAAGGTAACCTTTAAAGTTTAACTGAGAAGCCAGACTATTTTTGGGATCCCAAAACGTAAGTGGAGGGATACCTATGACATCGCAAAAGTTGTCCGTCTGTCCGTCCGTCCGTCCGTCCGTCTGTAAGCACGATAACTCTCGAAGGGAATGAGATATTTTGATGAAACTTGGTGAGAAGGTTCGTTGGGTCGTCGGACCAGTCAAGTTCGTAGATGGGCTTTGTAGCTCTAGATTTAGGGGTGGGGGAGGGGATTGAAATTAAGGGACAAACAAAATATTTTGAAACAGCTAATGTAATAGTCGATTATGGGGTAAGAAGACATGCTGAACAAGATGGTGAAAACCATTTTGTCATCCGACAAGTAGTTCGCCCGGAATCCGGCCAAAACCGGAAAGTTTGTTGAAAGTAAAAGTTTTATTTGAAGTTGATTAGATGTTCGATTAAGGAGTAGGAAGACATGCTGAAGACGACGGTGAAAATTATTTTCTCGACGGACAAGTATTTCGCCCGGAATCCGGCCCAAACCGGAAAGTTTGTTGAAAGTAAAAGTTTTATTTGAAATTGATTAGATGTTCGATTGAGGGGTAGGAAGACATGCTGAAGACGATGGTGAAGACTATTTTCTCGATGGACAAGTATTTCGCCCGGAATCCGGCCCAAACCGAAAAGTTTGTTGAAAGTAAAAGTTTTATTTGAAGTTGATTAAATGTTCGATTTAGAGGTAGGGAGACATACTGAAGACGATGGTGAAAACTATTTTGTCGACGGACAAGTATTTCGACCGGAATCCGGACCAAACCGGAAAGTTTGTCAAAATTAAAAGTTTAATTTGGAGTTGATTGGATGTTCGGTTTAGGGTAAGAAGACATGCTGAACACTTATGTGAAAACAAGTTTCTACCCGGACATGTAGTTCGTCCGGAATCCGGCCACAACCGGAAAACTGTTGGAAGTCAAAGTTTTATTTCTAGTTGATTAGATAAGCGATTTAGGGGTAAGAAGAGATGCTGAGTCCCTGTGTGACAATCGTATTTTACCCGGACATATAGTTCGACCGGAATCCGGCTGGAATCGGAAAATTTGTTATAAGCTAAATTTCTATTTGAAGTTGATTAGATGTTCATTACCGGGGAAAGAAGATACCCTGATTTCGTCTTTGAGCTTTCTTTTTTCGCCGGACAAGTAGTTCTTGAGTTCGGCCGGAACCGGGAAATTGGCAGGAAGTTTTCGTCAAAACAGATATGACTTATAGGGGTAAACACACATGCTGAATCCAAATCTGAACTTGGTTTTCTCAGGTGATTAGCTATTTGGCCTTAATCTGTTTCTGAATTTTAATTGTAAAAATGTTCAAGGAGTCTGGCGAAGACTGGATCTGGCTAAGACAAGACCCAGTTGTCTGGATCAGATATTGAATTTTTGGGATCCCATCGAAACCTTTGGTCTTGTTGTATGTCGGATCTGAATTTTATGATTATTGCAACTCAGTTGAGGGATTTTTTAGTTTTCGCAGTCGCCTTCTCGTAATTACACTGAGAGTATGGCTAACGCTAAACAGATACGTCAGCTGAATTTGTTCGAGTGATATTTTGGCCCTTATTGGCAAGGTCCCTCCTCAAGCTTAAAGCTAGAAAAGTGAACCTGTGAACACACACTTCACCAAAAGTGAATCACAGGTTGACTTTTCTAGTTTTGAGCCTGAGTGTAACCCTTGCCAAGAAGCGCTAAAATGT
Source organism: Branchinecta lynchi (assembly GCA_023053575.1). Classification (NCBI taxonomy): domain Eukaryota; kingdom Metazoa; phylum Arthropoda; class Branchiopoda; order Anostraca; family Branchinectidae; genus Branchinecta; species Branchinecta lynchi. The sequence goes on from JAKZAP010000002.1 coordinate 30,754,137, forward strand.
CGCTCACGTAAACTCAGCTGACGTATCCGTTTAGCGGCGAAGTTTACTGTTCTCAGTCAGCATTGCAGAAGAAATCTTTACACATGGGCGACGTCTCGCTATTACGAAATTATGTAGAGATACAAAAAGTTTGAATGATGTTTCACACCTAATAGCGGAAGAATGGAGCAACTGAGGGGTTGACCACTCTCGATTCTAGTGTACAGGAAGTGCCCGGTGCCATCCTGCCCAACCGGTGCCGACACCGGTTGTCAAGTATTGAAAAGTTAGAATCATTAAGCTTAGAAATAAACTCACCCAATGTATAGACGGCATGTATACATCAGGTGCCGGGGAGTAGGTAGCCTCTCGGGAGCAACGCATTTTCACCGGGTTTTCAAACCTGTCTAAGTGATTGTGATCCGTAACCATATTTCCGTATTTTAAACCAATTAAACCTCTTGCTTATTGTGCCTTTTATAGCTCACTTAGCTCCCATATGGAATTATAAGCTTCTAAAATCCTCACCTTTCGTTTTGGAACTACGAACTTTTGCGCTTTTTCGCCCTTGCCGAGTTTTACCGCCAACCAACGAAAAGTTTACCGGAATTTTCAACGTCCGCTGACAACTGTTTCACACATAATGATGTAACAATCTTCTATTTATTACTTCTTTTATTTGCTTAGTTTCCTTACTTTTTAACCAAAGCACGTTCAGTTTTTAAATGTTTTGCGCCTAGCAGCCGCGTCGGAAAGCAGGATGGCTCGAAATAGTGGACAAGTGATAACAAGAGAGTCGCTAGTTTCAGGTGGAAAGTAATGGTATTTTCGAAAAGTTTTTTCTGATCCCTTTCATAGGGAAAAGGTCATTTCTAGTAAGAGTTGTGCTTTAAAGTAAAGCTGAAGATCTACGCTTTCAACAAAAACGTCGTTACGAAACTCTTCTGTATTTTATCAGTCTTTTTTCTTTCCCCTATTCCCTCACTCGGGGAAAAAAGTTGGCGCTAAACCGATAAGTCAGCTGAGATTTGTTGTGGAGATATTTCGACTAATCGGACATGAAAAATGTAGATATTGCTAAGCTGACTTATTCGTCATTCGTAATTATACCTGTTGGACTCGACATAAAAAATGCTTCGCAGTCAGCTTGGACGATGTATACTATGATACTATATATATGCTACTATGGATTCGATATAGATTCTATTATGTTTACTTTGTTCTTGATTTTATCTTAGACTGTTCAAAGTTTGTACACTGACATTTTAACTGTATACCTTGACTCATTCAAATCGGCGTTTGGATTGAAGCCACGATGTGTTAGTCCGACCGCCAGGTCCTGAAATTGTGACACCCCCCTAACCCAAACGGTACAGTAGGTTTAAAAGTGGATTCCGACCAAATCGAATACGCTGATTCCGAATATGCCGGGAACTGGTTCCGGAAACGATGGCTTAAAGTAGAAATGAAGCTCGATGCTGTTCCATTATTTCCTCTATATAAGAAGTATCACTCTCAAACACAGTAGGTTGAAAAATGGATTCCGAACAAATCGAACCCGCTGATTCCGAATATACCGATAATAAATTCCGGAATAGGTGGCTTAAAGTAGAAATGAAGCCTGATGCTATTCCATTATTTCTTCTCAATAATGAGTATAGCTATCAAACACAGTGGTTGAAAAATGGATTACAACCAAATCGAACCCGTTGATTATGAATATACCGTTAATAAATAAGTAGACCTGAAATCTGATAAGTTACTCTCCTCCTCAGAAACGAGTGCCATCATCTGATATAGTGGGCTACTGTCGTCAGAAAAGTTATTTTAACCAAATTGAACCCGCTGATTCCGTGTGCCAGGAATAGACACTCGTTGATTAAGGATGTGATGCGAGTCTGTTGCTTAATAACCTAAGTTTTGAATGAATCAACTACAGTAATTACAACTGGTTCAAATAATATGGTCGTGTATTGAAATGTCGCACGAAATATCTAAAGCACAAAAAGACGAGTTGAATGGGACACACAAATATCAAACTTTGCCAACGTTGCTTCACACAATCAAATTCCCTATTCTTTATCCGAGTCGACAGAGCACCTGCCCCCCATACGAACATTTTCGCGGCAACAATCGAGGTAGTGTAAAAACGAGGTCTTGTACCCCTCCGGTACGTAAGAAATTAAATTGTGCAAACTTCGTCGGGTGCACCCGAGAAGTTCAAGTCTTGTCGGTACAACAGGTTAATTAACGTCCATTCGTATTCACATCAGATTCTTTAGTACCATTTGCTACACATTCTACCATTGACCACAAACCTGCATTGTTCACATTTAAGTAACTGTTCACATAATAAACACACCAGACAGACTGAGCTGCAACCAAGGCCGTTTCCAGGGGGGGGGGGGGGTTGACCCCCCCCCCCCGAAACATACAAAAATCATAATTTGTATAGGCTTTTACCTCTGATCTATGTGTTTTTTGTACTTTTTTGTCCGACCAGCAGGCAACCCCCCCCCCCCCCCCCCCCCCCCCCCCGAAATAAATTCCTGGATACAGGCCTGGCTGCAACCATGGGTAAAAATCATCGTATTACCATGCCAAGTTCAGATTTCCCCTGTTAATAGTCAGAAATAATATATTTTGCCCTTTACGGCTTTCTCTGAGTAAGTAGCAAGAAAGTCTGATCTTTAGTTGCTTTTACTGTCATGTTTGTTTCGCAATTTTATCTCCTCTTCCGTGTCTTCTCTGTAGGGTGGGTTAACTAATTAGCGGCGATTCTTGCTTGTGCGCACTATCTGTTGAGCAATTCTCAACTAAAATAGGTACTTTTCGAGAAGGGGTCTAACACTTCCAAAAAGCAAGTATAAACAAAAACAAAAAAGTGTTTTTAGGAGTTAAGCCAGCGTCGGATACCACCGTTCCAAGCATATTCTGAATCAGGATTTTTTGGCCTACAAAATGGTATCGTCAGACTGACTGTACCTTTTGGGTCGGGTGTTTTCGAAACTAAGCGTCTTTTGACGAGCTGGCGGTCGGACTATGTGTGGCTTTTTGATATAAACCTAAACCTGCTTAAGAAAAATGAAAAATGCCCATGGCCGTGGTTTTTAGTGATACTAGCCTAAGATTTATTTGTTACACTATGTACAAAATGTTAATCTGTTGATCCGTGCTTCTGCCTTCATATTTTCATGATTTTTTTTTTTAGTTTGAATTATAATTATCATATATCTGACACCTGAAATTCAAAAAGGCTACTGAGTGAAAGAAGAAATAGTAGTAGATCGTCATTGTTAAAGCACAACTCTTACTAAAAATGATTTCGTCATGATGAAATGGTTCAGGAATATAGTTTTCGAAAATACCATTACTTACCATGTGAAATTAGCGATTTTCTGTCAACCCCATCTCAACCCTATCCAGCCCTCCCGTTGTCTGACGTGACGTCTTACGTTTCATAAATGAATGCGCCGTTATAAACAGTCTGAAAACCAAGCAAAAAAAAAAAGTCTGAAATAGAGATGGACCTGATGGTCTACCATGGCTTCCAAAATGAACAACAACACTGGGAAGCTCCTCATGCCCGTATGTGGGATTGGGAAAGAATATCAGCGAACCTGGAAGCTTTCGGTCAAATTTGTATTGCATAATTGGCAAAGTGCGGCATGGCCTAAAAAGCGGTGGAACGGCGTAGAAACAGAACGAAACAATGGTGAAGTCGCGGAGTCCAGAATCATATAATGCCACAAGGGAGCTAGGGATAATATAAAATGCAGAAGAGGTAAGAGGGGTCCTTTGAGAGAAAGAGAAACTTTTACTTTTAATACATTTTCCGGTTTTGGTCGGATTCCGGGCGAAGAACAATTATTATTATTCTTTTATTGCCCTCAAAAGTTGAAGAGTACAAAAATTGAAATAAGACCATAATAAACAACTACAGACAATATATGCGTCTAAATATACACGACGATAAATAAGAATACTGGAAACTTTAAAACACTATAAATCAATCATCAATATAAACAGTATAAATCAATCAATCATCAAATGCTCTTTAGTCAAGTCGAAGAAGAATACAAATCAATGAATCAACCATTCTGCTTGACACAAACTATATCTGTGGGGTACCTAATACTTGAAGGTGAAGCATTCTTGTCCTAAATCTAGCTACTCATTTCGAGCAAGGATAGAAATAAAAAAAGAAATGAGACGTTGAAAATATGTGCAAGGATGAACCTGTTCCATGCTCATATTTTCAACTCACTGGTATTAAAATGCTCATTGTTAATTTTTAATTTTTTTGCCGGACAAGTAGTTCGCCCGGAATTCGGCCGAAATCGGAAATTTGGCAGAAGTAAGGCAGGAAGTTTCGATCAGTTTCGTCAAAATAGATAGGACTTGTGGGGTTAACATGATGAATCCATGTCAGAACTTGGTTTTCTCAAATGATAAGCTGTTTGGCTTTAATTTTAATAGTACAGATGTTCAAGGAGTCTGGCGAAGATTGGATCTGGTGAAGTCAAGACCCAATTGTCTGCATCAAAAATTACATTTTTGCGATCTCATCGAAATCTTTGGTCTTGTTTTAAGGGTTTATGACAGAAGGTAATGATTGTCGGTGTAATGATAATACAGAGGGGAGTTGGGTATTAAGAAAAAAACAGTGCATTTTGAAACCCACCTAACATTAAATTTGTATGTAGCGATCGCAATTTCTGTTCGTCCATCGCTCTATCCGTCAGTCTTTCGGTCCGGGTTTTGCTAGTTCGGGCACTTCCACATAAGCTACGACGACGAACCTTGGCAGGCATATATATATATATATATATATATATATCTGTATTTGAAAGCGATTAAGCCATATACAGAAAAACAAAACAAACAACAATCTCAACTAACAAACAACCTCACATTCTTAACTTAATGTCCTACCGATCTATCAGGGACCCGACAAAATTAAGCAGCCGAAGACTTGATTGAAACTTGATAGCCAGTAAGAGAAATTGCTTTAGATAATCTGCTTATCTGGCTAGGCTGAACCAGATTCGTCCGTGATAGGAGGAGTTTGAGGGGGACGGGTACTGGAAATAGTATGGCACTCGTAGCGATAAAACTAGTGTGATGAAAAATTTGCCCTAGATCATCCGAGACGATGCTGTAAATGCCCAGACTCGCGTGAGACTAGATATCCTATTTCTCGGTCCGATCCTAGTCGGGTGTTTTGTGACGTTCTTATCTGATTTCTTGTACCATCTACTCGTAACAAGTGCCATATGAGCTCTTAGCTCTTGTTTTTGTAGTCAGCTCTTCGAGCACTGGGATTCGAGCCGAAGAAGGAGGAGCTGCAAGAGCTCTTGAAAGAGATCAAGAGCACCAACACTGAAAACCCAGGTAAATCGTCTTCCGAGGATTACGTCATTTCCGTCTGGCCGATGATAAACAAACACACGTGGCGACTTCTTTTCTCACGTGAAATATTTAGGTAGTGTTCCAGCGACTTATTAGCCGCGTTCGTTGCACTCCGGGCTGTCTCTGGTGTTTAGTCACCAGTGTCTGGTTCTTCCCTTAAAACGCGTTTTTTTGGTTCACCTGTGAGTTGATGAAAACTGGCTAACTCCTCGCTGAAGCCGGGCTCACGAGCAGGTTCTGAGCCTCGTTTTTGTTGCATGCTGCAGGTCCACTTCTCGGCCGATTCAGGACTGATTCTTTCTACATCCGTTTTTGCACTGCAGCGCTTCCGAGGAAGACGGCAGCGCTTCTCGAGAATCACGGTCTTGCTCCCCGACCAAGTCCGTGCTTCCCTGCAAGATGCTGCTGCGCTGCCGCTTCAACCAAGAAGAAAGTGAATCCAAAAACGCGTATTATGCAAAAGCAAAGAAGTGCGCCATTGCAACAAAACGAGACTCTGGTTAGTGGGCACCGGTGAGATAAAACCGGACACTGGTTAGTTCAGAAACGGGTTATAAGACTGGTAAGAAGTCACCGGTGGATGCAAAAACGGCTTATAAGAACAAGACCAAAGGTGTCGATGGGATCCCAAAAATTCAATATTTGATCCAGACGATTTGGTCTTTTCTTCGCCAGACTCCTTGAACATTTTTACTATTATAATTCAGAAACAGATTAAGGCCAAATAGCTAATCATCTGAGGAAACAAGTTCAGATAGGGATTCAGCATGTGTGTTATAGTTATAAAAAATGTCCGGCTCCAGCCGGATTCCAATCGAACTATATGTCCGGGTAAAAAATGATTTTTATACACGGATTCAGCATCTATTCTTACTCCTAAATCGGATATCGAATCAACTACAAATAACTTATAATATATAATATATATATATAATAACTTTTTCCGGTTTTGGCCGGATTCCGGGCGAACTACTTGCCGGGGTAGAAAATTGTTTTCACACAAGTGTTCAGCATGACTTCTTACCCCTAAATCGAACATCTAATCAACTCCAAATAAAACTTTTACTTTTAACAAACTTTCCGGTTCTGGCCGGGTTCCGGACGAACTACTGTTCCGGCCAAAAAATGCTTTTCATCATCGTGTTCAGCATGCCCTCCTACCCCTATATCGAACATCTAATCAACTTCAAATAAAACTTTTACTTTTAACAGACTTTCCGGTTTTGGCCGGATTCCAGGCTAACTACTTGTCCGGTGCAAAAATGGCTTTCACCATCGTGTCCAGCATGTCTTCTTGCCCTTAAATCGAACATCCAATCAACTTCAAATAAAACTTATATTTTTGACAAACTTTCCGGTTTTGGCCGGATTTAGGGCGAACTACTTGTCCGATGACAAAATGGTTTTCACCATCGTGTTCACCATGTTTGTTTACCCCACAACCGACTATCACATTATCTGTTTAAAAATATTTCATTTGCCCCTTAATTTAACCCCCCTCCCACAGCCCTAAATGTAGGGCTACAGATTCCATCTACGAACTTGACCTTTTGACCCAAAGAATCCTCACACCAAGCACCATCAAAATATCTCATTCCCTTCGAGAGTTATAGTGCGCACAGACGGACAGACGGACAACTTTTGCGATGTCATAAGTATCCCGCCACTTACGCTTTGGGATCCCAAAAACCGGAGACCACCGGTGAGAACTCCCGTGACAAAGAACGCAGCTATTATTAGTTATTATCGTTACTTTTCGTTATTACTGCCATTCCATAGAGCGCCGTAATAAGTAAATAACCTCCTCCCTCTAATTATCTTCATTCCACGACTGGTGCGGTCGTTAAAATTTACTTATGGTGGTTCCCGGGATAACTATCGGTTCTGCAGGAACTCCCGTAAGAGTGATGACGTATGTCCGCGTTGTTGTTACTTTCTTTTCAGAGAGCGTTATAACAATCACAATACGGCGCTCGCCCCTCCTCTTATCCAGACTTTACTAGCCAAAATGTGTGTTTTTTTTGGGGGGGGGGGGGGGACAAGGCCATTTAACGACTGGCTGGTAATTTTTACCAACAGACTGTTTTGACGAAAAATAGACCGATTTTTAGAAAACCGACTGTTTTCATGAAAGAAATCAACTGTTTTGAAGAAAAATCGTGGCGCTTCGTGCCGACTCGTTTAATTTTTACCAACCGGCCAACAACACTGGGGGGGGGGGGGGCGCCCCCCCCCCGTCGTGACGCCCTCTTATCATCATAACTTGTAATAACTCACTGGAACGCTAACCATGGTTGGCACTATATATATAATTATATTGAGAAGACCTTCAATTATATATTTCCATTCATCATTCCCTTCAGTATCATCTACCGATAGTGAACAAACAAACGTGGTGGCAGCTTTTAACATATGAAATATTTAGTTGGTGGCAGGCTGTGTGAAAGAAGGCGACACAACCTTACATATTTTCATTCGTAATTTCAGTCAGTATCATCGTATCATCAGCCGACTATTAAAAAAAAAAAAATAGGCTACAGGTTGACAAATTTAGTTGGCAGGCTCTGTCGTAAAAGACGACGTCACCTTATATATTTATATGCGTCATTTCTATCAGTTATCTTTAACCGACGATAAACAACCACACATGGCAACAGGTTTTAACATCTGAAATATTTAGTTGATAGGCAATGTGAAAGAAGATGGCCTTTACTTATACTTGACTTTATCAACATACATGGATACTTGTCACCCGGGTTGAGCTGGGATATCATCAATGGAATGATGTGTTTCGTCAGCCGGTCGATGACTTGCCCCATAGCGGCTTCTTCGTCGTGACCAATTTCCTGCATGTCTTTCTTTTCAAGGCTCTTTTTTTTAACCCGCGTAGCATTTTTTCAATCATAAAAATTCTGGTTTTGGGGTTTTTGAGCTCCGACTCCTCCTCCACTCGGTGACTTAATATTCTCTTAAACTCTACTCTTCACCTACTCTTTCCAAAACAATTTTTTTTATTACAAGGTTTAGCTTTAAAAATGTAATCACCATTTCAACTGTTTAAGCTATTCTGTGAATTCCAATTATCAACCAAAAGATTATTTTTTAAAGGATTCCTCGCACTATTTACTCTTCAACTTACAGTATTTTAATACGTTTGAATACATTGAAACTAGGCTGTGCTTTCAACAAATAACCCACGGTTTTGGCTATGTTAAGCCTTTTACGAGACCCGTTGACTTATAGCGAAAACAGGGAAATAATTTAGAAAAACCGGTTTTTCTGATGCAAAAACGTCTCGCAGACAACCGGTGAGAAAACCAGCGTGATTTTGCTAGAGGGGATAGAAATACCACACGAAATCTTCGGGTTTATAAATATATAGAGTGATTATTGAAGTAAGTTGCGTTAGTATTATAGGTAAGACAGGTCCTTCAGTAATTTCTGCTGATTTTTTTATTTTTTTTCGTATCTGCAAATCCGTAAATCATCACAACTGCAAATATAACCAACCGTACCCAATTGCTACAAAGTATCTCCACCAGACACAACAACGATAAATATACGTATTTTTCAAAGTCAGAAATTAAAACTGCAAAATTTAATTTGTAACCCATATTATAATTATAATTTGAATATATTCTGAGCAATTAATTTTAGTTTCCATGGGCCAGACCAGGATACATCTACTGTAATTTTTGTTTTTTAATTCTAAAATCTTTAGGGTTCTTAAACCTGGAGCAGTTCAGTCGTCTGGTGGCATCCAAGGTCGCGTGCAACGAGTCCAAAGAAGAAGTGAAGCGAGCTTTCCGGCTGTTCGACGAAGACAATTCAGGCAAAATTACTCTGAAGAATTTGATACGGATTGCCAAGGAGCTGGGGGAGGATATCAGCGAGGAAGAATTGAAGGTGCGTCCCGTGGTTCCAATTCCTTGGGCAAACATACGGTCAGGGTTGGGGGCTCTCCAACTGGAATTCCTGCCCGGATTTTGCCCGTACCACTTCCACACGGAAAAGTTGAGATTTTTTCGTCTTAATGATAAAGTGAAGAAAATCCGGCAGGGAAATCCTGATCGTGTCTTCAAACTATCAGTCGATCAATCAGTCTTTATCTTTTGAAACCATTACATACAATATTAAGAAAAAACAAATATAACCTCTTTCCAGGTTTTTTGTTGTTGGAATAAACTCCTTTTATTATTATTTATTTAACTGGAGAGTGACGTGTACGAATTGAAGAAACAACATATAAGCTAAAGTCACACACACTTATATAAATATAAACAGCTGACGAATCCTAAAAGCAAATTAGTTACTAAATCTACAATGAAATACCAAGGAAAAAAAAAAAGACCAAAACAAAAAACACCATCAGGGCACTTTTTTGTAAAAAAGGAAAAAGGTTGTGATGAACAAGAATGTTGTCAGCCTTTTAATGAAGGTTTTGCAATTTACTACTCAAAGTCAGCTCAAAGTCTCAAAAGGATTCCTCACTTCAGAATTAGAAGTTAGGAAAGAGATATACAAATAATGTATACAACAGATACGTCAGCTACGATGCTTCATCAGCGATATTGACAGTACAGGTTTGTTTCCTTCCCCGACGTTGACCCTGAAGATTAGCCTGACGAGGACCCTTGCCAAGAAGGGCCGAAATATCGCTGGTGAAGCATCGTAGCTGACGTATCCATTGTATACATTTGAATACATGTGTCAAAGTCAGCTTGGGCTCAAGGAATATTTAGGAAAGAGTTACTCGCAGAAATAGGGAAACTGGGAAGGAATTTAGAAATTCAGAGAATTCAGAGATTTATTCACTACTCACGTTTCTACATAGTTAAACAAATCAGTAGTTGTGTTTTTGTTATCGGGGTACCTGATCGGGGTACCTGATACCACGGTCAAAATACGTCTTTGCAGTATCGCGGTTTCTGGCCAGTTATCGTGGTATCTGATATTCAGATACCACGGTCCGACTGTGTAACTGATGGTGGTATCTAAAAAAGTCATTTCACTTTCATCAATCTTTGTTAAATTGGTGGAAAAGAGTTTTGGCACTTAGTGATGTGACTGAATATCAGTTTTTCTTTTGGGATTACTTCGAAAAGCGCAATTTCGGCAATTGTCGTTTTTGCAGAGCAACCGTATATTAAGTACCACGATAACTGCAAAAACGACTAATTGCAGATCCAGTTACCGTTGGTAACAGATACCATGGTATCTGCGAAATCGCAACTAGTAATTGAGTGAAGACAAAAAGAATAATTTTTAAAATGAAAAATTAAAAGATTTCTGTAACAATTCGCGCTGAAAAAACTCACGAAGGAGAGAATCTAACAGTAGGGTACGCCACTCAGTTAATTTGAAAGTTCGGAAATTTTGTATTACCGGTAGAACTGATCTTTGTCATTGATGCACTACCCCCTCAATTTTCATGTCTTTCTGCAGGATTCCAACACCTTTCAACCCCAACATCCCTTAAGTTACCCAACATTCCTTAAATTACCCAACATTCCTTAAATTACCCAACATTCCTTGAATTAAGGGGCGTCACGACTGGGGGGGCGGGAGGCGGCCCCTCCCCCAATGGTGTCGGCCCCTCCCCCAATGGTGTCGGCCAGTCAGCGCGGCCAGACGGCGCGAAGCGCCACGATTTTTCGTCAAAACAGTTGATTTTTTTTTTCATGAAAACAGTCTTTTTTCTAAAAATCAGTGGATTTTTCTGAAAATCAGTCGATTTTTTTTCAAAACTGTAATTTTTTGTTGTTGAAAACAGTCGTTTCTTCTGCAGAAAAAGTCGGTAAAAATTACCAGCCAGTCGGCAAATGCCTCGTCTCACAAACATTTTGACTAGTAACGCCTCTGCTTCAGTTACCCAACATTTGGCAACATTCCTTAAATTATCTAAAATTGCACTTGCAAGCAAGAAGGATGTTGCATCCCGATGAGTAGCTTGCAGATGATGGTGGTGGCTATTTCCTAGTTACTGCTTCTGGCGTGCTCCAGGCCTCTCTCCATGGCTGCACGCGCCAGTCCTCGTCGAGTCGCGTTTTGAATCCTTCAGGGTGTTTTGCTTGTAACAGTCGGAAGTGTTACTAGCCAAAATGTTTGGGGGGGGGGGCAAGGTATTGACCGACTGACTGGTCCTGTTTACCGACTGTTTTTGCAGAAAATATTACTGTGTTCACAAAAAATTATTGTTTTTAAGAAAAAAACCGACTGCTTGAAGAAAAATGAACTGAGTTTAAGAACAAGACCTAAGGTTTCGATGGGATCCCAAAAATCCAATAGTAGACCCGGACAATTGGGTCTTGTCTTCGCCAGATCGAGTCTTCGCCAGGCTAATCATCAGAGAAAACCAAGTTCAGATCTACCTCTATATCTGTATATCCTTATCTAATCAACTTCAAATAAAACTTTAACTTATAACAAATTTCGGTTACAACCGGATTCCGAACGAATTATATGCCCGGGTAAAAAGTGGTTGCATATACAGACTCAGCGTCTCTTCTTACCCCTAAATATCTGTCATCTAATCACTTCAAATAAAACTTTAGCTTTTTTACTAATTTTCCGGTTTTGGCCGGATTCCGGGCGAACTAGTTGTCCGGGTAGAAAATTCTTTTCACATAAGTGTTCAGCGTGTCTCATTACCCCTAAATCGAACATGGAATCAACTTCAAATGAAACTTTTACTTTTAACCAACTTTCCGTTTTTTGCCGGATTCCGGACGAACTACTTGTCCAGCGAGAAAATGGTTTTCCCAATCGTATTCAGCATGTCCTCTTACCCCATAATCGACTATCACATTAGCTGTTTAAGAGTATTTTGTTTGCCCCTTAATTTGAACCCCCTCCCCACCCCTAAATATAGGGCTACAAGACCCATCTACGGACTTGACCTTACCCTTGACACAAAGAGTCCTCACACCAAGTTTCATCAAAATATCTAATTCCCTTCGAGAGTTATCGTGCTAACAGACGGACGGACGGACCGACGGATAACTTTTGCGATGTCATAGTATCCCTCCACCTACATTTTGGGATCCTAAAAATCGACTGTTTTGAAGAAAAGTCGACTGTTTCCAAGAAACAAAGCGACTGTTTGTACGACAAATCGCGGCGCTTCGCACAGACTCGACTATTTTTTACTGACTGGCAGACAACATTGGGGGTGGGGGGCAGGCCCCCCCCCCCCCTCCATGCGTGATGCCCCTGGTAACAGTTGATTCAGACAGGCTGTTACACAGAGGAACAGATCGGTTGCTGAAGAAGTGCTGGCGAACACGAGACGAGCAGGATCTTCGGAGCAGCTTCCGGGAGTCGCCCAAGTCAATAAATAAACTTATTTACTTCGTTATGTTCCACATCACATATTAAAACTACAGTAAGACAACCTCCTTTACAGCCTTCCGCTGGTTGGTAGTTTAGATTGTTATACCGATCCACGTCTCAGTGCAGCCGACTCTCTCGACACTTTTCGTACCAGTAAATGGACAGATTGCCGAAATTTCGCTTTTCCAAGCCAAACTTTTTTCCACCAATTTGACAAAAATTGATGAAAGTGAGATGACTTTTTCAGATACACGATCAGTTACCACAGTCAGACCATGGTATCTGAATATCAGATACCACGATAACTGCAAAAACGCCTTTTGACCGTGGTATCAGATATAAAAACGACCTTAGACCGTAGTATCAGATACCATGGTATCTGCAAAAACGCAACTAACATTTCGGACCTTGACCTTAGTTATTTTTTTCTTCTTAGGAAATGATCGAAGAAGCTGACAAAGATGGCGATGGTGCTGTCAGCCAAGAAGAATTTTTCGGCATTATGAAGAAAGCAGGACTGTACTAAGGCGTCGAGAGATGTTTTTTTTTTTAAGACACAATAGAGACAGAACTATTTTCCAAGTAAAAACAACTCCACGCAGAAGCAGGGCTGCTAATGAGCTTCCGTCACAAATCTTCGAGGTACGGCTCAGTCACTCTGTAAACTGGTTGGACATTCGTACCGCTTCATTGCAAAAAACAGGTGAAAGACAGGCTTCACCTTTCAGATTTTTCTTCCGGATTCCAGACACCCGTTTTCGTCGAGACGGGTCTGGAGGGCGTCCGCGGTGTTGCAATATGCAAATGAATTGGTAGGAGAACAAAACCAAGGATTTCGATGGGATCCCAAAACTTAATATTTCATCCAGGCTGGGTCTTGTAGATATCTGGTCTTCACCAGACTCCTTAAACATTTTATAATTAAAATTTGGAAACAGATCAAGGCCATTGCAGATCAGTTGAGAAGATTAAGTTCAGGTATGGATCAGCATGTGTATTTACCCCTATAGCCTACGTCATATCTACTTTGACGAAATTTACCCAAACTTCCTGCATTTCTGGTTTCGGTCAAATTCCAGGCGACCTACCGTACTTGTTTGGCAAAAAAAACTCAGAGCAAAATACCTAAAAGAGTTATTTTGCTCTGCAAAAAGTTAAAGCTCTAAAACGAATTAAGCATATCTCCTTATCCCTACATATAACATCTAATTAACTTCCCACACATCTTTTACTTTTAATAAATTTTCCGGTTTCAGCCGGATTCCGGGTGAACTATGCGTTCGGTGAGAAAATGATTGTCATATACGGATTAGCAGGTCTTTCTTAACCGTAAACCACGATTGAATTGAAAAGAGAGTTTATAGCAGGGAAATGTTATGACGTATAATAGGGAAGTAGACACTACCAGTTGACAGTTAGAGTCTTTGATTCATGTGAGCCGAGAAGATGGAAGACAGCATCATTTTCGATGGTTCAGATTTTTACGAACACACTGTTACCAGTGTTGCCAGATGGTTATAGTAGAATTACGCAGCCTCTTCCAGAAATTGCACTCAATGGCGCATTTTTTCGTAAAACTGACAATTAGTTGGATTTCGGCTTTACGGCCAAATTTTTTGGCGAAAAAAAAATGCGATTTTTTTAAATTTTGTAAACGTGATATAACTTCTAGTATATAAGGTTGTGGTCGACTACTCACATTTTCCCAATTCTCCAGTTGCCATTGACTTGTTGCAACAGATGTTTTCAACCAGACGCTCACGGAAATACGGTAGAAAATACAACGATTCTTCAATTGCGGGTTGTTGGCGGTATACAGTATGAGAGTATAACAGTTACACAAATTAGACAGACAAACTTCAAAAAAGCTCAAACTAATCATCGAAGCAGCTAAATGCGGCTTCGTCATTTTCCCTTGCTTCAGCAGGGCTTTCCGGACATTCGTACATTTTTTAGGTGAAGCGCCTCACAGTGGAGGAGGAAAATCAGCATCCTTGCAACATATGTCCTGGTTATGAAACCAGCACCGAACAATCAAAATACTGTTCAACATTTCAGTTTGCATTCCGTTTCTCAACTTGGTCTTTGCGATGTTCATCACTGAGAATACCCGTTCGACGAAGGCGTTGCTTAGCTGCAAACTCATCATCGACAAAGCTGTACTCGCTATGTTCAGAAACGACATATTACATTCAAAACACGCGATTGTTCTTTTGGGAAAAAACAAAACAAGGCAGGAAGTGTAAAACGCCGGTTCTGACGGGTTTGTAGCAGGCAACCGAAAATGCGCCCAAAAGCGCCAGTTGAGTTCTAGAATTACGCCTAAAAGTGCGCAGGCGCATTTCCGGTTTTTTAATTTTCCGGTTTTGGCCGGATTCCGGGCGAACTAGTTGTCCGGGTAGAAAATTCTTTTCACATAAGTGTTCAGCGTGTCTCATTACCCCTAAATCGAACATGGAATCAACTTCAAATGAAACTTTTACTTTTAACCAACTTTCCGTTTTTTGCCGGATTCCGGACGAACTACTTGTCCAGCGAGAAAATGGTTTTCCCAATCGTATTCAGCATGTCCTCTTACCCCATAATCGACTATCACATTAGCTGTTTAAGAGTATTTTGTTTGCCCCTTAATTTGAACCCCCTCCCCACCCCTAAATATAGGGCTACAAGACCCATCTACGGACTTGACCTTACCCTTGACACAAAGAATCCTCACACCAAGTTTCATCAAAATATCTAATTCCCTTCGAGAGTTATCGTGCTAACAGACGGACGGACGGACCGACGGATAACTTTTGCGATGTCATAGTATCCCTCCACCTACATTTTGGGATCCTAAAAATCGACTGTTTTGAAGAAAAGTCGACTGTTTCCAAGAAACAAAGCGACTGTTTGTACGACAAATCGCGGCGCTTCGCACAGACTCGACTATTTTTTACTGACTGGCAGACAACATTGGGGGTGGGGGGCAGGCCCCCCCCCCCCTCCATGCGTGATGCCCCTGGTAACAGT
The DNA here is from genome assembly GCA_023053575.1 of Branchinecta lynchi. Classification (NCBI taxonomy): domain Eukaryota; kingdom Metazoa; phylum Arthropoda; class Branchiopoda; order Anostraca; family Branchinectidae; genus Branchinecta; species Branchinecta lynchi. The sequence goes on from JAKZAP010000002.1 coordinate 30,769,872, forward strand.
TGATTCAGACAGGCTGTTACACAGAGGAACAGATCGGTTGCTGAAGAAGTGCTGGCGAACACGAGACGAGCAGGATCTTCGGAGCAGCTTCCGGGAGTCGCCCAAGTCAATAAATAAACTTATTTACTTCGTTATGTTCCACATCACATATTAAAACTACAGTAAGACAACCTCCTTTACAGCCTTCCGCTGGTTGGTAGTTTAGATTGTTATACCGATCCACGTCTCAGTGCAGCCGACTCTCTCGACACTTTTCGTACCAGTAAATGGACAGATTGCCGAAATTTCGCTTTTCCAAGCCAAACTTTTTTCCACCAATTTGACAAAAATTGATGAAAGTGAGATGACTTTTTCAGATACACGATCAGTTACCACAGTCAGACCATGGTATCTGAATATCAGATACCACGATAACTGCAAAAACGCCTTTTGACCGTGGTATCAGATATAAAAACGACCTTAGACCGTAGTATCAGATACCATGGTATCTGCAAAAACGCAACTAACATTTCGGACCTTGACCTTAGTTATTTTTTTCTTCTTAGGAAATGATCGAAGAAGCTGACAAAGATGGCGATGGTGCTGTCAGCCAAGAAGAATTTTTCGGCATTATGAAGAAAGCAGGACTGTACTAAGGCGTCGAGAGATGTTTTTTTTTTTAAGACACAATAGAGACAGAACTATTTTCCAAGTAAAAACAACTCCACGCAGAAGCAGGGCTGCTAATGAGCTTCCGTCACAAATCTTCGAGGTACGGCTCAGTCACTCTGTAAACTGGTTGGACATTCGTACCGCTTCATTGCAAAAAACAGGTGAAAGACAGGCTTCACCTTTCAGATTTTTCTTCCGGATTCCAGACACCCGTTTTCGTCGAGACGGGTCTGGAGGGCGTCCGCGGTGTTGCAATATGCAAATGAATTGGTAGGAGAACAAAACCAAGGATTTCGATGGGATCCCAAAACTTAATATTTCATCCAGGCTGGGTCTTGTAGATATCTGGTCTTCACCAGACTCCTTAAACATTTTATAATTAAAATTTGGAAACAGATCAAGGCCATTGCAGATCAGTTGAGAAGATTAAGTTCAGGTATGGATCAGCATGTGTATTTACCCCTATAGCCTACGTCATATCTACTTTGACGAAATTTACCCAAACTTCCTGCATTTCTGGTTTCGGTCAAATTCCAGGCGACCTACCGTACTTGTTTGGCAAAAAAAACTCAGAGCAAAATACCTAAAAGAGTTATTTTGCTCTGCAAAAAGTTAAAGCTCTAAAACGAATTAAGCATATCTCCTTATCCCTACATATAACATCTAATTAACTTCCCACACATCTTTTACTTTTAATAAATTTTCCGGTTTCAGCCGGATTCCGGGTGAACTATGCGTTCGGTGAGAAAATGATTGTCATATACGGATTAGCAGGTCTTTCTTAACCGTAAACCACGATTGAATTGAAAAGAGAGTTTATAGCAGGGAAATGATATGACGTATAATAGGGAAGTAGACACTACCAGTTGACAGTTAGAGTCTTTGATTCATGTGAGCCGAGAAGATGGAAGACAGCATCATTTTCGATGGTTCAGATTTTTACGAACACACTGTTACCAGTGTTGCCAGATGGTTATAGTAGAATTACGCAGCCTCTTCCAGAAATTGCACTCAATGGCGCATTTTTTCGTAAAACTGACAATTAGTTGGATTTCGGCTTTACGGCCAAATTTTTTGGCGAAAAAAAAATGCGATTTTTTTAAATTTTGTAAACGTGATATAACTTCTAGTATATAAGGTTGTGGTCGACTACTCACATTTTCCCAATTCTCCAGTTGCCATTGACTTGTTGCAACAGATGTTTTCAACCAGACGCTCACGGAAATACGGTAGAAAATACAACGATTCTTCAATTGCGGGTTGTTGGCGGTATACAGTATGAGAGTATAACAGTTACACAAATTAGACAGACAAACTTCAAAAAAGCTCAAACTAATCATCGAAGCAGCTAAATGCGGCTTCGTCATTTTCCCTTGCTTCAGCAGGGCTTTCCGGACATTCGTACATTTTTTAGGTGAAGCGCCTCACAGTGGAGGAGGAAAATCAGCATCCTTGCAACATATGTCCTGGTTATGAAACCAGCACCGAACAATCAAAATACTGTTCAACATTTCAGTTTGCATTCCGTTTCTCAACTTGGTCTTTGCGATGTTCATCACTGAGAATACCCGTTCGACGAAGGCGTTGCTTAGCTGCAAACTCATCATCGACAAAGCTGTACTCGCTATGTTCAGAAACGACATATTACATTCAAAACACGCGATTGTTCTTTTGGGAAAAAACAAAACAATGCAGGAAGTGTAAAACGCCGGTTCTGACGGGTTTGTAGCAGGCAACCGAAAATGCGCCCAAAAGCGCCAGTTGAGTTCTAGAATTACGCCTAAAAGTGCGCAGGCGCATTTCTAGAAAAAATATGCGCCACGGAATTTCAAAATGCGCCCAAATGGCGCAATAATTGCGCCCAATCTGGCAACACTGACTGTTACCTTTGTTCTCTTCAAAATCCTCACGGTAGCCAAAGTTACCCACAAATTACTTGAACACAATTCACTCTTGAAAGCAAGGTCGCCATTGCTAATTAACTATTCATTGATCTTCCGGCGAAGGTCAAAAGCGTTACTAAAACCTTCGAGAAGATCGAGAGGCATGTAAGAAGATTAAAACAACTGAGTATATCACCATGTGGACATTTAGATATGTCGGAAGAAGAAATCATCGGCCAGTTTGACATTTTCTGGTCTCGGAAGCTGAATATGAATGAATGAATGAATTTATTACATGCAGCCTTGTAATAAGGCATTTGCACAGTACATACAAAAAAAAAGGTAAATGAGCGCTTGACAATAAATACATAGGGTACACAAAATCTACAACAACAGCAAAAGATAAACGAACACTAAACAAAAACACATAAAGAAACACGAAAAGAACAATGAATTTACTGCATTAGCAGCCGCATTGGCCAATGGGCAGGTAGGCGATTAGATGGTGGTAGAAGATGTCCACTTATTTCTTTTAGCTCGACAGTTGGGTCCAAGACATAAAACTTTTCCATGATTCGGTGATTGTGCATGCGACGAGGAAGGTACAGAAGAAAACGGAGATATTTGAAAAAACATGACCGCATTCGACTGGTGTCTTTTTTCCTGAGAATCGGGTACAAACCAGCGAGGAAAAGCACAGAGGAGGAGCAAAAACTTGTGTAAATTTTTGCTAGACCTCGTCGGTTGTACCTGGCTCTGTTTGGAACGATTTTCCCATAACCCATCCTCGTCGCATTTGCAGTTGACAGAACAGCTGCTTCGCACATTTTTCTGAGGGTTGTAAAAACTGAAATTCCCAACCACTTGATTGAGGTTTGTGGTTGCAGAAGGCTGTTTGTGATTCTAAGGGTAGAAGAAGAACCTTTAGGCGGATTAAAACAAATATATTGACACTTCTCCAGATTAATAGATAATCCGATGTTACTAAGGTCCTTGAAATATTATTTATCTCAATCTCAGAATCTTCAAGAAATAACTATAACGAATTTAGTGTAATCTGCGGTGTTTGTTTATTGTGATCTAGTTTACATCCTTCCTTCTTTGGACGGGAATCAACAAGAAAAAACAGAAAACAAAATACTTAAAGAAATCGATAATGCAAATAATTAGTTTGATTTTCCGACATATTTTCCGTATGCCTGCTTAAACAAAAACATTCTGTTAGATTCATAGTCAAACTATGATCCCAGCCTCCCATGTCGGGCGCTTTCGACGCGCCCCACTAGATGACCCAGCGGTCGGATCGAGTCGTGGCATTATCTTGGGAGGGGGGGGGGGGTCTAGACGTTGCAAGTGCTAGAATGCTTATGATGCAACTCCGTTACTGTCCACACTGATGCACCTTTTCTTTTTGAAAAACTTTGAACACCAGCGAACGCTATTCCAGAACATCTTCACTCTCCCGCTGTCCCGTAAATTAGTGTTGGGCGATATTCGATATCCATAACTATATACCGGAACAAATGTGGACGTTGAGTATCGAAACGTAAATATCGATATAGAAACCGATATTTGTACATTTATAATTATTGTAATAATCCAAAATAATTTACATTTATATATCCGAAATTAGAGCAATACATTTTTCGTAATTCAGTTTTTATTTATTCGAAGTTTGAGATGATGCAAGAAACTTTTTACGACAATTTTATTCTTAAATTTTGGCAAAACGAGACGTACAGGACTACTAAAGCAAGAAATCGCACAGAAATATCGGATATCGCTGTATCGAAAAATCCAAATATTGTCCACCACTACGGTGAATATTCGTGGATTATTCAGCGGGTCATAGTGTTGGGCGATATTTGGAGTTTTCCGTGTATCGATATTTTCACTTTCAATATTCGATAAGCGATATATCGATATCGATATTCTGGTACAATGTTTCGCTATAGTGTACGTCTGGTTTCACCAGGATTTAAGAGCAAAATCGTCGTAGAAAAGCATACTGTATCAACTCGAACTTCGAATAAATGTAAACTGAATTACGAAGAATATATTGCTCCAGTTTCGGATATGTAAATATTACTTGTGTTGACAAAAGCTAGTAGATTTCGATGAAAAAAAAAAAAACTGACCCGTTTTGCACAGTCAAATATGATTCGCAGTCAGATTGGGCTGAAGGAACAGGGATATCGTATTCGATATCGATATTTATGTTCTGATATTGCTATTTGGTCCAATATACCTTTCTATCGTTATCGATATCGAATATTGCCCGGCACTAGTGGATCAGACAGTGCACGATACCTTATCCTCTAATCTTGAAATTTGGCTTATTGTTAGGCAGAAATACATAAAATTCTCGGAACAAAATTTAAAAAGAAGTAAATAATGCTAAATTTTTTATTTATCCTTTCTCTTATTCTCTTAATTATGGTCTATATTGTTAATGCTCTTATTTATGTTAATCTTAATAACAAAAAATAATCCTAGGTCTGTTCGTTGCTAGCTAGTAGATTTTTCGATGAAAACAATGTTAGGAATCATTTTGCGAATATATATATATTTTATTTGTAACCCGCCAAATAAACAAGGTGGTAGCGGAGTAAAGAGAATAACGAAAAACAGCATAAGATAAATAACAATATAGACACACAATTTAGTCATAATTTCTAACTGGGCCTGAAAAATTCATGAAAAAAATCAGTTACTTGATGACCAGGATGACGAGTTGTACATAGTAGTGACGCTGACGTTTTCTCGAGTGAGCGAATCGTATCTTGGACGCCGAACTTCTGATCTAATTTGTGGTTGCGGCAGGACCGAGGAAGGTACATACAAAATTTACAATGATTATAGTGAGTAAAACGAATGAAACGCATTACATAAACGATGGTACTTTTCCGCTAAGATACTGCTTTTACGCTGAGATTCCCAAGCATGTTTCCCAAAGTTTATTTTCGGATTTAGAAGTAGAATCAAACTCTATGTTCCACCATTTACAACAGAAGATATCACCTTTCGGGAATGTTATACCTACACGATATCAGACTTTTCGCACAATGGGCGTCACCTATCGTTTAATTGCACTGAACATTTGAGACGCCATCTAGTAGTAAACTACTGAGACGTTCTTTGCATGTGGTTCTTCTTCGCAATAATCACCTTCCGACATTTTTGGAGAAAGTGCAAAGTTCGGAAAATATTGTGTTTTGTCCTTTTTTTCTTGAAAATAGAGCTTAGTGACACAGTTTATACCGAAGCAGCCCTTTCCGGGCAGGACTGAGGAACAAAGATGGGTGATGATATAAGCCTTGAAGAAGTGGCAGCTGAGTATGCCTCGACCTTGAGAGATTTGGATTGCAATAGCAAGCCGTTAATCTCTACCTTGACAATGCTTGCTGACGACTATCAAGCTCATGTCAGAACCATTGTTACTGTCATAGAGAGACACATTGTTGAAGTAAGTAAATTTACCTTACTTGAAACAGTTAACTGATTAGAAGTTTAAAATGTACAGGAGGGGTATCCAACCTTGGTCAAGATTTCAGATTTGCAAATTTCCTAATCTGTCCGTCTGTCAGCACGGAATTCCTGAAGGGAATGAGAATCTTGATGAAAGTTGGTGTGAGGACTTTAGGTTGAGGCAGAGGTCGAGTGTAGATGGGCTCTGTAGCTCAATATTTAGGGGGGTGGGGTTCAAAATTAAGGTTCAAACAGTTTGTTTTACAGATAATGAGATAGTCGATTTAGGGGAAAGAAGACATGCCAAACTTGAATATGAAAACCATTTTCTCGGCAGACCAGTCAACCACAAATCCCTGATTTTTGGATACCCTATGCCAAACGCTGGGTATATCTAACATTTGGCATAGCCTATGCCTAACGCTGGATACCCTATGCCAAACGTTGGATAGGTGTTAGCACCCTAACCCTGACCTACCTCACTACAGATGAGTTCTGATTGGTTGATTTCTGAGCTTCACTCAAATCATCAATATTTTATTGGGTCACAGTATCCAGCATTTGGCATAGTGTGTCCAGCGTTAGGCATAGGGTATATCAAACGCTGGACATACCCAGTGTTTGGCATAGGCTGTCCCAAAATCAGGGATTTGTGGTAGACTGCGGCAGACCCCGCCAGACAAGTAATTCGTCCTGTATCCGGCCATAACCGCAAAGTAAGTTGATTAGATGTTTGATTTATGGGTAAGAAGACATGCTGAACATTCATATGAAAATCATTTTCTCGTCAGACAAGTAGTTGTTGTGGAATCAGGCCTAAACCGCAAAATTGTTAAAAGTCAAAGTTTTATCTGAAGCTGGTTAGGTCTGATTTAGGGGTAAAAAGACATGCTGAATTTACTTTTGACAGTTCTCTAACTGGACACATATGTTGCCCGGAATCTGGCTGAACCTGGAAGATTTGTTAAAAGTTTGAAGTTTTATCTGAAGTTGATTAGATATTCGATGTAGGGGTAAGGAGATACACTGATTTCATTTTTGAGCTTGTGTTTTTGCAAGACAAGTAGTTCGCCTGGAATACACTTGAAACAGGCAGCAGTAAGGCTGGGAGATTTGATCAGTGTTGTCAAAGTAGGAGAATTTGAATTTGAACAAAGGCCTGCATTTCCAGTATTAAAGATCCAACATCAGAGAAGTCACGCCTATAGAAAAGTAGGAAAATGATTTCAGGATATATCTTGCAACGAATCAGATATTTTATTTTATTTTTCAGCAAAGAGGTACCACAAATCCGAAAGAATAAGTTCATTCTATGAAATCAATTACCCCTGGATAACAAACAAAAGAAGTAACACATTCTTTCTGGTTTTCAGGAATATTTAACTAGGTGATATGTTACTAGACTGTTGGATCACAGCCCTATTCAGTTAAATTTTAAGATTGTCACTTAAAACTAAAAAGTATATCCAAATAATGTAGAAGAGCTATCCTAGCTGACATTTCCATTTTATACATTATTTTGAATATATGTTTCAGAGTCAGCTTAAGCTCAAGGAGTCTTCAACCCTCGCAACAAACCCTACAAATTTAATCGTTTTCCATTCATCCACAACACATCCAATTTCACATTCTTCATCTTGATCAGTTTCACATGTGATTAGTAACAGACTTCTAAAACGCTTGTCAGCCATTCTTGAACACAAAGTGGTTTTAACCAACTTAATCTTGCTCAAAATTCTTTCCCCTTTTGCTGAGGTAGCGGATTGTAGCCAGCTTTAATGCTTTCCATATTGGTGGTAATACATCTTTCAATCCATGAAAAACTTTCGAATTCATCTTCAAACTTTTTTGTTTTTATGCCATCTGGTGACTTTCAAGATCATGTCAGAACAAGGCTTACTTGTTTTTTGAACTCGTGTCTCTGCTGATCACCGGAAAGGAGTCGAGAAGGCTGTTGAAACTGGAGTAGATGGTACTGTGGTATTATTTCTGGAACAGTACTTGTAGTTGCAAATGATTTAAATTTCAGCTGGTTACCTAATTTTTGAGAACTACAGGAATTTAGGACATTACCAGAATCACTCTAGTAAGTTTTGTGTCAGGGTCATCCGCGTAAGCTGTGAGTCTATACTTATCCGGTAAGCAACTAAAGTCCGGGAGAGCTCCTGATCCAAATATTCTTTGAGCCCAAGCTGACTTTGAAACATTGCTGGAGTAAATGTCCTGATCCAACCTCCAATAAATTCCCTGAGACAAGTTCCGATTAGATTCCTTGAGCAAGATCTCGGTAGATTCCCTGAGCGAAATTCCGGCAGGTTCCCTGAGAAGTGATCCGGTAGGTTCCCTATAATTCATGAAGTTCGAGTTTGACAAATTTTAACTGGCGTGGCTTCGCTGCACCAGTCAAAATTTACCAGAACTTTTTTCCCACAGGCTTCCCCCCCCTCACACACAAACCCTCGGGACGCCCTTGTCTTCACCACCAGTTCAGTCTAGAACTGGGAATGAGAGCAGTCCCTCTTTTCTCATTGAATTCTCTGCTGAGTTTTCTCCAATCTTCGTATCTTCTGTAGAAAGCAAAAGTTTGATGGTCCAAAATACTGAGAAAAGAGGTTGACTGCTGTATTTTGGAAAAGGCCTAGAAAGTCCTTCTAACATATGCCATGTTTTTCCAGGCTCATCCGAAGAAAAAACTCCCTGGATTGTATCTAATTGACTCAATTTGCAAGAACATCGGTGGTGTTTATGTCCCAACTTTTGCTGGTAACATCGTCTCCCTGTTTGCAGGAGTTTTTGAAAAGGTGGGTTATTTCTTTCATTCTTTTTTGTCACCACCAACCAGAGCCACAGTAGTGGTATGTACACGGACTCCACCCAACCTTCAATATCGCCAAAAAGTATGATGAAACTCAGACCTAGCAAATGTTTATGCACAGCAGGCTAATGTGTGCAAACAATGATTTTAAGTAAATAAAGTCAATTTGAAGCCACACTCTGCAATGTTTTTTTAATCCTCTGCTCTGTTTTGCACAGTTGCTGCTGCACACTCTGACTGCAGAAATATGGCAGTCGAAGTAGGCTATTCCTACAGTTCTGTATTACTATAGTGACCGTCCAAATTATCCCAACAGGGGAGAAATTATATTCAAAAAGGCAAATGAAAAGAATCCATCTGTTTCAAAAGATAGCTTAAAAATACGCAGATTCAAGAGATAACACTTAGGATGTTGTCAAAGTGCATTGCCAGGAAGAGCCAAAACAGGATCTGCTGAACTTTACGATCTTGTGATGACAGACAAAAAAGTCAGCAGATATTTTTTACCGGTGGTATTTCGGCCCTTTTATGCATAACATGTTAATGCATAATGTTTGAAAACATAACAGCCAATAACCTGAGTGTTATCTGTTGAAATCCGCATCCTTGTTTCATATATTATGACAGTTACGAGAGTGTGGTTTGCTGTTTGTTGCCTCTTTTCTTAGTGGGTATTGACCAAATACTGATTGCTCTATTTTAGGTGGATGAAGGCACCAGAGCTCAAATGTACAAGTTGCGACAAACATGGTCTGACATTTTCTCTCAAGTGAAGATGCACATGCTTGACAGAAGGGTTCACGGCATTGACCCAGCATGGCCTGTGGCTGATGGAGGTGGGTCGAGGGCGGTACCGTCACAGCCAACCAGAACTGTGCATGTGAACCCTAACGTCTTACGAATGACGGTAAGTTCCTCCTCCCCTTTTTTCTTCCCATTATACTAGTGGAATGCCTAATTTGCAACTTGGAACAATGTATTTTCGGCCGTCGTATTGGTATCATTCGTTTTCTTCTTGATTGCTGCTTTGGGGCAAACAAGAGGCCCCACTTCCGAAGTGTATAGTTTTTAGCCACTTTGAAGGTCATGGTTTGATTAAAACTTGTGAATGAAATTATTTCGAAGGCTTTATGCCAGGTGAACCAGTAGTGCCAAAGATAGTGCATGGGAGTAAATATTAAAGTTGACTAAGTCCCGAAGAATAGGAATTGTCGGTCTTTCGAATTATCGATAAGAGTTTTTAATCAGTTTTATGGTTTATTAGACAAAAACTTGGTAGCGTGCTAATTTGATTGTCTTTACAAAATATCATTCGTTTTAACAATCATAGCCCATAGGTTACATAACCGGACACATGGCGGTACAAATACTGATGGTACGCTGACATTTTATTAAACATGCGTAAAATGACACAAACATATTAATTTGCCTCTTTGTTTTGTTTTTTTACTGGCTTCAGTTTCAGCTGCGAACGCGTACGATTTTTTACGGGCGCATCAGGTGGGAGGATGGCGGTATTTGACAAATGCATGGAGTTTACAGCCAAACTGGAAATCAGTGTGTTAGGACGTTCGTGCAGTGAGGGGAGGGATTGTTCCTAGAGATTCGTAAGAACTTGAAGTCACTTGCTGACGTAGTATAACTGAAGGGCCATCTGTTGTACACGCTCTAGTTCATCATGAACTGTCACCATATCAAAAGACGATCAACCAATGAAATGAGGGATGTGATGAGGGGAAATGAACTGGAATTATTTTGTTTGTTCGGAATTCCCAAAACAACTGGAAATTTTATCATTGTTGAAATATCTATTATAGGTCTGTTGCCTTCGGAAACGTGTAATGAGCTCATTTAGCAAATACCCAAAGAGCCAGTTATTGCGTAAATTATCATATTTCTTCTAGATGTTTGGGGGGTTCAGATAGCAAGAGCACATGCCTCGGAAGGTCGGACATGATCTGAATATTGTCATTTTTTAAGGAGATACCATCGGAAGCAGACCTAGCCTCTATTATCACACAGCCAGGCTTGCAGAGGGTTCAGCCGAAGCCTGCCGCTTCAGCGAGCGATTTGGAAGAGCTGCGGATGAGGTCCCATCTGTTGATGAAGAAAAAGGAACTTTTTGAACTAACGGCCAAGAATCTGGAGATGGAACTAAGGAATGTTCAAGCAACTTTTGAAGAATTAACTAGAACTTATTTTGCAGTAAGTATTTCATCTGCTGGGGAGGGTGGTGTGTAGCGAGTCAAATGGAAGTTGAAGTGAAATAGCCAAATGACCTGTGATATGGACAAGCAACGAGCCATTCAGGGGGCATTTTTCTTATTTTATTTTCATGACAGAACGTTAGTGACAGAATACCTATTAGTATGTCCGTCCATCTGTCAGCAGGACTCTCGAAGGGGATGACATGTTTTGTTCAAACTTGCTATCGGGATTCATTGGATCAAAATACACTTGAAATTCTAAGGTGAGCCTTGTAGCTCTTTACTTAGGGGTGGGAAGAGGGTTTCAAACTAAGGGTCGACAAAAATATTTTTTAAAAGCTAGTCAGACGATCGATCTAGGGTTAGTAGTACTACCGGACAAGTAGTTTGCTCGGAATCCGGCCAAAACTTGAACAATTATAAAATTAGATGGTTTTATGTGATACTACCGACGGGGTCAAGTGAAAACCGGAAATTCGGCAGCCGTCGTGTTCCCTCTTTAGGCTATCCGGTGTTGGGAGCTTGAATCTACCGATCAGAATACACTGAACTTAAAAAATCGATCTTCTTTCTTTTCAGTCAGCTATGATACTCGTCATATCTATACTCATATTGGGTATGCCTGGATATAGTGTTATAATCACGTTTCAGAAAAAAGGCTTTCAAATGGTTTTCTAAATGGGGTTTGTCAGAATTCACAGCATTTGTTAGCTGAAGAATATCTTTAATTGACTTTTTGTTTATGATTCTCAGTCAGTTTGTGCTGAACGAGTATTTCTTTATTAATCTCACATTTCGGGTTCTGCAGGTACCAAATAAAAGGTATATTGGACGTTATACTATGAATGAATGATTGAATTTTATTGGCGATCAACAGCACAAAGGAGAAAGAGATGGAGTATAAAAAAAAACAAGGGAAAAACAACGACTACAAAAACAAAAGAACGTTAACCTATATTCAAATAATGCATAACTCGGATATTCAGTTCAGTTCAGCTATAATCGGATATGTCAGCTGTGATGCTTTGGCAGCGATATTTCGGCCCTTCTTGGCAAAGGTCCTCGTCAGGCTGTCAATCTTCAGGGTCAACTTCCCGCTTGCAGGCTTGTCGCCTGCTTGCAGGTTTGTTTCCTTCCCCCAAGTTGACCGTGAAGATTGACAGCCTGACCAGGACCCTTGCCAAGAAGGGCCGAGATATTCTTTGATTGCGGGTTTGTTTCCTTCCCCGAAGTTGACCATAAAGATTGACAGCCTTACAAGGACCCTTGCCAAGAATGGCCAAAATATCGCTGCCAAAGCATAGTAGCTGACATATACGTTTTATGCATTATCTGAATATATGTCTCAAAGTCAGCTTGGGCTCAAGGAATATTTATTAACGTTAACCTAGAAACAAAATCAAACAAACTTAGATGAATCTCAGGGTCTGCGACCGAGTACTTCTGAATCAAGTACCGCTGGGAAGTTGAAGAAGAAATTTAGCAAATTCGAAGAACAGCTTTCTTAAAGGACCTCTCGCACTATTTACTCTTCAATTTACAGTATTTTAGAATATTTGAATACTTTAAAATAGGCTGTGCTTTCAACAAATAAACCACGCCTTGGGCTGTTTTAAGTCTTTTTCGAGACCCGTTGACTTGTAGCGAAAACAGGGAAACAATTTTCATAAACTGTTTTTCTGATGGAAAAACTAATCGCAGACAACAGTCGACAGCGTGATACACATCGAAGGTAGCAAAACTCGGCAAGTGGGAAAATAAGCGTGGTTTCTTAAGAGGGGTTTAGAATGTACCGTACGAAATCGGGGTCTCCGGGTTAGTAATATGCGTTAGTATTATAGGTAAGACAGGTCCTTTAACTCTTTCTTATCCGTGGTGTTCAAAAGATCCCAAAATGGAGCCACAAACAGAAGTGAGACTACGAGCGTGTTCCACCCTTCCACAAATAGTAACTATTAGTTACTATTTCCGTTCCATCCAGTTACTACGCTGACCGTTCCAACCTTGTCGGAATAGTAACTAATAGTTACTATTTGCTTACCATGCTCGGGAGCGTAGTAAGCGTAGTAACTACGCATCTCTGTAACGTGATTGGTCGGATTCGCCCCTGACGTGAGATCCTGCTGGAAAATAGAAAAATCGTTCCAGCCTTGACGGCAAAAAGCCAGAATTTGTGACGTCATGCGTAGTAACTACGGTAAGTAGGATGGAACACGCTCTACAGCGTTCTAGAGCTTTGCAAGGAGCTTTTGAGTCATATTCACTTATGACAGAACAAGAGACGCGTAGGCTCCATAGAGATTCTTATCAGTTCGAGCAATACTCAGCTTACGGGTTGCGGCTACAGACGGGCCAATTGATAGGCCAGGGTACATCAGTTCAATTGCAGTGTAGGACAAGAATTTATCAATGTGTGAAATCTTGGGTAAAATTGATAGTGGGTCACAAGAGATAGTAGCTCAAGAAGAACCTGAAGATTGGACTAGGACTAGTTGGTCCAGGTTTTACTGCCTTTTTCGGCTGAATGATTTTCGCCCTAATATTTCAGTCTCGACCTGGTATGACCGAGTACGGCTCTGACTTCAAAATGGAACAGCTAAACTGCCAAATCAGAGTGGAAACCATTCGACTCAGACAACAGGAAAATGCCAGGCAGATGGACGAAATAAACAAGGAAATGGCCGCCTTCCAACCAATCGCGCCACTCAATGGAACTCCTACCATCCCCCCGCCTACTATAGTGGTGCCTCCTGCATTAGTCAGACCCGCCATTGCGCCTGCGCCCATCGCTGCTCCTCCCCAGCCGAGGGTCATGACAGTGACTCCAATGCCGAAGGGTGATGTTGAGCAGGTAACTTTTCTTTACTACGTTGATTGCAAATAATCCCCCCCCCCCATAGGAAGGTAGGCATAGAGCGGCACCAAAGGACCCGTTTTTATGGCTCTTGCTGCTTCGCTCAAGTGGCATATACCGATCACTTTTCGGTCTGTCGGTCCACTGTTTTCGAGTTAGGGTACTTCCAGAAGCGCTAGGACGATGGAATTTGGTAGGCTTATCAGGGACCCGACCAAACTAACTTGGAAACAGTCACCTTCCCGGTCCAACAACCTTGGGGGCGGGGGGTGGGGGGGGGGGTTGAGCTAATCCAGAATGTTGAGATTTTCATAACTTTGGAACGGGTGATCGGATCTTAATGAAACTTGATGTTTGGAAGTGTCTCAGACTTCTTATTTCAGGTCTGGACCGGATATGATGAATGTGTTGGGGGGGGGGGCACCGGAAATCTTGTGACACGCTTAGAGTGGACCGATTGGGATGAAACTTGGTGGGAAGAACAAACACAAGCCCTAGATACATTAGTGGCGGAACTATAATAACAATTTATTCCTCACGCCTCTCAATACAGAATTTCTACATAATTGACAACAGAAAAATGATATGGCAGGGTGAAGAGCGGATCGACTGCGGCACGATTGCCATTTAAAGTCGTCGCTACGTTGAAAGTCTCGAGATATGGTATGTTTATGTTTAGGCTATTGGAGAAGGCTTCCAGTGATTTCATCTTTTTGACTGGAAATGACAGTTTGTTCCAGATCCTGATGACCCGGGGTCTGAACGAATGATGGTAAGAATCAGATCTTGCATTCTTCATCTTCACAGGCTCCAACTGCAGACTATGCGATCTTGTGTTGCTTTGGGGAGTTATATGAACAAGCTTGTCTTTTACGTTCCCAAAATTCTCGTGAACTATCTTGAAGAGGGTTTTTAAGTCTAAGATCGTTCTTCTTGTCTCAAGTTTATGGAGAGTGAGCCTTCTTAGAGCTTCGTCATACGGAAGGTTTCTGAATCCTTGAAGTCCTTTTACAAAGTGTTTCTGGACTCGTTCTATTTGTCAATATCCTTTTTGAGATATGTCGACCTGATGACAGTGGCGTACTCAAGCTGTGGCCTGACGCAGGTTGTGTACGCTCAGATCTTTAGGTGAATGTCAAGGTATCGTAGGGAGTGAGTGAGTAGCCAAAGAGTATTTGATGCTTTACGCACAACCAGGCCGATATGCTTTTCTGGTTTGAGGTCCGAGCTCAGTATTACACCTAGGTCCTTTTCGCAGTTAGATTTTGTCAGGTCGATACCTTTCATTTTGTACGAGTTCTTCGGATTTTGACGGCCAAAATGGACGACAGAGCATTTTGTTACAGGAGTGCTGCGTGAAGCCGCCACCCTAAACTCCTATTTTTGGGAAATGACTTAGGGGAAAAGAGTAAAGGTTGAGATAAAATTCAGTGGAGTATCCTGAAAGAAAGCTTAGAACCTTCACTTTCTGCTGGTACCATAGTTTACTTGTAATTGTTCAAGGCTAAGCTGGGGAACACGAAAGAATATAGGCACCCAAGTGATCATGAAGTCGCCCACTTTGCTAAAAATAGTATTTTGCTACATGGTGAAGTTAGAGGCCAGCTGTTTGGTCAGAGAGGTACCTTGATCTTTTGCAAATAACAAAATTTGCTGTTTTCTTGGAATTTGCATGATTTTTCTTGGGGTGGCAGCTTCATGATCCAAGGTGGCAGGATCATGTACCATGGCAAATTGGGGGGTGGGCGGTGCCATAGTAAGGGCAGCTTCATGCAACACTCTTGTACATTTGGTGAAAGATGGGGCCAGATTCGAGCACTTTGGGGGGAGTTGGTGGGGTACGGAATTCCGGTGATCGCGTGTTAAGGTACTTCCAGATGTGCTAAGACCGAAGAAACATGGATTGAACATCAGAGACTTCACAAGGTTCTGACAATCGTGGTGGAGTGGAGGCAGGGGGAATCCTGAATCTTGAGGTGTCGTGTAACTTTCGAACCGGTAATTGGAACTTAGTGAAACTTGATATATAGAAAGACCTCGTGTCTCAAATTTCCATTTCAGGTCCAGACCGGATCCGGGGGGGGGGGAGACCGGAAATCTTATGACACGCTTAGAGTGGAGAGATCGGGATAACACTTGGTGGGAACAACAAGCACAAGCCCTAGATACATTAGTGATAGAACCGCACTGGATTTGGGCTCTGTGGGGTAAGTTGGAGGGGGAGGGATCCGGAATTCCGGTGATCGCGAGTTAAGGCACTTCCAGATGTGCTAGGACGATGCAACATGGCTTGAAGATAAGAGACTTGACACGGTTAGCTTAGTAATTGTCACTTCAGATCCGACCATCCCTAAAGTGTTCATCTGAAATGCAAAGTATAAAAAAACACTTTTGAGCTAAATATACATTTTCATGATCCTCATTAGCCCATGATCATTTTTGCCTCAAGGATTTTGCTTACAAGCGATTCCCTTAAAGAGTAAATTATAAATTTTCATGCTCCCGATGGGAGAGGAAAACCTAGGTTTTCCAGTTGAAATTATAGGATCATCGGAATTAAAATGGGTACTAATCCAGTTGTTACTTACCCAAGTAGATTAATTTCAAGTTATTTAGGTAATTGAAGAAAATCAGTTTTTTCTGTTTGTTGATCTATAGATTCGAAACGTGGAAAATTAACGACATTACGTGTTCGGGCGTATAGATAGTTCATTGAAACTATTGTTTTTAGAAAACCGCATCGGCTTCCGGTGCTCCAGTAGAAAGAGGCAGCCGGGATCCGCGTAGAAACCGCGATCCGCGGTCGGCTGCGCCGTCACGAGCCGAACTCGAAGTTCCTCCACCAACGGCATCACAGAGGCAGCCACTTCTGCCTAGTCCCGCAAAAGAAACTGTGAGTGATACTTCTAGTGCTAAAGTGCCAAAGGATCCGCGTGTCCGTGTCTCTGGAAGTAGAGTAAGAGACGTGCCCGTATCAGACGAGACCGCAGTTGAGACTGCACAGCGGAGCAGCCCTGCGCCGGTTGCCACCCCACCCCGAATTAAGACGGACAGTCCGATCCGCGGTTCAAAGAGTCCGGTGCCGTTTCGCAGTTCCAAAAGTCCGATCCGTAGTGGCAAAAGTCGAAGCCCTAGCCGCGGCACGCGAAATACTAGCCCGGTTCGGTCGTCGACAGACCGGAGTCCAGGCCGCGGTTCTTGGAGTCCACCCCGCGGTTCAGGTGCTCCACTTCCGCAAGTGAAAAAGACAAGTTCGCCAACTGTGAGTAAAGCGGATAATCCGCAGCAAAGCTCGCCCCGCGGGAAGCCGAAGCGGAGAGGCGGAAAGAATAAGCGTGAGGAGTCAACGGATAGTGGCCGCTCGGAGACGAGGAAAAAGGAGCTGTCACCCCCTGCTCTGGATGAGAGATCTTCGAAAGGTATTTACAGTCTTGGTCGCACCGATCTAGTCAGTTTATGTGATTTTCTAAATAAATTTTTCACCGCTTTCGGTAGAGGTTCGTCCCTGCCTCATAGGTCTGCTGTGAAGCGTCGTTGTTATTCGACCGTGAGTGGAACTATGTTCAGCGGAGACGACTTGGTTTACATCACGTTAAAGCAGTTGATGCAGGACCATTTTCGTTGTTTGTAACTCTTGCGAGCATTCTACTTTTATCCATATTATGAACCTGAACATCTATTAACGCGGAGCCACGAAGCGATCTCAGTTTTCATAAACTGGGTTTGTCTGATTTCAGTTGGAAGTGTTGGATCGCAATATTTGCCACAAACGTTGATAATTTTAATTTTAAAAGCTCTCCTAGTGACAAAAGAACTATATAAGTTGTTATTCGAAGCAAACAACATTGCATTTGTAAGAAACAATCAGAGATATCCAATCGCGTAGTTTATCTACATTTTTGGGATCCCAAAATGTAAGCGGAGGGATACCTGTGACTGCGCAAAAGTTGTCTGTCCGTCCATCTGTCTGTTTGTAAGCACGATAACTCTTGAAGGGAATGACATATTTTGATGAAACTTGGTGTGAAGGCTGTTTGGTCAAGGAAGAGGTCGAATTCATAGATGGGCTTTGTAGCTCAACATTTAGGTGTGGGGTTTTAAATTTATTTTTAACAGCTAATTGAGTCGATTTAGGGGTAAAAAGACATGCTGAACATGAATATGAATACCGTAAGTTGATTAGTTTTTCGGTTTAGGAGTAAGAAGACATACTGAACATTTATATGAAATCATTTTCTTGTCGGACAAGTAGTTCGCCCGGAATCCGTCAGGAACCGGAAAATTTATTAAAAGTAAAAGTTTTGTTTGAAGTTGATTCGATGTTCGATTGATGGGTAAGAAGACATGCTGAACCAGCTTTTGACAATCATTTTTTGCCCGGACGGAATCCGGCTGAAACCTGAATTTTTGTTTAAAAGGGTTTTATCCGAAGTTGATGAGGGGTAAGGTGATACGCCGAATTCGTTTTTGAGCTTTAGTTTTGCCAGACAAGCAGTTAGCCCGGAATCCGGTAGAAACCGGAGGTTTGGCAGAAGTAAGGCAGGAAGATTTGATCAATTTCATCAAAGTAGATATGACGTATAGCCTAGGGGTAAATACACACATGCTGAATCCATATCTGAACTTAGTTTTCTCAGATGATTAGCCATTGACCTTCTTCTGTTTCTAAATCTTAAGAGTAGAAATGTTTAAAGAGTCTGGCGAAGACCGGATATCTACAAGACTTTTCGGTATCCCATCGAAACCTTTGGCCTTGTTGTAGTAAGCGGTCGGTAATTATCCACACACCTTTCACCCTCTTACGACGTTGAAAACGAAACTTTTTTGACGCGTTGTGGCCATGAAATTGGATTCCGTTTGCCTTTAAGACAGAGTCATACTATTGCCAAAAAGCATAAGTAACATGGCTGCGAATCTAGACGTTATGGATTTTTGTCACAGAATCATTCAGTGGCTTTCCTCGTGATTCATCTGCTTTACGAAGCTAGCGTTCCAGCACACTTCAGGTCAACTGAGACAAGAGACGCATTCAAGCAGCGCCAGCTCTGATCCTCTGTATGTTTGAGTGAAATAAAATCAACTTGAATGGAAGAAAGCCTTTCACGAGGTTGGAGTGCTGTAAAGAATACTTGGGGGGGGGGGGGGGACCGTGGATTACCATCCGAGGTTCTGCGTATAGCGTTGACGTACGCAACAAAGGCTTCAACACGGGCAGCAACTGCCTAGATATAGCAACTGTTAAAGGTTCACTAATTCAAAATCTGGAACTGACTGATAGGGCTGTTTAAACGGTGTCGAAGCTCTGTCGCAATTTCTTTCTGCGTGATCTGTTCTTACTATCATTGTCAGCAGGCTGTATGCCGATTTGCTACCACAAGGGGATTTTCAACTTCAAATGCGTGAGTTAAATTGTTGCTTCATCGAAAACCTTGGAAATCCAGTATAGTAAATCATTTGTGGACCGGATGTTCATAAGTTTTCAGAAGTCTTGCTGAAGTGGTAAACCGCTGACGTGCACCAGGTCAGGTCACGGACTCGGCAGCTGCCCGTCTGTCAGCTAGTAACAGAGCAAAATAACACTGGAGAGTAGCGCCAAGACCTATGCTCTCGATGCTTTGCAAACGGACTATACTTGTAGCGCCGCCCACTACGCTTGCGGCACTTGAAGCGATACAAACTTGTGGGCTTAGAAATGTCTAGTATAGCAAAGGTACGGTCTGCACAGACCAAGGAAACAATGGAGGCTGTGTAATTTTTTTGCAATGTTCAGTATATGAAGTTATCGGAGCCGGCGCTGCTGAACGACTGCATGAGTTTCGGTAGGGATGTTCTCTATCGCTAGTGGCGATAGTATCGCTGCTATTCGAAAGTGTGTCAATCTTGCCAAGTCTTGGCGCTACTTCCTAGTGTTATTTTGCGCCGGCTAATAGGGACCTCGACGAAGCTTAAACGGTGGAAATGGGCGGTTGTCCTGTACTTAGGACTCTGAAGAGTGCCGAAGGCTGTGTGCTATTCTTTATTTTCTATTAAATAAACTTGAGAGTTATCCTAAGGCACTCCCAGAGGCAACTTTAGGACCTTGTAGGCAGTGCGGAAGTGTTGACTAAACTTCGTCGGAATACTTGACTGGGTTCCTTTGGTAAGAAGTTTTCTTGAGACTTGGGGACAGAGACTTATTATTCTTGTCTGATATCCTGATTTATGTATAACGTATTCTAAAGGTGTTGCTTCGTCGCTGGTATAATCTTTGAAGTTTAGTCATCAACTTCAGCGCCGCATGTCGCAATAGCTGCGTTCGTTTTCTGTCGTTTTGCTTTTCAGCATTTCTATGAATTGCCGAGAATAACGTGTCTTCTTTGTTCGGTTTACTGCCGTTTCGTTCGTCGTTCCTGTAACGGCGAATGTAGGCAGAGAGTCAGTTTCAACATCTCCGTTCGGTAATTAAGCGCGAATTTTTAGAATTCGTGAGAAAACAAATTAACCTTGTAAACCAAGTTTTAAAACAGTGGGTCTGTTGTGCCAGAATCCACTTTTGTGGACGACGTTATATACAACGTGGCAGAGAAAACGGTAATATGAAAAAATTAAGACGATGTTTTTCATACCGGCGAAAACGAACGCGGCCAATATTCCGACGCCGTTTAGTCGAAGCGGGTGAGATGAACTTTTGAATAAGATTTAGAGAGATGATGCGTAGGCTACTCATGTTTCCTGCTAGTAGCAGTTCGATTTTTTACTTCTTTGGCGATCTCCCTGTCGGGAGCTGACGAAGATACGCCTAGAGTCACGCGCAGAAAGCGAGGTGTGTTCGAATCTTCCAGAATACCACGAGTGAACTACCACACCTGGAGAATCATAGGGACTTGGACAAATTTTATATCGGCTTACTCCCATTCATTTTTTAAATAAACAAATACCTGCGTGTAATCCGTACTTAGTTAAGAAAACAGGGCGCATCGCTCAAGTCTTGTTTTGTAGTACCATCATAGTTGTAACCAACGTAACTGTCAAGGATCAGTCCAATCAAATTGATAGACGTTCGACTGGCAAGAGGCGACAGGTGCAATAGCCTAGTTTACCTTACGCGTTCACGCTCATCAACGTCACAAGTAGACGTTGCGTGTAAGAGAAATCCAGCGTCTATTTTATCTTCTTCGTTGACGACTGAAGTTGACATTCTCCAGCAACATGCGTACAGGGGCTATGGTTGCTTTTTGTGGCCATCCATCGGTACTTTATTGGTATAAATAATACCAAGACAATAGGAACGCGTAGCGTTCTACTTTCAGTAAGTGTGAGGAACCGTGACAGAACCTCGCTCCGCTAGTTTTTAAATTGTTCGCTTATATATGTCAACAAAACGCCTTAAAGCAGAACTGGTACTTAATGCTTTTACATTATTTCTCCTTCCAAGTAACAAGTGCCGCCACTGAGCCGCCTATCTCCGATGTCCCTTTCGCGGTTGTTTTCTTGCCGTCGCTCTCGAGTAAAATCTGATATTCCCACGGAGACTTATTTCACGATTAAGCCCCGCCCCTCGCTTTGGTTTTTGTCGGAAGTCAGGCTGTTCAAACCAACAAGATACAATGTTTGTTATCGAGTATAGCCAAGATCGCGCGTAGTAGGTAGTGTGCTTTCAAAGTTGAGAGAAATTGCAAGAGTTTCTTGTTATGTTAATCTTCGAGGAATGTAGCCTGGTATGTACTGTGTGCCAGTGATGTGAACTTGTAACGATAAGCTTTTTTAAGAACCTTAAAGTTTAACTGAAAAGCCAACTTATTTTTGTGTCATTTAATTGAATACACTAATAATTTGGATTCTGCTAAGGGATTTTTTGTTTTATTTTCCACTATGTGCTCTAGTTATGACGTTCAGAATAACTACGACCGTCCCCACAACGTAAATTCTACTATGACGCGGGAAATTTTAGTCTCAACGCGGCTTTTCAATGGGAAGTGGTGAGCTTGGTGAAGACTGGTAAGTGCCTGAACAAAAAAAAAATCACAAATCTTTCTGGTAAGGCATACAACAGAAATACAAGCGCATAGAGGTACCCCAAATCACACGGAAATTCCACTATTTGAAAATTGATCATTCGTGAATAGCGGAACAATGAAGGAACGCATTTTCAGCGGGTCTGCCAGCCAATTTAAGTGAATAAGTGAAGGGTAACTAGATTGTCCTATTCCAGCCCTTTTCAGTTAAACTTTAAAGAAAACTCAACTGTCAATGAAGTGTCGGTTTATGACCATCACCATACAGGGCGGGATTTCGGCGAGTGGACAATTAGACCTGTGCACCAGTGGGCCCCTGGCACGTTAAGTAATCGTAGAATAATATTTTTGCTACCTGTTACTGTAAATGCTTTTCTCGAAATTACTAACAGTGTCCTGAATCGGAATTCATCTTGATCTCAAATCGGATTATTCGTAGTGTGTGGTCGAGGTAAGCACCAAAGGTGAGTAATACGAGCCCCCCCCCCCCCTTCCCTGCTAACGTGCAATTTCTTGTTCATTTTTAGGACTTAAAGCAGCCGAATTGGTACCAGAAATACCCGTGGTGAATGTGCAAGAGCACGGGGATGTGGACCTTAGGACCACTCTCGTCTTACCGAATGTTATATCGCTACCTACTCCTGTCTCGCCCATCCACGAGGATGAAGATTTACGGTACGTTGGTAGTGCTTCCTTAAAGTAGATCTGAAGGGACGAAGGAGGTGTTTCCCTTGGTATCGCTTATATTGCTCGAACCCATTTTTTCTCAGACCCTTATAACCCTGTATTATGCTTGAGAAGCACGATAGGGTTGGGCGGTGAGGGAATGGAATTTCTGGCAGGATTGTCCGCACCGTCATTAGTTACATATGTAAAAGCTAATGAATCCCCAGTACCGTTCCATTTCCTTCATGATCGTACTTTATACTTTCTTCAACATTATTTTTCAGAATAAAATGATTTTCTGGTTTTAACTCTACTATTACAAAAGTCACGACCCTCTTTCCTGTCTCTAGTACATGCGTTCAGGAATTTCAGCATGTATCTCCAAGTGCTCTGTCGGACTCAGATATGTCCTTGCTCTAAAACTTATCATGGCTGTATTTGTCTCTTTGTCTTGGTTCATAATAAATTTCTGTCTCGTAAATTCCGACTTGCTTGTTAATTACGACCTTACATTGTATTATGAGCAAGCTCAGGCATGACAGAGCGCTGTGCCCTTCTAGATGTGCGAAGCTTGTGGTAAAATTAAGGAAACTAGCTTCCGGTAAGTCAAGTCACTTGCCCCTTAACCAGGCATACAGTCGAGCGCGAGAGAGACCTCGTAGCGTGGAAAACAAGCTAGTCAGGACAGCTCGAACTTAGGATTTTGAAGCAGAGTAGGACCTATCTCAGCGGAGCCTTTGAAGTTTCTTTGGATGCTCCATGAACCTTTAAAGTATAACTGGAAGCTGATAACATTCCATGGTTTTCCGTCTCAATTTAGTGCAATCACCACTTGCCCCTTTTTCCTTGTACTGTTGTTTTCATAATTTTGGCCCAGACTAACGAGAGACAATAGTTGCGTTTTTGCAGATTCCATGGTAACTGAATTTGCATTTTGTCGTTTTTGCAGTTTCCATGGTATCTGATACCACGTTTGTTTTGCAAAATGACAGACTTGCGCTTTGGGAAGTCATTCCAAAGGAAATATGAATATTCACTAACATCCAGCTCGCATCACAAGTGCCAAACTTCTTTCCCACCAATTTGACCCAGGCTCCTGTGTTAGTGAAAGTGAGATGATTTTTTCAGATTCCACGATCCCCGACCGTGGTAACTGAATATCAATTACCAAACTGCGAAAACGCCTTTTGACTGTAGTATCAGATACCACGGTAACTGCGAAAACGTCTTTATACCGTGGTATCAGACACCATGGTATCTGCGAAAACGCAACTAACGTTCGTTGGTGATGCTAGTCATGATTGCGCGCGAAAGATAGTGCGCTTTCACAGTAAATAGACATTGCGACTGTTAGTGGATAAGAGCTGATTTGTTTTGTTTTTTTCTTCTGGGAAATTTGAACTGGAATGTAACAATTGAATAGCTGAGTGCAAAAATGTGTACCAGATGCTGCTCCTAACTCAATTTGCCAAAAAGGGCGAGTTATCACCTTTGTGCACTCAAGTCTTCAGTTGTATGACCCTAGGTTCACACAGACGTTCACACTGAGGCGATATCGGCCATCGCCGAGATTTTCGTCGCCAAAATCGGCGATTTCTGTTGCTTCGTCAGGCGATTTTTAATGTTGGGAAAATTGAACTTTAATTTGGCGACAGTACGATTTTATGCACGCAACAGCAACATTTCGCGTTAAATTCTATTGCAGTTGAAAATTCAGTGTGAACATCCAGGCGATACAAATCTTCTGTCGATGCGATTAAAAAATCTCGTTCATCGCCGCGATTGCTCTGCGTGAACCGAGGGTTCCATGGAAAAGCATTGCTCGACCTAAACTTATCATATTTCATGCAGGTTGTTTGGTGCAGAAGATATTGACATGCGCAAGCTCCCATCCCTTGTCGAGCGGCTCTCTGCCGCCGTTCGCCATAAGAAAGAGAAGGCCAGAGCCTCGGAACCCGAGGAGCCGGAGGTCCCCGTGCCACCACCACCACCCATGCCGAAAAAAACCAAGGACGAACCACTCGTGGCCCCTCCCCCACCGAAGCTACCCAAGATCCCTCGAAAACCCAAAGCGGAAATCGAAAAGGAGCAGGAAGAGGAGCGAAAGAAGAAGGAGGAAGGGGCAAGAAAGAGGGAGCGATCTCCAGTCTCCAAACGGGACCGGTCACCTGTCCCAAAACGCGAGCGCTCGCCCATCCGAAAACGGGAGCGGTCTCCAGTTGATCTCAGATCACCACCAAGGAAAAGGGAGAGGTCTCCGGTGGGAGCTCGATCTCCACCGAGAAAGAGGGAGAGGGAAGTGTCTCCCCCTGCAGTCAAAGGGGTACTGACTGATTGGGATAACAGGAGCAGGTCTCCCCTCCTTAGAAATCCAGGTGGCGAGTCGTCGCCGCACCGAAGGGGCTGGAAGGCGATCAAGGAGGATCAGGAGGTAGGGTTTCCAACTGTCTGTATTTGCTTTGTGTATAATGCTCAGTGTTGCCACTTCTCTCTGACGGAGCCTGTGACATTGGCCGCAAAAATGCGGTGCCTACAAAATTCGGCCCTTTTTTTCAGTTTCCAGTAAAAAACTAGTGAATTCTGAGGTTCCAATTTACTCTTACTACAGGAGTTAATACGAAAAACAAATAAATCCCTTTTCTGGAAAAGAACTGCTTTGAAGTCTCAGAATTTGCGACGTTTTTTTTGGCAGAAGGTCGATTTACTGTAACAATTTTTCACAGCTTTGAAGAAGTCGAAAACCTGTGACAAATCGCAGAATTTTGGCAACGCTGGTAATGCTGCTCTCACACTAAAGCGTAAAGTTGCTTTCACATTAAGAGTGCGTTGCGTCCGCTTCTAGTCCATTCTCTCGCTGTCAGGGGTCCTAGATTCCCCAAATGAAAGTTAGAAGGCTAGTTCTAAAGAAGACATGATATTAGTTTCTTTTGTTATACTTCAGTATTTTTCATATATTTCAAAGATATTAGTTTTCTTATATAATATTTGACAGTGCAAAAGGGATAAGTCAGCTTATTTTTATTCGTCCCTTCTTGGCACCTTCTTGTTTTTCCGCAAGTTTCATTCTCCAGCTTGAGCCTGGAGAGGACCCTTGCCAAGAAGAGCCAAAATATAGCTTAAAGAAAATTCAGCTGACGTATCCGTTTTGCATTGTAAAATATGATTCGCAGTCACCTGGGGCTGAAGGAATACTATTTCTTATATGAATTATATAATACCATGTTTATCTGTATTTAACATCTGTCACGCAAACACAAAGACAGACTTGACTGGGCCTTAAAAAAATCATGAAATACATCGTGTAGATGATGAGTAAAATCCCAGTAAAAATAACATTCACATTGAAAATAAATATCCGTAAAAAGGTATATAAAAATGCTAATGGTTGTGTACGATGATGACGATGAATTTTATTACGCACTGAAAAGTAAATAAAGAAATTGATGCAGCAATAAGAAAGAAAAAGAAAGGTGATGAAGAATCCTCGGAAATGGAACTCGGTTATTGCACTTAGAGTTTGACCGCAAAGGGCTGAGACAGGACAATCTAGTTACTAATCGCTTGTTCACTTAAAGAGGCTTCGCTTTTCACGAATAATCAGTTCTCATATAGTGGAATTTTCCTGTCGGATTGTGGTACCTCTATGTGCTTGTACCTGTGTTGCATGCTTGACGAAAACGATTTTAGAAACAAAGTTAGGTGTTCACGTAGTTAGCTACCTTCCGCAATCTGATCCCTGGCCGCTGAAAAGCTGTGTTTGTATTGAGATTCTAATTTGTCGCGTCATAGTAGAATTTTGCGTTGTGACGACGCCAGTACATATTCTGAACGTCATATCAGTGCAAATAGTGAAATATAAAAAGATCCCTTAACATAATGCAAATAATGCAGTGTGTTCAGTTAAATGATACAAAAATAAGTTGGCTTTTCAGTTAAACTTGGGACCCCTCTTGCTTATTCTGCCTTTTATAACCTCAAAAAGTTTTGAAGTTATGGATCCAGGCTAGAACTAATTCCCTCCCCCTGTTTGGTAGATTTAGAGTTTTTGATAGGCTTAGGACTGGTCCAGATGTCATGTATAATCGCCAACTTTGCAAAGCAGGGGTAGAGGAAAACATGGACCACTTTATCAATCGATGCCAGGAGCTTTCGGAGTTAAGGGGATCTTATTTTAAGGGGAGTGTTTTGCTTCTTCCGGATATCCTGAATAGCACTTCGGAAAGGGTTATAACAAAGGTGTGCGAGTTTATGGACGGAGCGTTGAAGCTAAGAGCGACCAAGCTTAGTAGCGAGGCTTCATAGCCGGAGGAAATTATTGTTCTTGTTTTCCTTTGTAATATGTACTATTGTTGTATTATGTATATGGCCCCTGGGCTTTTAAATACAGTTATTATTATACCTAGCTCCCTTGTACAATCATAAGCTTCTAAAATCCCCGCCTTTCTCCATTGTTTCGTTTTGTGCCTACGAACTTTTAGCGCTTTTTCAGATGTGTCTAGTTTTGCCCGTCACACAACGCAAGGTTTTCCAGAATCTTCAATGTCCGCTGACGACTGTTTCACATATAAGTATTTGAGAATCTTCTGTTTTTGACTTCTTTTATTTGCTTAGTTTTCCAACATTTTAACCACGGAGCGTTCAGTTTCCAAACGTTTTGCGCCCAGCCGCCGCGTCGTAGAGCAGGAGAGCTGGAGAGAGTTGACAAGCTCTAACAAGAAAATCGCTAATTTCATATGGAAAAGTAATGGTATTTCCGGAAAACATTTGTTCTGATCTGTTTCACGGGGAAAAGATCATTTCTAGTTAGAGTTGTGCTTTAACATTGTAACTTTCTTATAGAAGTATCCGGGACAAGAGTTTGATCGGCGACGTGACAGGGAGCCGATTCAAGAGAGGATGTTGATTCACAGACAAGACCGTCCACCGGCCAGAGTTCCTTATAATGGACCTGAAGGAAAACGAGGTCGAGGGGGCCACGGCGACAGAGGTGAGAATATTATCACTTTCATACGTCGTTTTTTGCCCCCCTTCTCCGCGGCCCAGTTACTGAGAAGAAATGAACTGTCAGGAATAGAGAAAAGATTCAAAAAGTCGGAAAACTCTTCTTTTTTTTTACCCCCTCCTCTACTCCAGTTTGACAATTTTCCTGCTACTACTAGTCTGAGAACTTGTTTTTGTTTGTTTGTAATAGAATTCTGTTATAGATTGTCGTCGAGGTGAAATTGAAACTTGCTGTTAGAATATGCATGTGTTGGTCTGGTAATAAAGAAATCAGAGACTAAAAATACTGTTAAATTTAAGTAGATTTTTTTTTTTTCGGGAGCGCAAAGATCTGTCGGTAAAAACAAAATATAATGTTGAATTCAATTTTTTAATTTTTTTTTTAGGTCGCCGGCGTAGAGATGATGATGATAGTGCCGACTTTATCATCGAACAGGCTGAAGAACAGATGAGCCAAGGAATCATTACAAAAAGGCAGTTCGATGACATTTTCAATGACGTAAGTAGTCAATTGTATCTTAGTATACAATTCACCAAAACCCTGTTTTTTCTTTCAACTTGTTTCCTCTCCAGATAAGTGGTCCATAATGGCAACATAGAGGAAAAGCCGCTCGTAAAACCAATTGTGTTGCGAGAGCAACACTTTGGTTTTGTCCTCGTTTTTTTTTTTTTTTTTTTTTTTTCCTATGACTCCGATTTCATTTTATTCCTGGTAACTGGGAAGGGTCTAACCTGTGCGGTTTTTACGGAAAGTGTGGACCTTAGGCCGGATTGATGAATATGACATTACATTTTGGAAAGCTCCGTAGAACTCTTGCCTGGGGCCAATAAGGATGGTTTTTGCTTGTCATCGAGCCAGAGCCTACGGTTTGCGAAGTGAAGTGGAGTTGTATAGCCTATGTCGGAGAGGACCATCTCAAGTTGTGTAGCGAACCTTTCGTTTCATCAAACCATGTTTCTGCTTTCGAGTGGAAAGCTCCGTTCTAGCACGCTAGCAGGCAGGCACCAGTTTCAAATTGAAGATGGACTAAAATCTATAAGTGTTAAATATATGCGGCAGTTACCCGGCCCCACAGCCAACATATCTTCTTTGAGTGATAAATAGAAAAATCTACAGAGACAAAAAAGTGGCTTTTTCCCACGGGTCCGAAAGTGCTGCCATCTATTGTTTCTGTCCATGTCTGTGACGATTCCAGCTGAGTTTATAATTTTTTTTTTTTTGCACTTGGGTTTGCGGTAGAGTAACGGTATCAGATGTGCCCCTTAAACTTTAAAAGTTCTCTCATTGCTAAAGAAACTAGAGCTTATCCTTTGCTCCTTTCTAAGTCGTGACGTTAGAAAGTTGGCCTACGGCAAAAAAGTCAACTTTTGAACTAAGACAGGTAGAATTTTTTTTTCGACGGCAATCGATAGCCACTGATGAGCTGATCAAAGTATATGTCATCCATTTTTTGGTACAAAAATTCCTTCATGAGATACACCAGTTTGAAAATTTCAAAGGGGTTGACAACTTCAGTAGTAAGGTACATTGAAACCAAAAATAGGCAATAGCAGTTATGAGCCATGTAGGGGACTTTTAAGCAACAGTCGACTGTTAGCTCATAATCATCTTCGGTAATGAGGGCCTTGCAGCTTTTGCTAGTTGGTGTACCTGTTATTTGTTTCCGGTGTATTCGATGGTAAGAACAATTTGGTTCCATTTGTGTACGCGATTTCAGCTGAGTTTATCATTCGTTTTTTTGCACTTGGGTTTGCGGTAGAGAAATGGTATCAGATGTACCTCTTAAACTTTAGAAGTTCTCTCATTGCTAAAGAAACTAGAGCTTATCCTTTGCTCCTTTCTAAGTGGTGACGTTAGAAAGTTGGCCTACGGCAAAAAAGTCAACTTTTGAACTAAGACAGGTAGAATTTTTTTTTTCGACGGCAATCGATAGCCGCTGATGAGCTGATCAAAGTATATGTCATCCATTTTTTGGTACACAAATTCCTTCATGAGATACACCAGTTTGAAAGTTTCAAGGGGTTGACAACTTCAGTAGTAAGGTACACACTGAAACCAAAAATAGGTGATACCAGTTGTGAGACATGTAGGGGACTTGTACGCGGCAGTCGAGTGTTAGCTCATAATCATCTTCGGCAATAAGGGGTTTGCAGCTTTCGCTAGTTGGCGTACCTGTCATTTGATGGTAAGAACAATTAGGTTCCCAATTGTAAGACATGCAAGGGACTTGTCAGTAATAATAGGCTGTTATGCTACAAAAATCTTCAGCGATGAGGGGTTTGAAACTTTTGCTAGCCGGTGTACCCATTATTTTTATCCGGTGAACTTGATGTCTATCACGGGAAAGGGACTTGTCAGTAGAATCGGTGCACGAGGGGCTAGAAATTTGTGCAAATTGTTGCACATTGTATTCGATTTATATAAAACTGACTGTAAGAAAGTTTGTATCGATGGTCTCTCGCTGTATCCTAGGATTTACTGTTTTCGCAACGGGTACAAACGATAATGTAAAATAAGGTAGTTTCGTAATAATTAATAGTGTCATCTATGGTATTTTAATCCTGAAAAGTTACGGATAGCTTTATAATACCAACTAGATTATATAGGATATTGTTCCAGGTTTTCATCCGTCACGATGTCTACGATTGAAAAGGATAAAGTTCAACTGACTGCAAAGTCAATTTAGTCCCTTTTTCCGATATTCTTTTGTTGTGGTTAGGGCAATCGATGCCCTTGATGAGCTGATCAAAGTATATGTCATCCATTTTTTTTGAACAAAAATCCTTCATGAGATAAACCAGTTTGGAAGTTTCAAGGGGTTGACAACTTCAGGAGTAAGGTACACACTGAAACCAAAAATCGGCGATACCAGTTGTGAGACATGTAAGGGACTTGTAAGCAACAGTCGACTGTAAGCAACAGTCGACTGTTAGCTCATAATCATCTTCGGCAATGAGGAGTTTGCAGCTTTTGCTAGTTGGTATACCTGTTATTTGTATCAGGTGTATTAGATGGTAAGAACAATTTTGTTCCCAAAAAGCCAAAACGGCTTTTATGCTATAATCATCTTCAGCGATGAGGGGTTTGCAACTTTTAATAGCTGGTGTATCCATTATTTGTTCCGATGAATTTGATGTCAATCACGGGAGAGGGACTTGTAAGTAAGAATCGGTTCACGAGGGGCTAGAAATTTTTGAAAATTGGTGCACATTGTATTCGATATCTGTAAATATGACGGTAAGAAAGTTTGTATCAATGGTCTATCGCTATAACCGAAGATTAACTGTTTACACAACGGGTACAAACGATACGGTAATCTAAAACAATAAGGTAGTTTTGTAATAATTAATTGTGTCATCTATGGTATTTTAGTCCTGAAACGTTACGGATAGCTTTATAATACCAACTAGATTATATAAGATATTGTTCCAAGTTTTCATCCGTCACGATATCTACGATTGAAAAGGATAAAGTTCAACTGACCGCCAAGTCAATTTAGTCCCTTCTTCCGATATTGTTTGTTGTTGGTTTTACAACGCTAAAGAACAGCTTTTGATCATGTGATTATTCTTTTTAGAACATACCGTTTTAAAAGCTTCGATAAGTTGACAATTTCAGCATTTAACCGACAGCGAAGAAACAAAACCAAAGTGTTGCTCTCGCAACACTTTAGTCGGCGAAGCCAGACAAAGGTTGCCGCAACACTTCACGTTGCCCCGGCAACGTAGGTCTAGTTAACAGCTAAATTAAAGTTTAACTGAAAATGTAGCTTATTTTTGTATCTGAAATTTGAATACATTGAAACATTGCACCTATCTAAGGGAGTTTGCTTTTTTTCATGTTCAGAACGTGCGCTGCTTGCACGACAACCCAAAATTCATCCGGACGGGGAGATTTTGAAATTGAAAGCAAGTCTGCATTTGCGCGCTTAGTTTTTGGCTATGGCTTACCCTTGTAGTTGGTAAGTTTGTCATGCATAGAAAGGCGGGCACTTAGAGATGCCACAAATCCGAAAGATTAAGCCGATATCCAACTACGAGCTTTCAGTCCGGTAGATTGTCAAATCAAGGCAGTGCACACCGCGAGGCGGCATTCAACTCAACAAACGGAGTAACACATTGTGATTGGGTTTTCAAGCCTGTGTAACTTGACTTTTGGCCTTAGTCCTTTTGGTTAAACTTCAAAGATCCCGTTTCATTCGTCGCTACGTGATCCCGATAGTAGTAAATTATCTATCGTGATCCCGATTTCTGCGAGCAACTCTTTCCTAACTTCGAATTTTAAAGTGAAGAATCCTTTGGAAACTTTAAATAGTAAAATCCAGAACTTTCATAAAAAGGCTGACAACATTCTTATTCATCACAACCTTTTTCCAATTCTTCACGAAAAAGCGCCCTGATTCGATTCTGCCTTCAAGAACCGCTGGAAGATGTTGATTTGAAATGTTGTTTTTGATTGGCGTCAGTGTTGTATTTTTGTTTTGTCTCGTAGCGATTCTTTTCTATTTCTTTTTCACAGCACAAGGTTTCAGTTTTCGTGTCATCACGTACTCCCTAGCAATCGAGCTTTCCTCTCCGTTAGGGTATGTGGAGAAATCAGTTTTTTACGAATGCTGATTAACGATAAGAACTGAAATAAAAAAATAAAAAAATAATCGTATAGAGCGAGCGCGGGGTGACGAGAAGCATCAGAATTATACTGATACGGTAGAAAATTTAAATATCAAGCCAGTCTAAGTTTGTTTTAAAGGACCCGTTGTAAATATTATGCCAGTGCAATCTACTTCCGTAGTTGCTTTCATAAATTCTTAAACCGAAGATCCAAATTTCATATGTTCCACGCGCGTTACTCTTCCGACGAGTGTTCTCGTGTCATGCGTAAAACCGGTTACCTAAATTTTGCCGAGTTTTTGCTAGAAATCTAGGGGCGAAAAGGGTTAAAACAGCCAAAGCCGTCGATTATTTGTTTAAAGCAGTCTAGTTGTAAAGTATTCAAATAGTTTCGAATATTGGAAAATAAACAGTAGATAGTGCGAGGTAAGCTTCAAGCTCAACCTTCTGTTAGTTGTAGGTTTACAAGTCCTTCGGTTTCAGGTATTTCGAAGACGCGAGAGTCGAATGTTCCGCGAGGCCCAACGTCGAGATGGTTTCGACATGCCACCCCCCTTCGCACCTGGACCCCCCATGCCCATGCGTGGCCGTCCTTTACTACCTGCACCCATGGAACCACCCCTCCTCCAAATGGGACCCCGCCCTCCAATGGATCCACGACCACTTCTTGGACCCGGCCTGGGAGTCCGCGGACCGCCACAGCGCCCACTTCTCCCTCCGTCGATTGGACTCTTGGGACCACCCGGATCCGCGCCCCCTGGATCCGGACCGCCAATGCTAGAATTTGATCATAAAGTGATAAATATTGACGGCGTACCGCGAGAGATACGGTTTTATGGGGAAACGGCGGTTGCGCTTATGATGCCGACAGACCCGCGCGAGTTATCCTTTATGCCCGAGGAGAGACCCAGACCGTTCCATGTTGATGGCCAGTTGGTGGGGCAAATCCGAGTTGGTGACGAATACAAGGAATTCTTCTTCGGTAAGCACCTTTTTAACAATATTTGTTACCAGAAAATGCCCTTACCTTCAACCTAGTGTCAATGTGTCCTGTGATTACTCGGGTGGACAGAAGTGTGGTAGGTTTCTCCGCAGGGTCGGTGTTTCCACAGACAACGCTGACCCTGCTTCATCACCGCCCCTTGCATCGTTTCTCTCTGGCGGTCTGCTGCCGCCACATCCTCCCACTCAGGTACAGGCTTAGGTGTATGATTGCATGGTCCCTTTGGTAATTGCGACGGATCGTATTTCTTGGTCTTCCCCGTCGATGATATGATATTTATTTGCCTTCAAAGCCCAAAGGCCATAACAAACACACATAAATAATAACATGTAAATACAAAAATAAACGGTCACACTACTACACTAAACACCACTCAAACACTTTTCCCTGTGAAGACTGGCCACTCTGAGAAACCTCGCCATGTCTTCCTTGTGGCTGCCAATTTACAATGGTGTTGGACAGCCATTATTCGTCCATGCTGCGGATAGATAGAATGTCCGAGCCGGGTTCGATGACTGAAATTTTACATAGTCCAGAGTCGGGGTCGGATCTGGGTTCGTTCGCTGAAGTTGAAGAGCTGAGCGCACAAAAGTGATAACTCGCTGTTTGCTAGTTTCGATAAAATCGCATTTAAAGTTTGGGAAGTTAGTAATATCGAAAGCTAGTTATCACTTTTGTCCGCTGAGTATATCAGGATCAGTAAAATCGCTATTTTCTTGTTGGAAGTAATGGTATTTTTGGAAACGATATTTCTGAGCCCTTTCTTCGTGAAAAAAAATATTCCTGGTACGAGTTGTGCTTTAACTAATTTCTGGAAAGAAATACCAAGAGAAACAAACATAAACGGAAAAGGTGAAAGATATGATGAAAAAGAACATGAAAGTCCACAGTTGAAAATAAAAAGGTAAAGGTATCATGACTAAATTTTTGACGGGCCAGAATGGCGATGCAGATCTCTGATTCTCTGCCCTCAGCCAGGGGTTACCCATTTGAAGCTGGGTGTACTTTGGCATGTCTTACAGGGTAACGCCACACAGCCTCGCCCCAAACCAAACGGTTGACGCATCTGAGACTCGAACCAGCGCCCCTACGCCTGGGAGTTATCCTGCTAGCGACTCAGCCAAGACGGACGATAAATTCAAGGATCGTCATTATTTGTGACTTTCATATCTTTCTTGTAGGCGGTCGGAACCACATGGTGCGTATCGGTGCACCTACTCGCGAGATCTTTGTGGAAGGCAAGGGTTTCGAGTTCATGTTCGAAGGCCCCGACGTGCCCGTTGTAATAGACGGTCTTCGCTGTCACTTACGGGTATCTGGACCCCGACCCCGGGTAAAGATTGGGGAAGTACCCAGACTGGATTTGATTGCGGGTAAAACTCAGATGATCGTGAACGGAGACAAGGTTGTACCGGTTTACCTGGATGCCACGGAGCAGAAGTTCGACATTCGTGGGGTAGTTCACAGTCTCCGTTTCGAGGTAAGCTGCATTTTGTTACCTCCGTTTGGCTATTATCGTAACTGCTTGTACTGCAGTCATATTCGCACACAACTTTCTGGTGGTATGTCGCCGTGGGAGCTCGAGGTGGGCACATAGCCGCCAGGGGCTTCACTAGCCTTTTACCTTTGGTGGGGGGGACGTCCCGTTTGTGCCGACGGACTAAAAGATGTGCCGACAAAATGCGCCGTATATATAAAAACGGCGCACATATCTCACTAGCATAGAATAGAACCGATTTAAAACTAACTGTAATACATCAGCTGAAGATATTCCTTTAATGTAATTTCGTATTTTAAAGTTCACATATTCGGCTTTTCATTTCAGCTTTAGCTAAAAAGCGAAGCTTCCAACAACTGTACCCAGAACAAGTTAATCGACGCTGCAATCGAAAAATTTTAAATCTGCCTTTTTTCCGATTTTTTTTTTTTTATACTACCATACAATTTCTAGCTTATAACGTATTTCAAACCCAGAATGCCCATCCTAAAATGCCGACTAAATGAAACGCCGATACTGCAGAGAATACTACAAAAACTCTATACTACAGAAAATACTACAAAATGCACTCCGCAGGCGAAATTTTGTATAAAACTAGTTGTAACGCATCAGTTGAGGTTATTCCTTTAATGTAATTTTATCTACTAAAGTTCACATATTCGGCTTTTCATTTCATCTTTCGCTAAAAAGCGAAGCTTCCAACTACTGTACCCAGAACAAGTTAAAGTAAGCGACGCAGGCGAATTTTTCTGTATTCTGCCTTTCGTCCGGAAACATTTTGAAATATCTACCATACAAGTTCTATCTTTTAACGTGTTTCAATCCCCCAAGAATGTCAATCTTAGAACGCCAATTAAAGGAAACACCGATCTTCCAAATAGAGAGTACTAAAAAAAGCGCCGCAGGCGAAATTTTGTGTAAAACTAATTTTAATGCATCAATGGGGATTGTTATTTTACTGTAAATTCGTATATTTAAATTCATACATTCGCCTTTTCGTTTCAACTTCACCTAAAAAGTGAAGCTTGCAACGATTATACCCAGAGCATTTTTGAACTAAGCGCTTCATGTGAAAAAAAAATTTAATCTGTATTTTTTCCGTAAAAATTCGTGCCCGACAATGTTTGCAGTATTTGATTTCTTAAGTATAAAAAGAACCTGATGTGCCGAAAGAACATCGACGCTCGACAAAAACATTCAGAATTCGATTTCTTCTGTGTTTTGCCCGACAAGACTGTAAAGATTTGTATTTCTTACATGTAAATAGAAGCCGATGTGCCGACGAAACTTAAGACTTTCGGGATGCGCCCGATAAAGGTTTCCAGAATTTGAATTCTTACGTGTAAAAAGAACCCACTGTGCCGACGAGAATACCGACGCCCCGAAAACCATCCAGCATTTGATTTCTTTGTTGTTTTGCTGACGTGCAAAAATTAACCCGTTGTACCCGACAAAGCTGCATGCAGCCTGCAGCATTTGATTTCTTACGTATAAATAGAACCCGATGTGCCGACGAGTCGACCGACGTCCAACAAAAGCATACAAAATTGTATTTCTTCTGTATAAAAAGAACCCGATATGCCGACGACAATACCGAGGTCCGACAAAAGCATGCCGAACTCGATTTCTTCCGTGTTTTGCCCGACAAATAGTCGCAGGATTTTATTTCTTGCGTATAAAGAGAACCCGATCTGCCGAAGACGCCTGACAAAAACATACAAGTTTGATTTCTTCTTTATTCCTTCTGTATAAACAGAACCCGATATACCGTAGAGAATACCGAGGCCCGACAAAAAGCACGCAGGATTCGATTTCTTCCTTGTTTTGCCCGACAAATGTTTGCAGGATTTAAGTTCTTACGTATAAAAAGAACCGGATGTGCCGAGAGTCGACCGACGCTCGACAAAAGCATACACAATTCTATTTCTTCTGAACTTTCGCCGGGCTTCGCCCGACGAAAGTACTTTCTCAAGACCTTTGGGGGGGGGGGGAGGGCCCCCCCCCCCCACACAGTGACGCCGCTTATAGCCGCAGCGAACGAGCTCAAAGCCACGAACAGTTTCCCAGAATGTATCCAATCATCACAAACAAACTGAGCAGTTTTGTCGCTAAAAAGCCGCCTTTTGAGGTCAGATAACAACGTGATCCAAATTCCTTCCACTCTAATTTTTCAGCTTTCACTGCCTTTGTTGAAAAAATGATAAACTGGTGGTTTGTTGATGTTGTTACATATGTGGTTATGTGCAACATGTAGTGATACTGTGTGTTTTTTTCCTATGTTTATGGCTACGGCTGAAGTAAATAAATAAATAAATTGCGGCGGCAGGTAACAGGAAAGGTTGTTATACAACAGCACCCCTATGAGTGTCTTGCAGTTGCTGATGATGATGATGTTGGGTTACAGCTTCACAGGTATACAGATTCTGAATTCAGCTCATATTCATTTTTAACGCGCGTTTGAAGGCAGGCCCCTTTTTATGATACAAGATATTATTTCCATTGTTAATGTAATTGAAAAATAAGTTAATGGGGACCTTTGTGCCTTAAAGGACCTGTCTTACCTATAATACTAACGCAACCTACTTCCAGAATAACCCCGTATATCTCTAAACCCGGAGACCCCAATTTCGTACGGTACATTCTAACCCATGTAACGAAACCACACTGATTTCCTCACCTGCCGTGTTTTGCTACCTCCTATGTGTATCACGCTGTCGATGGTTTTCTGCGAGAAGTTTTTCCATCAGAAAAAACGGTTATGTAAATTGTTTCTCTGTTTTCGCAACAAGTCAACGTGTCTCGGAAAAGGCTTGAAACAGCCAAAACCGTGGGTTATTTGTTAAAAGCACAGCCTATAGTTTTTATAATATTAAAATATTTTAGAATACTGTAAGTTGAAGAGGAAATAGTGCGAGGGGTCCTTTAAGATCTTTTTATCCCAGACGCATGAAAGATGAAGAAGTAGAAAAAATTGGCTTGACTTGAATTTTTCTTATCACAACTTCTCTTTTAGAACGCACTTCTTACTGCCCTCTTTGATGGTACCCCTCACAAGCCTCTGTTTGATGGACCCCCGACCCGGGTACTCCTAAATGGCTATCCTCATTACATCCGGTTCCTCGGTTTACCGGAGGGTGTTGTTCCGGGTCGGATAGTGATTGCAGGAATGAAGAGCGAACCCGCCATACCCTCTTTGATGGGTAAGTTGGTAGTTGTAGTTAAAGTACAAAGGGCACTAAATATGCTTTATTTTTCAGAAAGTTGTCCACAAATGTACATTTCTGACTTACCCTAGATTGCGCTTAAACAATAAGCCGTTTTCTTGTTGAGACGGTCTCGGAGATTGCACTTGTAAGGCGTCAAAAATTCAAAAGCTCTGGCCCAGGCCCGAAAATCAATCATCTGATACGGCTCAGTGATAAAGAGTGTCATGGCTGCTCAATTTAACCGCTTCTATAGCATACAGATTGCTCAACGTCTTTGTGATGAAATGTTCTTTTTATTATTCGTGGTACCAAAGAAAAGTTTTGATTTCTAGGTGTGAAATTGTAAAAGTGCTAAAAACGTACAATTATAACAGACTTAACTTGCAGGTAAAGTCCAGAACTTGCAAGGAATTCTCGGTTAAAACTGTCAACATTATTCTTTGTCAATAATACAGATAATTTGGATGTATAATAATAACGATTCAGTAAGAATACACGAACTCGATTTATACTCATATAAGAAACTCGGCGTCGGATGTAATATTGTAGTTTAGGGGGTTCTATGACATCATGATAGTTTTACCCACCCATTGTATATGTCTCTGTTCTGTATCTGTTCTCTATTTAAGAGAGCACAGCTACATAATAGCGTGTTCCACCCTGCTTACCGTAGTTACTACGCATGACGTCATGAATTTTGGCTTCTTTGCGTCAAGGTTGGAATGCGAGCTTGGAACTAAAATATTTACTATTGTTAGAAGGTTGGAACACGCTCTAAATGTTGCTACAAATTGAAGCTCAGTATTTGAAACAGGTTTAATCCACGTTATTTTCAGACAAAAAAATCCCTCCACTCCCCGTGCCTTCGCCTGGAAAGCGAAAGCTCGACCGGATTGCGGCCAGTATGGCGGTAGTCCCGGCACCTGCTGCTGACTATTCTCTTGAATCCGAATCCGTGGCCCCTCCGCAGTTAGACGTTCATGATTTGTTCTCCAAGCTTCTCGCAACGGGATTGGTCAAAAAGGTTGAGAAGCCGGCGCCAGTACCGGAACCAGCCAAAGAGGTCACGGAGGATATTATCCTGAAAGTTCAGACAGAAGCGCTGTTCAGTGTGGAGCTCCGCCCCAACAGCCTTAGAATGTGAGTGTTTTTTTTATTTGTATGGCACATGCCTTCTGGCCAATCCTTGGCTGTAACAGTAGGTACTCGACATGGTTGGCTTAGAAAGTGTCACTTCGCAGATCCGACCATCCCGTAAAGTGCGCATATTAACCGAAAAGTGAAAAAAATTATTTTGACAAAAGAGACATATTTATGATCAGGAATACATTTTCATAGCCCCGTGACCCATCTTCATTTTTGCCTCAGGGTTTTACTTGACAGATAAATTTCTAGTGCCTGTACAGAGCGCGTCTATTTGACAATCGATTATTCGTAATAGTGCAACAAGCAATTAACGCATTTTCAGCGGGTCTTCAAGCCAATTCGAGAGAATAAATGATGGGTAACTAGATTGTCCTATCCTAGCCCTTTTCGGTTAAACTTTAAGCTTTCCTATAGATTAAGTTATGAAAATCTATGCCGGCTCAATGTCGATTTCTTTGGGTTTCACTTCACCCTTGTTTCGACGATATGCTTACGCGTTAGAGTTATTTGGGTAGCGGTCTGACGAGCATT
Organism: Branchinecta lynchi; assembly: GCA_023053575.1. NCBI lineage: Eukaryota > Metazoa > Arthropoda > Branchiopoda > Anostraca > Branchinectidae > Branchinecta > Branchinecta lynchi. The sequence continues at coordinate 30,809,406 of JAKZAP010000002.1, forward strand.
AGCTAAAGCTACAAACTTAGTGCACGAACAACGCTGTCTGCTCAGAAAGCCTTTCCTTCTTCACTGTCACTACTTACCTGAAGCTAAAATTTTGATTTTGGAAGACAGGCGTGGAGACAGAAAACGGTTTTTAGCGGGGATAATAAAAGATAGCTTGCGCTGCACAGAAACTTACATAACAAATTCTTGATTCCACGAAAGGCATACGCAGTAAAGATTTGGGTAGCGGCTTGACAAGCTATAGCTCGCGCTGCGGTCGCCCGAACACAGAAAATAATACTGAGTATTTTTTTTTCGAAAGGTAACCTTTAAAAGAGTCATAACAAATATATCTTCATAAGGTTTAATACAAGGAGGCGCAAGCACGTGTTATCTGTTATGAAACTTGTGTGTAGTACTGACAATTTAGCAAAAGTTGGAATTTCCTTAACTTGCAGTTCATTTTAGACTTGTTTGAAGGGTCTGACAGCTCTGATTACGACAGCGCAAGCTCTAACCCAGAACCCCAAGAACTGCCCACGATACCTTTAGGCAGTGAGTAGCGGCTTGACAAGCTGTAGCTCGCGCTACAAACTGCGCGAACAGCGCGCTGTGGTCAGAAAGACGCATGGAGACAGAAAGCAGGTAGCGGGGATAACAATAGAGAGTTCGCGCTACAGAAACTTAGATAAAATTCGCTGGTGGGTTGCCTTCCTTCGAATTTGATTTTCAGGGACTTTCCCGTTAGTTAGTTTTTTTTATGGCACTTGAGCTTACTCAAGTGCCATATAGCGATTGTAATTTCTGTCCGTCAGTCGGTCTGTCGGTCCCGGTTTTGCTAGTTCGGGCACTTCCAGATAAGCTAGGACGATGAAACTTGGCAAGCATATCAGGAACTGGACCAGACTAAATTATAAATTGTCGCTTCCTCGATCCGACCATCTGGAGGGGAGTGGAGGGAGGGGGAATCCGGAAAAAATAGGAAAAATGAGATATTTTTAGCTTACGAACGGGTGATCGGATCTTAATGAAACTTGATATATGGAAGGACTTCGTGTCTCAGACCCTCCATTTTAAATCCAGACCGGATCCGGTGATACTGGGGGGAGTTGGAGGGGGAAACCGGAGATCTTGGAAAACACTTAGAGTGGAGGGATCCGGATGAAACTTGGTGGAAAGTACAAGCAAAAGTCCTAGATACGTGACTGATATAAACGGAACGGATCCGCTCTCTTTGGGGGAGTTGGGGGGGGGGGGGGGAGAAGTCCGAATTTGTAGTGATCCCGCGAGTTCCGTGCTTCCTGATGTGCTGGGATGATGGAAATTGACAGGCATGTCTGGGACCCGACCAGCTTAAATAGGAAATCGTCAATTCCCCGATTCGACCATCTGGGGGGGGGGGGGGAGTGGAGGGAGGGTGAAGCCAAAATTTTAGGTATTTTTAGGATTTCTAGCGATCCCGCGAGTTCGGCATACTTCCTGATGTCTTAGGGCGATGAAACTTGGCAGGTATGTCAGGGATCCGAACTGATTGACTTTAGAACAGCCGTTTCCCCGACCCGACCATCGTGGGGGGAGTGGTCCGGAATCTAGTGGCGTGCATAACTTTTGAACGGGTGATCGGATTTGAATGAAACTTGTCTGGTGAGCTATCGCCTCGGACGTTCAGTGTCACGTCCGGGTCGGGTTCGATACCTGTGGGGATGGGGGGGGGGGGATGGAAAACTCAAGAAACTCTAAAAGCAGAGGGATTGGGACGAAACTTTATGGATGGAACAAGCATTAGGCCTAGATGAAATTGTCGGAGCCATTTGGTTTCGGGGCTCTGTGGGGGGAGTTGGAGGGGGTTTCCTGGAATTCCGGTAGTCGTGAGTTAGAATAGTTCCAGATGTAAAACGACAACGAAACTTTGCAGGCATATTAGCGACCCGTATTATCTTGACTTAAGAACCTGACACAACATACCCCCGGAAACTTCCGTTCCTAGATCCGAGCATTTTTTGGGGAGCAAGAGAAGAGAAATATGGAAATTGACTTCTATAAATTGCAAACGAGTGGTCTGATTCGAGTGAAACTTCATGGGTGATACGAATCGATGGCCTCGACATGTAAAACATGCGTTCGAACCATATGCGACCACGATTAGGGGAATTGGGGGTGGGGGGACTTTTGACATGCACAAAAACCAAACGGATGGACCGAATGAGATGCAATTCGACAGTGCCGAGTTTATGCGACCTAGATTTGTTATTTGGCGTCCGGGCCGGATTCGGCCAAGGTAGGGGGGGGGGTACTGGAAACTTGCAGATAGGCTATGCTCCAATTTCAGTCAAACTTGATGGACAGGAACAGGGAATTAAGAGATTGGGCCCGAACCGGCTCCGACAACGTTGGTGGGAGGGGGGGGGGGGGGGTACCGGAACTTTCCAAAAATGCTCAGATTCGAGTGAAACTTGATAGATGGTATAAACGAAGATGCTTTAGGTGGCGATTTTTTTTTATTCCGAACCAGATTCGGCCACGGTAGGTGGAAATAGAGTGAGTACCAGAAATCGTGTAGCACGTCTAGGGATCAAACAAATGGATTTATTGGGATGAAAGTTTGAAAAGTCATGTGCATTTGCTACAGACAATCGAGACGATGCCGGAACTGCTCAGAAATGAGTGAAACTAAATATCCTATTTCTTCCGAACCGCATTTTTGGATGGCGGGTGTATTTTGTGACGTTCTCATCTACTTTCTTGTACAGCCTACTCGTACAAGTGCCATATGAGCTCGTAGCTCTTGTTTTTAAGGCTAAACGCCTTTGATTCAACTTGAGCCTTATAATTTTTACCCAACATTTTATTTCGCGAAGCCAAATATTTAACGCTAAGCTAGAATCTTTAGTTTGTGTTTCCCACAAGTTCATTTTTCCAACTTGAGCGGCTTTGAGCCTGAAGAGGACCCTTGCCGAAAAGGGCCGAAATATAGCTCTAAAAAATTCAGCTGGTGTATCCGTTTTGCACTATCAAACATGATTCACAGTCAGTTTGGACTGAAGGAATATTTATTTTTAGCCGTCGTAAGCCCATCATCGACATGCTCTATATGGGCGTTCAGTGCAATTCGTGCGGCCTTCGCTTCCCTGTTGAGAGGACCTGCCAGTATAGTCAGCACCTTGATTGGCACTTCAGACAGAACCGAAGGGAAAAAGCAATCGGAAGGAAGCCGCAGTCGAGATCCTGGTACTACCTCACGACGGACTGGATGAAGTTCGAGGAGTTTGGCGACGAGAAAGGTACGAGTTCTGGGTGTTAATAAGAATCGATTGTATATAATCAACAAATCCGGTTAGGGCTGCGCTTGCCCCCTCCCAAAACCCTCTGGTGCGTATTTTAATGGAGAGTTAATTGAGACATTCAAATTAGTCAACGGAAATTACTACAACTTTATTTAATATTTTTTTTATTTATTTTCATAACCCACTGAAAAGACACGCTCACTTTGAAGTGAGCGATATCATTGAGTTCAGCATTAACCGTCATCACAGGGGCATGCGTTCAAGCTTGCAAACGGGCACCTGGGAGACGAAAAGGGTAGGAGTTCCGGCCGTTAATAAGAATTGATTACATGGAATGTTCTTTTTTTTTCAGTTTCAGTTTTATTAAATATATAAATAAATGAACAATGTAAGTTTCTACCCCTACAGAGTTCCATGGCCCTATAGTGGTGCTCCCCCCCCCCTTCAGGCAAAATTGCTATGTTTCTTCCTCTTTGTTGTCTCCTTGTTTCTTCGGAATTTAGCACCTTTAGATTGTGCGGTTTCTTATGTCTCGGCGTCAAAGGGTACGTGCGGAGGTAATAAATCTATTTACCGTAGTTACTACGCATGAAGTCACGAATTATTTTTTGCTTCTTGGCGTAAAGGCTGGAACGCATTTTTGAATCTTCGGTAAAATATCAATCCACGTTTGTTTCGGAATAATGTAGCCAGTCACGCTACAGAGATTCGTAGTTACCACGCTTAGCTCCCGAGCATGGTCAGCAAATAGTTACTATTAGTTACCATTTCGAGAAGGTTAGAACGGTCAGCATAGTAACTTTTCGTGAGGTTGGAACGGAAATAGTAACTAATAGTTACTATTGTTAGAAGGGCGGAACACGCTCATTGTGTACCACTGAAGTTTTGCGAACAGAACTGTTGGTCCTTGGAACACCCTTACCGAAGATGCGGTTGATGCTGAATTGACTTAATTGTTTCAGGTTTGTTACAGATACTACGTTCAACATATAGTTACGGAAGTAGGTTGCATTGGTATTACAGGTACGACGGGTCGTTAAACTTTTTCCTTTTAGGCTGGTTTGAAGGGGCTGACAACTCTGATAACGACAGTGAAAGCTCTACCCCTGAACCCCAAGAACTGCCCACGATCCCTGTAGACAATGAGAACCCTGAAATGAATCGGTGCAATGTTTGCCGGGAACCTTTTGATCAGTTCTTCCATGAAGAATTTGAGGAGTGGCGGCTTCGTGACGCTTTGAGGATCGATGACAAGTCTTTCCATAGCATGTGCTACGAAGATTTCAAGGTATGTTTTCCCTTGTGCTCTTATCAGTCGATATGATACTCTTAGTGACTGACTCTTCGTTGTGATGAAGAATCGCCGTGTGCTCTAGCGAAGAGCCGGAAGCGTCACCACGCTGTCCCCAACTGGTTGACATGCGATTTGAATCATCGTTCGGGCGACCTTTCTCGTTCTTCCTGAGGTTCACTCGCGTGTTTTGGACTTTTGGAAAGATTTTTTGAAGACAAAATTATGGGCTTCCAGGCGTTAAATGTATAGGTTGGGGTTTGAAACGTCACCGATTATTTTCGAGATAAAGTTTAACTGAAAAGGACTGATAAAAGACAATCTAGTTACCGATCACTCATTCACATAAACAGGCTTGAAGACCCGATGAAAATGCGTTACTTCGTTGCTCCGCTATTCAGAAATAATTAATTTTCAAATAGTGGAATTCCCGTGTCGGATTTGTGGTACTTCTATTCGTTTGTTCATGTGCTGTATGACGGACGTAAAAGATCTACGAGAAATCAGTGTTCGTGCAGTGAGCACTGATCACCTAGTTCACCGCTGGCCACTGAATCAGCGTTTGTGTTGAGATTTTCCTCGTCATAGTATAATTTTGTGTTGTGCGGACGGCCGTAGATGAGACAAAAATAAGTTGGCTTTTCAGTTAAATTTTAACGTAATAGCGCCCGGGAAGTTGAGGGGAACCACGAGAATAGTCCTTCAGCCCAAGCTGACGGCGAATCATATACAAAAAACAATGATAAGATTTGTTTAGCTAAGATTTGTCCCAGCGATTTTGGCGCTTCTTGACGACGGTCCTCGTCAAGGAAATTCGATCCTCGATGAAACGAGCCTGCAGTCCATAATTCTCCTTCATAAATACCAAAGTAGTCCTTCAACCCAGGCTGAATAATTGCAGGCGACTGACTGCTTTTTTTCCTCTTTATTCTCTTCTCAGTTACACAAGTGTGTAACTGAGTACCTATACTCTTCCATTTTTACTTTTGTTTTTAGAGATTTGTTCAGCCTAAGCTGACTGCGAATCGGGAAATTCGGTCTCGGTAAAACGAACTTGCAGTCGATAATTCTCCTTCATAAACCCAAAACGTAAGTGGAGGGATACCTATGACATCGGAAAGTTGTCCGTCTGTCCGTCCGTCCGTAAGGACGATAACTCTCGAAGGGAATGAGATATTTTGATGAAACTTGGTGTGAGGATTCGTTGGGTTGTCGGACCAGTCAAGTTCGTAGATGGGCTTTGTAGCCCTACATTTAGGGGTGGGGGAGGGGTTTCAAATTAAGGGGCAAACAAAACATTGAAACAGCTAATGTGATAGTCGATTATGGGGTAAGAAGACATGCTGAACGCGATGGTGAAAACCATTTTGTCATCGAACATGTAGTTGCCCGGAATCCGGCCAAAACCGGAAAGTTTGTTAAAAGTAAAAGTTTTATTTTAAGTTGATTGGATGTTCGATTTAGTGGTAGGAAGACACGCTGAACACGGTGGTGAAAACCATTTTCTCGACGGACAAGTAGTTCGCCCGGAATCGGGCCCAAACCGGAAAGTTTGTTAAAATTAAAAGTTGAAGTTGAAGTTGATTAGATGTTCGATTTAGGGCAAGGACATGGTGAACACTTATATGAAAACAATTTTCTATCCGGACATGTAGTTCGCCAGGAATCCGGCCCAAACCGGAAAATTGGTAGAAGTTAAAGTCGGAAATTTTGTTAAAAGTTAAATTTTTCTTTGAAGTTGATTAGATGTTCATTAGTGGGGAAAGAAGATACCCTGAGTTCATTTGTGAGCTTTCTTTTTTTCGCCGGACAATTAGTTCTGGAGTTTGGCCGAAATCGGGAAATTGGCGGTAGTGGCAGGAAGTTTTTCTCAGATGATTAGCTATTTGGCCTTAAGCTGTTTCTGAATTTTAATTGTAAAAATGTTCAAAGAGTCTGGCGATGACTGGATCTGGCTAAGACAAGACCCAGTTGTCTGTATCAGATATTGAATTTTTGGGATCCCATCGAAACCTTTGGTCTTGTTTTTCTTAACGTTGCTTTAACTTGCTTTGATTGTCCATTGAGTTTTGTCGTTCGTCCACGGGTATAGGGATAAGTCGAATTTTCTGTCTCACGAAAATAAATCCTTGCGATCGATAGTGAGATCGTTGCCATTGCCTATTGCGAGCTTTGTTATACAGATCAGAATCTCCAGACAAACGAAAAAAAAAAAAATTTTGAGGGCATTTTTTCCATTTTTTTTACATTTATCATATGTGATGGTGCTAAACGGATACGCAAGCTAAGATTTACTTCAGCGATTTTTTCGAATTTTCCAGGTAAGAGTCCTCATAGGAAAATGACGACCTGCCTCGAACCTATGTAGCGTTTACAGTCTCAGCTCAAATTGTACTAATTATTGTAATTTTTTAGTCACACATTGACCCTGGTTTGCTGCCTGGTTTAGACGTCAATCAAGAAGAACCAGAGGAAACAAAGCCAGAACCAGAAAATAAGGACGACATCTCGGAGATTAAAGTGGAGGAAGTAAAATCAGAACCAGATGTAAAGGAAGAAGCAAAACCGGAAGAGGTGGTAAAAGTGGAAGTAAAGAAGGAAAAGTCTAAAACAAAAGAAGAACCGATGGATGTCGAAGTACAAGGTAACAGCGGTTAAGTCTTAAAGCAGAATGTTGCAACAAACTACTATTCCTAATGATGCTTTGTTTAGACACTTGGTCTCTTAACTATCCTTAAAGGTGCAGTGAATAGGTTATAGTATGAAAATCTAGTTGTGAAACCCTATACCCACTCAACATCTAATTGCCTCCTGTAATTTGCCCTCCTTGGACTTATTTTGAAGCCAGGCATATAGTAGCAACTTCAATTTTGTGTGTCTCTATTTATTACAGAAGGAAAAACTACTTCGTCGATGAAATTCAAATTGCAAGCTCTTGTTGTTCATTTGGTCATGTCATGATTCCATATTCTCAACGTCACAAAGAGAGTCTATTGTGAAAACAAAAATCCCTCAGCGGAGTCTAAATAATTGAGCATACTCAGATAAATAATAATACAATAATGTATTATAATACAAATAATGTATTATAAATAAGAATACAGAGCAAGAGAAAAGGCGTTCGCCTCTAAATAACTCCAAGACACTTTGATTAGTCGAACTGATCAGAGTTAAAAATCACATCAACAATGTACTTGAAACTGTTGATCGATTCAGCATTAACCGCAGCTCCGGTAAGGCTGTTCCAAAGATCAACAATTCTGTTGCCAAAACCCCACTTAACAACGTCATTGTGGAACCTTGATTCTGCAAGCTTGTACACGTGCCCCGATGATGACGGTTAATACTGAATCTTACTAAGTCAGCCACTTCAAAATTGTCATAACTTCCATTGATTAATTTGAATTTTTCAATCAGGTTTCCTCTAAAAAAATGTGTCTGCAATGGAGGGAAGGCTTATAAAGGATACCTAAGTGGATTTCTCAGTTAAACTATAAAGCTCAGTGCACCTCGTATCCCATATAGCTATGTCCCTAAACGTGCGCAATGTGAAAATGTCGAGCTTCAAATCTGGGCAGTGTATGGGAGTGAATTGGAATTGAATTGGTGAATCTATGAGTAAAGCACCTGAGTATGCCAGCCACATGAACAGAAATAAGTAAATTAGTGTCAAAAGCAATACCACCAAAAATACTGACAGGACTACTGTTTGTTAGGACATACATTGGGCTAAAGGAAGGACCGGATCTTCCCTGCATATGACCTTGCTTTCTGTTACAGTTGTTCCTGTCGAGAAGACCAAACCTGAGCCAATCGAGGTCGAACTAGAGGACACGCCAGACGAGTTCTTCCCCGCCTCCGCAGAAACCAGCCCACCCACCCCTATTGTCGACGAAGTGCGTATCAAAGAAGAACCTGTTGACCGGGACGAGCTGGCAACACCGGTTGAGGACGAAAAACTATGCAGTGTCAGCGCTTCCATTGACTTTGTCGAGTCTGAGGATCGAATGGTCGTGTCGCTCGATGGAAATCTTGAGATGCGCGACACTAGCGCCGCTCCGGTGGTCCCGCGCATTCGTTTTAACATCACTGCGCCCTCTTTAAAGCAAAAGGAACCGGAGAAGACAGAAACTGAGACGCCTCCGCAGTGGAAGCGGAAAGAGATAGAACAGGAGTCCTCCTCTACTGAAGAGTTAGCCCCAGGGGAGGAGCCACCAGTGACCTTGAAGCCGCGCATGCTTGGTAGGAAGTTCAAACAGATGCCCATGCAGACAAAGGGCACGGAACAGTCAGGGTTGTGCAGCATTATGTGAATTCACAGTTTGGAACAGTTAGGCAGAAGGTACAGGACATTAAGCGTTGGGTGGATTCACTGCTTAGAACGGATGCCCGACTCAGGCAGAAGGCACGCTATTACGTGAAGTAACAGACATATCACTGATCAGACAGTCAGTATGTGCTATTTGAACTCAGACTTTAAGATATTCTCTCAGCAGAAAGCAGAGAATAGGCCGAGGTCTACATTAATTTATGAATTCACAAAATTTTGACCTTGTTACTAACTTGAAGACGACGTTCCTAGCCTATAGAAGTGCAGTGACGTAATGTCTTTTTTTATTGAATTCACAAAGTGCGACTAGAGATTTGTACCCAGCCGCAGGACCTTGGAAATTATTTGTCAACCTTTGTGAACTCACAAAACAGATAATGTGCGGCAAATCCGGCGAAATTTTGTTTTAAAACGGTTTTTGACGAAAAATTCCTGAGTTGCACAGTATTATTCTTTGAGCGTCTTGGTCTGATGGCTCCAGTGACTGAGGATATTGAGTAAGTGCATGTTTTCGTTGGCAATATCTTTAAAATACCACCGATGTTATGTGATACGGTGCGTCGCAGGATTCCCTAGTCCTGTGTTTCTGTTTTGAGCGGCGTAGTTTAGGTCAGCTTTCGCTCTTAAGCCTAGTCATCACAAACTCACGCGAAAGTGCAGAAAAGTAAACTGTCTGAAGTTTCGTAAGAGGAAACACGAGGATGCGCGGTTTAACTTAGGATGTGAACTGTTAAGACTTTGCAAACTTATATGTAACAAGCAATGACAGGAAGAGTCGTAAAAGCATCTGCTGACTTTCGATACCATGATGACAAAGAAAAAAGTCAGGAGAGGTTATTCCGGCGACGTTTCGGTTCTTGTTTGGATAACGTTTCAGTGCGTAACGTTTGAAAATCATGACAGTTAACATCCTGAGTGTTACCTGCTGATACTGCGCATCCTTGTGTTATCTGTTATGAACGTCTAACAGTGTAAAGGGAAATACTACACTATCGACCCCCCTCCGGAGAGCAGCATTCCGGTTACTAGAGATTCGTATGTTGGTAAAGATGATTCTGCTCGGGGATGCGGGAGCATAGCCGCCGTTCAAGTCAAGCCCGATTTCGACTGTGGGAGGATTGGATTCGCTCGTAGTGGAAATTGCGATTGAAGCATATCGGTCCGCGCGAAGAATTTTTGGGTGTTAGGGTCATTTTCTAGCGAGGAATTAGAAATATATTTGTTGATGTGATATTCGCAGGTTACATTACGGTGTGCATTTGTAGTGACATGTTGAAACCGTTGAAAGTGAGCGGGTTAATTTTGTATTTTCGGTGTGTATACGCTTTATTTTTTAAATTGAACAGAAATATTTTGCCCAGATATCTGAGCTCAAGAATGATAGGCCTCTCAATAAAGTAGTCGGCTGTTAAGGCTATATACTGGCTGTGGAGGGGGGGGGGGGGGGTTCTTCCTTGTTCATTTTTGAAATTTATTCCTTACTTTAAAAAAAAAGAACTATTTTTTCGGACGAAAGTCTGAAACATGGGGTTGGATGGATTGGAATAACATCCATAAGTTTTCATTAATTGCAATCAAAACAAGTCGACATTCGTATATTGTCGGAAGTTTTGTAACAGGTAACACAAATATGTCCTGTTGCAACAAGTATAACACTACGTATGTTAGATGTTGTGGTTTTAAAACGTTACGCATTGAACGCCATGCGTACAACCAAGAACAAATTAGCCAATAGAACCTCCGTCTTTGGTCCCATGCGGTGACTATGCGTATCCCGACGAAACTGAGCTGAGCTAGAAGTATTTGTTTAGTTTTGAGTTGATGTCCGTCTACTTCCGTCTTCGCCGCTGCGCATATAAGAGGAAAAAGTGCAGGAGGCACGTTTACCCGCTCTGTAGTGCTTCCAGACAAGCACTCAGCTTTTACTTCGGACATTTAGCTCCTACCCTCCGCTCGTTTGCATCGGGCAGGCTATAGGGATCTTTTCGACTCCGCATGGTCGTATTAAAGAGATAGGAAGACGGAGGTTTATTTGCCGAAATTTGTTTCCCGTAATGGTATCGGAAAAGTCATCCTGGAAACTTATGTTATGCATAAAGTTTGCAAAATCATAACAAATAACATCTAAAGTGTTATCGGTTGTGAAACATCTTACAGTGTAGAAATTCGCCATATTCGAGTTCAGCGCTTCCAAGCGGGCTAGTTTATTTTAAACGCTCTGTGCCTTACTATGACCACTCCTGACAGAAATAGTAAAATAGATCCTCATATTGATGGGTAGAAAATCCGCAGTCTGCAATTCTAGTACATGTCCTACATCCACCACCTTAAGGACCTATCTTACCTATATTACTAATGCAACTTCCTTCCATTGTCAATTCATATATTTCTAAACCCGGAGACCCCAATTTACAATTACAATTACAATTCGGTTTATTTATCCATAGATATCTTTTACAGACAAAAGATAGTTCTGGACATGATTTTGTAATTTCGTACGGTACGTTCTAATCCCTCTAACAAAACCATGCTGATTTTCTCATTTGCGGGTTTTTGCCACCTTCGATGTGTATTAAGCTGTCGACGGTTGCCTGCGAGAAGGTTTTTCACCAGAGAACCGGTTATGTAAATTGTTTCCCTGTTTTCGCTTTAAGTCAACGGGTCTCGGAAATGTCCTGAAATATCCAAAACCGTAGGTTATAAAGCACAGTCTAGTTTTAAAGTATTCAAGTATTTTAGAATACTATAAGTTGAAGAGTAAATAGTGCGAGGGGCCCTTTAAATATCTTACAGCGCTTAATTGACATAAAGCGAATTATTCCTTCAGTTGGAAGCTGATAGCGAGCAATTTTTCCGGCTTCTAACTGATTATCTAGCTGAAATATTTTTTCAGCGATATCTCTATCCTTCTTTTCGGTTAATCAACCAAGCATACCCCCCCCCACCCCCGTAACCATTGGCCTCCCAAAATGTGAAGCCTGCAAGAGGCTTCAGCTTTTATGTGTTCATATCCGGACGACTCGTGTGCTTTTCCCCCTCATAAAGCTGAGTATTGCTACAGCCCGAAATCAACCATCGATTCCCTTAAAAAAAAAAAGCGCTTTTGCTGACAAACGAATATGCGAAGTGTAGTGGCAGCTATAGCTTCAGAATTTTTGCTTCCAGTAGAACCGGAAAACACAAAACTTCGCTGCCATGAAACGGCCGTTACTAGATTGATAGCGGAAGTATTTCTACGTTGTTTTTCCGAAAGGTGGTGTGCTACCTTTTACTCGAAATTAGCCCTTTTGTGGTTCAGCGCTTTCAATCGAACTAGTTTTTATAATGCCGCGGACAGACGATCATGGGAGAGCGGGAACAGGATTTCCCGCACCATCATCACTTCCGTACGGAAGAGTTCAGTTTGTTCAACTGTGTGAAGAAAGTGCAGATGATCAAACTAGAAATCCGATCGTCTGTTCGCAGCGTTTGCCCCCCGGGTCTCATTATCAGCCCTTGTGAAACATAGTGAAATAGATCATCACATCGCTACCCTAGTTCAACACTAGCGGTTGTCCAGAAATAGCCAAAGCAAGACCATCGTATGTCTAAACGACACCTCAGCACTTGCCCAGCGTCAAATTTAACGAGAAATGAGAATTTGAATCTAGTTCCAACCCTGCTAGATTGTGGTCTAAATTGTTGATAACTGTTCAGAACCGAACAAACGTAAGCAAATCAACGTCCTAAATCCTGTGCAGAGTTTTCTCCTGGAAACTTGACTTATTGGACGCACAATAGTATTTTTGGGTGGGATTTAGGACATACGCTTGTCTTGAACTAGGGTAGCAACATAACATGCTGAGGAGAAGAAAATTTGGCCACCTAGCACTGGAAATTTATGTTGTCTTTGAAGTACCTTATGGAAACTTGACTAGCTTTTTATCTCAACTGTTGATGGAAAAGACTTGATAGTGCGAGAATGTAGGACTTTCAGAAACCCGCTTGGAGCGAACTGTAGTAAGGCAATCTAACTGCCAGAAGGAGGGGAGGGGGGGGGGGTACTCGTCACCCGATAACGTTCAGCTGTTGTATACAGTTCTGAAATTACTCTGTTCTCTTGTTCAGTATTTATTATCGATGGTTGTTGGCTGCAGATGTAATTTTATGTTGAAATAAATTACTTTATTTCACCGCCATGGATTGTTCATAGTTTAATAACGAATATCGATGTCTCGCAAACTTCTAAGGATGAATTTGTTGGTGCTGTCAGCGGCAGTTCTTACACGATTGTCTTTTGGGAGAAATAGGCATTAGCTCGTCGTTCGTCGCCAATCAACCAACCGCCGAAAGAAAGAAATCAGTTTGTTGGAAAAGCTCACTCGAATCGGAGATGAGGTATGATATTTTATCTTTTTTAATCTTTGCTTTCTATTATCCTTGTCCCTTGTCGGGCGATGGCAACAGCTGTAGTTTGATATTTGCTGGCCATTGCCGCAGATAGCAATTGAAGAATGAAGATCAGAATTTGTTTCTCCTACACCAGTTTTATCTGAAGATCAGAGGCTTTACTAGCCAAAATTTGTGGTTCCCGGCAAGGTATTTACCGACTGATTTTGCCCGTAGAAATACTCTTAGAAAAATGACAATAAAAACTGTCTTTCCAGGACAACTTTTGTTTTTAAGATAAAAAACTGTTTCCTAGACTAAAATACATTGGCTTACGGCAAACCATGGCACTTGGCGGGAAATCAAATGTTTATACAAATTGCCCGATAACATTGGGAGAGGGGGCCTCCCCCCCATAAAATATCGTGATTATATTGATAAAGACACCTTTCTATCAAAATCAGTTTTTAAATAACCAAATACTGATTAGTCAACCACAAACCCCTGATTTTGGATACCCTATGCCAAATGCTGGATACACTATTCCAGGTGCTGGATACTTTAAACCAATCAAATATTGATGATTTGAGTGAAGCTTAAAAAATCAACTAAAAAAATCTACTCTAAACCAATCAAATATTGATGATTTAAGTGAAGCTTAAAAAATCAAACTACTGAAGTAGGTCAGGGTTAGGTTACCAACAGGTATCCAGCGTTAGGCATTGGCTATGCCAAATGCTAGATATATCCAGCATTTGGCATAGGCTATCCAAAAATCAGGGATGTGTGGCAGACTGATACTGGTCTTAGAAATTTGAACCGTCTCTTATGCAGGAGGCATACCTGACCTTTATCTTGACTTTTGCCGTAAAAATTCAATGAGTTTTAGTATGTGTTTCACCCTAGTACCAATAGTAACTATTAGTTACTGAATCCGTTAAATCCTCACAAAATGTTACTGCGCTGACTGTTTCAGCCTTCTTGAAATATGAAGTATTTGCTGACTGCTCTCGGGAGCGTAGTAACACAGTTATCTGCCACATGATTGGTCAGATTCACTCATGGAATGATATTCTTCTGGAGACTAGAAAAATCTTTTCAGACTTGGCAACTTAAGGCAGAATGTGTGACGTCATGCGTAATAATTACGGTAAGTAGGATGGAACATGCTCTCAATCTGTATTTTTTCATAATTCTTGATTCCTTTTTAGGCCAGAGACTATTCTGAAGGAAAGGCTTCTCTGGAAACTTAAAATATTTTGTGATGTTAGATACCAATCCTGTATCTGGTTCCATAGAAAATATACTAGGAACAGCAAAAATTGATTTCACTCTTAAGTCTGAAAGAGACTTGTTTTTGATGATGGTGATGGTAATGGGCATTTTCCCTCTGTGGTGACTCATGAGAATACGGATTGGTTCCATTGGTGAGACCCAAAGGGACTCCTTATTGATGATGATGATAATTGGCATTCTTGCTCCACAGGGACTATATATGGGAAGTGATCCCATGACACAAGACTGCTGGGACACATGAGTCCTCAGAGAACAACTAGAATACGGCTATGGTCAATTCCAGTCTAAACATGGTCAGGATTACATAACCTGTTGCAATACATCAGATTGTAGCAGGAAAATTTTCTACAATTTTACTACTACCGGAAAAATGACAAATACTAAATACCTCTCAAAGTGGGCTAAATTTTATTATAAAAATAAAATAAGATTGATGTCATTGATAGGTACGAAATTTGATTTCAGTGTTTTATTTAAATATTATTCAACAGTTATAAGTTTCAAGATATAAAAATTGTATGCCTTTTCTTTGATTTGAACAGTGATTTTCCTGTCAACTTTTACCTTCTCAGTCTCACTCCTTTCTTAATTATAGCAAGGAATCCAAGCCTGTTTACGAGTCAGATGATATTGTATGAAAATGAAAATATTTTAAATTTGAAATAAGAAGAATACCACATCGTTCCAACATGTAAACCATTGTAATAGCCTCAGTCTAGTTTTTTTTTTCTTTTTTTCTAGTGTCTGCAGCCAGGTAGATTTCTGCAAAGCAAATACTTTTCTGGAAATTTGAATCATGTTGTAATTGTATTTCCCCCCTTCCGGTGGTGGTTACTTCTTGCAAGGTGTGATGTGAGCAAGAAGTTCTATACATGATGCATAACTTGTGAGTGATGCATGGCAGTAATATTATAAGTGTTAATTTCTTTCAGCTCCAAGGTTTCCCGTGATACCCTCTACGAGGCTGTAAATGCCCTCATCCAAGGAGCCCAGGACAAGAAGCGAGGCTTCACTGAGACAGTGGAACTCCAGATTGGCCTCAAGAACTACGATCCCCAGAAGGATAAGCGTTTCTCTGGCACTGTAAAGTATGTCACAACAGATTTGAGTTCAGACCCCTACCCAGGGTCTTTAAACAAGTGGGGAGGTAGCTTTGCTGCCGAAATAGGTCTTAAGCTTTTAGCTTGACTTACTAGGGTAAGTAAAGTGCAAGTCAAGCAAGGGTTAGATTTGAGATCAGACCCAAATTACAGGTTGGTTTCCTTCCCCGACGTTGATCCTGAAGATTGACAGCTTCACGAGGACCATTGCCAAGAAGGTTAAAAACATCGCTGAAGGATTGCAGATGACGTATCCAATGTATACATTGTTTGAACATCTGAGAAATTGGTTGGTAAAGCCAAATTATTGTTGGCAGTTCGAAGATGTTTCCTTGCTTCAAAGATGACCATTGGCATTTGCTCTCAACTTAAGAGAAGGCTGCACAAAATCTTAGAGCTTTAGGAACTGGTACTGAGAATACAGGTCATATAATGATAGATTCGCTGTTCCTACCAACAGAGGCATTACTGACCAAAATCTTTGGGGGGGGGGGGTAACGTATTTACAGCCAGGCTGGTAATTTTCACTGACATTTTTGACGAAAAACGTCCTATTTTTTGCAGAAGAGAACCTACCATCAGAAAAAAACAATTTGGTTATTTCTTAACGACAGGTCGACAACTTTAGGGGGGGGGGGGCCTTGATGCCCTGCCTATGAAAACACCCTTCATCCCAAGCTGATAGCAAGAAAAAAAATGTGCTAAATAGAGAAGTTGGCTAATATTTGACTCAAAGATATTTCAGACTTGCAAGGGTACTCGTCAAGTTGCAGGTTGAAGAAACAAATCTGCAAAAAAACTGCAGGCTTGTGAATGAACGACTAGCCTAGACAGAAAATATTCCGATTGAAGTTTGTCTAGCTAAGCCTGAAGAGGATAGCCATGAAGGTCCAGGATATTGCTATACCAAGCCTGCCAGTTTTATAGATGATACAGAATTGCCCCTGAAATATGCTAATTTAGTGTTTACTTTATTTAGGCTCAAGAACATCCCCAAGCCAAAAATGCAGATCTGCATTCTGGGAGACCAGCAGCACTGTGACGAGGCCGAATCCAACGGTGTCCCCTTCATGAGCGCTGACGACTTGAAGAAGCTCAACAAGAACAAGAAGCTGGTCAAGAATCTTGGTAAGTTAACTTTTCCATGTAGGTCTCCGTAATCACAAAGTATCGTCATGTTTTCTGGTTGAACAGCCCTCCGTCACTAAAGTTGCTGAAATAGTAACAGCTATATTTTTAACACAACCGTAACAGAGCTGCCCCTGCAGCACACCCATTGTCTGATACATCGTACTTACGATTCCAATTCGTTGTTCTTCAGTGTTGTTTCCATTAATTCTGTTGCCAAGATTCTAAACTTCGTTAGTGTATTACATCTTATGTATACTGGCATTGCACTGATGATCACACTTTCCACGTTTTTGCGACGTGTCATGCTGTCGATCGTTTTTTCCGTGAAGCTTATTGGTCAGCAAACTAAGCAAGTCATGGATTTGAAAGAAGCTAAAAAACAGCCGAAGCTTTGTTTTCCGAAGCTTAGTCAACCATCTCTCAGAACTTCCCTATGGACCCCTCTTATTTGCCTTGTCTATTTCGATTCGTTTTGTTCGTAATCTTTTAATCGCTTTTTCGGCCGTGCCGAGTTTTGCCAGTCACGCAACACAAACTTGGCTTCAAAGCTTCAAGGTTCATCAATACTCTTTCACACATTAGGACATCAGAAGCTTCGCAGTGTTTTTTATTCCTTTTGGAAGACATGGTAGACCATCAGGTCCTTCTTCTTTTAAAGACTTCTTTTGTTTCGCTTGGTTTTCCCACTTTTTAACCATGACTCTTTCAGTTTTCAAATATTTTGGAAACACAAACAAACCAGTCGCTAATTCGGAAGCGATATTTCTGAACCATGTGATCTTTAAAAGATCGTTTTTAGTAATAGTTGTGCTTGAATGGAAACACCATTTAGTGCAAGGTGACTTTAACTCGTGTTTTTCATTGTTCTTTAGACTTCTTTTTTTTCAAAGTGGAATTTGTTTAATGTAAACCTCTTGAAAGAACAAAACTTTCAAACATGAATACCAACCTGAGATTTTCCCATTCCTCTTGCAGTTGTTTCTGACCGACATTTTTTCAGCTAAGAAATACGACGCTTTCCTGGCCTCTGAATCTTTGATCAAGCAGATTCCTCGTCTCCTTGGCCCAGGTCTTAACAAAGCCGGTAAATTCCCTGGTCTCCTCCAGCACAGTGAAAACATGATGCAGAAGATCGATGAAGTCAAGGGCACCATCAAGTTCCAGATGAAGAAGGTAAGAAATAAACTCAGTTGTTGTTGTGTATAAGTGCAAGTTCTTTTGTCTCTTAAGCTACGTCAGAGTCGGGTAAGATGTTGTGTACAAAATTCACGTTGCTATCGGAAAATACATCGATATGTCAAGATTCTCGGGACAATGAGAACATTAGCACCAGGCTACGAGATTTGGACCGTGTGCTCCTGTCTACCACAATTTTGGAAAAGCCTATGCCGAACGATGGGTATATTTAGCGTCTATGCCGAATCCTGGATACTCGAACCCGATCGAATTTTGATGATTTGAGTGAAGCTCAGAAATCAACCAATGAGTATTCATCTGTAGTGTGGTAGGTCAGGGTTAGGGTAGCAACAGCTATACAGTATAGCTGGTATCCATATAGGGTATCCAGCGTTAGGCACAGGGTGTACACAAATCAGAGGTTTGTGGTTGACTGGTGTGTTTATACATTCAAGGCTGTGCCTTCTGTGCGTAGTGACAAAGCTGTGCGTTTTGTTTCACCTGATCCGCTAAGTACAACTTACTTGGGAATGACCAGCTTTCCAAGATCCTGTGACGTAAATTTTTCTGCTGTTATTCACAGACGAAGGAGCACAAGCCTTGGAAGTCGAACTAATATATGTATTAGTCGATATTAAATCATTTTGGTTTCAGTATTCATTGCAATGTTATTCATTGCAACGACTAAGGCGAAAAACCGACTTGGCGACATTCCACCATCGGCCAGCATATGCTTCAAATTGGTCTCGTTTTGATGCTTAGATTATTACCGTGTTGAGCGTTTCAGCCAATTTGTACGACTTAACGCCTGAAAATTCGCCAAGGCAGCTTTAATCATAATAAATGTATATGGTCTTTTTTTTTTCTTAGTATTTATAACTATTATCTTGTCTTGGTTACTGGTCGTGTGAGTCAGCTCGGACACGCCGAATTAACGGATATGTTCCCAAAAACGCTAGATGGCGCGGTGTGTGACGCACGTTTCTGTTTACTTTCCGATAGCCTTTGAGCACATTGACGTCTTCATAGCCATGTTTTGAAAACTGCAGGAGCACGACAACATTATGACATTAGATGTTAGCCCTTATCTTTTGAAGGCTGGTCAATCCTTCTTTTCTAGGTCTTGTGCCTTTGCGTTGCTGTTGGTCACATTAACATGACCGCCGATGAGCTCGCTCAGAACATCCATCTGTCAATCAACTTCTTGGTCTCCCTCCTTAAGAAGCACTGGCAGAACGTCCGCTCTCTGAACATCAAGTCCACCATGGGAGCACCACAGAGATTGTACTAATTTTGTTGGTTCCTCTGCGGAAGTAAACGTTCTGCAAACTATTCGTTTGTAATTTAATTTTAGGGCTGCCACACTAAGGCGTCACTTATAGGGCGGGAAGGGGACGCCACCCCCAAATGTCGGCCAGTCGATAAAAAATAAAAAAAAGTGATTTGCGGGATCCCAAAACGTAAGTGGAGGGATACATGTGACTTGGCTGAAGTTGCCCGACAGTCTTGTCTGTCCCCTCGTGTCAGCCGTACGAACAGCGTTTTTTAACTGATAATGAGATATTCGATTTAGGGGTAATGGAACATGCGGAACGCGAATATGAAACCATTTTCTCTTCGGACAAGTAGTTGGACCGGAATCCGGCCAGAACCGGAAAATTTGTTGTAAGCAAATTTTTTTTGAAGTTGATTGACCTCTCCGATTCAGGGGTAAGAAGAGATTCTGAATCCTATATGACAATAATTTTTTACCCGAGATACAGTTCACCAGGAATCCGGCTGAAACCGGCAAATTTTTATGGCACTTGCCCTTCGGCCAAGTGCAATATACTGATCGCAACTTCTGTCTTTCGGTCTGTCCAGGTTTTGTTAGTTCGGGCACTTCTACATCAGCTAGGACGATAAGACTTAGCAGGTAAATCAGGGACCCCAAGTGATTAAGTTGGAAAAAATAGCCTTCCCGATTCGAGCAGCGTGGGATTTGGAGGGAAGTGGACTCCGGAATCTAGTCGAAACATACGTTGAATGGGTGATCGTATTTAAATCAACCTATTATTCAGAAACATCTCGTGCCTCGAGATTGGGATGAAACTTTTAGGGAGAACAATCATAAGTCCTAGTTATGTGATTGACATAACCGGTCTGAATCAGCTCCCTGTGGTGGGGGATCCGAATTTCTAGAGATCCCGCGAGTTCTGCACTTCCTGATGTGCTAGGACGATGAAACTTGGCAGGCTTGTTCGAGGGCCCGACCAGATTGACTTGATAATGTAGTTTCCCAGATCCGATCGTCGTGGGGGATTGGAGGGATGGGGAATCCGGAATCTAGTGGCAACATGGATCGAACGGGTGGTCGGATTTGAATGAAACATAATAGTTGCGTTTTTGATCGCCAGTGAAGTTCCCTTGTGAGTTCTCCGTTGAAGCTTAATTTCTGTTTTTACACTCCGTTCGCCTGCCGCGGCTTCGCCGTTCAAGACGCAGGTGAATAAAAACGGAAAATAAGTATCTCGGCAAATCATTCATAAAATCGCCTAAATAAGTCAATGAAGGGTAGTTACATTTGACAGTGAAAAGGTAATTGTTGTAGTTAAAATATACAAGTTGTAATCATCCGTTTTCAAACACACTTTCCAGGACTTTCAATTTTGTTCGGTTAATTTATTCATGACAGGCGAACTCGGACCGGGAACTACGTCTGCGTCACAGTTCACCGTTTCACTCGCAGGTGTTGTAGAACTGAGAACTGACGTGGTCTCCGTTTCAGCAAAAACGACAATTAAACAAACTGCGAACTCGGGAAGGTGATAGAAAACGAGAAATAAGAAGAACTGAGATCGGGAACGGCAATCAAAAACGCAACTAATGTTTAGAAACACCTTGTGCCTCAGACGTCTCTTTTAAACCCCCCCCCCCATCCAACCGTACCCGTATTCTCTAATAACAATAAATAAACATTCATTCAAATAAAATTTCAAAGAACTATTCCACATTTACATAATTATCCAAAAAATAATTTTTCAAATCTGTTTCTAAACAAAAACTCTCTGTAAGACGATTACACACTATCAAATCCGAATTCCTCACACAACACCCTTCTCTTGACGAGACGGGGAGAAATTATCAGTTGTCTCCTGTTAACCGAGAAATATTGCAAAATAGATAGGTTGCAGCCTACCCAACGAAAACGGATGGGAGTAGAAAAAGAGTAATCGAAAGTAATTTAACATTGTGAAGTATAGGGCTTTCGGCTTTGAGACTAATTTATCCATGTTTTATTACTATTATAAGTCTGTAAATAGCTGGAAAAGATTTCTAGTTTTTTCTTAATTGTATAATCACATCTTTATACAAAAGTTTGATCAGAAACGAGAGTTTGAAGGTTTGAAACTTTCATTACAAAAACGAATACGGCTTCCTGTAGGTTGTTTTTTTAATGACACGTCATAACCTACCAATAGGATTCGAGACTCTATTTCTCTGTTCAAACTTTGAAGCCTTTAGCTCTTACTTCCAGGGAACTCGTTTGCTAAAGGCAAGTCCCTGGCTCAGAATGATGATAAAACGCCGACAATTTAATTTCAAAGTTATACCTCCGTCCTATACCTCCCAATGTTAATTTTTTTTTGTTAAAATCCCGTGTGATGATGGATGCTTTCCGGAACTTAACGATCGTTAACAAATTGTTAACTTTTTGCGTTCCACGTTTCTGTTTTCGAAATTTAAGCTCCGCCCACCTACAATTTCCGTTCCAGAGCTTAACGATTGTTAACTATTTTGTAACGATGGTCGGTGAGCATCGTTACAAAAAAGTTAACAATTGTAGAACTGGGAAAAGTTAACGATCGTTAAAACTGCGGTTAGCTCCGCCCCGAAGTAAAGTTAACGATTGTTAACAACTGTTAAGTTTGGGGAACGCAAAAGATTGTAACGATGCAATATCCGTTTTCATGGGTAGGGTGCAATCTCTATGGAGTATAAAAAGTATGTCTGATTTTTTGCCAGAAAGCGTTCGACTGGCAATTCTCTGTTGACTTGCTCGGTCGACTCCTTACTAAATAAAACGACAGCAGTGGAAATAGTCAAGTCTGGGCTTAACTTCCGCTAGTCGAATCGAACGCGGCTCTATTCATCGATCTATGAAGCAGAACTATGGAGCAAACAGCACCACATGACATCTAGAGGATCTTTTACTGGATCGTAACGTTGTAAATCTCGGGTTCACACAGGGTTCACAGAAGAATGACAGATGGCACTCGTCGCCTGTTCTTCAGTATTCTTGTCACACATTTCCGTGCCATCGGATCGGACGGATGTTTCCAGAATCTGAGCGTGTATTTGTGCCACAGATGTGCTCCACCTTAGGTAGCGTTCCAGTGAAGTTATTACAAGTTACGATGATAAGAGGAGGGGCGATCGCCGTATTGTGGTGGTTACCACGCTCTCTCGAACGAAAATAATAACGGCGCAGACATACGTCATCGCTCTTACGGGAGTTCCTGCAGAACCCTGGCAGAATCGATAGTTATTATCACTTATGAAGCTCGCGACCATCATAAGTAAATTGTAACGATCAAAACAGTCGTGGAACGAAAATAATAAGTTAGAGGAGCCAATTTACTTATTACGGCGGGCTCGGGAACGGCAATAATAACAAGAATAGTAACGATCGTAACTAATAATAAGTTACTGGAACGCTACCTTAATTTCTTACTGTTCAAGGAATATTCCAGAAGTGCTCCAGCCCGAGTGAAACTTAGTTGGAATCAGAATAATTTATTACACAAGCTATCATAGTCAAGAAAAAGAAACTCAACTAAATTGCGCTTGGGCTTACAAACTAAAAGACGATCGAAACTGAAAACAAACAAATTCAGCACTTGGTAAACACTGATGTGTAATACGGAACGAACCTGTACAAAAACTGATTTGTTCGTGTGGTAGGCGGTACCTTAGTACAACGACTGACTATGTAGTTTAGTTCCACCAAAATCCGATAGGATGTCGGCAAATACCTTACCTTGAATTACAGCTTGGATCAAAATAAGGATTTATCCTACAGTCTTTTTTCAGTTTTCAGTTAAAAAATCGTGGATTCTGAGGTTCCAATTTACTCTTATGACAGGAGCTTATATTCCTTCCTTCAGATCAAATGGAATTGCGAACTAGTCTGAGGGCAGATTATTTGGTAGGATGAAGAAGAAATATTTGGGTTAGGTGCTATGTGGTCCTTGCTTTTGTCCGATGTGCAGGAAAATGAACGAATGTATTTTCCATTTAATGGGTGAATGTCAGGAGTTAAGAGATCCGAGGAAGGAAATATTTGGGGAAATCGTGTGGGGGGAGGAAAGGCTTAAACAAATTTTGAAAAGCAGAAGTTTTAGTGATGTTAGAAATTTGGTAAGATTTTTTTAAGGTGGCCATGATCCACAGGGAAAGTTTTTTGTAGTTAGTTCTTGAGGTTATGGTTCATTTTGGTGTTGTTTTTTTGTTTCCATGGCTCTTTGTGCTTTTACGGAAATAAGTCTTATATTATCTTATTCCTAAAACAAATAAATCCCTTTCCGGAAAAGAGCAGCCTTGAAATTGGCCAAAATGCTTCAAAATCACAGAACTTGCTACATTCTTGCCGTAAGTGCGATTTCCTGTGACACATTTCTCTCAGCTGTGAATCTGGTGAGAAGTCGAAAAACCTGTAATAAATCGCTGAATTCTGCGACCAGTGGCAACACTGAGACTTGCCCCATCTTCTCCACAACTGATCCCCCTGCGTGGTTTTACAGTAACCTTCTGTCCAAAATAATGCGGAGCGAATGTCAATTATTTCTCATTCCCAACATAAAAAAAACTACAACAAATGAAATCCAGACAGTTTGAACGTAGGTCTGTCCAGTTCATGGACAACTTCAGTTTGACGTTAAAGTGATTCTAGGTATGATTTGTTTTTTTTCGAAACTTAATTACTTATATGGACTGACACACATCACGCGGGGGCACGGCTTTCTAGATTTGGGAAGATTAGGCAGTTATATTTCTTCGTTATATGTCTTGTAGGGATAAACATAAAAGGAGGAATGGGATGCCCAGACACTGAAGACATATCGACACTCTCAAGAGCCCAACTTAGGAACCTCGACGAGTTGTGGCGGAGTAGTGATTCACTCACCTGCTTGTCTTTAATAGCATACTTTTAGTATCTACAGTCTTTAGCCAGAGTGATAAGAATCGTCGCAGAATACTTTCATTCTCGTACACTCGAGCTGAAGTCTGCACGCGCCATAAAGAAAACGCCACTCAATACTCTTTACTCTTTATTCCAGTGATCCTCAGGAAGAAGGAGTAAGCGTCTCCATAACGACTCAATGACTCAAATCCTATGTCAAGCAAATCACTGCGATCTTTGGGAGCAGCTGTGACACCACTTCTGCCTTTCTTCCACTAGGTACCCGGAGAGGCTGGAGATTTTGCATCGGCAAGGAGAGATAGTCATCAAGAGTATTCACTTATATAGCTGTAAAAAGCTGCAAGGAACGTGGGATGATTTATATCAGGGCTTGAAGCAGGTCCACTCGCGGAGTGGACCTGAGATTGTTGGTAAAATGGCGCAGCTGACTTTGGCCAAAATTAAATCTAAAACTTACAGCTGGTAAGCCAGAGATACAAGAAACCAGCCTAGGTTGCAGGAATGTCAGACTACGAATTTCAAATTTCTGAAGCAGGTTCACTGGCACTAAACTAAAACTGAACAGACTATCAGCTGATACTTCAATTTTCCTACAATTTGGCTTGCAGAGGATCTCACTTCGACCAATACCACAGTAGGTATGTTGTTGTTTGAAGGTTGACGTTAAGGCGAGTCAATCGCCCGTAAACGTGCGTACGATCAGCAGATTTGTTAACTTTCTGGCCCTGTCACAAAATTTCGGCTGTCTGGCCTTGTCAAACATTATAAGATTTGTGGGGGTTTGACAAAAACGTGCGGAGTATATTGGCGCAATCCAATCTCAATGTTCTTTGTTTCTCCTTGATAATATTCAGTTTTCCATTGCCTCGTCACAGTCACAGTAGACAGGATGGTGGTGAGCCCCCTCACCGGTTCTACAGTGAGTAGGTCAGGGCTCCATTATAATGTGAAATCTGGGCTCCTCAGTATGTGGTGAAACGGATCAAGTTGCAATTCACATTTCTGCAGCTTGCAACTGTCAAGAATTTTTGCGCTGCTGCGTCTCATAACTGCTCAGATTTCTGATCGCTTGTACTTATTTCACTTTCAACTTCACTCTCCGGAAAAGAATGCATACCTTTGCCTACCAACTCCTCCTCTAAGGACTGTAGAGTCACAGTGAGGTTATTTTCCCTCAGGAACTTCTGTACCAATGACAAGGACAAAGGTTCGTTTTTACTTCTTTCTTTTCCATCAGAACTGCAGCTGATGGACTCTTGTTCTTGCACAGTTGCTGATGTGACGTTCGCAGTATCCTCCTCTCTAATAAGGTATCTTTCAACAAGGTCTCTTAGCTCATGCTAAAAGAAATTATAAATATACATAAGGTACAAAAATTGCCTTCTTGGCAGTGGAGAAACTAGCCCATTTTCGTGGGGGGGGCAATCCCAGATTTTACCGACAAGGTTTAACGATTTATCGACAAAAAGCGCCGAAGAAGCTGTAACATATCAACTGAGATGGTTTTCTAATGAAATTAATGAATTCACCATTAACTTCCTGGCACCAATGGTTATCACATAGAACCAGGAACATACTATGCAGTCAGTAGTCTTGCAAATCAAAAAAGTAGTGATAGACACCGCAACAGATTACTTCACTGCTTGAAGATTTACGCGGCTGTCTTTTTCGCTTGTAAACTAAGCGGTTTTTTTTTTTTTGGGGGGGGGGGGTGGCCAAAACAGCATTTCGGAGTTCGTAAAGTTTGTCTGTCCGTCTGTTACCATGATAACTCTCAAAGGGGTTGAGATATTTTGCTGAAATTTGGTATGAGGATGCATTGCATCAAAGTACAGGTGAAGTGAACGGGCAATCCAGTTTTATGGAAACTTGATGGCTGATGGGAGCAGATGCGCTAAATTTGCTGCTTCTATGTCCGAACGAAATCCACAACTGAGTGGAAGGTAGGAGGGGTCAGAGTAACTTTGTGATGTGCCGCTTCAAAAACCAAACGTGTGCATGGGCGTTAGAAAGTGCTCGGATTACACTGAAACTTGCCCAAGATGTTCAATTTATCCGCGTCCAAGAACAGTGTTGCAAAGAGGTCTCAGAAATATTGTAATACGAGTAGGGGTCGAACGAATAGAGTGATTGGGATAAAACATGAAAGGTACAAGACTCGTGGAACCTAGACAAGTAATTTGAGGCCCAAACCGGATCTGACGTCCGTTGGGTGAGGTGGAGCTGAGGGGTACCGGACCGGTAGGCCCACTGGAAATTTTTCGAAAATGCTCTGTTCGAGTGACGCAGATGCGTCACTGTGCCATTTATGTGTCCGAACCTCTTCTTGCCATTATTGTCGTGCTGTGGGGGGATTAGAGGTGGGTCCTGGACATTTTCTTAAACGCTTAGGGACCAAATCGCTTGAACGATTGAGATAAACTTGGCAATACTGCGCCCATGTGACTTAATTGTGTTATTTAGATATCCTTGCCTGATCCAACCTCGGTGGGAGCATCACTGACGGGAATTTGAAACTCAGAAGTCACTGAATAAAGTGAACTATTTCCAGGAATGGTAAAAAGCCAGATCAACCCAAAAGGGCAGTTTATGGGTGGAAACAGAGAAATCACTTAAGAACAATTCGAGGAAACAGGCTTGCCGGTATGGTTGGTTTACCGTCAAGGAACAGAAAGGAACGAAGAAGTGTTTGGGTTGGTGCATTTTCGGATTTACCGACGAGAATATTCCAGTCACCACATCAAATGTCTCGCACTGACGAGTGACGAATAGTTCAAAAATACTGAAGTTAACAACAAGATTTTTATCCATTCCGGATGTAAAGGATTTTACCGACAAGACTTTTCCCAGTCATTTTATCGAAAAATTAAAAACAACAGATATCATAAGGCTTTTATCGGTATCATCTCTGCACCAACAAAAAATTATGTTTTCCCGACAAGAAGCTTCCTGATTACCGACAGAGCTTATGTCGATATTATAAACGGTATTAGGAAAGTGTTTTTATCCGAGCTCTTCCCGGTATTAACAAGACCAAAGGTTTCGATGGGATCCCAAAAATTCAGTATCTGATCCAGACAACTGGGTCTTGTCTTAGCCAGATCCAGTCTTCGCCAGACTCCTTGAACATTTTTACAATTAAAATTCAGAAACAGATTAAGGCCAAATAGCTAATCACCTGAGAAAACCAAGTTCAGATTTGGATTCAGCATGTGTGTTTACCCCTATAAGTCATATCTGTTTTGCCGAAAACTTCCTGCCACTTCTGCCAATTTCCCGGTTCCGGCCGAACTCCAGAACTACTTGTCCGGCGAAAAAAGAAAGCTCAAAGACGAAATCAGGGTATCTTCTTTCCCCAGTAATGAACATCTAATCAACTTCAAATAAAAATTTAGCTTATAACAAATTTTCCGATTCCAGCCGGATTCCGGTCGAACTATATGTCCGGGTAAAATACGATTGTCATACAGGGACTCAGCATCTCTTCTTACCCCTAAATCGCTTATCTAATCAACTAGAAATAAAACTATGACTTCCAACAGTTTTCCGGTTTTGGCCGGATTCCGGACGAACTACATGTCCGGTTAGAAACTTGTTTTCACATAAGTGTTCAGCATGTCTTCTTGCCCTAAATCAAACATCTAATCAACTCCAAATAAAACTTTTAATTTTGACAAACTTTACGGTTTGGGCCGGATTCCGGTCGAAATACTTGTCCATCGAGAAAATGGTTTTCACCATCGTCTTCAGCATGTCTTCCTACCCCTAAATCGAACATCTAACCAATTTCAAATAAAACTTTTACTTTCAACAAACTTTCCGGTTTGGGCCGGATTCCGGGCGAAATACTTGTCCGTCGAGAAAATAATGTTCACCATCGTCTTCAGCATGTCTTCCTACTCCTGAATCGAACATCTAATCAACTTCAAATAAAACTTTTACTTTCAACAAACTTTCCGGTTTTAGCCGGATTCCGGGCGAACTACTTGTCCGATGACAAAATGGTTTTAACCATCGTGTTCAGCATGTCTTCTTACCCCATAATTGACTATCATATTAGCTGTTTCAAAATATTTTGTTTGTCCCTTAATTTGAATCCCCTCCCCCACCCCTAAATGTAGAGCTACAAAGCCCATCTACGAACTTGACTGGTCCGACGACCCAACGAACCCTCACACCAAGTTTCATCAAAATATCTCATTCCCTTCGAGAGTTATCGTGCTTACAGACGGACGGACGGACAGACGGACAACTTTTGCGATGTCATAGGTATCCCTCCACTTACGTTTTGGGATCCCAAAAACGGAATCCCTGCACCGTCTCCGCACCGACAAACGCTGTCGATTTCCAAACAATAAGTTTCCTGATTTACCTAAAGAGCTCTTATCGGTATTGAAAATGGAATCTGTGCACCAACAGACGTTGCCGATTTCCTTACAGTTTCATGATTTACCGACAGAGTTTTCGTCAGTATCAGAAACGAAATGAGGAAACTGTTTGTTAGAGCTCTTATCGGTACCGAAAATCGAATCTACGGACTGTCTCCGCACCAAGAAACACTGTCAGTTTTCTAACAGGAAGTTTCCTGGCTTACCGACAGAGATTTTGTCTGTATCAGAAACAGAATGCTAAAGTATGCCGTACCACAAACACTGCCTATTTCCCAACAGGAAGTTTCCTGTTTTACCGACAGAGCTTTTGTCGGTATCAGAAACGATATGATAAAAGCGTTTTCGCACCGACAAACACTGCCGATTTACCGACAAAATTTTTCCCTAGTTTCGCCACTGCTTCTTGGCAAAGATTGGCTTATGCCAAACGCTGGATACCTGTGTGTTAGGCCTAACCAGACCCTAAAGTACTTCACAGCAAAGAAACTCTAATTAGCTTATTTCTTAGCTCCACTCAAAGCATCAATATACTTCTTGAACCCAAGCTGACTGGGAAACATGTATTCAAACAATACATAAAACGGCGTCAGCTACAACACAATACTTTGGCAGCGATATTTTGGCCACTCTTGGCAAGAGTCCTTGTCAGGATGTCAGGGACAACGTTAGGGAAGACACGAACATGCGATAAATAACTGAAGCTTCTACTGACTAGAAATATCCTATTTGGGTGTCCGGCGATCGGTCCGGGTTTTGCTAGTTCGGGCACTTCCACACAGTGCTTCCACTTAATTTTTTTGAAAATCAGGAACTGCTTCGAAAATATAGGTAGATGGTCGGGAGATAATCTTAAGAAATCGGGTGAAAGTCGGGAGATAACTTTAAGAGATCGAGGGGAAAACGGGAATTTAAAAACTGTGATTATGTCTGACAAAGCAATTTTAGACTTAGCTTTGTTACAAAAAAGGCACTGAGTAACTGCATTCAACTTGTTAAGCCCCCTTCACATTGAATACGTAAGACCTTACGTTAAGTACTTAAGTTACGGCATAAGTTTCTTAAGTTGATTCTTATTAATCGTTCCATATCTTCAACCACAGTTTTGAAGAACAGCAAGCAGACACAAAGGTGGGATTTTTTACTGACTCAATACCATTTCCTGACGTGATTTCACAGGACGACTGAAGTTTCAGCACACTTCAAAGTATGATATATTTCTGCTAAATAAATAGTGAGTTCAGCGGCTATTTCCTTTTCACTGAGACCCGAACCCAAGCATCACAAATGGAAGGGTACCTTTATTTAATTCAGAATACTGTCGCACTCAAAACGGTACTTTTTGCAATTGACATTTTTCCAGCCTTTCTGATAAAACCACTTCTTATCCCTCTCTTCCGTGGCACTGATCGAAGCATCTATTTTCATTTTAAATGGGAGGTGATTCGAATGGAACCTGTTATGAACACACCAACAGTAATCAAACCACACTAACAATACCAGCGATCAATTCAATGTTTCCTTCCCCGACGTTGACCCTGAACATTTACAGCGTGATGAGGTCCCTTGCCAAGAAGGGTCGAAATATGGCTGCTAAAGTATCTTAGCTGACATATCCATTTAATGCATTATCTGAATATAGCCTAGCCTATGTTTCATCTTGGGCTCAAGGAATATTTAATCTGGTTAAAAGTTTCAAACAAGAAAGTAAAAAAAGGTTACCTTTAATTTTCTCCAAGTTCCATCATCTTTCATAAGTTTTTTAAGACTGTGCACTAGATCTTTATCTCCATTTGCGGACGAAAGATTTTTGCTTTCATTTCCAATGGAATCCATGCTTTCTTTTCGTTTTGAGCTTGTTATTTCGTTGTCCGTCTATTGAACAAGAAAATCCCTCAGTGAACACTGTGAAAGGAGAAGCTTCGCAGGACTTGCACATATTTGTGTTTATAAAAAGAGAATTTAATCGTATAAAAAATAGATACGGTAAATTGTAAAACGAAATCTAACAGTAGGTATTTCTTAGAACTACATAATAGATGCCGCAGGCTGGTAGCAGGGGCTACCGTCAGGCTAGCGTACTACTTCGTACCTTCATTTTAGAAATTTGGCGGACTTCGAAAACCAAAGTGGAAAGTTTAAACCAAGAGAAATGCAGGCACAAACAGCAGAAAAAGCTGGCGTAGTTAAGCCCCCACCTATTCCTGCAAGACCGTCCGGGTTATATCAGCCTCTATCCAATACTGATTCTCCCAGTTCTGGATCCACTTTGACCCAGCAGTTCCAGACTCTTAATGCCTATCATGCCAATCAGTTTGAAATGAAAGATTTTAAACATGGAAATTCAGTATATTCTAAACCAAATGTTCTTAAACCTGCAGTATCACAGACTAAGATCTTTTCTAAAACTTCGGTAACTATGCCTGGGCCTCTCAGCTCCATTGATACAGTTGGTGAGAAAGAAAAATGGAAAGAACCAGTTAGGGTTCAGACACCTTCGAGAAGAGTAGTGAATGGTGAATATTTCCCTGTTTTTTCATTGGTTTTTGGGATCCCGAAACGTCACCGACGGGATACCTCAGGATACCTAGGACTTCGTAAATTTGTGTGTCCATCATTCGGTCTGTCTGTCCCTCGATCTGTCTGTTAGCATGCTAAATATTGAAGGGATTGAGATATTAGTGGCATTTTTGCAGATACCATGGTATCTGTTACCACTGTAACTGGATCTGCAATTAGTTGTTTTTGCAGTTGTTGTGGGATTTGATACACAGTGCTCTGCAAAAATGACTATTGCCAAATTACTTTTTAAAGTCATCCCAAAAGAAAAACAGATATCCAGTTACATCACTAAGTGCTAAACTTCTTTATCACGAATCTGACAAAATTTGATGTAAGTGAGATGACTTTTCAGATACCACGACCAGTTACTACTGTCGGACCGTAGTATCTGAATATCTGATACCACAATAACTGGCCAGATACCACAATAACTGCAAAAATGCCTTTTGAATGTGGTATCAGATACCATGGTATCTGCAAAATGCAACTATTTTGTCCAGACACTGTGTGAGATCCTTCAAGTGAGAGTACAGGTCAAGTTCACTAGAATTTAAAGCTTGAATTCTCAGTTTCTCGAATTCTCAGTTTCTAGGATTCGGTAGAATTTTCTAAAGATTTGGTACAAATTTTGGATCTGGACCAATCTGGACCCCCCCCCCCCCCCTCCTCCCCCATTGAAAATGCACTTGCAACGACTGACCATTGGCTTTAACCTGTTACTAAATTTTATTATTAAAAATGTTCAAGAAGTCTGGCAAAGAACAGATAGACCCAACTGTCTGGATCAAATATTAAATTTTTTGGGATCGCCGTCGAAACCGTTGTTTTTGTGGCAATTGTAACCTTTCTCTCAAGTGCCATATACCAATTGGGTTGCCCGTACTGTGTACTTTGTTTCTTTGTCTAACTGCAGTTGTAGAGCTTTTACTAGTTCAGGCATTTCCACATGAGCTAGGATGAAGCATGGCAAGCTTACAAAGGACCGATCGCATTTTCAGTGAAGCCTTCCATGTTGGTATCTGGTCAGCGATATGCAGGGCATGCTAGCGGAGGCGTTACTAGCCAAAATGTTTTTGGGGGGGGACAAGGCATTTTCCGACTGGCTGGTAAATTTTACCGACTGTTTTTGCAGAAAAAAATGACCTTTTTCAAGAAAAAACTATGGTTAAACGCGCCAACTCGGTTATTTTTATGGACGGGCCGACAGCATAGGGG
Source organism: Branchinecta lynchi (assembly GCA_023053575.1). Classification (NCBI taxonomy): domain Eukaryota; kingdom Metazoa; phylum Arthropoda; class Branchiopoda; order Anostraca; family Branchinectidae; genus Branchinecta; species Branchinecta lynchi. Next base: position 30,841,710 of record JAKZAP010000002.1, read on the forward strand.
GGAGCCTCCACCCTTTCCCCCCAGTTGTGACGCCCCTGCATGCTAGGCTAATCTAGTTAAGATAGTTACTAGATAAGTAACTTTTAAATTCTGTCCCTTTGGTCATTGGAATGTGATTCTCCTGAACTTTAGCTTTGGTTCGGGTTCAATATTACCTCTCTAATTATTCTAGTTATTCTTACTGAATGGACCATCTTGTAGTCTGTACTCCATAGGAACAGAAATTCTAAAATGTCCCTACTTTGCTGAAAATACTGATCTTTTATTGTTCAGTCATTATTAAAAAGATATATTTTCCAATCAAAATTTTATGCACTGTTCCACGAACGAGCTCTAATGGAGTTCAGATCGAGGTGTTATCGATTAAGCAAGCAGAAAAAGGCTATTTAAGTGTGGTAGATTCATGTTTTGGGTCGGTCAAGACATTGGGAATTTTGGAGCAAAGTAGTTGATTGGGGAAATTGGAAAATGCTGGTCTAAATCAGATTTTTTTTTTCCTTGAAAACTGGGTTTCTAGTATATATTTTGATGTTGTGAAATAATTGGGTGGTTTTTTACTTAAATAATAAAATAGCCTTTATATTTTTTTTAGTAACAAAGTTGTTTTACTGAGAAATTTACAGTGTTTATGGGAGTCATCCTGTTCGCCAAATTTACTTGGCTGGTCTGAAGATAAAAATTGTAGAATCCAAACAAAGTTTAAGGGTGGGTATAAAAATTGTAGAATCCAAATAAAGTTTAAGGGTGGGTGGTGGTCTAGAAAAGCCTCTTCATTTTGGAAATCTAATTCCTTGGCCCTCTGTACTCCTAAGTATTTCTCATCTTTTCTTTGCTTGTTATATTATGTTGTGCTCAGCTGGATGAGTGGACAAGCTAGACTGTAAAAACAATGTAAGGTTTGCATTTATTTTATTCATTTTGCAACTTTTATGTTGATTGCTTTGTTTTCTTTTTTTGCTGTAGATAATGGACATGCAAAGGCGAAACTTGTGTCTCATCATTCCTTCTTCTCAGATGGTACTGAGGTGAGGAATATGGAAGGGGCCCTACTTGAGCTCTTGGATGACTTTCGATCAGGGAAACTGAGAGCATTTGGTAAGAAAACATGTTTTTTTTTTCCATTCCTGATGGAATAGGCTGATGCCAGGACATAAAAACCCAGGGTCCCTAGGGTCTCTGGAGCCACATTTTTTGTAGTTAAGCAAAAAAAATTTATCTTTGTTTTTTATTATTTGGATATGGGTACTTTTTGGGATCCCAAAATGTAAGTGGAGGGATACCTATGACATCGCAAAAGTTGTCCGTCCGTCCGTCCGTCTGTAAGCACGATAACTCTCGAAGGGAATGAGATATTTTGATGAAACTTGGTGTGAGGATTGTTTAGGTCAAGGGTAAGGTCGAGTTCGTAGATGGGCTCTGTAGCCCTATCTTTGGGGGTGGGGGTTCAAATTAAGGGACGAACAAAATAGTTTTAGACAGCTAATGTGATAGTCGATTATGGGGTAAGAAAACATGCTGAGCACGATGGTGAAAATCATTTTCTCGCCGGACAAGTAGTTCGTCCGGAATCCGGCAAAAACCGGAAAGTTTGTTAAAAGTAAAAGTTTCATTTGGAGTTGATTAAATGTTTGATGAAAAGGTAAGAAGACATGCTGAGCACGATGTTGAAAACCATTTTCTCGCTGGGCGAGTAGTTCGTCCGGAATCCGGCAAAAAACGGAAAGTTGGTTAAAAGTAAAAGTTTAATTTGAAGTTGATTAAATGTTTGATTTAGGGGTAAGAAGACACGCTGAGCATGATGGTGAAAACCCTTTTCTCGTCGGACAAGCAGTTCGTCCGGAATCCGGCAAAAACCGGAAAGTTGGTTTGAAGTAACAGTTTCATTTGAAGTTGATTAAATGTTTTATTTAGGGGTAAGAAGACATGCTGAACCCGATGGTGAAAACCATTTCTTGCCGGACAACTAGTTCGCCTGTAATCCGGCCAAAACTGGAAAATCTGTTGAAAGCAAAAGCTTTATCTGAAGTTGATTAGATGATAGATTTAGGGGTAAGAAGAGACGCCGAGTCTGTATATGATGATAATTTTTTACCCGGACATATAATTAGTCCGGAATCCTTTTGTACCCGCATTTTTTTCCAAGTCAAAGTTTTATTTAAACTTGATTAGATGTTCTTTATAGGGATAAGGAGATACGCCGGTTTCTTTTCTGAATTTTCTTTTTCTGCTGGACAGTAGTTCGCTCGGAATGCGGGCGAAACCGCAAATTTGGCAGTAGTAAAGCAGGAAGTTTCGGTCAGTATCGTCAAAATAGATATGGCTTATAGAGGTATAGATAGGTAGGTAGATAGAATATCTGAACTCGGTTTTCTCTGATGATTAGCCTGGCAAAGACAAGACCCAATTGTCTGGATCAAATCTTAGATTTTTGGGATCCCATCGACTCCTTTGGTCTTGTTACTTTGAGAAACAGACAAGTAGACTTAGAAATAATATAGACAAGTATCAACTATTATTTTTACACATTCTCGCATATAATACCACTTGAGGAGGAAAAAGAAGAAGAAAAGATATATATAAACATCAGACACAAATTAAATATAAAATAATACAAAAACACAACATCTACTACCCCCGTCATTTAAAAGGACCAACAAAGCTTCAAGTATTTCCGACTTGTGGGCTATTGCACTGAAACGCAAGACCTTTCCATTGTTTTCAAGTAGCACTTAAAGGGCTCTTAGCTAGTTGTTCTCATATCTCAAATTGCTCAACGATCAAGAAGTATGCAAAAATAGCGAAATTTTTTTTTTTTTTTTTATAAAAGCCAAAATGTCTGGGGCTTCCACGCGGTGAATCCAACACTTCCGGATTTTCCTGGCAATGATTATATCTAATTTTGTTTTCTTTCATTGCTATTCTCCCTTCTTTGTTGTTCCCTTCAAATATCTTCTGCCTCTCAATCTTAACTGTCAATCACCCTTCACCGTACTCGGTCTTGTGTATTTATCTTGTATCTCAATGTGTTGTCTTTGCAAGAACAAATAATTCAGTAGAACCCCCGTCTTTGGTCCCATGCAGCGACTATAGATACTCCGACAAAACTGAACGGAGCTAGAGACATTTGCTGTGAGAGAACACACTGATGGTGGAAAGTTCAGGACGGAACTTGGCGAAGAGGACTTACGCTTCAGAGGAGCTGGAGAGGATATCGAAGCGCCATCCGACCTTGACAGGGTGAACCTTATCTGATGTACATGCTAACACCCTTGCAAGTGCCCAATATTCTTACATCTGTTTTATTATACTTCTTCGGGAGAATACTTCTGGTATCACGAGATATTGAGAAGAGTAAGTTTGAAAGGACCCGTCTTGCTTATTCTGCCTTATTTAATATACCTAGCCCGACCTTTCTCCATTGTTTCGTGCCTACGATTTTTTTAATGCTTTTTCGGCGGTGCTGAGTTTTGCCCGTCACACAACGTGAAGTTTGCCGGAATCTTCAACGTCCGAACAAACTCTGTCACACATAGGGATATGAGAATCTTCCGTTTTTTACTTCAGTTTTCAGATGTTTTGCGCCCAGCCGCCGCGTCGGAGAGCAAAAGGGCTGAATAGAGTCGACAAGCGCTATCAAGAAAATCGCTTACTTTTGGTGGAAAATAATGGTATTGTCGGAGAACATTTTTTCTGACCGTTTCACAGTTGAGAAGATCATTTCTAGTAAGAGGTGTGCTATAAACAAAAAGCTTATTTTGAGGCCCGGATCTCTTTAGGAGTAGGGGTATTCCCCAAACATTCGAGAGGATAACAAACGGAACTTCAAAATACACAATAGCGCTCTTTCATTGTGATTGTTGACGAAGGAAGGGACACAGGGGTTAGCTATGGTTAACTTCAAGGGTTTTAATTTTTCGTATTGCCCTTGCAGGTAATGATGGTAGTCTTGAACAGATGGTAGCCATACGTGATCAACAGGAGCGACTTGCGAAAATGCACTTTGATCTCTTGCTTAGACAACATTCCAAAAAACCTAACACTTTGGAAACTAGTGAAAAAAATTCTGCAGAAAACATGAAAGAACTGATAAGTGGCCTTGAACAACTGTCTGTAGCCATTGAGAGACTTCATTCATCAACAGAAGGACAAGGGGAGACACCTAGTGAGAAATTGTGAAGGTTCTGACTGGACACTTGTGACTGTGGACTTAGATTGTCAACGTTTTGGCAACGTATCAGGTTGTTGCGTTTTAAGCACAATGACATTATGCAGCGTTTACAACCGTACTTTAATCCGTTAGGAATGCTGAATGGGGAAAAGAGCGAATTAAAAAAAAAATCACATTGACGATGAGGGTTTTGCACTATCCTTCATTGAAAAAAGTGAGAGTTTATCTTTCCTGTTCGTTAACCTATGCATCTATTGTACCAAGAACAAACAAGCCAATAGAACCTCCGCCTTTGATCCCATGCAGGTCCGACAAAACTGAGCTGCGCTAGATGTACTACTTCGTCAACTGCCCTCTTCGCAGTGCCGTCTTTATCCTTAGGCCGGTTAGGCCTGTGCTGGGGGGGGGGGGGGAGGGAATCGAGAGGACTAGCCGCCCGTGTAAATTGCTGAGAAATCAGGCTACGGTTGCTAGCCGTGTTGCCTTGTTCCTTACACCCAGGTGCACCGTCATTTACGTTACCGAAATTATGTTCAGCTGTGACCAGTGTGGGTCGACCAAGAATCGTGTGTGCTAATGTGCTGGCGTTTTTACGTTTTTGACTCATGAAAAGGTTGCTAGTACTTGCCTCTTCGCCGTTGCGCATATCAAGGAAAAAGTGCAGAAGGTGTGCTGAACCGCTCTGCAGCTTGTCACGTGTGATGCGCGTCACAAGTAACGAATTGTGATGGTCCGCGTAGCCCCTACCCTCCGCTCATCGGGCAGGGTATTGGGAATTTATTCGACTCGGCATGGTCGTATTACAGAGATAGGGAGACGGAGGTTCTGGTGCTTATTTGTTCTTGATTATATCTACTACCTCTGTGTGACGGATACTAAAAATGAGGCGGGAAAGAGACTCAAGCCACGTTCAATTCAACCCTTGTTTTGTCCTGTCATCCAAATGCCGTTTTATTCGCCCTGTCAGCTGGCAATACTCTTGATGACTATCTCTCCTTGCCGATCCAAAATCTCCGGCCTCTCCGGGTATCTAGCGGAAGAAAGGCAGAAGTGCTGTCACAGCTGCTGCCAAAGATCGCGGTGATTGATTGACACAGAATTTGAGTCGTTGAGTTTGAGTCGTAAGGACACGCTTGCTCCTTCTTCTTGAGGATCGCTGGCGTGTTTTGGACTTATTCATATAGAGTATTGTCATCGCCCTCTGAGACAAGACGCGATGAATGACGACTTGGTCGAGAGCTGCGTTCGAATTGAGTCTTCCTCTCGGTCTTGTCTTCTTGTTACTGCCTTGTCACGGCTTATCGCCGTTTTGTTTAGCCTTGTCATGTGAGTGACTAAACGGACAAGCATCACACAATTAATAGAGGCGAAACCGTTTTTACTGCAGTTATATTATTATCACAAATCAAACACAGTCGAGAAATCTACCAGAGACAGGACCGAAACTTGCACCGAGATCAGGTCATCATCCACGGCGTCCTGTCAGACAGGGCACTGACAATTGTCAGCTGACAGGACAAATAAAAGGGCATCAAGCGGAGAAAGCAGTTAAAATAAAATGGGATTGAGCTGACAGGACCGAGACAAGGGTAAATCGAACGCGGCTTAGGTGTCTCGTGTCTCAGATAGATTTCTCGACTGTGTTCGACTTCTCCGCAGAGTCGTTCACCTGACAAGGCTAAATAAAACGGCTTTAACCTTGACAAGGCAGTGACAGGAAGACAAGACCGAGACAACGAGGACTTGCATAAAGCGGCTTGATCCGCTGAACCTTTGGCCTTGACGGCCCATTTGCGTTTCATTATTGTTTCGTTTCTGATTTGTGATGTGCTGCTACGCAGCCAGCAGTGAATTTACCTAGTCTTCGGACACGTCCTGGTTACTGTTTCAGTTAATTTTATTGATTATTAATTTAATTTTATCATTTGTTATGGACTGCTAGGGTTTCGACGTCTATCAGGCTACTGATTTGCGTTATTGGTTCCATGGAAAACGGTCAAAGGATAGGCCTACATGAATATACAACTGACAAAGATAGTAAAGACGTAAGTAGTTTTAGCTGCGTTTTCACTCGAAGTTTGAGGTTAAAATTCGTATTTCAGATTTGAAGGTCTCTTCTCTAATACCGTTTTTGGAGCCAGCCTTTTCAAGAAAGTTCTTTTTCTTTTTTTTCCAAAGTACAGATTCGAAAATCGGTGTCTTTATCCTGTGCCTTTATTTTTTTTTCCTGCTTTTCCTCCATATTCGAACGTCGAACTTCGTAAGATGAGTGAAACAGCGACGGGGGAAGGATCACCGGAGTAAAAAAAACGCTAATTAAGCAAACGGTGAACAGCGGCGTTTGTAAACGGAAATTAAGCAACCGGACAGCCTAACTTGATTAAACACGCAACTTGTTTTCTCACACATCCTGGCTGCTGTTTGAACGAGTTCTGATCCTGAAGGGATGTATGCACCTAATGCGAGAAACTGCATAGTTACGCCCCGGTTGCAATGTTCCAAAGCCACGGCGGTCGACCGCTATTTCATGTCCACCGTGTACCAGATCAGAACCTGTTAGCGCAGGTAGCTGGAGCAGTTAGCTTCAGGCCCAAGTCTTTAAAGGACCTGTAAGGACCTGTCTCACCTATAATACTAATGCAACGTACTACCGTTATCACTCCATGTATTTCTAAACCCGAAGACCCCAATTTTCGTACTGTACATTCTAACCCCTCCCAACAAAACCACGCTAATTTTCTCACTTGCCGTGTTTTGATACCTTCGATCTGTATCACGCTGTCGAAGGTTGTCTGTCGTGCAAAAACGGTTATGTAAATTGTTTCCCTGTTTTTGCTACAAGTCAACGGGTCTCGGAAAAGGCTTATAAAAGCCAAAACCATCGGTTATTTGTTGAAAGGACAGTATTGTTTTAAAGTATTCAGATATTTTAAAATACTGTAAGTCGAAGAGTAAATAGTGCGAGGGGTCCTTTAAGTGCAAAAAACAGCCACTTCTTGGTCGAACCCAAGTGAAACTCGCTCACAGAGGTAAAAGAGCTCATGCGGTTTCTGAAGTCAGGTAAAGTATATGTATGCTGCCATTTTCATCCAACTTCGCTGATTATTGCTCTAATAAGTAGCATTGCAATCCGTATACAAAACCTGTAATCCTAATCCGATATCCAGCTTTTACTTTGGATAATCCATCCTGTGGACGGCTCACCATCACGGACACGATTTCAGTCATCACACACTCCGATCAGCAACAACAACAAACCTCAAGAAAGAAAGAGACACCATTTGTAAATTTAAACTGTTTATTCATTGACATCATCAAAAATGGAACTTTCAGAATTCTGGAGCCTCAAACCATAAGAAAGAGTGAGCAGGGGTATTCTTCAAGTTATAACCCGAGGGGAACAAAAGAAAAGTGCCATGAGGTATCACGAAAAAGAGAAAAGTTGGGTTTGAACCGAAAACCGTAGTTTCAGGCCACCCTGAAGTACCCTGCCTAACCGTGACTGTAATGCCAAACGCTGAACGTTATGAAACTGGTTACGTGACCTGAATGCTGAACTCGACATTCCGTTCAATAAGTCGAGAACGAATCCCCATTTTCCGATGAAAATTTTTCGAGAATTGGTCGTATGGAGTGGTACGAAAAAGTAGGATGCAGTAGGAACTGTTGCCACTGCATGTTACTACTAGCAAACTGGATGTTACTACAGCAAGATTGGATGCTATCGTATACTACTACTTAAGATTAACCCAGTCGGGGATCAAAGTGTTCCATACTATGCTACTACAAATCATTACATGCAACTTTTTCGTACAACTACACAGTCAAAGAATTTTTCATCGGGTTCTCCGCATGAAAGTGAAAAAATGCGAACCGGACTCCGCACATGCTAACTGGGCACAAGTTCATTGATGCCTTGAACAGACGAGCGTCGCGTGCTTGCGGACTGCCATCTCTGTATGACGAAGTCCAAAACCCGCCATCAGTGGATAGTAGTATCCAGTAGGATCCACTCTTGGTATAGTAGCATCAACCGTCTTGTCTTGCTACAGTAGCATACACTGGCAACAGTTACTGCTGTATGCGAATTAACTTAAAACTGCTTTTCGGTCATTCATTGTATTATTCACTGTACAGTATTGTTGTCATTTTTGTCCCTACTTCCTAGTTATTCCATGAAGAAAGGAAGATTTTGAACTAGTACGTAAGTAATTTATTTATGACCCGCCATTTTGAAAAGGCGGAGTAAATGAAGAAAATAAACAAAACACATAAATACACAGAAAAAGACACTTAATTTTCAATCTTCGGTCAGGAAGCAGTGGACGACGTCGTGCCGTGATCGGGCCCTGTTGTCCATGATTTTCGAAACCGATGAGGAAACATTCAAAAGGGTAACACTTGCCTCTTGAATTTTGAATTACTCCGTCAATGTATGGTTATGACCTGACATAATTTCGACAAGTGGAGCAGGTGCTTCGCATATTAAAATAACATGATCTCATCTTTTTAATCTCCTTCTTCCGCAAAACATGAGTGACGCCAGAACGAAATAGTATAGAAGGAGCGCAGAAGGTGCTGTACACATTTTCCAAAGCTTTACGATTATAGCGCCCCCGGTTGGGGACGATGCGCCCATAGGCGCTGCGGATTAATTTATAAACTTCTTGAACAACTGAAGAGCAAAACTTTGACAATGCAGGTTTGAACGTTATGCCGAGCCACCGTAGAGAGTCTGTTGATTTGACGATGAACGATCCAAGAGACATATAAGCTTTGGATGCATTCGAACCATTTGACGAAGGGTTGAAATGCAGGTACTCACACTTTGACAGGTTAACTTCAAGGCCAATTTTAAGAAGTTCTGACGACAGCTTACTTACACGTTGTGTGAGAGTGGATCGACTACGGCTTACTAAGAGCAAGTCGTCCGCGTGGGCTATGTAGTTGAATGCATAGTCTTTATAGTGTAAGCAGGATGCAAAGAATCGAGACAAGAAGATATGGCCGATTTGAAGATGTAGGGAGATAAGACTCCCCCTTGGCGAACTCCAGTTCGGACAGGAATACTCTCTGACAAGCTACCTTGCCAACCAATTTTAACAGATAGACAGCTGTAGGGATTTTGAAGAAATTTCGAGTTAGTTTGCACCTGTATGCCCGTGGTGGGGAACTGGAAGCATAAAGGAGTTATATCATGAGCATCCTAGCACTTGCAACGTCTATCCCCCCCCCCCCCCACCCACGGCTCGATCCGACCGCTGGGTCATCTAGCGGTGCGAGTCGGAAGCGCCCGACATGGGGAGAATAGAATCATAGTTTGAATCTGGATCTGACAATATGTTTTTACTGTAGCAGGCATATGGAAAATGTAAAATTAGACAAATTTTGTTTTTTGTTTTCTGTTTTTTCTTGTTAACTCCCGTAAGTCCAAAGAATTAGGGATGTAAAATCACAGTAAACAAACGCCGTAAATTATACTAAATTCGTAGAGTGATTTCTTGAAGATTCTGAAAAGCTAGAAAATATTCAGCTTCCGAGACAAAAAAAATGTCAAACAGGCCGATGATTTCTTCTTCCGACATATCTGAACGTCCACATGGTGATATACTTAGTTGTTTAGTCCTTTTATAAAGCAAATCGATCTTGTCGAAGGTTCTAGTAATCTTTTGACCGGCGCGAGGAGATCAATGAATAGTTAATTAGCAATGGCGGATTGGTGCTCAGGAGTGAATTGTGTTCAAGTAATTTGTGGGTAACGTTGGCTACCGTGAGGATTTTGGGGAAAACAAAGGTAACAGTTAGTTCGTAAAAATCCGACCCATCGAAAAATGATGGTGTCTCCCACCTTCTCGGCCCACATGAGTCAAAGACTTTAAAGTACAACTCTTACTGGAAACGATCTTTCCACGAGGAAGTTTCGGAAAAATCATTTTACGAAATTCCGTTACTTTCCATACAAAATTAGCGATTTTCTCGTTAGCGTTTGCTGAGTCGGTCAAGCCTTCCGCAAAATATTTGAAAACTGAACGCGCCGTGGTTAAAAAGTGAGAAAACCGTGCAAAACAAAGGAAGTCCAAATAGAAGATACACCTGATGGCCTAGCATGTCTTCCAAAAGGAACAACGACACTTTGAAGCTTCACATGTCCTTATTTGTAGAAGATTTGTCATTGGACCTTGAAGCTTTCGGCTGAACTTGCGTCGCGTGACTGGCAAAATTCGGCTCGTCCTCAAAGCCCTTAAAAGCTGTAGGTAGCCTACAGAACGAAACAATGGAGAACATCAGGGATTTCATAAGGGAGCTAGGGATTATATGAAAAGCAGAATAAGAAAGCAGGGTTCTCTAAGTGAGTTAACTTTTGGTAATCTGAAAGGAAATGTGTGCCTGTGACTTTGTCATTGTTTATGACAGTTTAATGGAAGGGAAAGTTTCACGCACACGGCAAATAGGGTAGAATTAGTTGTAAGCACAATTATTGTATTTTGCGCCCATCTCAGAAAGCACAGAGACTACCTGACCGTCTTTCGACGGACTCGGCATCCCATTCTCGTGAGAAGTTCCTCATTTCGTATCCGATTAACTTTATTCTCAGGTAAACTCGCACATAATTCAAACTAAAGAAAGTAATAAATAAAACAAGACAAGTAATTGCTATTTTAACTGGTTTGGAGGGAGTCACTGTCTCCAAAGAAGAGCTCCTTGATTCCCACGTCCTGTGTGAAATGTGCAAACGAGCTCAGTGGAATTAGTATAGACACACTCTTCACCGGTATACGCACAGCCTTTCGATCATCAAGGTAGGGTGCACTGTTAGAAGTTTCACAAAATCTACACACGGACCCGCAGTTTCAACAGATATGAGAAAACACATCAAGTAACAGAAAAATTCGGATTTGAGCCTTTAATGTTATGCGTAACTTAACACAGGGATGGTTTGCCACGTTACGTTTAGCGAAAGACCAAGAACAAATAATCAGATAAAACTTATGTCTTTAGTCGCATGAAGCGACTATGAAAACCCCGACACAATTGAGCGGTTTTGCTCTAGCTTTGAGCTGATGTTGATACCCATTTACTCCTCTTCCGTCTTCACCGTTGCATATCGCACAAGAAATATTGAAGGAGGCTAGCAGGAGGCGTACTTTAAGCGCCGAACCGCTCTGGACAGCGTCCGTAGAACCAATCAGATTTGACTGCTACATTTTCTCTTCAGCGACTTAACAGCGATATAGCTATTTGTAGAGGTAATGAAAAGTGATGTGGGGCGAAGCTAGTAACCTCCGCTCGTTTGCGTCGGGAGTCGGTCGTATTCTACTCGACTCAGCATGTTCGTATGACCTAGATAGGGAGACAGCAGTTCTATCTCCTTATTTGTTCTTGGTTAGACACACACGGTCATGACGTCAATTTTCTATAATTTTCAATCTTGCTTATATCTATTGAAATTGCGCATCGTTATGTAAGCTTTATGAAAATTTCAAGGGTGTACTACTCAATAGTCAACAATAGGACGGTTTGATCCCAAATCGGTCCGTCCGAATTTTGGTTTTCGGCTGGGACACGAACCCGATCACTGCGCTGTTCGCTTGAAACCAACTAGGACAGTCAAGTCTCTGGGTCTAGGCGGTCGAGTTCAAAGCTTGGCCGAGTAATCAAGGAGCGAGTGTATTCGCTTGTCGGCAACGGTGGGTTCAGGTAACCTTCGGTCAACCACTCACGTTGAATAGTTATAAGCCCTCTCTCATACACTTTCTTCGCTTGTAGCCAAACGTTTTGATTGAAGTCAGTTATCAGCTCTGATAAGTTGACGCTTCTGAATGTTAGTAAACACTGCTGGCGCTCCAAGCCTATAGAACACAGTTGGCGCTAGAAGACTAGTCAGGTCTATCCTATAAAGGAATCTTTCTAGTCCCTCGCACTCCTCCCAGAGCGTAAACCTTTCGGCACAGTGGACTCGGTGTAGCATCTGAAACCAAGTCCCTACATTTTTCCCCGAATCAGCTGACAAGGGTCTTGGTTTGTCTAGAAAAGTCTCGTGTGCTGCCACTTCCGGATTGTAATATTCGCCCACAGTCTTAGTTCAGAAGTTTAGGCCCTTTCAGTGAGTGTAATCACGGTTATATTTGCAACCAAGTCCCTCTATTATCTTCCGAATAGGCTTGCAAGGGTTTTAGTTAGCCTAGAAAGTGGCCTTTCAGAAACCTCTTCGCTCTCCTCACTGCTAGCGCGACTGATGGGTTTCCGAAGGATGGGTTGCAAGGTAGCAGAACTTAGGCGTCGATTTACGTCAATTGAGTTCAGAACTGGGACGGCGCGCTGAAAAAGAAAGGATAAACTTTATAGGAAGCTCTGAAGTTAGTGGGTAGTTAGGATACACCTTTTTGTTAATTATTATTATTATTATTATCTATTTGAATCCTTCAAAACTGAAGAGTAATGTATAAAAAGGAACAACAACATGTCAGTCAAACTCACACTCACTTACATACTAATAAACAGCTGACCGTTAAAGACAAATTAGCCTACTAAATATACAATGAAGTACATGAAAAAAAACAAAAAACGAAGCTCAAAATAAACAAACTAAGCAGGGGATTTTTTTGTGAAAAAAGGAAAAAGGTTGTGATGAAGAAGAATGTTGTCAGCCTTTTTATGAAAGTTCTGAATTTTACTATTTAAAGTTTCCAAAGGATTCTTCACTTTAAAATTCGAAGTTATGAAAGAGTTACTCGCAGAAATCGGGAAACCAAGAAGGAATTTAGAGAATTTATAATAAGTAACTTTTAGCGCAGAAAGTTCAGAAGGACGGAAAGAAGAAAAGAAAGCAGACGGAAAAAGAATGTGAGGAAGTGCAACAGCCGCATAAATAGAACCAAGAACATCTCTGCGATACATCCCTCGTAAACGAATAACAGCACCGAATGCTCTTCTTATTTTATCTTGCACATGTCGAATAAGGATAAGTTTCCAATCCCTGGTATTAGATGAGTAAGGGATTCCAAGATACATAACTTTCTCAACAGGGCTGAAAACAATCCCCCCACCACAATCCAGAGGGGAATTCTGTGTCGGCAAACTACTAATCAAAAAATAATTACACTTTTCAGAACTAATTATTAGACCCTTCTGCCCCAATTTAGACACTAGAATGTTAAAGTTTTCAATTAATTTTTCCTTTGACCGACTTAAAATAATAATATCGTCAGCATATGCTAATATTAAATAAAACTGAGGGTAAACGAATGGGGTTCTGTCAGTTCGTCTATTGTCAGTTCGTCTCCTTCAACGCTACCAGATTTTCTGACTGTTCGCTCAGATGTCACTAAACCCAAGAAAACTCGTACGTTCGTCTGCTAAATCCGTCACTACACTTACACCAGTTCTTCCACACGTCAGTTTATACACATGTCACTGTGCCCTACCGTGAGATTGCCTGCAAAATCCCTTATTACGCCCACACTCTGCTCTGCCAAAAGTCATGGACAACTGGGCCCAGCCAGCGCACGACACTCTACATTCTTGTCTGGCCAATGAGTGAAAAAAAACTATATTCTGCTTTGTTGTGTTTTATTTAATTATTTTATTTTACTTTACATACTCCGCTTTTCAAATGGCGGGTCAGAAATAAATTACTTACTTACTTATATCCATTGCTTGTCTATATGGAAGCCTCTTTTTGGTGCAACCGTGCATCAAGAATAGTCGTTTTTTTCCCATTTTGTTGTTATCGTTTTCTGTGTGTTGTTGCATCTTTGTTTATATGGCAGTTCGCTGAATTAAAAGTATTCATTCATTCACATGTCGGTGTGCCTACCATTCGTTTTCCCACTCCTACAATCCGAAAGTTCGACTCCACGTCAGTTCGCTCTGTCTTAAAATCGAAGTGACGTGTGGACGTGGTGACGCCAATTCCTGTTTCGGCGAAAGTAAAGGAGAAAAAACAAAGGAGGCAAAAGCTAGTTTACTTGATTACCCCAAATCTGTCAAATAATAATAATAATAATTTATACCGACAGCTTAAAACATATTATTTAAAGTATTATATAATAGTATAGTATATCAAGTAAAGCATATTAGTAAAGTATTATATTAGCAAAAGATATTAGTGAAACTCGTACCTTAATCCGCCTCAGCATTATATTCAGAATCGTCGGTTGCGTTTCTGAAACTGTAAGCGACAATTCACTCGGCTCGTACCCTTCCTTATAGGCCTCTAGTGTATACTGCCCGGGTAGGAGTACCCTCCAGTACTCCCCCTTCGTAGAGGATTTGAAAGCCACTCCACGCCCGCTGATCCGCATTTCGACGGATGGAATCGGGACGTTTTCCGCATCCACGATCAATCCGCGGACACCACGCCGAGCCTCCCCAAGGAATTGCAGCAAAGCCTGAAAAAATAAATAATTTAATCATAAACCAAAATCAGTGTACTAAAACAGAGAATTTTATTTATTTTTTTACTACTAAACTAAGGGCCAACTAGGTAAAGATGTGGCATTAGCCGTGTCAGGCCACACCTTGCGGTGCTGATCTCTAATTCCGGCGATCTCCCCTCCCCCAGAAAAAAACAGGTACCCCCTCCCGGCGACCCCCCTAGTCTAGTCGCGCTGATTTTTTTTAGAGATTAAAATATGAGGCGAACAGCAAGCGAGCCGCTGTCACACGTTTACATTTAACTCGCATATCTAGGAAAAATCCTTGCAGTCAAAACTGCAGTTTTTAATAAAATTTTCGAATTTCCTCCATATTTGCATTCGGAAGGGGGGGAGGAGCGGTTTTTTGTGTGTGTTCTGTACCGGGGGTAGGGGTTCACCGGGCGGGTATCGCCTAAACCCGCTGATCCTCACACTGTGCTCTCAGCCCTCAGCACACCCTTCTTTTTACATTCCTCCAGGTAACCACCTAAAGCTTGGTGGCGTTTGGCTTGTCTTGCAGGGTCATGCTATTAACCCCCGCCCCAAACCATACGACCGGCAACATCTAGACTCGGACCAGCGACCCTCCGCTTGTGAGTTCAGCCTGACAACCATTCGGCCAAGACAAGCTAGGGCCACTCACACAAACATGCAAAACACAGAACAATAACCAAAAAAGGAAAGAAAAATCATCGTCAGACACAAACAAGTGTTTGTGAATTTGAAGTTTCAGGGATAACATGAGCTACGAGCTCATATGGTACTTGTCACGAATAGGTGGTGTGTGAAGCGACAAAGTAAATCTGATTATTTTTCCGGAAATTAAGGCACCCCTCCCCACCGTGCTCGTATCCGGTCCGGACCCTAAAATATGCCATCTAACGCATACGATCTCTCTACTTTCCAAGTTTCATTCAAATCACTCCACTGGTTATCCCCCTATGCGAGCCACACCATTTCCGGGACTCCCCCTCCAACTCCCCACACTGTGGCCGAATACAACGCGTACACAAAAACTTCGCATGACGAACATCTTATCTTCCCGCCCATCTAGTTTATCTCGAACCGGAGCATATCTTCAAATCTCCGATTTCCTCTTCATCCTCCCCCTACTTTGGTCGGATCCGGTTCGGACGCCAAATGAAAGATCTAGGCCGCATAAACTAGGTACTGTCCAACTTGCATCCCATTCGGCCCATCGGTTTGTTTTTTGTGCATGTCAAACAGTTTTAGCCCCCCCCCCCAATTTCCTCAACCATGGTCTGGATGGGGAAATGGTGTTTCAGGAATCGTGTGGCTGCTCACTGGAATAGCCTTCCGGAGGAAACG
This sequence comes from Branchinecta lynchi, assembly GCA_023053575.1. Lineage (NCBI taxonomy): Eukaryota > Metazoa > Arthropoda > Branchiopoda > Anostraca > Branchinectidae > Branchinecta > Branchinecta lynchi. The sequence goes on from JAKZAP010000002.1 coordinate 30,857,625, forward strand.
GCCGATTGCCAGTCACTCAACATGTTCAAGAGTCATATCGACAGAATGTTTCAGGAAGAAAGGAGGGTTTTACGCGAATTTTGTAGAGGCTATGTGGTCTGATTTTTAGCAATATATTATTTTTATTATTATTATTATAGGGTTCGGACACATGCTTTGCACACCCTAGGTCATCGGTTCGTATCACCCATTAAGTCCCGCTTAAATCGGACCATTTGTTTGCAACCTATGGAAGTCAGTAATTTCCGGATTCCCCCTCCCTCAATTCCCCGAAAAAAGCTCTGATCCAAGTTTGGAAGTCTTCCTAGGGTATTGTGTCGGGTCCCAAAGTCTATCTGGTCGGAACACTAATGTGCCGTCCAAGTTTTATCGCCCTTAGCACATCTGGAAGTATCCTAACTCGCGATCACCAGAATTCTGAGAAACCCCCTCCAACTCCCCACCACAGAGCCCCGACACGATCTGGTTTTGTCAATTACGTATCTAGGGTTCTTCCCACCAAGTTTCATCCCGATCCCTCTTTAAGCGTTTCCGAAGATTTCCGGCAAATATCAAGTTTCATTCAAGTCCGATCACCCGTTCAATAGCCGAGCACGCACTACTCAATTTTTCGGATTCCCCATTCCTCCACTCCCCCACGATGGTTGGATCGGGAAACTACATTATCAAGTCAGTTTGCTCGGGTCCCTGACAAGCCTAACAAGTTTCATCGTCCTAGCACATCAGGAAGACAGGAAGTACCGAACTCGCGGGATCACTAGAAATTTGGACCCCCCTCCCCAACTCCCCCCCGCAGTGACCGGATCAGGTCCGTTTATGTCATTAGCGTATCTAGCACTTGTGCTTGCTCTTCCCACCAAGTTTCATCCCGAACCGTCGATTCTAAGCGTTTCGCAAGATTTTCGGTTCCCCCTCCAACTCCCCCCCCAACGTCACCGGATCCGCTCCATATTTAAAATGGGGCGTCTGAGACACGAGGTCTTTCTATATATCAAGTTTCATTACGGTCCGATCACCCGGTCCGATCACCCGTACAGGTTTACAGGTTAATTTACTGCTTACAGTTTACGGGTTTACTGTTTACAGGTCTGTTTCCTACCCCGACGTTGACCCAGAAGATTGACAGCTTGACCGGGACCCTTGCCAAGAAGTGACGAAATATCGCTGATGAAGAATCGTAGCTGACGTATATCCGTTGTAAACATTGTTTGAATAAATCTCACTTTTCCGGATTCCCCCCCCCCCCCCCCCAGATGATCGGATCGGGGAAACGACTATTCTCAAGTCAATCTGTTCAGGTCCCTGACATGCCTGCCAAGTTTAATCGTCCTAGCACATCAAGAAGTACCGAACTCTCGGGATCACTAGAAATTCGGACCCCCCCCCCCCAACTCCCCCACAGTGCGTGCATCCGATCCGGTTATGTCAATCACGTATCTAGGACTCGTGCTTGTTCTTTTCACCAAGTTTCATCCCAATCTCTCCAGTCTAACCGTCTCCGAAGATTTCCGGTTCCCCCTCCCCCTTCAACTCCCCCCAATGTCAAAGGATGGGGTCCGGATTTAAAATGGGACGTCTGAGACATGAGGTCTTTCTATGTATCAAGTTTCATTAAGATCTGATCTCCAGATCGTAAGTGAAAAATTCCTAATTTTTCCGGATTCCCCATCCCTCCACTACCCCCCCCCCCCAGATGCTCGGATCAGGGAAGTGACTATTTCCAACTTACTGCCAAGTTTCATCGTCCTAGCTTATGTGGAAGTGCCCAACCTGGGCAAAACCTGGGCCGACCGACCGACGGACGGACAGAAATTGCGATCGCTATATGGCACCTGGCTGAAGGCCAAGTGCCATACAAATCAATCAAGCAATAAGGGATGGAGAGGGGGTCGGCCCCAGTAGGGCCACAGTTCCTAATAGTTTTAAATGCAGACCGTTGTAAGCTACTTGACGTAGAAAAAAGCTATCCGGCAATACTGTCCCTTTTTCTTTATTTCTCTTTTTATACTTTTTCATACGAATGGTAAATCAGAACACGAAACAGGTTTCAATCAGCGGTAAATCGATACAATACAAAAAAAACTAAACAAAAGCTATAAGCTCACGTTGCACTTGAAAGCTTGTTAGCATATATTTAAGTTGCGATGGTCGGATCAGAGAACTGATGATTTCCAAGCCAATCTTGTCAAGTCTCTAATGTTCATGCGAAGTTTCATTGTCCTAGCACGTCTAGAAGTACCTTAACTTGCGGTCACCGAAATCCCACCCCCTCTAACTCGCCCACAGTGCCCGAATCCGGTCCGGTTCTGTCACATAGGGCTTGTGCTTGTTCTTCCCACCAAGTTTCATTCCGATCGCTCCACTCCAGGCGTGTCACAAGGTTTCCGTTTACCCCCACCGACACCCTCCCAGCTTCATCGGATCCGGACTTGAAAAGGGACATCCGGGATATGTCGTCTTTCTACATACCAAGTTTCATTACGATCCGACCACCCGTTCGAAAGTTATAAATACCTCAAGATTCCGGATTCCCCCTCGCTCCACTCTCCCACGAGAGTCAGATCGGGTAGTTGACTATTTCCAGGTTAATCCAGTCGGATCCCTGACTTGCCTGCCAAGTTTCATTGTCCCAACCCACCTGGACGTAACTTAATTCCGTATCACCGGAATTCCGGAACCCCCCTCCAACTCACGCCATAGTACACGAATCCGGTCCGGTTCTGTCAATGATGTACCTAGTGCTTGTGCTTGTTCCTCCCACCAAATTTCATCCCGATCGCTCCACTCTGAGCGTGTCACATGATTTTCAGTTCCCCCCTCTGCCCCCCCCCCAAAATTCATCGGATTCGGTCCGGACTTGAAATGGGAGATGTAAGACATGACGTCTTTCCAAATATCAACTTTCATTAAGATCTGATCACTCGTTCGAAAGTAATGCATGTCAAAGAATTCCGGATTCCGGCTCCCCTCCCTCCCCCACGATGGTCTGATAGGGCAAGTGACTATTTCCAAGTTAGTCTGCTCGGGTCCCTAATGTGCCTGCCAAGTTTCATCGTCCTAGCACGTTTGGAAGTACCCTAACTCGCAAACATTGGACTGACCGACCGACCGACCGACAGACAGACCGACGGAAAAGTGATCAGTATACGGCACTTGGCCGCAGCGCAGACGGAAAATTTCGAGGAAAAATGCCAAAAAGTGATAAACTTGAAAAGTAGAAAATACATTTGCAATATATCCATTGCGCCCCGCCAGGCACGCCAGAAACGCCCAGACTCGTGAAACTAGATATCCTATTTCTAGGTTCAAACCCAGGGGGGGGGGGGCATCAGGGGTACTTTGTGACGTTCTCATCTACTTTCCCGAATGACCTGCTCGTAGCAAGTGCCATATGAGCTCGTAGCTCTTGTTCAACTTCTAACTGAAAAAGAGGGCTGAGCTCTGACCAAAAAAAGACAGGCATACAAAAAAAAAGAAAAACAGAAAATTATCGCTTACCGATCTATGATCCTCCCAATGTACTGGCAGCTCTGCTGAAGGTGGATACTTGCAGCAGGACATTTCTATCGTGATTTCTAAACATCCACCCCAAACGTAGTTGTAATCCTGAGCTCCACCTGCAACCAAAGTCAAGTTACTATCACAAATGTGTCTTTCCCTAACCCTTTGAAAGTTCAGTTGAAGTTGACCTCGCTAAACGGATACGTCAGCTGAATTTAATTTGCTTTTCAAATTCAGCTGACGTATCCGTTTAGCGCAGTTAGCCAGGCTAGTCAGGTTGGACTGAAGGAATTTTACAACAATCAATCAAGTTTAATCCGAATAGCTAAAAGCTAGAAAAGGAATACAAATTTACAAAATACACAGACACACAAGAAACAAATTAACTAATACACTTACAAGAAATTACCAGAAATAAATGATGGGATGAAACTACGTACAAATTGGGTAGAAGAATTAGGGGATATGGGGAAAACTGATTGCCAGTATTCCTCTCGGACCGACGCACGGAAGACGGCAGGGGAGGGGGGAATAGATGGGCCATCTGGGGACAACACGTTATCTTAGCTCCAAATTTGTTTGAAAGAGTATTTCTACGTACAGATATACAGATAGTCATCTCGAACTAATGACTACTAACTTACAAGCTCAATTATGATGTATTTCTGTTTTAAATACCTTACTGGCAGACCGGGACATAGATCTAAGACCTTTCGGCTGTTAATAGAGTCGGGTCTAACTTTTGGTAATTTAGCAAAATAAGCTTTTTTATATTCATGGCACTTGCAACTTTCGGCTCATGTGCCATATACCGATCGCTTTTCCGCCGGTCGGTCTGTCGGTCCGGGGATCGCGACATTTCCCGATCCGATCATCCTAGGGGAAGGGGGATGGAATCTTGCGGCATGCGTTCCTTTCGAAGGTCGAACCGTAATGAAACTTGACAATTGGCAAGAGTAAGAGGACGTCTCAGATGTCTCATTTCCATCCAGACAGAATCCGGTAACTTGGGGGGGGGGGCACCGTAAGTCTTGTGACACGCTTAGAGTGGAGGACTTGGGATGGAAATTAGTGAGAAGAACAACAAACCGCTAGTGTCATTTACAGAGCTCAACTGGGCACTGTGGTTGAGTTGGAGGGAGGTCACCAAATATACAATAGTCACTCAAAAAATATGAAGATGGAATCATTGGTTTTCTCCATGAGGCCCCGCCACGGGGGCCTGGTTTGTATACGAAAGCTCCCGACTTTGACTCCTGGACTGCCAAAACTTGGTTGAAAATTTGGTTCTGATTTGTTTGTCTCGGTTCAAGTCCCTTGTACATCATTCCAGCTTTACGTAATATCTATCTAATCCCATGACGTGGGGATGTATACTGCTTAGATGGATTTTCCTTGGGCGGGATCACTGTCCCTATGGCCCGCTTCTATCTGACTATTTAGTGGTTTGAAAACTATTTACTCTTCGTACCTCCACTACTAACAAACTCCACGTATTTTTGCAGTCAATCAGATTCCCCCACCTCCTTCCCGAACAACTCCCTGAACCAACTTACTCAATGAGACATTCAAATTGACTCAAGCCGTTTCCAGCACGAAGTATCGCCCGTCGGCTCCACTCATTCTTCCCCCTTGTTACTAATTATTTCAACAACCAATAAATTTCACGTTTACTGTTCATTTGTGCCTGTTCGGTTCCTGATTGTTTTTCTATTTTTTTAAGTTTCGAAAAAAAAAAAAAAAAAGCTTTTGCTATTGTTGCAACTTTTCCATTAAACCTTAAACCTTAATTGTTCTATCCAAGATTCTGAACTTCCTAAGTAAGTTTGATTGCCGTGACGGCGCTAGACTGACTTCCGTTCAGTGTTTGGTGCTTTTCGAGGCGGATCAGCCTCCCGCTTATCGCTTCCGACGTTCTCACTGGTTAGAAAACCGGTTGTGGAAGTTGCCGTGTTTCTCATGCAAACCAGCGTGGTTGAAAATAGCCGAGGTTCATCGGAAAATAAAGCCACTGTAAAGACGGGTTCCCTTGGGCGGACGGGCACAGTTCCTGCTTCCTGCTTTAATTTTTTTTTTTAGTTTTAGTTCATATGTTTGTCAATCAGTCAATCACTCAATTGACTGAAAAGTGTACTTTTGTTGTTACTGTAGTTAAAATATAGAACAGTAGCCTATAAGGAAAATATAAGGTGGAATACAAAAATAGTTAAAGGACCCCTTGCACTATTTTCTCTTCAACTTACAATATTTTAAAATATTCGAATACTTTAAATCTAGGCTGTGCTTTCAAATATAACACACGGTTTTGACTGTTTTAAGCCTTTTCCGAGACCCGTTGAGTTCTAGCGAAAACATGGAAACAATTTACATAACCGGTTTTTCTGATGAAAAAACTTCTCGCAGACAATCGTCAACAGCGTGATACACATCGAAGGTACCAAAACACGGAAAGTGACAAAATTAGCGTGGTTTTGTTAGAGGGGTTAGAATGTACCGTACGAAATTGGGGTCTCCGGGTTTATAAATATTTGGCGTGATTATGGAAGTAGGTTGTGTTAGTATTCTAGGTAAGATAGGTCCTTTAAAAGAAATTCGTTATCAGATGAAGTAAAGTTTTGAATATAAGTTAATTTAAGTTATGTAAGGAATTTTAATGTTTTGATAATAGTCTGAACGTCAATGAGTAGAGGTGGAAACGTAGCCCCTCACAATCTTGGCAATTTTTGTCTGCTTCTAATAAGAAAAATGTTCGCCGGATCTACCTTTAAATTTGCAAGTATCTGCTTCATTTGCCCCCTTGGACCAGTAATTCTTTTTTGGCACACACATTTTAACTGGTTCTGCCTGCTGAGATCATTGATAAAATAGAGGCGAAAGCCTTTTTACTGCAGATATATTATATTATTATTATTGTTATTATTAAAATAGTGAAAGATTTCAAATCTTCCGCTAGTAAACTGAACCACCATTTGGTCTTCCTTCTTCGCGTTATCTGTAGTTATGTTTGTGTTGTGTTTAGCCTACTGTAAAGTTTTGCTACGTGCGTTGTCTTTTTTCTTTTTTTTTTATTTATTTACTTCGGCCGTAGCCATATACATAGAGGGAAAACACACATTATCCCTAGCCTATATATCACACATAACCACATATGTATCAAAATCAACGAACCACAAGTTCATCACTCCATTTTTTCCACAAAGGCAGTGAAAGTTGAAAAAACTTTCTTGTTGTTGTTTTTCTTTTTCTTTAGATATTCCTTCAGCCCAAGTTGACTGCGGATCATAGTTGACGGTGCAAAACGGATACGTCAAATACTTTTTTCTTTTTTTGCTCTGTCACTATAGGGATACATGCCCTCTATTGTTTCTCTTGACGGGTTATAAATAAATCGAACTACGCGGCATAACAAAAAATAACATTTAAAAGATATAGATAACCAGTCCCAGTCCCCTGCCCATTGAAACCACCGCGTATCTTGATACACGGCTGAGCGAAGCCGTGTGTTTATAAACGCGGATCACCGAATTCGGCGATTTTTATTCCGAATTCGGTGAGTTAAAATCCGAAACAGGATTAAAACGCTAGAATGCAAAATGCTGCAGATTACGATAACTTAATCTGCAGTATTTTGCATTCTAGCGTTTTAATCCTGTATCGGATTATAACTCTCCGAATTCGAATTTTAACCGTTCGAATACGGAATAAAAATCACCGAACTCGTCAATCAATCAATCAATAACTTTTATTACTCAGCACGAAGCCATACAATACATAACAGCACCCTAAAAACACCGGTAAACTACATCTATCGTAGTATTATAGCGTCCGGGAGCAAGTGTCTGGCATCACATGCTCATCGTGCAATTCTAACTGATTTTGATACTAGAGCAAATAGCAGGCCTAATACGCGACAGAGACAGAGGGACGCTGATTCCCAGAGACTAGAAAGACCACCCATAAACTCGACAGATCGTTACCTGAAATCTTTTGTACCCTATTTTACCCAATATTTTAATTCTAGTTAATTCAAATTATATTTTCAAGTTGTACGTGTAGATGAAGTTAAGTCAAATTATATTTTCAAGTTCTACGTGTAGATGAAATGTCTACTTATGTAATTGTCATATGTTATTTGTGTGAATGACGATCCAGTGCTAGCGTGTATACTACAAGCTATTAAGGAAATAAAGTACATTATTATTATAGTAGAAGTAGCTTCTGCCACGTAGGCAGGCAATGGAGCAGTGGGTTAGCTGCAATAGCTACAAGGCTGTGTTCCGACTTTATAGCGCGTACAACAAATCGAGATTTTGCTGCCCTCTCTATTTCAGCAAATGTGCAGCAATGATTACGCAGTAGCGCCTGGCTTATTCTTGCTCTGAACTCCACTCGTGCCAGCCGTCGAAATATACGACTGTAACAAGCTTCTAGGTTACGCATAGCACGAGCCGTGTGGTTCGTAACAAGGGACACTGGTCCTAATTGGGTACAATAAGTCTTAAAAAGACGCACTTTGATATTTAAATCAACGTGACTGAACCTCCAAATCAGAACATTTCCATGCTTGCTAAGACTATTCGCAAGCAGTGACTGAACGGTACGTTCAGTCACTGTAAATCCCAGGTATCGAAACTTAGGGAAATACTGAAGTATTCTACCAGACAGTTTCACATACAACTTGGGAAGATGACACCCAACAGGGAAAAAAGCCATTGCAAGCGACTTCTTAATATTAAACAGAATATCAAACGCTGTCGCATACTGGTCGCAAACAGCAAGAAGCCTGTTCAGTGCAAAAAAAGAAGGTGCTAGCACCACAATATCATCTGCGAACATGATGTGGTTTACACAAGTACAGCTAATGTAACATCCGACACCAGTAGATACTAAGCTAGCAACTTAACTCATCCAGATACACCACATATAACAAGGGGGACAGCACACCACCCTGCCTAAGGCCGTTGACAAGCCAAAAACTATCACTTACTGCATTTCCCCACCTCACTCTGAACTCCTGCGTTCTAAACCAGAAACACAGGAGCTTTAAAAACTGAGGTGGGACTCCTCTTCGAAGTAAAATTTCAAAATTTTACCATGGTTCACCCTGTCGAAGGCTTTAGCAGAGTCTACGAAACATGCAAAAATAGGTGAAGAATAGAACCAAAAATACTCCACAACCACCTTTAGCACAAAATGGCAAGTCAGCACCATGCGAAGGCTTAAGCCGAACTGAAAATCTGAAGTGTGGAGCCAACCACCAATTTTATGGATCAGACATTTTCCCAACAACTTACTCAATATTGTCGCCAAAGCAATAGGTCTGAAATTATCCGAACTTGTATAATCGCATCCCTTTCCTTTCGGTACAGTAACCAGCTCAACGTCAATGAGGGAACGAGGGAGGAAACTATGTCTCAAAAAAACATTAAAAAGTAATGACAGGACCACACACTTTTCGTAAGAAGCAAATTTCGAATGACGAGCAGATATCCCATCTCTACCTTCAGCTTTATTTAACTCTAGAAGGTTAATCAAAAGATCAACTTCCGACATCACTCATGATGTGCCACTACTGAAGTCCGATATAGGAGAAACTTTTTTGCAGTGTATGTTAATATGTTGGAATACAAACTGTACTAACAAACGAATATTCATTTCCTAGTTCTCACCTATTAGCGGGTACCATGAAGCGCCATTGACTGTACCATTAGGGAATGTGGGGGCACCGGGTTTGCAGGGAAGACCCAAATGCATCGTCGGGTGGGTGGAGGCATACGAGTTTGCTAGGTAATGGACCACGTCGTTGTCAGGGGTCTGAGAAGCGGATGCAACGAACGGATGGTTCACTGAAATGAATAAACGAAGATATCAGTTCGGATTACTACTACCCGATGAAAAATTTATCTCATAATAGTAGTATGAAGTTGTACGAAAAAGTAGGTAGCAAGCACTATGAACTGAAGCTACTACATGCTTGTATGTCAAGGCTACCGTGTTACTGCATTCTACTGCATGCTACTATTAGCAAGACTGAATGCTACGTAGCAAGATAGGATGCTACTGGATACCACTGCTTATGATTGGCCTAGTCTGAGGCACATTAAATGATAGCATTGTTTAATATTGCATATCAATACATGCTACGTTTTCGCACAACTATCATACAACTACACAGGCTACAAATTTTGCATCGGGTAGTACTGTTTTGCATCATTCAAGAGAATGGTTAAATCCCATTATTTGAAAAGGAAAGAAGTGTGATAAGAGGGGTATTTATTTAAAAAAAAAAAAAAATCCCCCCCCCCCCACACCAAGGGTGGGGAGGGAATGAGGGAATGATATAGTGGATTTATGGTGGTTAGAATTACGGCCACAATCAGGATTTTTGTTATCTTAAAAGTGGCCGTTAATGGTAAATTGTTTGCTTAATTAATGTGTTTTTGATGAAATTAAAACAATGTATCTATGTCTGTTACGGACTACTCGGGTTTCAGTACCGGATGAATAAATGGGGAAAGTAAGCACGAACCTATGGGCCCTCTTTTCTTAGGGTCCCAACGACAACACGTCAAAGTCATACAAACCTGATCTTGGAAGAACATTGCGTTCAAGCACTCGTTAAAGTCGGAACATTAAACCAGACCATCTCTGTTATCAGCCGAAGCTGATTGTGAATCATATTTGACACTGCAAAACCGATATTTCAGCTTCATTTTTATCAGAGCTATAGTTCGTCCCCTTCTTGGCAAGGGTACTTTCAGTTGTTTAGTTGATTTTCCGCATGTTTTTCCCATTAGTCGTTTTACGCAAACTCATTTCCAGCTTGAGCCTGAAGATGAACCTTGTCAAGAAGGGCTTAAATATAACTCTCATAAAATTTATCTGATGTATCCGTTTCGCAGTGTCTAATAATTAATAGTGTTTAAGAATAAAGCAATAAAACTGGTGCGATATTTGTTGCTTGGTAAAAAAAAAAGTACTAGAGGATGATTTGCCAGCAGACTCCGCCTGGGGGCCTAACGGTTTTTCGTTCGGCGTTGGGCAAATGGTAGACGATAAAGCATATGAAGTGTGGTATCGCTGAATCTGGAATACGTGTTGTCTGAAATCCTTTAAGCCTTATTTCTTTCGCATTTTAATTCTGTTTGGCATTTTCTTTCACAAGTTTTCTAGTTTTTCATATTACTGTATACTATTGCAAATTATTCAACAATTCCTATGCTGAACTGAAATCTGGAAGATTCTTCTTTCCAACTAAAATGAGACTGGATTTGAAATTTCAAAAATTGTACCAAAATAGGTTTGCCTTGACTTAAAGGACCTGTCATAGGCTACCTCTACTTCATAACAACATTCATTAGTCCTTAAACACGGAGACCCAAATTTCATGTTACATTCTGAACCCGGTAATGACACCTCACTAATGTTTGCACTTGCCTCGATTCAATGGTTTCCATCCGCACTATGCTCCCGACGAGTGTTCGCGTCATGCTATTGATGCGTAAAACCTGTTTTCCGAATTCTGCCGAGATCTTGCTAGAGGTCAATGTGCCGGGGAAAAGGCTTAAAACAGGCAAGGCCGTGGATAATTTGTTAAAAGCAGAGCCTACCTTTCCAGTATTATTTCTAGTATCCAGAATTATATACTTCAGATAGTTCTGAACATTGGAACATAAACAGTAAATAGCGAGGTGTGTTTAAAAAAAAAAACAGTATTTGATAAAGGGTTATACTCTATTCCTGATCTACCGACGGCTTATTTTGACTTTACTAGACGGATGTAATATTTTTTTTTTTTAAGCTTAACGGAGACACGTCACTTCACACAGGCAACAAGACCAAAGGTTTCGGTGGGATCCCAAAAATCTAATACTTAATCCAGACAATTGCGAACGAACTACCATACTTGTCCAGAAAAAAAAAAAAAGTTCAGAAGCGAATTCAGCGTCTCTCCTTATTCGTATAAAGAACACCTAATCAACTTCAAGTAAAACTTTTTATAAAAAAAATCCGGTTTCAACCGGATTCCGAACAAACTATATCTCCCAGTAGAAAAAAGAATGTCGTATACAGATTCAGCGTGTGTTCTTACCCCTAAATCCGTCATCTAATCAACTTCAAATAAAACTTTTGATTTTAACAAATTTTCCGGTTTCAGCCTGATTCCGGGCGAACAAGTTATCCAGGTAGAAAATACTTTTCAAATAAGTGTTCAGTATGTCTTCTTACCCCTAAATCAAACATCTAATCAACTTCAGATAAAACTTTTACTTTTAACAAACTTTCCGGTTTTGGCCGAATTCCGGGCGAACTTCTTGCCCTGCGAGAAAATGGTTTTCACCATCGTGTTCAGCATATCTTTCTACCCCTAAATCGAACATCTAATCAACTTCGAATAAAACTTTTACTTTTAAAAGACTTTCCGGTTTTGCTAACTACTTGTCCGGCGAAAAAATGGTTTTCAATCGTGTTCAGCATGTTTTCTTACCTCTATATCGAATATTTAATCAGCTTCAAATAAAACTTTTACTTTGAACAAATTTTCCGGTTTTGGCCGGATTCCGAGCGAACTACTTGTCCGATGACAAAATGGTTTTCAACATCGTGTTCAGCATATTTTCTTACCCCATAATCGACTATCACACCATCTGTTTAAAAATATTTCATTTGCCTCTTAATTTAAACCCCTTCTCCCACTCCTAAATGTAGAGCTACAGAGCCTATCTACGAATTCGACCTTACTCTTGACCCAAAGAGTCCTCACACCAAGTTTCATCAAAATATCTCATTCCCTTCGAGAGTTGTATTGCGCACAGACGGACAGACGGACGGACCGACGGACAACTTTTGCGATGTCATAGGTATCCCTCCCAAAAACCGAGACACAGGCAAAATCTTCCGACCGGAAACGTACTGGTATTATTAGTGAAAAAAAAAAAAAAATTAAATCCCCAGGCCCTTAGTCACAATATACCTAAAGCTAATCAAAATGGTAAAAAAAAAAAACTCCCATATCAACGATCTAATCGAGCAGCAATAAACAGTAGCCGTGTCAAAAAGGATATCTCAGCACTAGTTTTCTCCTTCAGCAATCTTAAGGATTAATTCCCCAAACACGACACTTATAGTTGCTAGAAGATTAATTTATTTCAGAGTAAACAAGACCAAAGGTTTCGATGGGACCCTAAAAAATGTTATATTTGCTCCCAACAATTCGGTCTTGAAGATATTCGGTCTTCAACAGACTTCTTAAGCATTTTACTTTTAACATTTAAAAGCAGGTTAAGGCCAATGGTAATAATCGGAAAAGACCAAGTTCGTATTTGACAGTGCAAACCGGATGGGAACAAGTTCAGATATAGTCAGATATCTGTTTTGCGCTGTCAAATATTAAAATATGGATTTAGCATATGGTTTACCCTATAGCCTACGTCGTATCTCTTTCCTTCCTTACTTCTGCCCAACTTCAGGTTTCGGCCGGATTCCGGACAAACTACTTGTCTGTAGTTGTCTGGCAAAAAAATAAAGCTCAAAAACAGATTCAGCATGTCTCTTTACCCCTACATCCAACCTCTAATCAACTTCATTTTAAACTTTTACTTTTAAAAAATTTTCCGGTTTCAGCCGGATTCCGAGAGATTTATACTTCCGGTGAAAAAATGATTGTCATATGCGAATTTAGCATGTCTTCTTACCCGCAAATCGAACATCTTATCAAATTTAAATAAAACTTTTACTTTTAAGAAATTCTCCGGTTTTGGCCGGATTCGAAGTAATTGTCCGGCGAGAAAATAAATTTCATATTCGGACTCAGTACATCTCTTTGTTCCTAAATCGAACCTCTAACCAACTTCATATTAAACTTCTACTTTTCACAAATTTTCCGGTTTTTGCCGGATTTCGGGTGAACTATTTGTCCGGCGAGAAATTACCCCGAAATTAACTATCTCAATAGCTTTCAAAAAATATTTGTTTCGCCCCTTGATTTGAAACGCCTCCCCCACCCTCAAATATAGGGCTACAGAGCCCATCTTCGAATTTGACCTGTACTTTGACCGAAAGGATCCTTCCACTAAGTTTCATCAAAACATCTCAATCCCTTCGAGAGTTATCGTGCGGACAGACGGACGGACAGACAGACAGCTTTTGCGATGTCATAGGTATCCCTCCACTTACGTTTTGGGATCCCAAAAAACACCATAGAGTAGCGCCAAGACTTGAAAAAAGTGACACAAACTCGAATAGCAAGCAACACTAGCACCATTAGCGATAGAGATCATCCCACAGAAACTCAATCAGTCATGCACCCTTAGTGGCTCCAATAACTTCATATTCAGAAAACATCAAAAATATATACAACCTCTCCTGTTTCCTCGATGTGTGTCGACCGCATCTTAACTTTACTACAAATTTCTAAACCCGCAAGTTTGTCTCGCTTTACATGCCGCAAGCGTAGTGGGTGGCGCCAAGGGTATAGTCCGATTACGAAGTATGGAAAGCATAGGTCTGAGCGCTACTCCCTAGTTTATTTTGCACTGATTTATTTATTGTATTTCGCTTCTTCCAGCGACAGCCTTAAGCGGACCCTTGCCAAGAAAGGTTAAATTTTATAATCATATAAGTAGCTTCTTCGAAAAGAAGAGTAGCTAAAACTGGACTCCCTTAAATAATAATAATAACTCATTTATTTCCTTGAATCTAATAATGATTACATCCTTGTGCTTTGTTCTCCATGGCTCCGCCTGTCTCTGCCAATTTGGCAGAAGTTGTATGAGCCTGGTTAGGTATTTTTGCTTTTTTGTCCATGTGATATTTGCATTTGTTGCCGCGTTCGTTCTTTTTTGTCTTCTTCTTTTTCCTTGTTTTCTTTGTGATATGGTAGTTTTTTTTTACTGGAATAAAATTGATTGATTGATTGATTAATAGCATTTAGCTGCGGTATCCGCTAGCTATCCGCTAGCTGCGGATCGTCAACATAACAAATACGAATCACGACTGATTGATATTCTGACAGTTAAAATTACGAATAAAATAAGGCATAAACGAAGATAAATACCTTTCGGTTGAGTTTATGGGGGGTTGAAGAAGCCGTGGCTTGTCAGTGTTAGCTAGTCTTCCCCTTGTGTTCGGTCTGGTCTGGTCTGGAGTTTCGAAGTCTGGGAAAATAGTCCGGTGGTGGTCAGAAGTTAAACACTTTTTTCCAAAGTTCATCGTCAGTTGATGCCTCCTATCCGCAAGGGTCGGCAACTGAAGCTTGACCAGAGCATCCTCATAGGAAACATAATCCGGACCAAGCATCACTTTGCACGACCTCTTTTGGATAGACTCGAGTCTTTCTGTCTGTTCTACTGTCAGTCCGGAATGCCATACAGGACACGCATTTTTCACGCAGGGACGAATATATGTACAGCAGATTGTTTTTAAAACTCGAAGAGGGATTGCAAATCGGCGAAGGACGGCAAAAGACTTTAACAAGGACCCCTTGCACTGTTTACTCTTCAATTTACATTATTTTAAAATATTTGACTACTTTAAAACTAGGGTGTGCTTTCAACAAATAACCCACGGTTTTGTCTGTTTAAAGCCTTTTCCGAGACCCGTTGAATTATAGCGAAACAGGGAAACAATCTGCATAACCGGTTTTTTGATGAAAAAACTTCGCGCAGACAACCGTCCACAGCGTGATACACATCGAAAGTAGCAAAACACGGCAGGGAGAAAATCAGCCTAGTTTTTGCTAGAGGGGTTAGAATGTACCGTATGAAATTGGGGTCTCTGGGTTTCGAAATATATGGAGGCATTATGGAAGTAGGTTGCGTTAGTATTATAGGTGAGACAGGTCCTTTAAATGTTATTAAAATGTTCTTACCGGTATTCGGAGCGTTGTCAAATGGGTAGGAGACCACCAAAGCACCACCGTGAAGACTCGCAGACAACACGAAATTCTCTTGCGCTAGCCATTGCCTATAAGACAAATTACACGAGTCAGCTGTGCAGCGAACGGATAGTCTTGTATTCGACCAGGGTAGCATCACCCTCCCTTCGGCTGGGCGACACGAGGATTGTGCATGATAAGGCAGCTGACCAACTCACCAAGAAACCAGCTGAGGTCATCGAAGCTGGGACGCCCCCTACGGCAAAACATTTCTTTGATCAGCCTTCTCGGCGACTAAAGCTAAATCCGAAATCAATCATTTATTTCCAAATTTCTCTTAAAAAGTGATAACGTAGGATTGTCAATACAAGAAAAAGGCATAATACACTTGCAGATACTTACGAATCAAGCTCATTATATTTATATACAATTAGAAGTCAATCAATCAAATAGTCGAATTGTAGTTTTTCAAGAAGTACGGTACAAAGGATTTGAGAAATCTTTCTGAAGAGGCAGCTGGGGGGTATTTCTAGCAGCTGATGTCCGATTTTGTTCGAAGATCGCGTTTTTTGCGATTTGGGCTCTGGAACTCTGTTAGAATTCCTCTGTGGTGCTTGAGACACAATAGTGACATCCCAAATTTCATCAGTAGCTGATGTATGCGCTGGTTAAGTGATTTAGTTCCAATTTTGAAAGGTTGGACTCGGTAGTCAGTGTATGACGGTCCAAGAATTATCTTGAATGCTCGCTCTGAATTGTCTCGATTTTATTGGCCTGCTCTGCAGTCAGCGAGGCACGCTGCATGCGTATTCTGTTGCAGGTCTAACGTAAGTTTTGTAACAATTCAGAAATGGCCTGATCGACAGCCCGAATCTCTTTAGATATGAGAAAGCCCTCAAGAGGTCAGACCCTTTGCCTATTTTGTGACTGACGTGAGTTTGCCAGCGGAGATCGTCATGTACGGCACTGTCTAGGGAACCGGGAGTCGTACTTTATGTCCTACGGGCTACGGAACCGGTAGTTCTCACGGAAACCAAACCATGTGAGCTGCGATTCCGGGATCTGACGTCATTAACTAACGGAAACTTGTACCTGCTGGCTCCCGTTCCGGTAGTAATTGGAACTAGCTCACGGAAACTTCATCGCACCAGCTTCTCGTCCGGTAGCCTGACGGAATTGTGTACTCAGAAGCTAGGGAGCCGGTAGTTGATACCGGAAGTGTATACGTGTAAATATAAAACTCACGGAGTAGTTTGGATGAGAGCTAGGATGTCGGGATTTTCACGGACTTAGAGAAAATAACATTGGAAAAAATTGACTACCGGAACCCATATATTGAGAGCTAAGGTACCGGTAGAAACTACTATTTGCTTGAAAATGGCCAGCTCACGGACACAGATGGCTAGTGTTCCGTTAGTGATGAAAAAAAAAACATTGAACTCACGTACCCATGTCAGTGCAGACTAGGAAACCGGAAGCAAATATTTTTATCTAACGGAACCCAACTTCTGCTGGCTGGGGTTCCGGTAGGGCAAAAAAAATAAGATGTATAACTGGATTCAGTGAGCTGTACCGGACTCAAAGTCCATATTGACACGCGTCCATGAGTTTTTAATTTTAATTTTTGGCACTACCGGAACCCCAGCTCGCAAGAGCTGGGTTCCGTGAGTAAAAAATATTCACTTCCGGTTTCCTAGTCTACACTGACATGGGTCCGTGAGTCCTATTTTTTTTATTTTCGTCACTACCGGATCGACCGGAACCCCGGGCATTCATTTTAATAAAAAATAACCCGAGTCGTTTAAAAAAAATTTAAATTTTGTCTCTGCATAGCTTCAGTCGTAAGCCAGTCCCCGAAGTAGTCGTTTAAACCAGGTTTTGTAACCCGATAGGTCGCAGACATGATTCCTCGGGGCAGCAATGCGGCTACCTGTTCTACTCCCATGGGATTTGGATCTGCCTAACTTCGGTCTTTCAGATTTTAGCCTGTCAAAACTAGAATAGGTTAGTTGTTAAAGTGAAGTCTCACTGGTAACATTGAAATACATTATAGACCAAAAGCGAGAGACAAGGTTATGTGCATTGATTTTTGGTCATCTTTGGCTATAAGTGAAAAAAGAAGGAATACAATTTTTTAAACAGAATGGAAAAGCCATTAGAAATCAAATGACAGGAGACCCGCGAAAGAAGTGTGCCAGAACAAATCGAAACATGTCGATTATAAAGAGAGGTGGAGGTAGGAACAACGCTTGAAAAGGACAAGGAGGATTTTAATATACACCCGAAATTCGTTTCCGAGGACAGGAGGGGTTCCGCAGACGCTGGAATAGCTCATTCTAGACCGGAGGTAAATTTTTGGCCTCTGTGCTAGCAGAGGCTCTACTATCAAAATGTTTATTCCTTCAGCCAAAGCTGACTGCGAATCGTATGTATCACTGCTGACTGCGAATCATAGCACTATCAAATATGGGAGGAGCAAGGTATTTACCGACTAGCTGGTAATTTTTCCGTCTTTTTTGCGGAAAAACGGCTGATTTAAAGAAAACCAACCGTTTTTAAGAAAAATCGACTGTTTCCCAAAAAAATCGATTTTTTTATGAAAAATCGTGAAAAATCTATTTTTTACCGGCTAGCCGACAACATCGGGGGAGGGGCGGGGTGCACCCCCCCCCCCCATACGTGACGCCCCTGTATGCTAGTGTTAAAGCACATCTGAAGAGACTTCGTAAAATTCAGGACACTCATACAACTCGAAAATGATCTCTTTTATGTTTAAGATATTCTAAAAGCGAACTTCTCGTCTTCATTTGCTGTGTATATAGCATCTTCTGTCGCGTAGAATCAAATTCTCCAAACCAGTTTTAAGTTGCAATTCTTTAGATGTAGCTCACTGTAGCTTTACCTGCTTTAGTTTTCGGCATGAAAGTACAGTGTGTAGAGTGACAAATAAAACGGTACACGGTACTTTCATTATGAAACAAAAGTACATCAAATGACCTGGAAAAAACTCAAGTCTCGTCGGCGAACCTGGCGTCTTTTTTTATATCTGTAAACTCCTGTCAGGCCAAGACCAAAAGTTCGTTACGTCCGTAAATCCGGATTTTTTTTTTTAACGCACTGGCAAATCTGTTTTCCTCATTTCGTTTCTGAGGAAGTGTGTTCTGAACGTGAAAATTACTTTTTTTGCTATTAGTTTGGAGCAAATCTACTTTCTTTTCTATGGGCTTTATTTTGTCACTTTTTTGATGGACAGAGGCGTGAGCTATTCTTAATTGTGTTGCGAGAGCAACACTTTGGTTTTGTCCTCGTTTTTTTTGTTTTTTTTTTTTTTTCCTATGACTCCGATTTCATTTTATTCCTGGTAACTGAGAAGGGTCTAACCTGTGCGGTTTTTACGGAAAGTGTGGACCTTAGGCCGGATTGATGAATATGACATTACGTTTTGGAAAGCTCCGTAGAACTCTTGCCTGGGGCCAATAAGGATGGTTTTTGCTTGTCATCGAGCCAGAGCCTACGGTTTGCGAAGTGAAGTGGAGTTGTATAGCCTATGTCAGAGAGGACTATCTGAAGTTGTGTAGCGAACCTTTCGTTTCATCAAAAGATGTTTCTGCTTTCGAGTGGAAAGCTCCGTTCTAGCACGCAAGCAGGCAGGCACCAGTTTCAAATTGAAGATGGACTAAAATCTATAAGTGTTAAATATGTGCGGCAGTTACCCGGCCCCATAGCCAACATATCTTCTTTGAGTGATAAATAGAAAAATCTACAGAGACAAAAAAGTGGCTTTTTCCCACGGGTCCGAAAGTGCTGCCATCTATTGTTTCTGTCCATGTCTGCGACGATTTCAGCTGAGTTTATAAAATTTTTTTTTTGCACTTTGGTTTGTGGTAGAGTAACGGTATCAGATGTGCCTCTTAAACTTTAAAAGTTCTCTCATTGCTCAAGAAACTAGAGCTTATCCTTTGCTCCTTTCTAAGTCGTGACGTTAGAAAGTTGGCCTACGCGACGGCAATCGATAGCCATTGATGAGCCGATCAAAGTATATGCCATCCATTTTTTGGTACAAAAATTCCTTCATGAGATACACCAGTTTGAAAATTTCAAAGGGGTTGACAACTTCATAGTAAGGTACATTGAAACCAAAAATAGGCGATACCAGTTATGATACATATAGGGGACTTTTAAGCAACAGTCGACTGTTAGCCCATAATCATCTTCGGTAATGAGGGGTTTGCAGCTTTTGCTTGTTGGTATACCTGTTATTTGTTTCCGGTGTATTCGATGGTAAGAACAATTTGGTTCCCAATGGTAAGATATGCAAGGGACTTGTAAGTAATAATCGGCTGTTATGCTACAATCATCTTCTGCGATGATGGGTTTGCAGCTTTTGCTACCTGGTGTACCCATTATTTGTTTCCGGTTAACTTAATGTATATCACGGGAGAGGGACTTGTAAGTAGGAATCGGTTCACGAGGGGCTAGGAATTTTTGCAAATGGGTGCACATTGTATTCGATTTCTATAAATCTGACGGTAAGAAAGTTTGTGTCGATGGTCTATCAATGTAACCGAGGATTAACTGTTTACACAACGGATACAAACGAAAATGTAAAGCAATGAGGTAGTTTCATAATAATTAATAGTGTCATCTATAGTATTTTAATCCTGAAAAGTTACGGATAGCTTTCTATTACCAACTAGATTATATAAGATATTGTTCCAAGTTTTCATCCGTCACGATGTCTACGATTGAAAAGGATAAAGTACAACTGACTGCAAAGTTAATTTAGTCCCTTCTTCCTATATTATTTTGTTGTTGTTTTTACAACGCTGAAGAATACCTTTTGATCATATGATTAATTTTTTTAGAACATCCCGTTTAAAAAGCTTATGCTATAATCATCTTCAGCGATGAGGGGCTTGCAACTTTTGATAGCTGGTATATCCATTATTTGTTTCCGGTGAATTTGATGTCAATCGCGGGAGACGGACTTGTAAGTAAGAATCGGTTCACGAGAGGCTAGAAATTTTTGAAAATTGGTGCACATTGTATTCGATTTCTGTAAATATGACAGTAAGAAAGTTTGTATCGATGGTCTATCGCTATAACCTAGGATTAACTGTTTGCGCAACGGGTACAAACGATACGGTAATGTAAAACAATAAGGTAATTTTGTAATAATTAATAGTGTCATCTATGGTATTTTAATCCTGAAAAGTTACGGATAGCTTTATAATATCAACTAGATTATATAAGATATTGTTCCAAGTTTTCATCCGTCACGATATCTACGATTGAAAAGGATAAAGTTCAACTTCGACGGCAATCGATAGCCGCTGATGAGCTGATCAAAGTATATGACATCCATTTTTTGGTAAAAAAAATTCCTTTATGAGATACACCAGTTTGAAAGTTTCAAGGGGTTGACAACTTCAGTAGTAAGGTACACACTGAAACCAAAAATAGGCGATACCAGTATGTGAGACATTTAGGGGATTTGTACGCGACAGGCAACTGTTAGCTCATAATCATCTTCGGCAATGAGGGGTTTGCAGCTCTCGCTAGTTGGCGTACCTGTCATTTGATGAACAATTTGGTTCCCAAATGTAAAACATGCAAGGGACTTGTAAGTAATAATCGGCTGTTATGCTACACAAATCTTCAGCGATGAGGGGTTTGCAACTTTTGCTAGTCGGTATACCCATTATTTTTATCCGGTGAACTTGATGTCTATCACGGGAAAGGGACTTGTCAGTAGAATCGGTGCACGAGGGGCTAGAAATTAGTGCAAATTGTTGCACATTGTATTCGATTTATATAAATCTGACGGTAAGAAAGTTTGTATCGTTGGTCTATCGCTGTAACCTAGGATTTACTGTTAACGCAACGGGTACAAACGATACTGTAATGTAAAACAAGGTAGTTTCGTAATAATTAATAGTGTCATCTATGGTATTTTAATCATAAAAAGTTACGGATAGCTTTATAATACCAACTAGATTATATAGGATATTATTCCAAGTTTTCATCCGTCACGATGTCTACGATTGAAAAGGATAAAGTTCAACTGACTGCAAAGTCAATTTAGTCCCTTTTTCCGATATGCTTTTGTTGTGGTTAGGGCAATCGATAGCCCTTGAAGAGCTGATCAAAATATATGCCATCAATTTTTCTGAACAAAAATCCTTCATGAGATAAGCCAGTTTGAAAGTTTCAAGGGGTTGACAACTTCAGGAGTAAGGTACACACTGAAACCAAAAATAGGCGATACCAGTTGTGAGACATGTAAGGGACTTGTAAGCAACATTCGACTGTAAGCAACAGTCGACTGTTAGCTCATAATCATCTTCGGCAACGAGGAGTTTGCAGCTTTTGCTAGTTGGTATACCTGTTATTTGTCTCAGGTTTATTCGATGGTAAGAACAATTTTGTTCCCAATTGTAAGACATGCACCGGACTTGTAAGTAATAATCGGCTTTTATGCTATAATCATCTTCAGCGATGAGGGGTTTACAACTTTTGATAGCTGGTGCATCCATTATTTGTTTCCGGTGAATTTGATGTCAATCACGGGAGACGGACTTGTAAGTAAGATCGGTTCACGAGGGGCTAGAAATTTTTGAAAATTGGTGCACATTGTATTCGATTTCTGTAAATATGACAGTAAGAAAGTTTGTATCGATGGTCTATCGCTATAACCTAGGATTAACTGTTTACGCAACGGGTACAAACGATACGGTAATGTAAAACAATAAGGTAGTTTTGTAATAATTAATAGTGTCATCTATGGTATTTTAATCCTGAAACGTTACAAATAGCCTTCTTCCGATATTGTTTTGTTGTTGGTTTTACAACGCTAAAGAACAGCTTTTGATTATGTGATTATTCTTTTTAGAACATACCGTTTTAAAAGCTTCGATAAGTTGACAATTTCAGCATTTAACCGACAGCGAAGAAACAAAACCAAAGTGTTGCTCTCGCAACACTTTAGCCGGCGAAGCCGGACAAAGGTTGCCGCAACACTTCACGTTGCCCGGGCAACGTAGGTCTAGTTTTTCGTTGGGATCGCAAAATGACGCCCTGCTCCTCAGCTTACGTCATAAATCAGAATTTTTTTACAGGAATTACTTTTTTGCTTTAATACGGAACAAATCTACTTTGTTTTCTGTGGCCACTATTTTTTCACTTTTTTCGACGGTCAGATTTGTTATTTCAAAGCTGTTTTTTCCTTTTCAATGGGATTGCAAAAAGACGCTCTCCTCCTCGGTGTTTCACAAAATTACGCCTGTGGCACATTTCATAGTAGCCTATTCTCTACTTAGAGGAACGGTGTGTCATTTACTTGGCGATGAGGCTTGGAACTTTTTAGATTTGAAACACATTAAAGGCTGGCTAGAATCTTTCTAGACAAAGGCAGATTAAAAAAAATTCGCCTGCGGCGCTTGCTTTAATTTGTCCCGGGTACAGGCGTTGAAAGCGTTCCTCTTATGCGAAAGTTGAAATGTAAAGCTGAGGCTATGATGGTATGTATACAAAAATTTTGATTACAAGAATAATTTCAGGTGATGCATTGCAGCTAGTTTTACACCGGCTCTATTATTTGTTGGTGGGGAATGTGCGCCATTGCAACATAGTCGAAACAGTTAATTTTTGTTGGTACCTGCGAGTCGTATATTACGATCCATGAGTCGTTGAAATGAGGGGTCTCACCCCCCCTGGCCTGAGTGCTTCGGGCCACCCCTGTCTTTGGGAATCGGGGGGAACAGTCTTCTTTTTGGAATGCTTGTTTTACAGATTATCCCGACTCCACCGCCATGCGACACTGGTTCATTTGTTTCATCTAGCCTTTGTTGGATGAAGCTACCGTAGCCGTCGAAGTTTACAATATCTGGATGAGCAATCAATGTTTCAGTGATGCACGCTACTTCTATTTGCTGATCGATAAATAAAACGTTTAATTCCTCCATTTTGTTTGTGATCGAACATACAGTCGATAGCAGTATCTTTGGAAACGTGTAATGTGTGGCATTTAGTTCTAGTCGTAGATTTTGTAGAGGTTGCAGCCTACCCGACGAAAACGGAAAAGGGTAGAAAAGGAGTAATTTAACATTGGTTGGTTTTCAGCAATTAGCGTGTTGAACTCGAATCCTAACACGTTGCGCTGTCACCCGTTCCCAGCGCCCGTGTTTTGCATAAGAGAATTCCCGGCACAAGATTTCATACTCTATCGAGTCCGTTTGTGTTTGGATTCGGTGCTGAGCTCGAAAGGAACACGGGAGCTAACGAGAGCTGAAAGCTCATATGGCACTTGTAAGAACAGTTAGCATGTTTGTCAGATACGGTTTGCAGTTGTCAAGGCCGCATCTCTCTCCCGATATTCATTTCATCAGAAAATCGACTTGATCTACTAAATCTGAAATGGTTTTCCACTCACTGATAAATGTTTTTCCCACAACGATGATCGGATCGGGGGAGGGACTTTTTTTTAAGCCAATCTGACAGAGTCCCTAACATGCCTGCCAAGTTTCATTCATCCCGATCTCTGGACTCTAAGCGTTTCACAAGATTTCTTGCGACCCCCTCCAGCCCCCCCCCCCCCAGTTATCTGGATTCGGTCCGAACCTGATCATCTGAGGCACTCCTGTCAATTCTCAAGTCTCATTCACGTCCAATCACCCATTATAAAGTTATGCATGTCACTAGATGATGCATTCCCCATCCCTCTACTCCCCCAACATCACCGTATCGGGGAAGGGACTATTTCCAGGTCGACCTAGGAAAGTACCTAATATGTGATTATTTCCAAGTTAACCTGGTCGGTTCCCTGATATTCCTGCCAAGTTTCGTTGTCCTAGCTTATGTGGAAGCGTTTCACGAGATTTGTTTAGTTTAAAGTTCAATGGGCACATCAAACTACCCCAATTCCACTCTGTAACAACCTAGGAACAATGCTTCCCCCTAGATCATCAGCTTTATCAACAGTTTCCTCTCTGTGATATTTCAAAGCGTAATTTTTTGGACCAGTACATGCTCAATTTACTAGCTTGGACAAAAATAAAGGTGATGTTTCTTATAATACTTAGTAGATCTTTACTTTATGCATAAATAAGCTTGTTTAATTCAGATTTGAACAGGTTATTTGTTTTTGAATGATTTTTGTAGCTATGTTATTTTTAATAAGCTTATTGAATATTCTGGTAGTTTTTATAAAGCAAGCTAATCAAGCTGCGCAACACTATTCCACAAAGAAAAACTTTTAATGGGCCCTTTAAGCCATGGAACTTCTGATGAAACACTAGAACAATCAGGTAAACTGCATCTACGGCTTGACTTTGGTGACATCTCAGACATATCCTTTTCTATCAAGCAGAGCTGGGAGTTTTTGAATTTCCTGCCACGATATCCCAGCTCATAAGATTTGGATCGCTGAAATGCCAGAGAGGTAAAGACAAGGAATAACAAGAAAACGACCGATTTTCGTAGCGCTTCTAAAGGAAGTCGGAAATGTTTATTTGTGAAGCATTTAATACAAAGTAAAGCATTAGAAGTGTCCATTGTGCTTTAACCACTTTCGTTTTGACCACTTCAAGTCCACATCAAGTCTTGGCCCCGTGGTAGAGCACAGGACTCGCGACACAGAGGTCCGTGGATCGATCCCGCGTTATGGCAGCGCTCTTTTTGCTACCTTTTGCTCCCCTTTTGCTTTACAGTTTCCGGATCCAGGGAAAGCCGGATTGGGGAAGTGATTATTTGTAAGTTGATCTGGTCGGGTCCCTGATATGCCTGCGAAGTTTCATCGTCCTAGCTTTTGTGGAAGTGCCCAAACTAGCAAAACCTGGACAGAACGACGGAATGACAGACCGACAGAAATTACGATCGCTATATGGCACTTGAGTATGCTCAAGTGCCATAAAAACGCTTGATGCCACAGAACACGGAAGCTGTGTTAGGATGCGCGCTCCGTAAAAACGACTTGTGACGAACAAGGGTTGAGAATCGCAAGCCTGAAAACGCAACTATTGCGAGGTATAGGACTTCCGAGTTTGAGAGCGATTTATCCTTGTTTGATAAGTATTCTGAGCCTGTAAATTGTTGGAAATAGTTCAAACTTTCAGTACAAATACTGTTCGTGCTTTCTATTGGTCGGATTTCATAAAACGCGTCATAACCGACCAATAGGACGCGAGACTATGCCTTTGTTTACAAACTTCGAAGCCTTCAAACTCTCATTACCAAGAAAACTCTTTTGCAAAAGTTTTAGTACACCAGCAAGAAGAAGCCAGATCAACATTTCCAGGAACGCAATGGCTTAGAATGGCTACCAAAGGCCGATAATTTAGTCTCAAAGTCGAAAGTTTTTTTGTTATCCTCCTGTGATGATGGTGTAGCAATATCCGTTTTCTTCGGGTAGGGTGCAGTCTCTCTATAAACCTTGAGCTTGTTCCATCCTCCTAACAATAGTAACTATTAGTAACTATTTCCTTTCCCAGCCTCAAGAAAAGTTACTACGCTGACCGTTCCAACCTTCTCAAAATAATAATTAATAATAACTATTTGCTTACCACGCTCGGGAGCGTAGTAAGCGTGGTAACTATGGATCTCTGTAACGTGATTGGCTGGTGTATTGATTGGCTCTGTAACGTTACTACATGCAGTAACGAAGGTAAGTGGGGGGGGGGAACACGCCCCTTGAGTAGGAGAGCAAATAAAAATATTTCTTACTTGTATGCTTCTGTTTCGGGCTGGGGCTGCTTCACATTGGTTTTGAAATAGTCGGGAAAATTTCGGTTCAAGTCGAAGCCCATGGCGTTATATCTGTAAAGAAAACATAGGATAATTATTAGTAAGTACATTTATTATTTATAGCCACGGGAGGACAAGCGGATTTTTTTTTAAAGTCAACAATGATAATGTTAAAACAAAACAGTAAACTCATGTCAAGAAATTACAAGTATATTCTGCAGATAGCATTCAAAATTATTTAACAGTTAATAATTGCAATTTTTTCATTATTATGATAACAAATTAAATACTCTCGAATCAGGTCAATAAATAGTAGTTAAACTTATATTCGCATATTTCGTGTTAACGTTCGAATTCCATAGCCTGACTAATGGATATTACTGTCCCAGTTTGCTTCATATTCTTCCCCACGCGGTAGCGCAGCGAGTGACACACCAACTTTTTATCGCACGATGCCGGAACCTGATAATTCCACTTCTGCTTGAAAACAGGTGATTCATAAAGATTGTAACATTTATATATGTAGCACCGCATTGCGTCTTTGGGGCATGAATCAACGCTGCACCGGGTGAATACAAACGTCATAAGACGTATAAAGAATCTGCCTCATCAAAAATTTTTGTGAATCACTGTGTTTGAATTTTCCGCTTTTCACTGCTAGTCGAGATTTTCTCGGGTTGCTAGATATAAACTTTGTTTTTTTTTAGCGTACAGGCGCTGCCAAACCTGATTTCTTCACTATGCCGACGGCGCTCGCGGAGGGAGACACCGTAGCCTCGTTTTTGTTGCTTGCTGCAGGTCCACTTCTCGTGAATCTTTCTACATCCGTTTTTGTACTGCAGCGCTTCCGAGGAAGACGGCAGCGCTTCTCGAGAATCGCGGACTTGCTCCCCGACCAAGTCCGTGCTTCCCTGCAAGATGCGCTGCCGCTTCAACCAAGAAGAAAGTGAATCCAAAAACGCATATTATGCAAAAGCAAAGAAGTGCTGCAGCAGCGATGCGGCAGCGCTGTTGCAACAAAAACGAGGCTCTTGTTTCGCTGAGATTTCTCCGCATTTAAAGCATTGTTCAACAGATGTAATGAGCTGAATAGCGCTATATGCAATGTTTACGTCTTAAGGCGTATTCTCGCCGTTTCCCGAGGACTCCTCGGGGAATCGAAGGGAACGGCGAGAATACAGAGAGTCACTCCACGCGGACTCCGCGTACAGACACAGCGAGAACACGGGGACTGCTTCCAAAATGGATTTTGTTCGAAACAAAAAAATATGCTGTTGACCAAATTAATCTGGATCCGCTTTATTCTTGGCTTTGTATATTCTGGTTGCTTTTAATTAATTTACATTGCACTAAAACCAGCAAAAACTGATTCCCCTCCGAATCTGGAAGAGAGTCCTTTCTGATGATGGTGATGATAATGGGAGCATTCCCCGTCCGTGGGGACTCGCGAGAATACGGGGAGTGAGTCCCCAGGACAAACAAAGACGCGGGGACTCCTCACGTGGAGTCCTCGGGGAACGGCGAGAATACGCCTCTAATACACACCTTTTTCAAGATAGGAACATAGAAAGGTTCTTATCAATGCAGCGTTCGGTGTTGCCACGCTGATGCAATTTCCGAGCTTCAAAGATCAGAAAAAGTATGCTTGGTACTACTTGAAGTACACGAGTACAATTTGACGCCTATTATATTGTAAAAAGCTATTAAATTTACGAACGGACAGCATTGGTCCTCGAACTAAGAATATGCCGTCGTAACAGCACAATAGGAAAGTTGTTTCTTCAGCATCCAGCAAAGTAGAACTTTAATGCTTCCCGTGGCAACCCTGACGACGCTGCTCCTTTCCTCGGCCCGCTGGCGGAAGCGACCAAGCGATCTGATTGGCTCTGCCTCAGCGAAAATAGAACCCAAGTCTATTCTCCTTATCCGCGTTATTGCAGCGCGACCCAAGGAAAAGAGTAATCTGTAATACGGCGTATACGCCGTAATAAATCTTATTACATCTATTTGAACAATGCTTCACCGGCGCGCATTTCTTTTTGAATTTTTCGCGAGAAAAAAAACAAGAATATTTGCGCGAAGCCTGGCTAGAGTTGGCAATCGCTAACAAGAAAATCCCAAATTTTACGAGGCAAATATGAGTTTCTTTGAAAAACACTACTTCAGGACCATTTTATGGTGAAAAGGCTATTTCTAGTTAGATATGAGCTTAAAAGTTTTACATATTGACATATACACTAAACAGGTTCTGGATAAAAAAATATGGATAAGAATGTCCTGGGCAGGCAGGGCAGGATGTCGGTGGAGGCTTCTCTTATCTCGTTCTTCCAGATTTAAAAGCAATCCAATCTTTCTGAAAGTCGCAGGTACTTGGACGGTTCTTCCAACCAGAAAGTTTGAAGTAATGTTCTTTGTCGTCGATCTAAGTTAGGCAGAAATAAATAAACAAATGAATAAAAAGAAAACGAAGTAAATTAAAAAAAATAATAAATAAAAAAAGGTATTAGAAATAATATTCTAACCTTCCCTGTCCGCCGTAACAAGCACCTTCTCTTGAGACTTCAAATCCATCTGGATTCAGCGATGGAAGTATGTGGATCTTCGTATGATCCAGAAGCCACTTGACGTAAGGCTCGGTGGTGTATTTTACCAACAAATACTAGAAAAGAGAATATAAAGCCAACCAAATCATTTCTTCTCCTAATAGCTAGGCCAATGAAGGTATGGACATCAGACATCCCCCACGGATATTTGATTAGATTTTGGGATCCCAAAAATCTTGTTGGTTGCGAAAACACGCCACACAAACGAGCGCAGAAAGACTCTTTTTGGGCATTAGCCTTTTTGCAGGACCGCAAAAAACCGACTTAGTGGTCTCGGGTTTTTGGGATCCCAAAACTTTGACTGTGCGATATGCAATTTGACTGTGACTGTGCGATATGTTTTTTTTTCTGGAAATCAATAGATCTGATTAATGGGTCTATTAGGCTGATATCAAATTTACGGGGTCCGGTGCCTCAGAAAAATCAATAAATATTCCCCTTTGAGACTCATCCAAGTCTCTGTTTCGAAACAGAGTTTCCGGTCATAGTCTCGAGACGAGAGGATTCGCGATTATCCGGGCACAAATTCTGGAGTTGCGGATAGCCTACTTTAATTAAAACTAGAAGTGCGGGGGGGGGGGGGGGGAGAAGATTTACATACCTCAATCATGTGGAGTGACACTTCCCTTCCAACACCCTCATTTCCATGAATGTTTCCAACAATTTTGGCGTTTGGGCGGCCAATATTCTCTCGCAGGACGTTTGTCGTCAACAGAACGACCCACAGTTCTCGACCTTAAAAATAAAATCAAAAATACAAAAAAGGTGTGACAGCAATAGTTATGTTTTTGATGATACCATGGTGTCTATGGAACCACAGTCCAAAGTTTTTTTTTTGCCGTTACCGTGGTATCTGATACCAAGGTCAAAATTTCAGTTACTTAGTATCTGGCCAGTTACCGTTCTATCTGATATTCACATACCACGGATTCGACCGTAGTAACTGACCATGGTATCTGAAGAAGTGATCTCCAATTGGTGGGAAAGAACTTTGGCACTTATGATGGGGACAAATGAAATAATTTATTTTGGGGGACCTCTAAAAACACGAATTTCGGAATTGACGTTTCAGCAAAGCAACCATAGTATCAGATACCATGGTAACTGTAAGAATGACAAAATGCAGACCAAGTTACCATGGTATCAGATACAATGGTATCTATTTTATAAATCGTGAACTGATAGACAAAAATGCTCGCAAAAATGCTCCTCAGCCGGGATTTGAACCCAGGACCCTCTGCTTACAAGGCAAACGCTCTACCATCTGAGCTAACGAGGGGCTTGTGAACAGAGTGCGCAAATCACTACTATAGTCTGGTAGAAGCCGGCCATAGGAACAGTGATCCCGTCCGAAGGCAAATTCATCTAACCAGGTCCTGGGTTCAAATCCCGGCTGAGGAGCATTTTTGTCAATCAGTTCACTATTTATAAGATGTTTTCATCTCAAGGGCGTCTTCCCCATTAAAATTATACATTTGGTTTTCACCATGATACCCCGTCTTGTGGGTCCTGGTATGTCTACGTGACTCCGACAATGGAGTCTTAGACTTCTAAATTATATTCGAAAAACTGTTCGTGGTTTGTTGGTTACTATACAACTCCTTTGTGTGAAGTGCCACCTATGTATTACAATGGTATCTGAAAACCACCTAATGTTTGCTGATGTTAAACGGAACAGTAGGCCTTCACTCCAAGCTGCACCAAATAAGGAAACCTCGCCGCTAAAATATGCAGACAAGTATCTATCTTAGCTGGAAAGAAAAGTCTAGAATAAACCAACTCAGCTAGTCAAATGTAGAGAAACGGCTCGCTTTTC